>OX352773.1:216960575-218243075 GCA_947095535.1 Poecilobothrus nobilitatus | reverse complement strand
TCTTTGCTTAAAATTTTTTTTTAAATTAGATATGTATGTATAAATAGGTACATACAAAACATAAATTAAAAAAAAAATTAAGTATGCATAATACACATTGTATAAGAGACGTTGAGTTCATATAAAAAGCCAAAATATTTAATTTTTCAGAAAAAAGAAATGTATGCATACATATATGCATACATGGATATTGAAAAAACAGTAGCCTAGCATAAAGATTCATTTGAAATTAATAAAATAATGTAAAAAAAGTTCGTTAAATAATATGTTTTTATCGGAACAAATCTAACCTCGTAAAAAGTAGAAAATAAAATTGTTGATGATTGGATTTTAAATAATTATTCACTCTGGCCAACTCAAGCAAGTTCTTCTTAATATTAAATTTGATTGTTTATACAGTATGTATAAACAATCAAATGTATGTCGACATATAGTGTATTAGCAACGGTTATCTCAAGCTCTAATACGCACTGTCCCTGCTTTCGGTAATAAATTCAAGTGTCATCAAACTTTCGGTTATGAAGTTGGCAAGCGTCATTCTTTGGGTTATGCAGAAAAGTCGAAATGACAGTCAAATTTGTGCTTATAAAGGAGGGTGAAAATTTATGATTAGTTGTGCATTGTTATTTGGTCTGAACAGTACAAAAAGAGAAATATAAATATATTTTTGTTGAAATTGATTCTGATTCTGAGAAAGAAGGGGTTGCTTTTAAAGGTCTATCTTTCAAAAGGTTTGTCAACATTAATATTTTTCTCTTATGTTTTCCATTCCTTTGTTTTCTATCAAGATAATTGCTATTTATTGAGCACTGTGGCACTTCGGATAATAAGTCTGAAATTAAATTCGTAATTCGTTTCAACATAATTAAAATCTGCTATATTAATATTCTATCTAAATTTTTAATTTTTCTTTACTGATAATTTCAGAACAACCAAAAATATAAAATTACACTAAACCACACTAAGTAAAATTTGTTTTTTCTTTTTGTTCGGTAATGTCGCTTGACGTCGTGTCAATAATTTACAAATGTCTATTTGGCAGTTTCTTAGTCGAATCAAAAATCTGTTCCGACCGACTCGTTTGCTGTTATACCCTCATGTCCCAGGACCCAAATCAGGTTGGTAGTGTTCTGTGCTGAGAGTATTTTTAAAACTTCTCAAAAGCCATCTACTACTTTAGATTTAGTACCCATTGATGATTTTGATTGCAAAAATCAGGCAATCAATTCGAATCACGACAGTTTAGTTTTTGAGAAAAGACTCCGCACCTATTTTATTAGAGCCGTTTGCGAAATTTTATTTTGTACCTTCTGTTCTAGATTGGTATTTTTTCTTAAATTAATATTCAAAACAATTCATGTATTTAACTAAATAATTTGCAAGTGAAGAAATTGAAAAAGCGAATCATACGAAAGGGACAAATCCAAAAACTCAATATTTTGTTTTCAAAAGAAATAAAACTATTAGAAATATTTTAAAAAAAATGTATGTGTACTAATTTAATTCGAAACATTTACGAGACTAATTAAGTCTTAAAAATATTTAACAAAGTATATTAAACTTTAGGTACTTTTTAATACAATTTAATCTTTTTTTCGAACCCTTTCAGACCTATTTTAAATTTTCTTTTTTCATTTATAATTTTAACCCATTTAATTATTTTTATTAAACCTTGTATGTTTTTTTGTCTTTTTTTATTGCATAGACCTAAAACTGAATTTAAAGTATTTAAAATTTTTTAAATTAATTCTCATTATTATTTTATTCATATTTTCCAAGATCAATTTCACATACATTCATACCTGGGTTATTATATTTACTACTAGTAGAAAAATTTGAATTTGCTTCATTTTTTGTCAATAATGATACACCATTTATGACATTTTGTTCAATTAATTTTAATTCATCAATATATTTAGTAAAAATATTTGTTTGATAATCTGATAACATAAATGCTATATCTTTTGTTAAGTCTAAAGCAAAATTAAATTTTTCACGATCTGATAATTCAACATTAATATTAACAGAATTACCATCACTATTTTTATTACAATCATTATTCGTTGGTGTATAATTTCCACAGATACTTTGATCGACTACTGCGCTGATAGCTTCATTTACATTTGAATTTAATATTATGCTATTGGATAATGGATCCGAGCTGGATGTCATCATTTCATCTTCATTATTTGAAATCATATAATTATTACAATCAGTCCCAAATGAAGTAGATATAATTTCGGTTTTAGGTTTCAACTTTAATTCTAATTTTGGTTCCTCTTCTCGATTTCTTTTTATTCTTAAATAACGATCAAATTCTTCTTTATTTATTATATGATTATGATTTAATATAAATTTTGTTATTCTCCATTCATCATTTTTATAATTTCTATAAAAGTTTATTTGAGCTTTACATTCTGTATAATTTGATGTAGCTTTAATACCATGAGGACATTTATAAATAATATGTATTTTAGATCTTGTTCTAATAATAAATGGATGATAATTTTCTTTACAAAATTTTTTAACAGATTTAGTAACTTCATCATAACTGTTAAAAATTTGTCCCTTATATAAATTATGTGGAGTTGAAATTGAAATATCATTTATTATATTACTGGCATCAATTTCAGTAGTATCAGCTTCAATTTCAGAAATTTTTTTAGCTTTACAATCATTAGATTTTATATTACCATCTATTTTAATATGTTTATAATCAGTAAATTCTTCTTCACCAATTTTATGATTATGTTCTAGTATCATTTTTGTTATTTTCCATTTTTTATTTTTAGCCTTAAAAACGTTTATTTGTGCAACACAACCTTGGTATAAAGCACGACTTGGGCGATTTCCTTTTGATTTTGATTTTTTTTTAAAACCATAACAACATTTATATATGACTTGTCTACTATCGCGTGTTCTAATTGCAAATGGGTGACCATACTTTTCACAAAATAATTTAAAATATTTTGTTACTTCTTCATAAGTAGTAAAAGTTTGTCCAATTTCAAAATTAATTGTTTCATTTGAAGGTATTGTCTCTGGTATGATTTCCATTCTGTATAATATTACTTTATGTTTTTATTGATAAATTTTTAAATCAAATCAAAGGTTTATTTTTATTTTATTATTTTGTTTTGAAATAAAATTACGTAGCAGTATAACTCTCACTACAACACTTCGTTAAAAACTGTTTTTGCAAGAAAAAAAGTTATTTTTTTTGTATAGAATTTTTCCTCTCTTTCAAAATTGAAATACATTCATACAAGTCAGCCAAGCCAGCATTCAGCAACAATATTAAAACAACATCATTTAAAGTAAATAAAGAAAATATTATACAATATGTGATTGTATAATATTTTCTTTATTCAATATAAATATATGTACCTATAGGTACATATATTTATTTTTGTGTATACACATTATATTTTAAATGGATTGGATATACATAATATGTATATACATAGTCTTTTTGCATTGTGTTTGGATATGGTTTAAATTAACCTTGCGCATGAATTTATATACAATAAGTATGTATAAATAGAACAGCTAAATTTTTATTTTTGCTTAAAATTTGTTTTTAAATTACATATACATACAAAATGTATAAATAAAATAAAAATTAAGTATGCATAATACACATTGTATAAGAGACGTTGAGTTCATATAAAAAGCCAAAACACTTAATTTTTCAGAAAAACAAAATGTATGCATACATATTTATGTATGTGCTATGTATGTACATACATACAAGGATATTGAGAACACAGTTGGCTATCATATTCATAAAGATTCAATTGAATTTAATAAAATAATATAAAAAAAAGTTCTTTAGATAATATCCTTTTATCGGAACAAATCTAACCTTCGAAAAAGTAGAAAATAAAATTGGTGATAATTGGAATTAAAAATAATAATTAAATTCATTCTCTGGGCAATCAATTCGAAATACGATAGTTTAATTCTTGAAAAAAGACTCAAAACCGTTTTTGCATCTATTTTATTAGATCTGTGTGTGACATTTTTTTTTTTGTACCTCCTGTGCGCTTGATTGGTATTTTTTATATTGAAAACAATTCATAAAGTTACATATGTATATAACATAAAACTATTTTAAACTAAAGAATTTACATGTGAAGAAATTTAAAAAAGGCAATTCTGGGAAAGGGACAAATCAAAACATTCAATATTTTGTTTTCAAAAGAAATAAAACTATTGGGAATATTTTTTAAAAAATATATGTGTAATAATTTAATTTCAAACAAACACGAGACTAACAAAGTATATTAAACTTTTATAGATACTTTTTAATACAATTTAATCTTTTTTTTCAAACCCTTTCAAATTTTTTATTTATTTATTTTTATTAATTATTATTTTTTTCTTGTCTTTTTTTTTATTTTATAGATCCTAAAACTGAATTTAAACTATTTAAAATTTATTAAATTGATTCTCATTATTATTTTATTCATATTTTTCCAAAATCAATTTCACATACATTCATACCTGGTTTATTATATTTACTACTACTAGAAAAATTTCAATTTGCTTCATTTCTTGTTAATAATGATACACCATTTATTACATTTTGTTCAATTAATTTTAATTCATCAATATATTTATTAAAAATATTTGTTTGATAATCTGATAACATAAATGCTATATCTTTTGTTAAGTCTAAAGCAAAATTAAATTTTTCACGATCTGATAATTCAATATTAATATTTACAGGATTGCCATAACTATTTTCAGTGCAATCATCATTCATTGGAATATAATTTCCACAGATACTTTGATCGACTACAACTACGCTGGCAGCTTCAATTATATTTGAATTTAAAATTATGTTATTTGATAATATATTCGAACTAGGTGTTATCATTTCTTCTTGGTTATTTGATATAAAATCAATCTCAGATGGAGGAGATACAATTTCAAGTTCAGGTTCTACTTTTATTTCAGGTTCTACTTTTATTTCTAATTTTGGTTGCTCTTCTCGATTTCCTTTTATTTTTAAATAACATTGAAATTCTTCTTTATTTATTATATGATTATGATTTAATATAAATTTTGTTATTTTCCATTGATCATTTTTATTATTTTTATAAAGATTTATTTGAGCTTCACAATTTGTATACTTTAATTTGGTTTTAATACCATGAGAACATTTATAAGTAATATATCTTTTAGATCTTGTTCTAATAACAAATGGGTGATAATTTTCTTTACAAAATTTTTTAATAGATTTTGTAAGTTCATCATTATTATTAAAAATTTGTCCCCAATATAAATTACATGGAGTTGAAATTGGAATATCATTTATTATATTATTGGCATCAATTTCATTACAAGTATTATTATATTCATTATCAGAATTTTGCTCCTTTTTTAAAATTTTCTTAGCTTTTTCATAATTATTCAATTTTATATTAGCTTCAATTTTAATACGTTTATAATTAATAAATTCTTGTTCACCAATTTTATGATTATGTTCTAGTATCAGTTTTGTTACTTTCCATAATTTATTTTTTTTACTCTTATAAACGTTTATTTTTGCAATACAGCCGTTATATAAACCACGTTCACTTGGACGTTTTGCTCGTAATTTTGATCTATTTTTAATACCGTGACAACATTTATATATAACTTGTTTACTATCACGTGTTCTAATTACAAATGGTTGATAATACTTTTCACAAAATAATTTAAAACATTTTGTTACTTCTTCATAAGTAGTAAAAGTTTGTCCAATTTTAAAATTATTTATTTCATCTGAAGGTATTATTTCCATTCTCTTAATAATTGTTTATTTTCTTTAGCTTTTACTAAAAAATTCTTGAATCAAATCAAATTTTTACTTCAATTTTTTTTTTTGTTAATATGAAATTACGTAGAACCAACTTTTAATCATTACAACACTTCGTTAAAAACTGTTTTTGCAAGTAAAAAGTTTTTTTTGTATGGAATTTTTTCTCTCTTTCAAAATTGAAATACATTCATACATATTAGGTAGCATTCAGTAAAAATTTATATTGAAATTTGAAACAACATCATCTAAAGTAAATAAAGAAAATATTTAACAATCTCAGTACATTTATGTATGCGTATACACATTATATATTTTACGTGAATTATACATAGTCTTTTTTAGATTGTATATGCGGTTATAGATATGAATATGCGGTTTCGGTTTTAAATTAACCTTGCGCATGCATGCATGTGTATAAATATATAATAAGTATGTATAAATAGAATAGCTAGATTTTGTGTTTCCTTAATGTTTTTTTTTTTTAAATTACATAAACATACATGCAAAAGGTATAAATAAAATAAAAATTAAGTATGCATTATACATATTGTATAAAGAGGTGTGAAGTTCTCATAAAAAGCTAAAACATTTAATTTTTTACAAAAAGAAATTTGTGCATATGGATATTGTGAAAACTGTTGGCTTGCATAAAGATTCAATTTAATTAATTGTATCTGCTGTGGATCTTCTTATATATGTAGTAAGGTTAATTTAGTCAAGTCGATTACAACAAACGATTTTAAACTTGCAACGTTAAAAAATAATGATTTACGTTATTCTTGTAAATATACGCTATTCTTCTCTATTCTTGTTACATTTAAATTTGTGGGTAAAGCAGTCTAATATTTTAGTTTTTTTTTTTTGTAGATTTCTTTTGACTAACTGAATCTATTTCATTTTTTATTCTTTTATTGATTAACTGTGTTACGTACAGCATTTTTCGATGATTTCCACCATCCTTACCCAAAGAAAAGAAATGTTTTATTGATGCTAATTTGTCAGCGCACTAGATTCTAAGTTCGTAGTGTACCTTGAAAATGTAAGAGAACCTATTCGACCAGAGTTGTTTAAGTTCCCCTAGATTTATGCCACAATAATACCATTCTGAGAGAAGAAGCTTACAATTAAAATACAATAATTATCTTTTTTGTCTAGAGAAAGAAAAAGAACATTAAAAACTTTTTATATTCAGATTCGGCCACAAGACTCTACTTGTATGCCACTATGCGAATAGCACTCGTAATGCCAAGCCATGATATTGCTTACACTGTTGACAGCCTTTTAATTACAAAACTTATTTAGCACGGAACACCGTACATAAGTATAGATTTATTATACCTGTGTTGCATTCAGAGTATGCTTTTCGTGTTTCGACCCTACTTTTTGGCAAACATTTCTGCATGGCTAAAAACCAATGTGTGTGAGATTTTAGAATTTGTCATCTTTTTTTTTTTTGATTTTCGTGGCGCTCCTGAATTTACATGTGGAGAAATTTAAAATAGGAAATCCTGAAAAGGGTAAAAGAAAACTCAATATTTTATTTAAAAAAGAAATAACAATGTTGGTAATATTTTGTAAAAAATCTATATGTGTAATATTAATTTAATTTCAAACATTTACAAAATTAATTAGTCTTAAAAACATTTTACATAACCATGTGTTTAAATCTAGTTAAAATTTATTTCATCATTTTAATCAATTTATTTTTAATTAAAACCAAAGAAAATCTATACAATGAGAGTGACACTCATTTTATTTGCATTTAAAAAAATCGGCCTTGCCATTTATATATATGTATGTGGTAAAGAAAAACAAAGAGATCGAGAAAATATAGTGTTTCAAAAATGCACTCGTAAAACCAAAATTATTTTTTTTATAAATGATGATGATATTATTTATATTTAATGTTAAGAAATCGATGAAAAAAATTTTTAAGCGCATATTTTTATTAAAAAAATGTAATATGTTCGGAGAGGTATATTGAAAAAAAATTAAATTATATTTTATAATTAAATAAATTTTTAGTAATATTAATTTATTTTTTATGAAATTTATTACAACAGCTATAATAAAATTACATTTTGAAGATTCAAAAATTAAAATACATATTTTTATACACATACAATAAAATTCAGTTTAAAACAAAACATTAAATACATAATCGGTAATTGATGAAATATTTATTTTTCGTTACAAGCGAATTAGTTTTAATATAGGTACATTAAACATTTCATAATATTTAATTTAATATTTTAAAAAATTTTAATTATGAAAATCTCTCTTAATGATAATGTAAACAGTTGTATTTGGGTTAGTAAATATTGAAAAAATGAAAATGCTGGAGCTACTTTATGTTGTATAGATAATTTTTACTTAAAACTGTATTTAAAATATTTTATTAAATTGTACTATTGTCACTGCATTCATACTTTCCTAAAACAATTTCAGATTCATTCATACTTGGATTGTATTCATTTCTACTCGCAAAATTTGAATTCCCTTCATTATTTGTTAATAATGATACACCATTTTTAGCATTTCGTTCAATTAGTTTTAATTCATCAATATATTTATTAAAAATATTTGTTTGATAACCTGATAAAATAAATATTATATTTTTTGTTAAATCTAAAGCAATACTAAGTTTTTCACGATCTGATAATTCAACATTAATATTAACAGAATTATTATGACTATTTTTATTACAATCATTATTCGTTGGAGTATAATTTCCACAAATATTTTGATCGACTACAACTGCGCTGGTAGGTTCATTTAAAATTATGCTATTGGATAATGGATCGGAGCTAGGTGTTATCATTTCTGCTTGGTTATTTGATATAAAACCAGTCTCAAATGGAGGAGATACAATTTCAAGTTTAGGTTCTAATTTTATTTTTAATTTTGGTTCCTCTTCTTGATTTCTTTTTATTTTTAAATAACGATCAAATTCTTCTTTATTTATTATATGATTATGATTTAATATAAATTGTGTTATTCTCCATTCATTATTTTGAACATTTTTATAAACGTTTATTTGAGCTTTACAATCTGTATAACATGCTGTAGTGTTAATGCCATAAGAACATTCATAAATAATATGTTTTTCAGATCTTGTTCTAATAACAAATGGATGATAATTTTCGTTACAAAATTTTTTAACAAATTTAGTAACTTCATCATAACTGTTAAAAATTTGTCCCTTACATAAATTACATGGAGTTGAAATTGGAATATCATTTATTATATTATTGTCATCAATTTCAATAGTATCATCTTCAATTTTAACAATTGATATGTCATTTGGTATAATTGTTATTATATCAGTATTACAAATATTATTATGTTCCTTATGAGGATTTTGCTCCTTTTCTACAATTTTCTTAACTTTGTTATTACAGTTATTAGATTTTATATTATCATCCACTTTAATACGTTTATAATTAATAAATTCTTCTTCGCCAATTGTATGATTATGTTCTAGTATCATTTTTGTTATTTTCCATTTTTTATTTATAGCCTTATAAACGTTTATTTGTGCAATACAACCTTTGTATAAACTATGTTGAGTTGGGCGTTTTCCTCGTGATCTTGAAGTTTGTTTTGTACCATGGCAACATCTATATACAATTTGTTTACTACAACGTGATCTAATTACAAATGGATGACCATACTTTTCACAAAATAATTTAAAAGATTTGGCTACTTCTTCATAAGTAGTAAAAGTTTGTCCAATTTCAAAATTAATTGTTTCACTTAAAGGTATTGTCTCTGATAATTTTTCCATTCTGTTAATAATTCTTTTTTGCTATATTTGTAGTATTTTATTTTTATTGAAAATTTTTTAAATCAAATCAAAACTTCAGTTTATTTTTTTTTTTTAAACAAAATTACGTAGCAGCAACTTTCAACCATTACAACACTTCGTTACTTAAAAACTGTTTTTGCAAGTAAAAATTTTATTTTGTATTGGAATTTTACTCTCTCGAAATTAAAACACATTCATAAATCATACAATGCCAGCCAGCAATATAAAACATCAACAAAAGTATATAAGGAAAATATTACACATCCATGGTATGTATGTGTGCGTATATACATATACATATATTTCAAAATCTATATACAGATTTAAATTAAGTTTGTGTATATTATACATACACTAAGTATAAATATAATTGATAGAATTTAATCGGCATTTAGTTTTATACTAACATACTTCGTTTATAACACTTCGAAATAAGCAAGAAGTGTATAAATTGGATCAGAATCGAAAAATTAGTTGATTAAACTAGCTATAGTTTTGAAATTAACACAAAATATTCATAGATTAATTTCAAGATTCTCTATTTTTTTTGGTAGTTGAGATCGAATCAAAACTACGAGTAGCTTTTAAGTAACTAATTTTTTCAAGCCTGATTTTTTCATACAAACATTTTATATTATATTTATATTTAAAGGTGTAATAAATTTGAAATTTCGTTTGTGACACCTTAACGGAGTCGTGCTAGATGTGATCAGAATCGAATTTTAAATCCATTAAGCCATGTACTTACGTCCATCCGTCCACGCGATAACTCAAAAAAAAAAGGAGTTAACATTTTGTAAAATTGTTAGTTTTGCTATTTAAATCCAGCAACTTCAGTCGGATTTGAGTAACTGCTATACAACTATTTTCTTTATATCGAAATAACTTAGTCTCTATTGAAACTAGGCATCTGAAATGATGATTTAATTTTATGGCAATAACTATGTGGTTGGTTCGGAGCAATAGCTTCGAGTAGCTGTTAACTCCAAAATTTACATCAAAATATCCCTGTAACTTAAAAGCGCTATCTCTTAACTTAAATTAAGTAAAACATCTGAAGTTTTGTTAAAATGACGCAAGTTTTATAGAAATAGAATATATTAGGTTTATATGATATCCGAGAGTTGACGTAGGCTAGCTGCGTCACTCTTTGCTTTTATTTGCTCTCGTTTTGCTTTATTTTGTTTTTCTTTGTGCTTTTGTATTGTATGTATATCTATCGGTAATTGAAATTGTTGAGGATGATGAATAATACCAAAAAAAAAAAATTAAAAAATTAAAAAATATAACGGGTAGCTTGAAGAATTTATATTTATGTATGTATATGATATTGGCGTACATACCTCCATATATATTTATTATGTTTATGGACATATCGTATATAATATGTTACTACTTGCATGATATATAATAATAATCTGTACATATATAATAAAGATATGTATGTATATAGGGTCCTAACCACTATAAGTATTTTGGTGTGTACTTTCTTATATATAAGAAATTATTCTATGAATGAAACATTTTTAGATATATTTTTAAAGAAATATATTACGATGTATTGCAATATATAATAATATATACTATGTATGTATAATACATATTAATATTGTATTTGCTATTTTGTAGTAAATAAGTAGGTATGTATAAATTAATATACATTTGTCGTTTATTATTAAATGATGGTAATAAAGGCACTAACTATACTGATATAGCATAGTTGAAAAAGTTTTGAATTCATAATCGTTAGGTTCGAATATGCATTGGAAGAATCATATATGTATGTATATAAATCTTTTTTCTAGAAATTATAAAACTAACCCAAGTTATTTTAAAATAATTAAAAATTAAAAAAATATAAAGAGAATGATACTATTATTATTGTATTTTGAATAACTACATATTATGTACCAGCATATGTTTTTAATTTGTATACCTAGCGATACAAATACGAGTATACATATGTACAATAGTTCACGAAATCATAAAACTCACCTAAAATATGTAGTTTTGGGTAGTTGCCGTACAAATTTCAGATGTTAGTTTACATACATACATACATTTAAAATTGGTACTAACCTAAATAACACCAAGCTTGAAATTTTTGGATGAAAGCTTTAGGGAGATACCATGCACAATTTTTTATTTACGTATTTTAAAAATAATGGAAACTTAAAAAAATAATATAAGCAGAGTGATAGTGTATGGTAATTTGAGCACTATAAACGGTTCTAGGTTTGTGTACAGGTATTTAAAAGTTAACAAGGACAATGCATATACATACATACAAAATGTGTAAATTAAAAAAAAGGTATGGTATGCATACACATTGTACAAATAGATGTTTATTATTCACCTAAAAAGCAAAAATACCTATTTCAGAAAAAAAAATAGATATGTACCTACCTACCTACATAATAAAAAAAAGAATTGGCTTGAATAAAGATTGAGTTTATTTAATAATACACGAGTTTTACATTTTAAACTTGCAACATTAAATAAAATAATATCTGATGATTTGAATCTATTCTTGTAAATAATTTATATTCTATATTATTCTCTACTCTTATTAAATGAATATGCCGAAAGTAGTCTAATAATTTAGTTTTGTTTTAGATTTCTTCTGAATCTTTTAAATTATGAGTACCTATATATTTATTTTGCCGTAGAACTTTTAATAGTTTTTTGTATATCAACATCTTGAGGGATAGGTATTGAATATAATCAATCTGTTAATCTGATTAATAATCAAGGGACAACAATATCATAAGAGCAAAGAGAAGAAAGCTCAATAGTAAATTTTACATGTATTCTTATGGGTGGAAAAAGGATGCCGACTTAAATCCTTTATAACTAAAAAAAATAAAGCGCTTTTAAATTTCATCCTTGCTACGCCATCTGATATAATTAAGATTTAAAAAAATATTAATATATATTTTCATTTAAATATGAATTTATTCTCCTTCTATTTATATATACAATAAAAGCTGTCTTACAATTATAAAAACTTCTCTTGCAATTTTTTTTACAAAATGTCAAGATACGCTAGAAAGTAAAAGATTTAAAAGTAATTTTGTTAAATTAAAATTTTGATTTCAAATCATAAATTCGGCATATTTTGCTAGATATGTATTTCCAAACCAAAACTTATTACAAAAATTAATTAAAAAGAGTTATTCAAAAAATATACCTAAAAGAAAAAATTAATTTTTAAAAAGCTTTACCTCCAAACACATTTATTAATTAGTGATTTTAACTTTTTTTTTTCTGCAACTCCCAAATATTAACTAGCCATTTTTGAAAGATGAAATTAATTATACTGATTTATACCAATTTCAAACAAAACTATTTAATGCCAATGGTAATTTTTTATAATCTTACATACAAGTACATATTGTTAAATTCTATTATTTACTGTTTTGAAAAGTTTCTTTTGATTTTTAAAGACTCTTGTTAAAAATCCGGCACAAAAAATGTTTTTTTTTATATACGTCCTGTGCTTAATTGATATTTTTCTTAAATTAATATTCAAACCAAATTATGTAGTTACCACATGTAGTTATGGCATAAAAAATATTTTTAACTAATAGAATTTACATGGAAAGAAATTTAAAATAGAAATTCCTAGGAAAGGGTCAAATCACAAAACTCAATAGTTTGTTAAAATTTTTTTTTTTTTATTTTAAAACTATTAGGAGTATTTTTTAAAAAATGCATGTGTAATAATTTAATTTCAAACATTTATGAAACGTCTTTAAAACATTTTACAAAGCATATATGTAGTTACAATTTAATCCATTTTTTTTGCTTTCAGACCTAGTTTAAATTTTTTATCTTCATTTTTAATTTTTTAACCCATTTAATTATTTTTATTAAATCTTTTATTTTATTTTTCATGTTTTTCTTTATGTCTAAACCTAAAACTGAATTTAAAGTATTTAAAATTTATTAAATATTATCATTGTTAATGCATTCATATTTTCCAAGAACAATTTCAGATTCATTCATACCTGTATTGTATTCACTACTACTAGAAAATTTTGAATTCCCTTCATTTATTGTTAATAATGATACACCATTTTTAACATTTCGTTGAATTAATTTTAATTCATCAATATATTTATTATAAATATTAGTTTGATAACCTGATAAAATAAATGCAATATTTTTTGTTAAATCTAAAGCAATACTAAATTTATCACGATCTGATAATTCAGCATTAATATTAACAGAATTACCATCACTATTTTTATTACAATCATTATTCGTTGCAGTATAATTTCCACAGATATTTTGATCGACTACAACTGCGCTGGTAGCTTCATTTATATTTGAATTTAAAATTATGCTATCGGATAATGGATCTGAACTAGGTGTTATCGTTTCCTCTTGATTATTTGATATTATCATATAATTATTAAAATTAGTCTCATGTGGGGGAGATACAATTTCAAGTTTAGGTGATACAATTTCAAGTTTAGATTCTAATTGTATTTCTAATTTTGGTTCATTTTCTTTATTTCTTTTCATTCTTAAATAATGTTTAAATTGGTTTTTACATGTTTTATGATTATGATTTAATAAAAATTTTGATATTCTCCATTGAGTATTTTTAACATTTTTATAAATGTTTATTTGAGCTTTACAATCTGTATAATTTGATGTAGCTTTAATACCTTGAGGACATTTATAAATAATATGTTTTTTAGATCTTGTTCTAATAACAAATGGTTGATAATTTTCTTTACAAAATTTTTGAACAGATTTTACAGCTTCATCATAACTATTAAAAATTTGATCCTTACATAAATTATATGAAGGTTGAATGGGTTTGTCATTTATTATGTTATTGTTATCAATAGTATTATCAGTTTCAATTTTAACAATTGGTATGTCATTTGGTATAATTATTTCTACTTTATTAGAATTAGAAGAATTATTATTAATGCATGGTTTTTGTTCGCCTTCAAAAATATTATCAGCACGTTTATAATTATTAATTTTTTTACTATTATCAATTCTTATACTATAATCATCGAAATCTTGCCCACCAATTGCATGATTATGTTCTAATATCAGTTTTGTTACTTTCCATAATTTATTGTTACTATTATAAACGTTTATTTGTGCAATGCAACCGTTATATAAACCGTGTTCACTTGGATCTTTTGGTTGTGATTTTGATTTTTTATTAATACCATGACAACATTTATATATAACTTGTTTCCTATCACGTGATCTAATTACAAATGGTTGATAATACTTTTTACAAAATAATTTAAAACATTTTGTTACTTCTTCATAAGTAGTAAAAGTTTGTCCAAGTTTAAAATTATTTATTTCATCTGAAGGTATTATTTCCATTCTTTTAATAATTGTTTATTTTCTTTAGTTTTTACTAAATAAATGTTAAATAAAATAAAATTTTAATTCTATATTTTTTTTTTGTTTTAATACAAAATTACGTAGCACCAACTTTCAATCATTACAACGCTTCGTTAAAAACTGTTTTTGCAAGTAAAAAGGTTTTTTTGTATAAAGTTTTTTCTCTCTTTCAAAATTAAAATACATTCCTACAATTCAGTCAGTAACTCAGTAAACAATATCATACAAACACCATCTAAAGTATATAAAAAATAATATAAATATAGTACATATATTAATTATATAGTATGTTATGTTTGTGTATACAAATTTCATGTTAAATGGATATACATATTCTGTACTGCTTTCGTGAACATGATGTGATGTTTGTAGTGTGTGTAGTATAGAGTACATTAGATTATATACACAAAATATAAAGAGAATAAGCTGGATTTTAATTTTACTAATATTTTTTTTTTTAGTTTTAAAAAAAAATGTAAGTATACATATAAATGTACAAATATGTATGCACTCATAAAAATTCAAAGTCAAAAAATTTAAGAATATCTAATATGTAATAAGAACTCCTCTAATATATGGTACCTACTATCAAAAATTTTACCTTAACGCACAAAATAGCGTATGCATATCCGATAAACAAATTTGTGAAAAATGAATTGTAATAAAAATTTAATGTGAAGAAAGAAAGGGATGAAAAATGGTTAACAAACGGAGTGTAGCGATGGTAGTAAGATGAAATAAAAATAAAATACAGAAAAATGTGTTCAATTTAAAAAAAATTTTTGGAATATCCAAGTCCATATATATATTGTATGTATGTACATATGAATGTGCATTTAAAATATTTACCTGTAAAATTGTAATAAGCTAGAATCTGTAAAATTAGATCGGATTTTTAAATTAGTAATTAATGATTATTACATATTATGGTTAACACTAAATAATTTATGTTTTGCATCAAATTGTTTTACAGTTTTGTTAAAAAATTTTTCATTATATTACAAATTCTTACTCTCTAAGATTAATTAGTTTATTTATCACAGCATATGGACATATTAATAATACAATTACAAGTAAACTATATTTTAAATTTTATACAATTTACGTTCCAAATAGATACGTATAATAGTTTTTTCAATTGATAAGTACATACATAGTTAGTTAGCTACCAGTGGGAAAGAAAAACGTTTGTAAAAGCATTCATTTAAAACAAGAAAAAGGAAAAATGAATGAGAATTCATTTAACATGCATTTTAGATCGGTTCTAGAAAAGCGCTTTTAAAACGAATTCTGTACTGCAACAAACGGAATATCATTTTTGTGTACCTCTGGATTCTGAAGTGCATTTACCATGCATTCTAAATTGCTTCTGTGAAATTTTTATACCCTACACCTACACCTAAAGTATAAGGTATATTAACTTTGATATGGACCAAACCAAACCACCAAAAGGAAGCGAGTTAGATATGGCCATGTATCAGGATCACCTCCTGAGTCGTCCGTCTGTTCCCAATAAAGATAGAATCTTTATTTTTAATACAAGAGAGTTCGGTTATGTTTAATTTTCTGTAAAATTCGAAACTGATATTTGAGAGGATTTGGACCATGGGTTCGTATTTTGAAAACTTCCGAACGAGCACAAAAGCAAACGAGCATATCTCCAAAACCAACAAATGTAGAACCTTTAAATTTAGTACAATGGTGTTCTGGAATGTTTTCTTTATGCCGCTGAAATTTGAGAAGATTTCAACCACGGGTTTGGATTTTAGAGGCTTCCGAACGAGTCGCAGCGCAAACGAACAAAGAAGGGTTATTCCTTTTTTATTCTGTTATTCCTTTTCTTTAAAATTAAAAACTGACATTTGAGATGATTTGGACTATATATTCGGATTTTGAAAACTTCCAAATTAGCCAAAGAGCAAACGAGCATACCTGCAAAACCAAAAAGACAGCACCTTTAAAATTGGTACAAGAGTGTTCTGTAATGTTTCCTCTATGCCCCTGAGATGGATTTGATGAATTGGAGTGACAATTCGGGTACCTCACACAAACCTCCCAAGGGCTAACAAGCATTACTTCGAAATTAATAAAGATAGAAACTTGAAATTTTGTATAAGGGTGTTAAAGGGTGCCTCTTTTACGTTCTTGAAAGTCGAGTTGAATAAGGAAGAAAAGGGCGCTTCAAGCAGCTGCCAAAAAACTTATGGATTTTTAATTTAATTGGAATTATTCAGGTGTAGGGTATTAATAAGTCGGTTGCATCGACTTACTGTTACATTTACTTGTTTTTTATTTTGTTTTACTACTTTTATTACACTCGTTTGTTTTGGGTTTTAGGTTATTTTAAACATTTATTACCATCTACTTCTCAATTTTTTTTGGGGAATATAACATTTGGGAATATATGGTTTTAGTTAGCGAACATTTAAAATCGATGTTTCGTGAAGGTTTTTTCTGTGTATATTTTGCATTAGGAATTGCTGCAAAATGCTATATTAAATGTACATAATATAAATATATGTATTATATAGTTTATGAACTTAGTATAACATACATAATATAATTATAATAATATATGCTGGTATGTTACACTAATTGTATGCTATATAAGATATGAATACAAATTACATTATTGTATTGGTGTATTTTGTGTAGATTATAAGAAAAAAGAAATAATGAAAAAACGAAGGGTTTTCGAAAAAACCACATTTTCAAAATTAAAAAATGTTCCGTAATAAGATTAACATAAGTAGGTGTATTGAATAAAATAAATTTATAATACATAATATAAAAATTGTTAGAAAAATTTGTTTGAAAACATTGGGAAAAATCAAGTCACACTTTCGTCAATTTAAAATTAACCCTATTATTAAAAAATGCTATTAACAGAAATAAAAATATAATGTTGGTAATGTTGGAACTTTAATTTTATTATATTATTTTAAAAAAAAATCATTTAAGTTATAGTTGTAAATAGGGAATTATCAGTTTCTCCTTTTCAATTATCTAGCTTTTCTCAAAATTTCAGGTTTTTGACTTAAACCATTTGGAATTAGAAGAGGTCAAAAATTTTGCTAAAATTGATTTTCGCGTTACAGTAAATTGAAATATCGTATGTGAAAAATATATACATACATACATATTTATAAAGCTAATAAGAGCAGTCATCTTTTGGCACATATAGAAGTTATCAGATTGAAGATATACCTTATAGAACTTGGGTTATAACAATTTAAATACATATGTATGTATGTATAGGAATTTTTCGAAATTTGGGGGACTGTAGCTTCGTAACGGATGGAGCTACAGGAAAAAGTTGCTCTAAATATAGTTCTATAATTTTTATGTGATGTCTGTTCGTCGTTAAAATTTCATTGCTCTATTTGAAACGATATAGAACTTTTGCAAATACTCGGACAGACAGACAGAGAGAGAGTTGGATAGAGTGAAACTATAATAGGGGCACATTTTTTAAAATTTTTGAAAATGTGCTAAAAATCCAATGTAAGAATTTTAAAGGGATATATACATAATATGTACAATTAATTATGATATTGTATGTATTATACATATGTACATATGTATTATATTTACTAATAATATAAATGTATGTGTTGATATCGTTTTTATGGCTCTAAAAATTTATATGCCTTGCCTACACATTCTTTTGTTGATGACTAGACTCAAAATACAAACTGTAAAATTATTGTTAGCGCAGCCGCAGATTCAATATTAATGTATATACTATACACATAAAAATCGGTTGTTTTGTACCTACATATATACATACATATATTAAATAAATTTATTTATACTTATTATTATTTTTTAGTTCTAATATTTTTGAATGAAAAAAAATCATGTACCTATATATTTATGGATGTATGCATGTGTGAATGTATATATTGTTACGATTAGTTCGATTAAAATAAAATATAAAATACATACATTGGTTATGAATGAGATAAAAAAAAATGTATAGGTATAAATAAAAAATATAAAAGTTGGCGTTTTAGCTGAAGATTGAAGAACTTACGTTTTATATAACTTACTTGTATATATTGAATTGAATTAGTTATTTTAATTAAATGATATGAGCTATTTTATTATCTATTTAATTATTTATTATTTTATTGCCATTTTCAATATTTCTTAAAACAGAGGGAGGTAGGTATGTATGCATGTGCCTACAAAAAAAAATTTCTAAGTAACACAAACAAAAATTTCTGAGTAACTTATGATAATTCTGTAAAATTTTTCTTCCTTAAAATTTCCAAGATTCTAACGTTCAATCATTTCAATTTTGAACAAAATCTAAGTCACATTTGAGAATGGGATGGTGTCATAATTAAATGGACTGTATTAATATTAAATTAAAAAAAACTCCACTTCAGGACTTTTTCAAACGTTGAAAGGCTATACAGGTGGCAACTACATACAAAAGTTTTTCCACAGCATTAAATTTTTTAGGAAACCTTAACGATGTAGAGGTTTTGTAAGCAGACAAAGTGAAACGATAACTAACAAATAAATTTTTCAAAAAATTATGAAATACAAATTTTATTCAAAATATACACATATACATATGTACATAATATTTTATTATAAAAAATATCTTTTAAAAAAAAAAGAAAAACATTTATAAGACAATTTTCATGATTCTCCCTTTTAAATTCTCAATTCTGCTTAATATTGTAGCATTTTATCTCCCTTTTATATACATATATTTATATCTTGTAGGTAATGGGTACATGTTCTATTGAATTAAAATTAATCGTTCTTTAAACAACTCCAATGCAACACTAAAAAGATTTCAAGTGTCAATTCTAAACTGTAGAAATTTCTAAAATATGCTTTTGATAGCTACCATGCATTACATTTTAAAAACAAGTAAATGTAACAGTAAGTCGATGCAACCGACTTATTAATACCCTAAACCTGAATAATTCGAATTAAATTAACAATCCATAAGTGTTTTTGGCAGCTGCTTGAACTTCTTCCCTTTTCTGTCTTATTCAACTCGAATTTCAATAACGTAAAAGAGGCATCCGCTTGGGATATTCTTGACACCCTTGTATAAAATTTTAAGTTTCTATCTTAATTATTTTCGAAGATTGGTAGTCCTTGGGATGTTTGTGTCAGCTACCCAAATTGCCACTCCAATTCATCGAATCCATCTCAGGAACATAAAGAAAACTTGCCAGAACACCATTCTATTAAATTTAAAGGTTCTACTTTTGTTGGTTTTGGAGATATGCTCGTTGCTCTTGTGCTCGTCCGGAAGTTTCCAAAATACGAACCCATGGTTCAAATTCTTTCAAATGTCAGTTTCCAATTTTACAGAAAAGGAAACATAACAGAACACCTTTGTACTAAAAATAAAAGTTCTATCTTTGTTGGTTGTGGAGATATACTCGTTTGATCTGGGGCTCGTCCGGAAGCTTCCAAGATTTGAACCCATGGACCAAATCCTCACAAATTTCAGAAACATAAATCAAACATGAAGGAACACCATTCTGCCTAATTTAAAGGTTATATCTTTGTTGCATTTGGAGATAATATCATTTGCTCTGAGGCTCGTTCGGAAGCTTTCAAAATCCGAACCCAAAGACCAAATCCTCTCAAATTTCAGAGGCCTAAATCATACATGAAAGAACACCATTATGCCAAAAGTAAAGGTTATATATTTGTTGTTTTTGGAGATAATCTCATTTGCTCTGGGGCTCGTTCGGAAGCTTCCAAAATCCAAACCCATGGACCACATCCTCTTAAATTTTAGAGACATAAATCAAACTGGAAGAAACATCATTATAAAAAATTTAAAGGTTCTATCTTTATTGGTTTTGGAGATAATCTCGTTTGCTCTGGGGCTCGTTCGGAAGTTTCCAAAACCCGAACCCATAGACCAAATCTTCTCACATTTCAGAGACTTAAATAAAACATGAAAGAACACCACCCTGCCAAATTTAAAGGTTATATCTTTGTTGGTTTTGGAGATAATCTCATTTGCTCTGGTGCTCGTTCGGAAGCTTCCAAATCCAAACCCATGGACCAAATCCTCTTAAATTTCAGAGGCCTAAATCATACATGAAAGAACACCATTCTGCCAAAAGTAAAGGTTATATCTTTATTGGTTTTGGAGATAATCTCATTTGCTCTGGGGCTCGTTCGGAAGCTTCCAAATCCAAACCCATGGACCAAATCCTCTTAAATTTCAGAGACATAAATCGAACAGGAAGGAACACCACCCTGCCAAATTTAAAGGTTATATCTTTGTTGGTTTTGGAGATAATCTCATTTGCTCTGGTGCTCGTTCGGAAGCTTCCAAATCCAAACCCATGGACCAAACCCTCTTAAATTTCAGAGGCCTAAATCATACATGAAAGAACACCACCCTGCCAAATTTAAAGGTTATATCTTTGTTGGTTTTGGAGATAATCTCATTTGCTCTGGTGCTCGTTCGGAAGCTTCCAAATCCAAACCCATGGACCAAATCCTCTTAAATTTCAGAGGCCTAAATCATACATGAAAGAACACCATTCTGCCAAAAGTAAAGGTTCTATCTTTATTGGTTTTGGAGATAATCTCGTTTGCTCTGGGGCTCGTTCGGAAGTTTCCAAAAGCCGAACCCATGGACCAAATCTTCTCACATTTCAGAGACTTAAATAAAACATGAAAGAACACCACCCTGCCAAATTTAAAGGTTCTATCTTTGTTGGTTTTGGAGATAATCTCATTTGCTCTGGTGCTCGTTCGGAAGCTTCCAAAACCCAAACCCATGGACCAAATCCTCTTAAATTTCAGAGACATAAATCGAACGGGAAGAAACATCATTGTACAAAATTTGAAGGTTCTATCTTTGTTGCTTTTGGAGATAATCTCGTTTGCGGAGATTATCTCCAAAAGCCCGGAATCATTCGGAAGCTTCCAGAATCCGAACCCATGGACGGATTTTGTCCAGATTCGAACTTAGCCTTTCTTTCGTAATTAGTAACCTACTATATAAATTTCATCAAGATAGCATCATTATTTTTTGAGTTATCGTGCGTACGGACGGACGGACGGACGGACGGACATCGCTAAATCGACTCCGGCGGTGATCCTGATTCAGAATATATATACATGTCTATACCTAACTCGCTTCCTTTTGGTGGTTACAAACACCATACCAAAGTTAATATACCCTATACTTTAGGTGTAGGGTATAATAAAGAAAAGTTAAATATAATAAGTACATATGAAATAGTAAATAAATGTATGTTATATATTTAATAATAAATATTAAAGGTTCGTAGGGTTATTTTAAAGTTGACAAAGTTTAGAGATACATATAGTAAATGTAGTGTTTTATGTTTTAAAATAAAAAACCTTAATGTAAAAACTTCTACCTAAATTGGAATATTTAATTATTTTACTAGGGACTTTATTAATCACAATAAATCTTCTCATATATTATATAAAATTATCTTTACATTTTAATATCTACCTACATTCATATGTGTACATATAATATACATATATGTATGAATGGATGTAGATTGTAGAAGATTATTTATTTTTACTATATAACGTTTCATCATTCCATTCACTATCAATTTTCACTACAAATGGTATAATATGTAGGTATGTACACATAATAATTTTTTTTTTTTTTACCCTACTTTAAATAAGTAAATTTGATTTTGATACACAGTGGTAATTTCACGATTCTTGCAAAATAATGTTTTTTATTTTAAACAGTAGGTACTTACATCTAAAATTATAAACTATTAATTATTCGCAAAATTTGTTTAAATAATGTATATCAGTATCTAGGTGTATATATACATAAACTTACACAATTCTGTTGCATTTTTGTTTAATTTTTTTTGTAGGTATTAATATTAATGTATTAATAATAACGTGTACCTAACTATCTACATAATATGTACATATAATCAAAAAAAAAAATGTTATAAAAACTTTTCTTTTCATTACAAAATAAGATAGATCAGTTACATACGTATATTCATACATATTACAAATATTTATGAATACACCTAAATATTAACCTACCTACATTTTTGTATCTAATGGTCATTTAATTATAGCCTAAGCCTTTTCTCATCTTTTATTTTATTTTTAGCATATTATCAAAAAAAAAAAAAAAAAGTTAAAAAATGTGCCTATTAGTTTCCCTCTGCCCGTTGTCTACCTTCCTTCTACCTCGTTTGAAATAGAGCAATGAAATTTTAACTACGGATAGGTATCGCCAAAAAAAATTAATTTTGTGGAATAACTTTTTTCTGTAGCGCCCGACCCATTCAAAAAAGCCCTATATGTATTTAAATTATTATAATTCAAGTTTAAGATATATGTATATGTTTTTATGTATATGTATATTCAATCTGGAAACGCCAAACAATAGTTACTTTTATTAGGTCATAAATACATGCAATACAAGTATTTTAATTTACCGTTATGCGAAAATTAAATTTTGCAAAAATTTTGGCACCTTCTATTTTCTAAACTATTTAAGTTAAAATTTGATGAAATTTTGAGAGGAGTTAAATCTTTAGATATTAATATGAAATATTCCAGAAAATATTTTTATGTTACTCCCCGTTTAGTAGCTGTAAGATGTCGTGTCAAAAACTGAAAATTTACTATTTTTAAGTAGGTACCTGTAACTTGGAACATTCTGCTCAAATTTTTTTCAGTTAATATTTAAAACTGTAACATTATATTTTCGTTTATATTAACAACTTTTCTTAATAATATATAGAGATACGTTAAAATTAACTTTTTCTTAATTTTTTATAACCAAAAAAAAAAAATCTAACATAGATCACAATTTTTTGTCTTTTTTTAATTTACATTATTATGTATACATACACAATAATAATATGTTCAATACTTTTTTAAAGTTACTCTTCAGCCAAAACTTATTATGTAGAATATAAATTAATTTTGAAAAATGCTTTTTTAAAAACCGGGTTTTCTTTACCATTCTTTAAAAAAACATATGCTTGTTATTTATTTTTTTGTACATTTTAGCTAAGCAGATTGTTTAAAGCTTTCAAATAGCTTTTTTGTTTTTATTTTAGAAAAAGTAAAAATAATTTAACTTATTTTTTTTTTAAAGCTAAATTTTGAATAAACAATAAAAAAAAAAAAATTAAGAAAAATAAAACAAATTATATCTATAATTCCAAATAAAAATATTTATATTATTCATCAATTGGGGCAATTTTAAATTATTTATAATCATTTTTGTGCCAAAATACATGTGTACCTATAAAAAAAATAAAAAAATCAAATTTTTCAGGTTTTTTATCTGAATTATATTTTTTAAAAATAAAATTTCAATTTTAAAAATAAATTGAACAATCAACAATAGAATATAGCCGAATTTATCGCACAAAATTTAAAATTGGTTAGTTTCTCGAAAATGTCTCAAATTAGCTCTGATTTGTACATATTAGTGCAACATTTAAAAAAAAAAAAAATATGCACGCTTGTAAGTAAAAAACAAAAAAAAAAAACAATAACTTTATTTTTATACTTAATAGCTAAACTGTCGCTTAAAATCCTAAAATCCTCCAATAAATACATTATCAAACATGATGACATGATAATAATTGACATATTTTCAATTCTCAACAATTTTGACGTTTTAAGAATTGGTTGATAAAAATCAAAAATTTGTGATTTTGGTTTTTATTTGTAAAACTTTTAACGTGTATTAATAGTGTATAGCCTATAAAATTGAAAAACAGAATGACGTTTTTTATTGTCATTTTCTAATTATTTTCTAATTCATTTTGTCATTTAAGAAACAAGACATAATTTGGTTTATATGATTATAAAAGTGCAAATTGTTTCACTTATTTTAATATTAATCACTTTTAATAATATGCAATTTATTATTATTATTAATTTTACGAACTTACAACAAAAAAAAATATATTTAAAAAAACTAAAAAACTCACTAAATAATTTACAGAAATATGATATTTAAGGAAAAAATAAATGACAATTGAAAAAAAAGTTTAAATGATGTTTAGAATATGTGTGAAAACTGAAAAAGTTCACCAAAATCTTTTCAACATATGATTTTAAATCATTTTTAATAATGTATAAGAAGCATAATTGAAAATAAGAACATTTTCCTCTTACAAGGTAAAAAAACTATTATATTATGGCATATTTACGTATTTATGACCGACATTTTTCGATCTAAAAAAATTTAGTATAAACAAGTCTTGTAAATAATTCTAGGGAGTACATTTTTTTTCTTTTTTTCAAAAAATAAACGAATAGAACTGAAATGAAAAAGTATACCGTACATATAGCTATATCACATAGCTACTATCACATCTATTGGTCAATTTAAATACAGTTCCAATGATTATAAAAAGTATGCGTTCTATATAATGCTGCCTATACGCGGCGGACTAGGTTGAAAACTTGGTATACCGACTTGATGGTTGTGTCGTGTATGGGCAAGTTGTAAAACCATTTTGATGGTTGAAAAGTTGGTTGGAAGAATATCAAAAAATATTGATTTTTGTGGGCGGAGTCTTTGGTTTGTAGTTGAGTTGTATCGTGTATGGGCACGTTGTACAACTTAAATGTCATTTTAACATTGAGATTTTTTGATTTGAGAAAATAATAAAAATATAAAGTACATAATTACAACAGTTGAATGATAGGTTGGATAAGTGTGGTATGGTTATTAAACCTGTCCGCGTACCAAGTGTACAACTTATAGTTCGCCGTGTATGGGCAGCATAATATTAAAGAAAATACCTAAAACTATACAAAAATATAAAATTCGATTAAATTTTTATAATTTTATTTAAATAAATTTTTTGAATACGGATTGCCAATCATTTTGTTTTGCACAATTAAAAAAAAAGTTATTTTTAAAAATAAAAATATTGCCTATAATAAAGTTTAAAAATAAAATAAAATTTAATTTATTTATATAATATATGTAATTAAATTATTGCCATGATTTTGTAATAAATTTTAAATTTTTTATATTAGATATAAATTTTATTTAAAAAAAAAAAAAAAAAAATAACTACTACCAGTCATCTAATCAGCCAACCGACGAACGAAACGAACTAATCATTCAACCACCAACATACACTATAAGAAACCATCAATGACATTTTGTTGTGTTTACATCAGAGGAAGTCATTTTTTATGCTTCGATTGTACAAAATGTTTTCGAGTTTTCTTTTTTTTTTTTTTTTTGGTTAAAAAAGACAGGAAACCGTATGTTTCAACTTTTATAACATTCAGAGACATTTGTTTTTATTTTTTAAATTTGAATGCATTCACAACATATTTGGAATTAAAAAATCTTACTTTATTTGCCTCCCATACTTTTATATGTGTTTTCCATAATTGGAAAAAAAAAAAAAATAAATAAATGTGTAACGGATTTTATCTTAATGCAAGCGAAACCTTTCTAATAATATTCCCTTAAACATGTTTCAACAAAATTACCGTTTTACGAATAATAAAATATATATACATACTATGTACATACATTAATAAATAAAGATATATTTATATAACTAAAATGTACACATACATGAAACTGTTAAAATACTCCTAGATTATAAAAGCAAGGGGAAAATAATGGAATAAAAATTTTAATCGTTCAAGAAAAGCGAATCATTCAAGCACTCGATAAAAGTATAGCAGCAATTCAATGGTATTATTTCTGGTTAAAACGAAAAGCAAAAGGATATTTTGTGACTATAATTATTATAGTACTGTGAGTAAACGGAAAGACCCCTACTTAAAAGGACAATAAGAAAAACAGAGGGAAATAAATTGTAACGAAAGGAAAAGCATTTTTTTCTCATATTTCTTTTATTCATGTAATAACATGAATTTTGTATGGAATTAAGATGTTATTTATAATTCTTTGTTTTGCAATGAACCTTGTTAATTTTTTTTTTTTTTTGTTGTTATTTGTATTCAAGGAAACTTTAAAAAACTTTCTTGACTTTAATAATTAAAATATTTAAAAAAAAAAAAAAAACCCCTCCAACTGGTTGAGTAATAAATAAACTCTTTGAAGAAAACTGTTATTATAGATTGACTGTTAAAACTGTTATACAAATTGTTATTATAGATTTTGATTTTAAAAACTAATGATGACTTTTTAAAAATCAAAAGCAGTGCCACCAGTACTACACATTGTAAAATGTTCTTTATATATAAATAAAAGAAATATAATTGTAAAATAGGTTGAGTTTAAAATAGAAAGAATAAGGAAGCAGAAAAATATGCTTTATAGTTCAAATTTGCTTGAGGGAAAGCTTGAAACTCGTTCTTAAATTTGATTTTTTCAAAGTTCTACGGTAAGTTCTACAGGTTCTAAATTAAATATTATATATGCAATTCATAAAACCTTATGGGTAAAGGTGCTTTGAGTAAATCTTTAAAATTTTGGGTGAATTTTTCTACTTTACAAAAACATAAAATACAGTTGCCACTCAATTTTTGGTATAGAGGTATATGCAGTTTTAAAAATTCTTTAATTTCATAAAAAACTAGAAAGAGTGTAGTGTGTTTTCATAAAATTTAATCATCTTTTGGTGTTGCATCAAACAAATCAAATTTTTCCCATAAAATGTGATCATCTCTTACAAAATTTAAGATGTCTTGTTATTTTAAGTACATACCAAAATATGAACATATAAATTTTTGCAACTATCCAAATCAGTTGCGTTAGAGTAATTAAATTTTGCAGGGCAAATCTTTAAAAATATCCGCTATATTTTTATATAAAAAAGAAATTATATAGCAGCTAATTTGTTCTAACCTTATCCCATTTTAATAGCTAAACTAGCATACAAATGTAATGAAAAAAGCTTCCCAATCTTAGCTCCATTATTTCTCATTCACTTTAAAGTGTGACAAATGTAAAGGTAAATTTATTATACCATTGAACCTATGTTCGTGCTAATACAAAAATAGCCTACAAAACAGTATCGTTATTTTTAAACTGTAAAGAAACAGTGATCGGTATTTTTGACACTGTGAAGAAACAAAACGAACATGATTCTATTTGAACTTAAATTACTTTTAAAATTAACTCCCTTCTTTGAGTTCAATAATTTCGATAATTTCAATAATTAATTTTAATTTTTTGTTTTAATCATCTTTTGGTGTTGCATCAAACAAATCAAATTTTTCCCATAAAATGTGATCATCTCTTACAAAATTTAAGATGTCTTGTTATTTTAAGTACATACCAAAATATGAACATATAAATTTTTACAACTATCCAAATCAGTTGCGTTAGAGTAATTAAATTTTGCAGGGCAAATCTTTAAAAATATCCGCTATATTTTTATATAAAAAAGAAATTATATAGCAGCTAATTTGTTCTAACCTTGTCCCATTTTAATAGCTGAACTAGCATAAAAATGTAATGAAAAAAGATTCCCAATCTTAGCTCCATTATTTCTCATTCACTTTAAAGTGTGACAAATGTAAAGGTACCATTATACCATTGAACCTATGTTAGTGCTAATACAAAAATAGCCTACAAAACAGTATCGTTATTTTTAAACTGTAAAGAAACAGTGATCGGTATTTTTGACACTGTGAAGAAACAAAACGAACATGATTCTATTTGAACTTAAATTACTTTTAAAATTAACTCCCTTCTTTGAGTTCAATAATTTCGATACAATAATTGGAAATGCATGACCAAATTATTTCAAATTCATTTCTAAACTTTTAATTCACTTTTAAAGATTAAAACTCTTTTTTTCTTCGGTTTATTCGGTCATAAAATGTCTTCAGACAAATCAAATAAATGTTTGATGTAAAATTTGCATTTAATTAAGAATGAGGATCTTTTAAGTGAAACCTTTAAATATTTTTATTAAATGTCCTTTATAATGTTACATTAAATAAAGAAAAGAAAGTAATTTCTAAAGATTTTACCTAATACATCATATTATATATCATATTATTAATCACATAATTTAAAATATAAAATCATTTTTTTTAAAGTCAAAAAGTCTATTATAAAAAATCGCAATAAAAATTTAAATTTAGTACAATTAATATCACTTGAATATATTATAATTAATATAATATAAAATTAGGTCAAAGTCTGTGATAAAAACAATTTATTTGTTTTTTTTTTTTCTAATGCTTATAAGAATTTTTTGCCTCCCCTTCACGCTACTACTACTTCATATAAAAAACAAAAAAACAAGATGTATTCATATGAGGATACTTAACATAAAATTATTTATTATAAGTATTATGTATTTAGATTAAAATAATAAAAATAAATTGTTTTTTTTTTTTTTTTGTTTTAATCTAAAATATCTATTAAGTAGACATTTTGATAACAATTTTTAAAAATAACGACAATTTATCATCGCGTAAATAAATGAAAAAAAAAAACAACAATAGTTTAACAGACGAGGATCGTACGATAATCATTTTTTTTTTATAATAAATTTTTTGATAAAATTAATTTAAAAAACACACGAAAAAATAAAAAATGCAAATTAATCTTTAATCACAAAAAATAAAAATAAACCCAAACACAACACTTCAAATAACTCTTCATACATTCATACCTATATTTGTACATACATATGTATGTAAATATAAAAGTTTACTTCAAAAATTAAATCTATCGCGCAAATGTTAATAAGAACTAAAAATTAGCACTTAGAAATTAAATAAAATAAAATAAGTACATACATAGATACATATCTAGGTATAGTTATTTAGAATATTTAGGAATATATATTGGTTAAAATAAATATAAATAATTTTGTTTTTAAGAAAATAAAAAAATAATAAATGGTATTAATTTATTGATAAAAATGTTTATCTTGTTTTGTTGTATCCTTGAAATTTGTAAATTGTATTGTGTCAATTCAAATAAAATCAATAAACATATCCGACAAGTTGACTTTCTATTGCCTTCTTTATATTTTTCAAAATATCATATTTTAAAATCACGTATGGAACGCTGCTGTACCCCTTAGGTCGAATGCATAAAAGTACTGGAAGTGTTTGTTTGAAAGAGTAGGATATGAATTCAAAATTTAAAATATAATTACATATATATTTTTTCTTCCTCTTTTCAACTAGTATATTACAACATATTTTTTTCTCTTTCTAAAATTGCGATAATATCCATGAAATTGCTCATGAAAATCAGCCTTTAATGTACAGTTTGGGTTCTTTTTTACAATCTTTTGTACATATATGTAAATCATAATAGAATGTCAATAAATGTACAATTATATTATATGTATGCTACAGTCGAAAAAAAATACTGTTGGTTATAACGACCGAATTTGGCCTTCCCTTCGTCATCGTTATAAGCGATTTTTACTGTATTTTCAATCAATTTCGCTTTATTTTCAATCAATTTCGCTTTATTTTCAATTTTAATTCTGAAATCTGAATTCATAATTCCTTTTTAAAAACGAAATAAAAGCCATTTCCTTTAACTTCATAAGCCGATCATTCGCGTTAATTAATATTTCCATTTCAAACTCTAATTTGAAGCCGATTTTAATAAAAGTTTTTAACTATTTTCATTGTATTACATAATTTACTATCATAAACTTGTATTTCATTTGACTGGATGTCACTTGCTTGTGTTTTCATTTGCCTGTACTATACTTTGATTGTATTTCATTTGATTGGAGTGGTACTTGACTGTACCCAACTATGAACTTCTTAATTAAGAAGCGTCAATAATATACATTATATAAATTTCTGAAAAAAATGTAATAACCCTGATTTTGAAATCAATTATAAAAAACTCTCTTTATTTATTTTTTAAATAATATCAATAATTTCAATAAAGAAAAGTTTGATATAATGTGGGCGGGGCTATCGTTAAACAAATTATTGAAACACTGACTTTTAAATTAACTCTAAAAATCGCTGCTTATTTTTTTTTTGACATGTATAATAATACTCTCTTTTTGTAAAACCAGAGGAAAAAAATTATTTTCGGTTTTAATTTCAATTCAAACGGGATTAAGGTACACGGATTTTCATTCGTTTTAATTATAGCCTTCACTACCGCGGTCATTCTGTCATCATATATGTGTATTTTTTTATTTATTTGTTTTATAAAGTACTAAATTGATGTTTCCACATATTTTTTTCTGCTAACATAAAGATAGAAGACCGTCGAAATGTTTCAAAATTGATGAACAAATATTCCACATATGGTATGCTAAAATCGGAATTTTATTCACGGCTGCAAAACGTCATTGTTATTTCGAATTTTTTGTACATGCTGTAGACTGTTGTAGTCCGTCGAAATGGAAAATAAATGAAATTTCTTTCGACTCAATTAATTATTCATTCGAAAGCAAGCTGTTTACAAGAAGGAAGTGTTATTTACTGCAAAATAATTTGCAAAAAAAAAAAAAAAAAAGTAAAGATAAATTTTTGTTTTGATAAGTTTTTTTTTAAAGTTATAAATTTAAAAATATTTTTTTTTTTAAATCGGTGCCATTGTTCAATGTAAAAAATAATATTTTGAAAAGAAAATGTAAGTATAGATATAAGTTTAACAACTAATTTTCAGCATAAATATGTATATTTAAATATGTATGTACTTACGATTGATCATTTAATTCGAAAGGATTACATTTATCTCGAAGTAATTTTATTTCCCAACGCAAATTTCCCCTTCTTCATTTTCCAATTGTTCTAAAGCGGCTAAAAAATGCATCATCGATTTATCAAAGACATAGACGATTTTTAAAATTATTTTAAACGTAATTTACTTTTGAACTATTTTTTTTATCAGAGGTGGGTGTAAATGTCCTAAGGGGTAATAACTGTTACGACGTGAGTAGGATTCGAACCCACACTCCCTCGGTGTTTACAGCGTATTTTATACGCTCTTACCCACTAGGCCACCCAGGCCTCTACTTTTCAATTATTATTTACTTTATACTGAACAAACACAAAAAAAAAATAATTATCAAAAAATACTAGATACAAAATATATTTTACGAAACATATGACTTTAACATTTGCAAAAAGTGTTTGCAGTCGAATGGATTTCAGGTGTCTTACCGCGTAGTGCTACTTTCGCTAAACGATAATCGCATTCGAATATTTGGAACTTTGAATATCGAAAATCGTAGGGTTGCGAATGGAAAATTAAAATTTTGATACTGGTATCGTAACTGTGTAAGCATTATATAAGTATAAAAAATTTAATTTTGTTCTCGCAACCTTTGCGATTTTCAAAGTTCCAAATTTTCGCATGCGATTTTCTTTTAACGAAAGTAGCAGTACGCAGTAACGCACCAGCGTACCAATTTTTTAGAATGCGGAACAGACTTTTTCATTCGTATGATTTTTTCACCGAAACCGCATTTCAGCATAACCATATAAATTTTTTTTTCCGGACAATATATGTACATACTATATACATACTTAAAATATATGTATGTATGTATTAATAGAATTATTTATTAAAGCTAAAATCAGTTTTTTCTATGAAGAGTTGTGTAGTTGAATTTTATTGGGTTAAAAATAGGTATTTTAAAATTTTAAAAATATTTTAATTATTAAAAAATTAAACAAATAAATATTTCGCTTGTAAAATGTGAAATTTTGTTGGAAGAACCTCCATTTGAACAGATCTATTTCAGAAAATTTTACATTTAGAAAATAATTCAATCTTAAATCCATGTTTAAAGACTCTGATATCTGATCTTAATATAAAATAAAAAAAAGAATATTAAATAGTCACTCTGAACTGATATTGTTTTTGAATACAACATAAAATAAATAATATCCAACTTCGTTAATGACATTTATTTAGATTATAATAGTTCATCAATCATAATAATAATTAATATCATTTACAAATCATTATAATCAATACAATTTAAATAATTAACATCCTTTTACTTTTCTTTCATAATTATTATTATTTGCTGCACAATTTTTTTTTTTTTTTGTTTAAATGACATTTGCATTTATAATTTAGTGATATATATACATACATACATATAAATATAAAAATTATATATTATGTCTATAATGATGTAATAACAATTTCATGTGATTTCATTTTATTATGAAAATTTTTTTTAAATGAAAAAAAAAATATTTTCTTTATTAGCTAACTTTTATATTTAATACGGGAATTTGAATAATAACTGACCCTATCCAATATTTTAATAAAATTACTTAATAGATAATAAATTATAGAAAAAAATGAAGTAAGAAAAATTTTAATTATTATTTTTATTTTATTTTTTTATTTACTGAAAATTATGAATTTTAACTCGTATTTTGTTTTTCATAGTTTTATTCTAAAGTATATACATACATACATATGTATATATTATCATGTACATATTTTCAATATTATATAAAAAGATGAAAAAAATCAATAAAAGTTTATTAATTAAATGACTATTTCATATCATCACACTCTGATCAGAAATTTCGATATAACATTATACAAATATTATGTCTGGTTCGCAATTGCATTAATATGACCTGATTGCTCGCAAAAACCAGAAACTGTTTTATAAATTTTATAAAATGTTAGTTCTGATTCATACTCGACCTCAGACACAAAAATTTAGAGAAATGTAACTTGGAAAGTATTTCCATGATAAAAGAGTTTGGCTTGTTGCAAGAAAGTTCGACTAAAGAGTAGTAAATATTTTCTTACATAAATAAAATAAGCTAGCAATAAGGGATTGATGGTGTTTAACTTACAATTTTTTGGGAAGGTGGTAAAGAGAAACAAATCGATGATCTGTACTGAAGAATTTTTCAATATTTAAGAATATAGAACTCTTTTATTCAATATTTATTCTATACGATATTAAGAGAACACTTAATATTTCATAACTTTCCAACACTGCATTAAGGCTAATTTTCATGGAAAAAATTTCATTCGATATCGGATATTTAGAAAGAGTAAACTATACTTAATATTATCAATAGGAAAGAGGGAGAAAAATAATAAATTCAAATGTCATGTATCAATAAGAATGTTAATAGTGTGCCCAGTTTTTTTTTGTGTAGCATACACATTTTTTACGTATGTGTTAAAAATATCAGAGATAATTATAGAAAATTTAGCTTCAGCGAGCTAAATTTCAACCGATATTTTAGCATATCTCCGATATTTTCTGAACGCTTGTACCCATATCATGGAAATACTTTCCAAGTTACATTTCTCTATATTTTTGTGTTTTTTCTCTGTCACACAAGTAGTGTTTTTTTGTATCTTCTGCCTATGCTCTAACAAATATCGCCGATATTTGTTTCCATTAAAATTAGCCTTTAAGCTTCAAAAATTATTATTCACTTTGTTTATCAAATCAAACTTGTTTGGAACAAAAGACGTTGTAAGGTCGAAAAAAAAAAAAAAAGAATTTCAAGATATATAAATAAATTAAATAAAAAAATTTCAGTTATGCTAAATCGATTTTTTATTTTGTTTTGTTCATTACACATACCAACCATTTCATTTTATACTATTCATTGATCTTACAATCTTAACCCTATAATATACAGTATAAAATATACCCTACAAGACTACATAAAAAAATTTTAATTCCCGGTTTTTTTTTTTTGTTCGACACCGTTTCAAATAGAATAGAATTTCACAGAAAATGGACCCCTATTCGTAATGTTCTTCTTATTATAATCATGTTTTTAATATTACGCATTTATATTTTAAATGAAAAAAAAAAACAAAAGGCTGATAAAACCCGCTTTTTCAAAATTTTCCTTCCCCTTAATATTATAACAGCTGTTCATCTGCTGAGTCTATGTCTGATTAAAATTTTAACAAAATACCCCTATTTTTATTTAATTTATTAAGACACCATATATGGAAATGTGCATTAATTAAAATGATATTCCAGAAATTTTTTACGAACTTAAATTTATTTACAAAATTATTTAAAACAAAAAAAAAGAAGAAAAAAAGATATAAATATGATTCTCAAAAAAAAAATATATTTTTTTTTCTTATTGTTGCTTTTCAATTAAATATTAACTTGTGTAATCTTCAAAAGATGATGGTGAATGGTAATTATTGTTGATAATGTGACATGTGCGCAAAGAAAATGACACATTTGCGTAAATCGCCCAATTTTTATTTTTTTGATTTTTTTGTTTTTTTTTGTATTAAATGGAAAATAAATAAACAAATTTTGCTTTTTTTTTTTTTTTGTTTGTGACAATTTAATTTTTTGAAAAATATTACATACCTATTATATTTTTTATAATTTTTAAATTTTTTCTTTCTTTTTAATTTTAAAAATAAATTAACTTAAAATGAATCATAATACAGATAATAAAGTAAGAAAACAAGTGTTGCCATTCAAATTGAAAGTTTCGTTTTTTGAATATTTTGATTTTGCGTTAACAGGAAACAGTTAATTGTAGGTACATAGTCACCAGTATATAATTGCCAACCAATAATCCTGACATTATATTTTTTTACGGTTCAGAAATATTACATATATTTGAAAATTTATTTTAAAGACAGTTGTTATTACAATTATTCTTTCTAACTTGCGGTCATACCTAGACAGTACTAGTACTAGTCAAACAATCCCCACATAAATGAGGATTTTTGGCAATACAAATATACAATTCTCATTTTTCTGCTGTCTTGTCTTCTGCGCTGGCTCACCAATTTTCTAGACCGTAAACTCGACTAATAATTTAACATTTCAGAAAATTCAAAATGTTAAAAAATGGAAAAAAAACTACTTCATATCAATTATCATATGTTTTCGGTTGCAATTTTTTTTTTTAAATTTCTGCCATTTTTTAACATGTTTTTTTCTGTAATTTTTTAACATGTTATTTTGACTTTTGTAGTTTTGTTTAAGTGGAATTCTAAAATAAAATAATTTTTTATTTCTCGTTTTAATTTTTAATTTTATGTGGTTTTTTTTTAATAAAGTAAAATAATTTTGACATTTCATTATTTTGATAAAATTTCCAGCTACGTCAGACAGACATTTGATTAGTAACTTGACATTTCATATTATGTACATTAGTCTAATAAATGAGGCAGTATCACTCTCCAGTAAAGTGAAAGCACACTGCACAGCAGATAAGTTTTAACAAAAAACAACACTGCCAATTTGTTGGAAATCAATAAAAAAAGTAATTCATTCTTAAACTTTCATTAGATACTTCTTTTGTCTTCCATTAATAGTTCATATTAATATACATATGTATGTATATATATGTGCCTACAATTCGTTTTAAAATAAATTTTGATTAATAAATTTATTTCGAGGGACCTCGGTGGCCTAGTGGGTAAGAGCGTATAAAATACACGGTAAACACCGAGAGAGTATTTGTTCGAATCCCACACACGCCGTAAGAGTTATTTCCCCTTACGACATTTACAGCCACGCCTGTAAAGGAAAGGCTGTGTAATTTCCTGTTCACATTTATGTCGCAGAGAAATGCACCTAAAAAAAGAAAAATTATTTCGAATCTGTCAAATGTTATTTATCTTAGACGCTAAACTGCTCTAGTTTCAATTAATATTAATTAATTATTAATTTAACAATCACAGAGATTAAACAAAAGAAATGAAATTTAGATTTTTCATTTTCTAATATTGAATCCAATATTGAAATTTATTTATTATTTCGTGACACTTTCGAATTACATTTAAGTAATTTGTGTTCATTCAATTCAATTTAAATTGATTAGTTTAGAATTGGTTTGATTGCAATCAAAACTATTCAATTTTTTTTTTAATACTTTTATAAGAAAAAAAAAAATTTCTTTTTTTTTTTAATTCATATTATAAATAATATGGATACAAAATCATAATTAAAATATAATGGAATCAAATAAAAATGATTGAAAAAAAAAAATTACATTCTGATATCAAATGTCATTTTTTTTTTAAATAAATGTAAAAATGTTCATTTTCATAAAATTTTAGTGAACACGTCTTTCGTTTTAGAAATTTTTTAAAATAAATATAAACAAAATACTGATAACTAGACGTGACTTACTGTAACTGAGTGATAAAATGATATATTTGCAATGACATCTACAACCAAAAAAAAACAAAATCTTAATCTTTGTTCTGTTCCTTTTGTTTTAAACAACTTTTCAATTTTTATGACTATTTTCTAGGCTTTTTTTAGTTCTTAATCGAATACGGAATATATTTTTTTTTTTTTCGTTTACAATCATTGGCTTGCGATAGACATTTTAAAGATTTCGAAGTATATTAATGTATGTACATATGTATGTATGTTGTTGCCTGACAGAAAATTGAAGTACATTGCATTTTTCCTTGAATTAATAAAAATTAATGAGAAATTTCTTTAAAAAAGTCCTCGGTATATATAGTCTTGCAAAAGATGAGGTAACGGAAAGCGGACTAAACTAAAACTACATACTATGTATTAAAATATACATACATATGTAGGTATGTACGTATGTAAGTAGATTACTGGTTTTTCAGATTACTTTAACTCTAAAAGAAAGAATAGACTACATATACATACATATGTACATATGTACACACATAAATGATAAATCAAAAAAAACATGATTAGACTTGAATATTAGAATAGAATAAGCAAAAAATTTGAAGTTCTAAATTCATGTGTTCCCAGATTTTTTTAACACATGATGAAATATTTTTCTAAACTTTTTTTTTTTAACTCAAAAAAAAAATATATATTAAATTTTAATTTTGAATCTTTATTTTTTTGTTTTTAAAGTAAAAAAAAATTTTTTATTTTTTTTTGATAGCCAGAAATAGTTTTCAAAATTATTTTTGATTTTTTCGGAGATTGTTTTTTCATGTTTCATTTTTCATACATACCTACACGACTTGTTTATTTTTTGTTGTTGTCTTTGTTGTTAAATGAAAAATTTTCGACGTAAACAAAGTAATAAATAGTTGTTTGCTCTTTAAAGCTAAAAAAAAAAAAAAAAAAAATTAAATTAGAAATTTTAAAATAAAATTTTTTTTTTTTTATTTTGTCTAGAATTTTTATTTGCTCTTAATAACTTGCATTTATGTACATATGTAAGTACATATATAATGTATATATACTTATACTCTATATTTAATTATGTAACCATGTAGGTACATAATATATTTTGTATTTTCCACTATGTACATACATAATAATAAATTTGTACTTAAAAATGTACAAGTAAAAATTTGTGTATGACGTATGTTATACGTATTTACGAGTATGAGCTTTAAATGGTTTACTTTTAGTTTTATTCCGTAATTTTCCATAATATTATTTACATTAAATATTATAAACATTTATTATCACCACTCCAACCAATATAATATACATTCATACATATGTACATATTAATTAATATAACTATACATATATATACATATGTACATACTTCTGAACTTTTATATCAACCAGACATAAATACATACATTATGTATTTAAATTATTCAATGTGCGCTTAATTTACGAAAAATATCCGCAAATTTGGTAAATTTTCTTTATTTTTTTTTTTTTTTGTTTGACTGTTTGTCATACTTAAATGTGTATGTGTGTATATATTTAATTAAAATATGGTAATTTTAGGTTTAAATTCTGAAAATTAATTTTTACAATTTAAAATTTCGGGCAGATTAAATTCGAACACTGTTTGGCTGTTTGATCATTTTCACTTATTTTCATATTTTTAGCATGTGAATCTTAAACTACAAAAAAATTATACGAGTTTAACGAGAGTATAAAAATTGATTGGTTTGGTATTATTTTTGTATCGAAAATTTGAAAAGAGTTTAATTAAATCTCTGAATGCACCATAACTACAACTCACGTCACAAGTCCATTTTAATTATTTTCGAATGTTCCATTTTTTATTCTGATTCTAATTAACAAAAAATTCACGAAAGGACAGACACAGACTCATATTATTTTGAATTTCGTTATTTTAGAGGACGTAAAATTATTATTTTTTTTTTTTCTGCTTTAATTTTAGAACAAATAAACAAAATTTTTCCGTTTTTCTTAAAATGAATCAACATTTAATCATTTTTGTTACATACATATTATGTACTTAACAAATATGCATATATATATGTACATATACCTATTTATTTACATAATTATTTTCTTTTTTTTAACTGCTTTTGATAAGATTAAAAAATTTAATACTATTTAAATATAATATCAAATAATAAAGTTAATAACTTTAAGGTTGTTCTAAGGTTAATTTAAATAATAAAATACTAATGGGTTTTTTCAAGGTCAATTTACTAGTAAACAATTTATAGCTACATATCAATATATATGTTTGTACATATGTATGAATGTATGTACATGTATATGTATATAATATTTCATGTAAATAGAACGGAATACCTAAATGTTTTCCATATTAAAGCCAATCTCGCGAAAATAATCAACCCATCTTAGCACTAATAATTATAGGGCTTTGTTTGTCATATTATTATTTTTTATAAATGTTTCTTAACCAAAAGTTCTTTTATGTAGGTATGTTCTTCATAAAAGCGTTTAAAAGTTATCATACTTTGGTCATTGTTTCAATATCATCAATAAATTTTCTCTGGCTACAGCATTCAGTATTCAGTTTTGTATCGAAAAACTTCTTTTTGTAGAAAGACTAAGACTTTTAATACTTACATATCTACATATAAAACAATGCAACCTTTAACAAAGCGAAAAAAGTAAAAGGATACGATATTCTATAGAAGTTAAATTAAGTATTTTGGAAGAATTCTATAATTCACTTTATTTAGCATATTGGTTAAGTTAAAAAAGTAATTTTTTCTGATAAATAATCTATTTAACTATCAAAAGATCTAAGAGTGTTTAGGCAATCTAAAGAATATAAGTACTTACATAAATATGTACCTATGTATATGTACACATATTAAAAATTTAGAAAAACCATAATATTCTAGAATTCCTCAATTTCTTTTACTTTTCAATTTTTTTTCCCTTACTTTTGTATATAGACGCATTTACATAACATTATTTATAAACATTTACATTCTGTATGCCTAACTCTGTATAATATAATAGTCTATTTTTCCTCATGTTTATATATAAATAATATTTTTTTTTTTCCTATAAATTTTGTTTTTAAAGAATTGTTTTTTTTTTTTTTTTATTTATTTTTGCCTTTTATGTCTATCTGAAAGCACCACATTCTATCTTTAGATACATTTATATACGTCTACAAAATATATATTATACAGCTACTAAAGTTGTTTTGATTGCTTTTTTTGTTCATTTTTTTTGTTTTTCTACTTTAATGCGCAATAACTTACCACTACATAAAAATTTCAAAACAAAAACATACATTCAAATAAAGAAATAGAGGAAAAATAAAGAAAAATAAAACTTGTATACATTTTAATTTTCTTTAGTTTTTATTAAATAATTTTAAGTAATTCGGGAAATTTTTAATTGATAATTATTGTGGTAGGTCAAAACTTATTTAAAAAAAAAAAAAAAAAATGAAAATAATGTAATGTTAATTAATTTAATAAATTGAATATCGCTTTAAAATAAATAGACCAGATGTTAAATGGTATAATGAAGGATCATATATTTATGACATATTATTGATTTAAATGTAAATGAAAGAATATTTTTTTTGTTTTTTTTTTAAATTGCATAAATATTGTTAGTTCACACGTTAGGAAATATTATGTTGATCTAACGAATTTTAAAATACTTTAAAAAATACATTAATTTATTCCGTATGCAGTAAAACTAGTTATTGAAAAATATGTACAATAATGGGTATTAAAAAAATTTTTCTTTTTTTTTTTGCATTTTAACTTACGGTTATTTGTTATTTAATTTTTTATTTTGTGCCAAATTCCAACATATGTGCATAATTTTTAAATACATTTTTTGTAATTTAAAATCTTTTGTTATTTTTAGACCACGCGCTGTGAGTTTTTATTTTTAACTTTGGTTTCGTTTATTGTATAAGGGTTAAATCTTAATTTAAGTGCCAAACACAAAAAATGCCAGACAGTAGGAAAAACCAGTTAAAAAGGAGTTTATAAATTGACACAAAAAATTTTAACATAACCCTTAAAAAATTGTTTGGGTAAATTTAAAGTTTATTGAAAAATAAATTTTGAAAATAAAAATTTATTACATATTCTTATCCAGAGAATTGCTTTTATTTATTATTTTATAAAATGTGAGATAGATAGAAACTTTTTAATATTATGCCTTTTCCAATTTTGTCTGTCTAACGGGGGGGTTAATGACACAAAAAGATTTTTACATAAAATAGATTTATAAATGAGATCTGCCAGTGGTTAAAATTTCATTACTTTAACTGAAACAATGTAAAAGTTCTGTAAAAAATTCAAACTGAAAGACGGACTGAGCAAATTTTTTTTTCAAAAATGATTTAAAAAGAAATCAACTTGAAAAAAGATTCAAAGTACGCATATGTATGGTTATTTCTGGTTTTATTTTCTAAAATCCCACTGCTAAATCTAAAAATATAGATATGTTATAATATGTTTCACATGAGTCATTGACCACTAAAATACGTATAGGTAAGAATTTTCAAGTTTTAACGAAATCTTGTTTTTTTTTTTTATTTGAATTAGGGTAATAGGGTAAGTTTACAATTACATTGAGTTAGTATTAAAGCTAGGTTAACTTCAGAGGTATATTATTTTTGAAGTACCTATAGTATATAATATTTAATTTTTGAAATAATGTTTATGATACCCAATGTCTGTAATCAATTTTTATTCAGATGTTAAAACAGATTTATATTTTAAATTAAAAAACAACAAAAAAAATTTACAGTTTTTAAAAAAGGTATGCATTAATAAATGCAAATACCTATGTACATTTTTATGACAAGACATTATTTGAACCTAATAAAAATTTTTTTTTATATAAAAAGAGATCATATAATTTTAAAAATCCTTCAATTTTTGTTCAAGTACATATGTACCTATGCATATTTTATTTTTAGTTTATATAAGAAATTAGCTAAATTTAATCTATGGTAAAATAAGGTATAGGTAGTTTAATTTAAAGTAAACTTTGTGTTAAAAAATATTAAACTTTATAAATTTAAAATGTAGGTAATTTTAAATGTTCAATTGTAAAGAATCTGCTTTATTAATGGCATGTCTCATTTTTATTTTTATTTATTTTTAATTATTTTGATGTTATTTAAGACCCATTCAAACAATTTTTAGACACGACTAAAACAAATAATACTGGAATTCCCTTTAGTGAGTTTTTTATTTTTTGTTTTTTTTTTTTTTGTTGTTTAACTCGTTTTGTTGAAAACGTTGAAGTGAATTTTTAGCTTTCTATAAAAAAAAAAAAAAAAATAATGGCTGACACGTTCGTTATGTATGTTTATCAAGCAATATATAATATATTATCTACTTATGATAGACATGTACATCCATACATATGTATATATATACTTTAAGCATATTCATTAGGCACTAAAATATTTGTATTTGCCCATGCATCCATTTAACTCTGTATATAAAGTATACCTACATATGTATATAGATATACCTTATTATATAAAATATTATGGCTATATATATATATGTATATATATATTTATGTATGGGTATATATATGTACATATCCATAAAGATACATAATTAAATATCTATATAACATATTATATTACATTTATATGGATATAACAGCCATAATTATTTATAAGTACAAATAAAGTATATAATAGGTATTATGTATATTCATATAAAATGTTGTTTGAAATAAAAATGTACAAATAAGGAACTATAATGTTATTATCTGGTATAAATTATACATATAAATACATATATACATACATATGCATGTTTGTACCTAAATGTAAACATGTGTACATGAAATCGTATGACTATACGATATATAGAATGGTATGTATAAATTTACCTATGTATATATCGATTAATTTTTTATATATAAAATGTATTTACAGATCTAAGTATTTATATACAATTCAAAATGTTAAATGAGAATGAATCAGTTGAAGCATTCGAAATGTATTCGCAAATCGCAATTCACGAAACAAAGTTTTCTTATAAACTATAAATTAATTTCAAAAGACACAATATGTATTATACAAATGTTTTTTTATTCAATTTAAAACTATGCAAGAAACGAGAAAAAAAACCTATTAATAAAATATTAAGTTTTTTTACATAATATTTTAAACAGTTTTTCAAAAAAATAATTTTGAAAACATTTTTTCAAACTTATGAAAAAATCAAATTCAAGTTATTCAAAATTTTGAAAACGTGGTAATGAAATAGAACACTTTCATACACATACATATACATATATATGAATGCATGTACTTACATATTTCAAAATAGAGCGTAATTATATTCACATGATATGAAAAGCTTGAATATGAGTAAATTTAAAATGTATGAAATATGGATATAATTATTAATTATAATATGTATGTATATATTGTATATTGTATATATTTGTATGGACATAATAATATTTAAAATATGAGTATATGCACATTAGAATACTGCATAACAACTCTATTCATATTTCATATATTGTGAATACTTGTGAATACATTCACATTTCACATTAGAGTATATATACATTTGCAGGTGGGTACATAATTGTATTTGTATTTTATAATACAGAAATACAAAATAATACAAATGAGAATTGAATGGAAATATAAAATTTTAAATTGTATTCATTATACTTTAAAAATGTATTGTGTTAAGTATATTGAATATTTTGAGAATATGATTGTAGAATCTGTAGAAATAAAATAAAAAATTAGTTAGTTAGTTTAGTACATTTAAAAATTGGAAATAAGCAACAATATATGTATAAAGAAGTGACGAATCTACGGATAAAAGAACAATAATGACAGCTGAAAATTTAAATAAAGAGCAAATAATTTCAAATATAAGAGAAGAAAAATATAAACTTAGCCGTAAAAGGAAAGGTGTTAGTCAAGTATGGCAAATTTTTGCTGAAATTGAAAAAGATGATGGAACTTTTATTGATAATATTGTTTGTTGTCGTCATTGTTATGGATTGTTTAAATTTAACGGTAAACAAACAACAAACCTTTTACGTCATAAATGTTGTATTGAATTTTGCCATGAGAATGAAAATAAAAATAATAATACAACAATGTTAAAAAAAGAAAGAACTGATGAAAAAAAAAATATTTTAGATTTATGTTGTAAATGGATTATTAAAGATTGTCGATCATTTTGTGCAGTTGATGGTGAAGGTTTTAAAGATTTAGTTCAAGAACTTGTTAAAATTGAAGCAAAAAAAAATAGTGATTCTGTTGACGTTGAAAATATAATAATACCTCATTCTACAACTGTTTCGCGACAAATAAATCAAATAGCTGAAGAAAAACGTATAAATATTCAAAAAGAAATAATAAATGTAATAGGAGAAGGGTTTGGTGCTATTACATCAGATCTTTGGACGGATAATTTTATGAAAATAAATTATATATGCGCAACTTTTCATTATATAAAAGAAGCTAAAATTCATAAAATTGTTCTCGGTATAAAATCTATGGATTTTGAAAAATCTACAGGTTTTCATATATTATCGAAAATAAAAGAACTTTTAGAAGATTTCGAAATATTTAATTTCGATAAAATTATATTTGTAACTGATAGAGACGATAATTTTATTGAAGCATTTAAAAATTACAATAGAATTAACTGTTCAGAATATTTATTTCAATATATGTTAGAAAAATCATTTGATGCATCCACAGAATTAGAACATATAATTGATAATTGCAAAAATTTAATAAAATATTTCAATAAAACTAGTTTACAAAATTTATTACCAACAACACTTAAAACATATTGTTCCACTAAATGGAATTCACATTTCAATATGTTTGAGTCAATTTATTTAAATAATGCTAAAATTTCGGAAATTTTAATTGAAAGAGATGAAATTGATCTTTTAAATGAAATAAATTTTATTTTATTAAAAAATTTAGTGGATTTATGCAAAATTTTTGATAAAATTATTAAAAAATTGCAAGGTTCCAATTATGTTACTATTCATTATGTATATAATTCAATACATTTTTTGAAACAAACTTGTCATAATATTACTTCTGAAGATATGATTGAAACCATTTCAATAAAAAATAATATTTTAAATGAAATCGATTTATGGACTTTTAATTTATCAATATATCATAGGGTAGCAGTATTTTTATATCCACCTACAAATGCAATGACAATTTTTGATGTACATCAAATTGATGATGTAAAATCTTTCTGTCTCAATGAAATGCTTTCAAATGCAAATTCAGAAATTTTTATTAAAGACGAACAGACATTAATTTCATCAAGTAATGATATAAATTTAAATTCAGAATTGCCATCATCACCAACATCATCAATATCAACAATTCATTCAGAATCAGAAAATTCGGACAGAATATTTTTTTCATATTTAGCTAATGTTGAACAAAATATTTCATTAGAAGATCGTATGAAAGATGAGCTGGATAAATATTCAAAATTAAAAATAAAATTTAATGATCATTTTGATGTTCTGAAATGGTGGCAAGATAATAAAACTGAATACAAGAATTTGTTTAAATTAAGTATGAAAATTTTTGCAATACCAGCTAGCCGAACACCATCTCAACAGGTTTTTTCTAAAGCTGGAAATATAATTATTGAAAAAACTGATGAAATTGATACCAAAGCAGTTAGCAATTTAATATTTTTAAATTCACTCATGAATTGAAATATATGTATGCATGTATGGAAAATGGATGATATCAATATAGAATTATTTTATTTAATATTATTGAAATAAAATTGGAATGTGATACCTAATTATTATTTATTTTTTAATTATATTTAATATGTACTTTTTTAATTTGATTTTTATTTTTCAACCTTAAAATTTAGTAATAAATAATGAATTGATTTATGAATTTCTTTTGTTTTATTTTTACTTTAAAATTTGGTGTGTTCATAAAAAACATTCATATGTATTTATTTTTAATTCCTAAGGTGATGACCAATGCTTTGCGTTGCTTTGCTTCTAGCGTATATAAAATAAAATAAAAGAATTTATTGTCAACGCGAGTTAAAGTAGAAAATTGCTTTGACTCTAGCGTCGCTTTCCTATTTAGTCAAGTTCCATTTAAATCAATGTATTCTACTTAAATGTCAAAGCGACGCGAGCATTGCGTCATCAATGTACAAGCCAACAATACATACATAATTAAATTATAAATATATGGAACAAAATATAATATGTTATACATAAAATAGCAAATAACTGCTTAAAAATTTTACTTGTCGTTCAACTTTTAGCGTGTAGGTACGAGAAACTTAAGTAATTAAGTAAAATGACATTTAATTTAGGTTATGAGTGAAATATAATTAATAAATTTTAACATAACATAGATCTTTTTTAAACGTTCTTTTTTTATTTTCCAAATTTAAAAATGAAATTAATATTTCTGCTGTCAAACTTGAGACTGTCAAATGACTTAAGTCGGATAGTTAACATTAAGTTGCTGTAATGTAAACTTAAAGACCTAGAACGAAAAGTATTAAATTTCTTTTAGAAATCAGGCCTTATATTATTGATATACTTATTACCATAATTTGATCATTTAAAAAAAAAAATTGCTTTAACCATCATGTGATCGATTGTAAATAAATTCATAATATATTATTGATATGATTCATATAATAAAACTATATCATATTTAATTTCAATACAATCTATTAATTATATTATTAATTGTGATGTTTTTCGGGTAGATCTAAATGAGTTGATAGACTATATAATAATAATAATAGACTATTGGTATACAAATATCAAAAATGTGTACTTAATTTCGAAATTTTGTTTATGTAAGAAATAACATAATGTTTGTGTTCTTTTTACACGAAAAGAGTAGTTGGAACGCACGCTAATTTAACATAATCGTACTTATTCCTATCTACTTTTTCTCAAAGTTTGATGTAGTTGGGTGTAGAAAAGAGTAGTTTACTCTGTAAAAGGATCCCAAACAATATAATCTGATATAATATTATCTTTACTTAGGATTCTATTTTGGTTTCAAAATTGTTAAAATACTGTCTAAAAAAATCTGAACGAAGTATCATATAGTTGTAGTGCCTCTTTACGACTATTATGGCTTAAAGCTTAAATCCTACAAAATTTTTTATATAATATGTATTTATTTATTTAGTATTTCATTGTACAATAATGTTAGAAATAAAAGATTTTAATTTTGAATATTGGTAGTGTTATTATGCAGTTCACTATTTATTACAATACCTGTATATTTTTGTAATAAATTTAAGTTAAAAAAAAATCACGTAGGCGAATGTTTTGAATTAATTTTTTATTGTTGTTTTTGCTTTTTTTTTTTTTTTTTACTAGAAATAGTGATAAACTGATAAATGAAAATAAAATTATATTTAAAATGGGGGAGAATATAGGATTGTATTAATGGAGGAGACAGTCGTGATTATGTGGCTTTAATTTAATATAGTATCAACCAAACCATTTCTTTTTATTTTTTTTTTTTATCTTTATTATAATTGTTTTTGTTGTTTTCTTTTTATCTACCTACATACTGTTCAATATATAGCTAATATTACTTGGTTTTATCATTTTTGTTGCCTTGGTTGTTATTGGAACTGTTTCTATAGCTACTGCTAATTTTATTGTTGTATCTTGTATTGCTCTTGCTGTTAGTTGATGCTTTATTATTTATATTTGTATATATATTATGTATACTTATTACTTACATATAAATTGTGAGAAACCTATTCAAAACAAAATTCAAAAGAAAATAAAAATATATATATGTACATATGTACCCTATCTGTAATCGGTATATATTTTTTGATTATGTTTATTAGTTGCATAGATATACATATGTACATAATATTATATATTATGTAGTATCTCTACCTACCTATAAAAAAAATTTTTTTTTTTTATTAAGTATCTGTTTAAATTTATTCCATATCAAATTAACAATTTGTTATTTTTTAAATTTTCTTTAACATTTAAAGCATTATTTAGTTATGCCAGCTACTACTATTTTATTTTATTTTTTATCATGATTTTTTAAATTTTACAGAAATGGAATGTGTAAAAATAAAATGAAAAATATTAAACGTTTGTAATGTCTCGTACCAATTAAAAAAATTTAAATTCCGTCAAAACACTTTCATTTTGTTTATTATATTTTTAATATTTATATCTATATATATATATACATATATACATATATACAATATATACATACTTATACATATAAATATATTTGCTTTATGATCCAATCATCAGTTTATTCTAAGTAAATATTGTAATTTTCATTTTTTGGATTTTTCTATACATCCTTGATATTAGAAGATCCAATCATGTCCTTCTGGTTGGTTTGGGCAATAATCACAAGGGTAAACCTCTAATTATTTCCTTTACGCATAAGTTGCTGACTTTCTTAAATTACTCTAATATTAACATCTGTTATTAAATCAATCTAATATTGGAAGTGCATACTGTTATACCTATCAAATTACTAACCTAGAAGAAAAGATTAAGGATCAACAACAAAATTGTATGTATATTTGACAAAAAAAAGAAAATTGTTAGAACCCTCGACATGCATTTTTTTCTTCGTTCAAAAATCTTTTCCACTGTAAGAAAACTAATAAAGTTTAACCGTTTTTTTAACTTCTCTACTCAGCAGTTATATGAAACTTGCAAGCAATATTTTTCACTTTTCTCATATTTTACGATTTTATTCTGTTTTTTTTTTTAATGATATTCTTATTTAAATCATTCGAAGTCGAGTGGGGGAATTTAAATTTAGTAAGTAATTGAAAACCAAAAAAAAATCTATATACTTAGGTATGAAAATGTATGTATGTATGTAAATTAAAACATTGTCATAATGTCAACATAATGTTCATGTATATTTATTTTATTTATCCTAGTGTTGTCGGGTATATTTATTATTTAAAATATGGTTTTCTGCTTCTATAATCAAAGTATATACTATATACATAAATATATTAAAAGCAAAAGCGGTATGCAGAAAGTTTTGTTTTAATATTGCATGAAATTAATTTTAATTTTTATTTTTCCCATTTTTTTTCTTTTTTTTTTCCTATTTTAATTTAATTTTCTAATTTTATTTACAGCAAGTTTTTTTTTTACCATTATAAATTTCTATTCTACTGATTTTCGCATTTTACTTAATTTAGTTATGTGATATTATGAATCTCATATTTAAAATGTTAACATTATGAATCTTATAACTTTTAAAGAAGTATTTAATTTTTCTTCCAAATAACTTCCAAATTTAGTAGTGGTTGGTTCCATTTTATAGTAGTGTGTTAATCTTTGAGTAATGAAAAGTTTTTTTAATTGAATTGTCTTAACTTTTAAGTAATCATGAATGTATAAACACTTTTAATCTCTTAAATTTTTATTCTTCAAACTTTTACCCATATTATGTTAGACATGTGATACATACCACCAAAATTTGTCACTAAATTTAAGTTCAAATTAAAAAACATTTAATTTAATTTTGGCAAAATAAGCCATTTATCATGGTTATTTAGTTATTTATGCTCCAACAAAATGAAATGCTCCATAGCTCGAATCCCAATTTAATAACAAATTTTGGTGATACGTATATCACAAGTCTGATATAATATGGGTATATATCTCATAGTTAAGTTAAGATTTAATATACGTATATGTATATATGTATGTAACTATTCATTGTTTTTCACAACTATATTCGTTATTGTTTTATATATATATATATATTTTTTTCGAAAATAGCATGCTACCGATTTCTGATTGTAGCGATTTCTATAATATATTAATAAATTGTGTTTTGTTCCAAAATCATTCACGTTTCAAATAATTGTGTTCTTTTAATTTTAATTCAATTGAAAGTAATTACATATTTATTTATTTTGTTATTTCTTTTTTTGTTTTTGTTATTGCTTTTTTTTTTATTTTGTTATGGGTTTTTCTTTTAGATTTTTTTTTAATTTCTGTATTTTTCTTTTTCACTACAACCGTTAATGAAAATGTCACAAAATATTAGATTACAGAATGTGAAATTTTTTTTTAACTCTGTTATATGCATAATATGTAGAATATAACAAAAAAATACACAGTTAATGTTGTAATTAAAATAACTGCAATTTTAATGCATTATTAACTTAACAAATTAAAAGGAAAAAATTGAAAAATAAAAAAATATCAACGAAAAAAAATACTTTTATGGAATTTAAATGATTTTTATTATTTCCTATTCTTAAGATCTAATAATATAAGAATGAGAAAAATAAAATATTATTTTTTAATTGTAAATAATTAAATTATATAAGGTATAAATTTTTTTTATATGACATTTATTTAAATTCATAAATGGAATTTATAATAGTTATAAAAAAGCCAGTTTAGGCTCCTTGATATATGCTATGAATCTGTTTTGCTCCGAACGAAAGCTTATTATAAAGGTACTGTAAATAAATTAATTCTACGTTCAACAAATCGAAAAAAGGGTATTGAAGAAAAATTTCCTGGGAGATTTTCTTTTTTTTTTAAGAGTAAGACACAGACATTTACACAATAGAAAAAAGATTGATTCCTATTCCTTTTCATCTGTGCAACTTATGAAAAATCATATGAGAGAAAAATTCTAAAATTCTGACATGTCTGGTCAATCGTACAGTGTTCCATTAAAGCCCCTATTACATTACGGACATAGCGGCGATTTAGAGATAAAAGTCTAAGACTCTAGTTGATCGTGTAAGATATAATATAATACAGGTCTGCTTAGCCACGGCTCAAGTATTAATAAAAAACCATCTACGTTTTATAAGTATATTTGGCTTGTTGTTGAGACCAATATTTACAGATTATGATATAGGAACTCCGAGATTCTCTTTTCTCGGAGAATTTAAAGGCTTGTGCCCTAGCGAATTCATTGCTCTTCTACAGTTGCCTAAAAAGCCACTATGTCCAGGTTTCTAGATAAGATGAATATAGAAAACTTCACTATATAATCATTTCAGAATGAGAGGCAATAGTTGCTAATAACGGCTAAGCCAAATAAGTTAGTTTTTAATTAATGATTTTCATAGCTGTTATTTATGAGATTTTTTACAGATACTTTTATAAAATATGAGTTTTTTTTTGTTCAGAATCAGAATATTTATGTCAAATTGTTTATAATTTAAAATAATAAAAGGGTTGATTTTAAATACCCTTAATATAAATTTAAATAAGTAAGTACATAAATATGTATGAAATTCTAAAATTTTGTATAAAACGAAACGAATTTTTCATTTATTACAAATAATTCGTTTTTCTCAAAATTTTTTTTTTAGAAAAATTAGAATTTGATTAACTTTAGAGATAAAAAGCAAACAACACCTGATTTTTTTTTGTTTTTGGAAAATATTTTAATAAAAAACTTATTTATATTACCTTGAAAAAAAACATCATTATTCATTAAATATGTTTCTTTTTTTTTAATTCAAATAAAATAAAAACATCCACATGTTATTAAAACAATTTATTTTAATTTAATATAATTCAGCTAAATAAAAACAAAATATATAGCAATCAAAAATATAAAATGGTTTTTTAAAAAAGAAAACCCATATATTTGAACACCTACATTCATTATTCATTATTAACTATTTCATCCATAATTTTATATATGTACATACATAATGTACATAATACATATATGCATCATGGAAAGGACATATATAAATATTTACATATATATACGAATATGTTTTATAAATACTGAAGAAGGACATACATACATATATATGAATACAGTCCTTTAGCACATTCCTATTTAACTTCAAACAATCTAATTTCAAAATTTTTCACAGTTATATGAACAAATTTTAAAAATCACATGGATACAATGAACACAGACATACACGTGCCTATTAAGTTCAACATTTTTCCCTGAAAAATTGAGTATCCAATAGCTTCAAAATTAATTTCATTTTTAGATTTTTTATTTTTTTTATTTTTCACTCGCCATATATACTCCAATCACCCGTAACCCATCCAAAAATCTTTCTTTTCGTTGCATCATTCCAAAAATACCAAAAAGCAAAAAAAAATATAATATTAGACTCATAGAATTTTTTAGACAACGCAAAAACAAAATTCCAATTGAAAAATGCAAAAAATAAACAACAAAATTCCTAATTTTTTTTTTCCTGGAGGAGACCTCCTGGTAAGTCTAAATTTGAAATAAATAACAACTATATATCTCTTCCTTTCTCTTTATTTTCTTTCTAATATCCTTGAGTTTTATTTGTTTTCTTTTTAAGTGTGCTGAATATTATAAATATTATTGTAACTGTTACTTTTTTACTTTATATTTGTTGCCTTGTTTGTTGTGTTCTTTTTTTTTTTTTTTTTGTTACGTCTTATTTTTCGTTTCTAAACAACTTCTTACAATACAAAGAATATCACTAACAACAATATCAACAGAAAAATGAAAGTATCCTAAAAATAAAAAATATCCTTTTCTGATCCTAATATTTTAGCAACATTTTACATACATACATACATATTCTACATACATATAGATGTTGTGTTATATACATAAAAATACAGAATTTTCAAAAACCAACAAAGTAAATACCCAACCCAACTTTATAAAAAAAAAATTTCTGGGCTTGCAACTATTTTTATAAAAAAAAAAATAAATAAAAACAGAGGAAAAAACATTAAAAAGATTTTTTTTTTTAAGTACCAGTATATTTTCCTGAATTCTGAACTGTATTACAAAAGTAATGTAATAAAAAACAAAATCAAAAGAAAACACAGTAAACTGTTAAAAAAAAATCTTTTATATGTTTGTATAAATGTAAGAGAGAACACAAAGCAAAAGCAAACAAAATTCTGTATAACAATGCGGTGTATGTATAGAGGGAACTGTTATACATATACATACATATATTCCCAGTGTATATTAACTGCGTAGGAGCTATTTAATTTCCTTTTTTTTTTTTTTTTTTTGTTAATGCACATTCAGATTTTTTTATTCTATCACAACAAAAGTTTTTTTGTTTTTTATGCTTTTATGGTATACATACACATAATAAAACCCTGGAAATCCTTAGAGTATATATGTACATATTTATATCCTGCTCTGTTTTAAAAATTATATGTAAAACAGAATATAATATGTATCCTTTATATAAAAAGTATGTAGGATATATTATGTACATATAAATATAGATAAACTTATTGTATACTTAGGTATAAACCTGTTATAGGTTCCGTTTTATCTATATTTAACACAAAATATATTATGTTCACATAAGTATACATATGTATATTATATATTATTTACAACGTATCGTAGTTATAACTGTAAAACCTTGCAAAAATTAATTTTAGATTTTGGAAAATTTCAAGAAAAACAGAAGCAAGAGAAAATTTAGTTTGTATTGGTATGTTTTTTTTTGTATAATATCCGTTTTACTTTTATGCAATACATTTGGCTCGTTAGTTTGTCATTTTTGACTTGAGTACCAGAGAGAGACAGAGGCAGAGAGAAGGAGAAAATAAAAAAATTAATATTAGAAAATTATTGATTTTTCTGTGATGGGATGGTATAAAGAGGGAGGTTATTGAGTTTTCAATTTTTCTATTGTTCACAATCATTTGACAAGAATTTTCATGGCATTTTTTGGTACTTTTCATCTCTATATATATTTATATATATACATATATATTTTTATATATATATATATATATATATATATATATATATATATATATATATTTAAGAAACATATTATTTTAAAAACTATTCTCTTTTTTTTTTTTTACCTAGATTGAAACATATAGATTGATATAGGTTAGGTTGAAACATATTTCGATATTCAATTTGTGGTATATTTAGGCGCATTTTTAATAGAATTTTGTTTTAATAGAAAATATAAATCATGAAAGTTTACTGAAATCGAATAAAACTGACTTTTATAAATATTGCCATTGTATAAAAATGTATGAAAAATGTTTTGAATATAAATTTCATTTCATATTTCAATTCAAGAGAAAATCTGTTCTTAGGTCTATTTACTCGCATCGGTACCATATTAACTCACTTTAGTATCCATGAAAAAAGTAATCGTTTATAATAGAAAAGTAATTATTATATTCACACTCATCCGGTGTCGCTGCGGTTTTTTTGCTGTCAGTCATTCTGTCAGTACTTTTTACTTTACAAAAAGTTTTTTATATTTAATAAATTGAAATTTTATTTATTATTTAAAAAAAAAATGTACCTAACTGTAAAAATTACATAATGACTTTATTCTCGTCATTATGTAATTTTTTAAAAAACTTCACAAATTTCCCTTTTATTTGTCTTTTCCAAAGTTTATGATTATAAATATATTAATTTCTCTTCTTTTCTTCTCTCTCTCATGTATCATAGTTAGTTCTATTTTCAAATCTCGCCATCTATATGTAAATTAGATATACTAAACAATAAACTTTAAGTGAAATAAATAAATAGAAATAATTGATATAACACTGATACTACTAACACTGAGAGAATATACTGAATCCATACTGAACCGATAAGTAACTGATGTATGTGATAGACATTAATTAACTGGTTTTTTCAGTCAAAAAATTTGATTAATCGAAGAATTTTAATTTTTAATGTAATCGGGTATACAAACCCATAAATTACCATTTTTACAAATTTTGCATTACCTTACTTGACTCAAAATTTAACTGATTATAGTAAAATTTTAAATAAAATTTCAATTTGATTTATGGTAGAGAATGTATTAAGAGTTAAAGCTTGGTTTCCATATGGGAGAATTAGCCCCGGGTTCGGAACAATTTTTATAAAAATTCCCTTAACTGATTCCCGTATCCGAGGTTTCGCTTGAATCTGTATGTGTTTTTAATTGTGCAAAAATACTTTAATATTTATAATATTTTAATATCTAATAATTCAAAAATTTTGAAATTTTAAAGTTATTAAAAACATTAATTTATTTACAATTTAAAAATTTAAATTTTTCCACAAAAAATTTCAATACAGAAAACATATATAGGTATTGACGTTTGTCAAAATCAGTCAAAATAATAAAATGAAATTTTTTGCAATGAATATGTAATATGTAAAAATCCCCGCGAGCCAAGGGAAAAAAGTATAAGTTAATAAAACTCTCGGGGGGGGGAGAAAATTATAAATTATAAATTTTGAAAAGTTGTCCCGCAACCGCGGATATTTGTCCCATATGGAAACCAATCTTTAGTATATCAAACGATGGTAAAAGTCAAGAGTAAGAATGTTAAAAAGTATAAAAATCATATTAAATTTGTTCAAAACAAAAAAAAGTTTTTCTTGCTCTTAATAACACAAGAATTTTAATTAAAACAATTATCTGTATATATAAACCAGCTATATACAATAAGCAGGAGAGTGCTTGTCGAAAAATAATGTACTGCAATTTAGATCTAGAGTAATTCTAGAGCAAGTGTATAGTTCCGAAAAAATTATAAGAATATTTATAAAATTTCTGTTCACAACGGCTTATATTTATGAAACTTTGCTTACGGGCGTTTCCAAAAGTCAATTTATTTGACCAGAAATTTATTAAATATAATACTAATTAATCCGATTTTACTATAAGTCAAATACCGATAAGTTTTTTTTTTTTTTAAATTATACCTAGTATTTATTTCAGTAAAAAAGAAAATCCCAATAATTTTCCTGTTTGTTTCTTTTTTCATTTTTTTTTTGTTTTTTTTTTGTAATACTCTGCCTCACTCCTACATATAATTTTAATACTCATTATATCAATTAGTGTTAAAATTATGCGATCGATAAAGAGACGGGTATATTACATAAACATGTACATACATATTGATGTGAATAAGGTACATACTTTTATATATGATATGCATAACAGATAAAATGAAGGTTATTGACTTTTGTATTATAACTGTTATTTTAAACTTGGATAGTCCCCTAAATTATATTTATTGTTTTTTCCCCAGAATTTTAAAATAAATTTTTGAAAAATACATTATACGGATGCATCTGAAAATTTTGAATCCACTGATAGTTAGAGATTTTTCCAACGTATACATACATACATATAAGCGTACTAAAAAAAAATAAATTGACATTCCCATAAGTTATTTTTCATTCATTTTAATTTAATTTTTGTATAAATTCGTTGAAAATTTTCCATTGATTATTTATTAAAGGGAAAATACTAGGTGTATGTAAAGGGATATTTTGTTATTTTATTTTTTGTATTTATAGGTACATACATATTATATGTATAGGTATGTACATATATGTATATAGAAAAATACAAATTTTTAAGACTTTTTTATGTATGTATGTATGTACGTATTTACGTATGTATGTATATATAATTGTAACAATATCTAATATACATACATATATACATACATATGTACAAAATTACAAACAGAAATAAAATTAAATTAAAAATCGTTATTTGAGGCTTTATGTATTTTGTATTTGAGGCATTTTGGATATTTTGGTTGATTTCTGGATAACTAAAATGAAAATAGAAATTGTTTTATGAACATACATACTACTTATGTACATATGTACATATAAAAAAAAAAAAATGGAAGGAGAATTTTTATTTTTAAAATTTTCAAGATAAATTTTAATTTCGTAAATTAAAAAAATATTTTTGAAAAATAAAATAGGCATCTGCAGAATTGAATATTTTTCATGATTTAAATGTAAGCTGATGCAACTCTAAATTATGTAACTTAATTAGACATACAATTTTTTTTTTTTTTGGTTTTGGAAATATTTAACGTACACGTACCTATAGACATATCTATATTTTAAAGCATTTATATTAATTATGAACCGAAATAAAAGCCATACGGACATACATATACATATATAAAATAAAAATTGTTATTGAGGTGAAAAATAAAGGAAAATATTTTAAGACTTTTTAAAAAAAAAAAAGAACAACCAACTGTAATGAGAAAATTAAAATTTTAAAATTGAACTACAATATAAACTATCGGTTTTGCCTAAAAGGTATTAATCTTTTTCAAAAGATCTATTCTCTGAGTCCTTATCATAACAGCGTATCGACACAAGAACAGTTTAAAGGTTTTTTGTAATAAAGTATTTAGTATCTGTAATTTACTTTTTAGATAATTTAAAATTTTACTTTTATTTTTTTTTTATGTACCTTACCTATAGTGTATCTTTTCAGAATTCTCTTCCCCATGAAATGAAACTACATAATTAGAACAAGTTTAAACCTTATTTTAACTTTAAAAATTAATATAACTGTACAATCTTATAGTTACTTTTCCCATAAATATGTTAAATAAAAGTTAATATTATGTTTAAACGAAATGTAGGGGTAGATTAGGTAGCGGATGAAAAAGGAAAATACATTTTTAAAAAAATTCAAGTAATATAACACCTATCAAATTCCATTATTTTATTTTTTTTATTAAATTTTAATTAATATTTTTAAATAATTTTATTTTAATTAATTTTATTTTATTTTTTTCTTTTTTTTTTATAGGTAAGTTTTTAATAAAATGTTCAGATCAACTATCGTTTATATATTATAAAAAATAGTAAGTAAATTTTTTTAAAAATAAATAACATTCTTTATATATATACCTACCTACCTACATGTATATATAGGGACCATAATTTTAGACCAAAAAAAAACAAACAACAAACAAATTTGTTAACAAATTTTTTTAAAACATACACACACAAAGACTACCTATCAGGAAATATTATTGGGAGGCATATAGTGAATTTAAGAAAGAGATTAGAAAGACAAGAAAGATACCAGTTAAGACTTTAAGAAATTAAAAAAAAAAAAAAATTTCAAACCGATATTTGATCATTTCATATACCTGTATTATTGTCATATTATATACATATATATATATGTATATGTTTATAATATGACAATAATTAATATGTATACAGTATACAATTTTTAATTATGTGTACCTATCCGATTATTTTTAAATTACACATTTTATTTGATACATAATTAATTTAATATTGCGATTAAATTTCTTCATTCTCGTATGACTTAATCAAAAAAAAAAAAAAAAAAAAAAAAGTAATCACCTTTTATTCAAATTTCACATAAACTTTTTTATTATTGTTATTATTATATTTATTCATTTTGGAATCATGTTTCAGAGCTTTCTAAATCAAAATGCATGCACTGAAATAAATTTTTAATAAAAGAAAAATTAAAAAAAAAAAAAAAAAAAACAAAAATTAAAATTAAAATAAAACTACGTGACAATTATTTATGTCATGATTTTATTTTATTTTTTTTTGCAAAAAAAAAAAAAGTTAATTTTTGTATACCATTTTATTATTATTTACCACTTTTGTATAAATATTGCACATACAAAAGTACATACATACACAATAAGTCATAATTTCATTGCGTGACAATTTAATAATACTCGATATACTCGTTATTTTATTTTATTAGTTTTAGCAATATTTTAATTTTTTTTTAAATGTTAGTCTTGTAAAATGTTTTCGTTTTATTTTTTGTTTTTTTTTTTTTCTTTATGTAAAATAATTAAATCAAAAAATAACGCTTCTCAGCGTGTTAAACGAATATTAAATACACATAATTTTTTTTTTTTTGCTAATATGTTTTATCAACGAAACCTAAAGTTTTATAGTAAATAGGTATGTAGCATGTTTTGTACTTTAGAATCGTTTGAAATACAAAAAAAAATCAAAATTATTATACCATAAAAACGGTTTTTAAAATCTTAAAATTTTAATAATTTTTCATTTTTGTTTAACACAACTGGAAAATGGAAAATTTGTTTTTAAGTAAAATTCATTAATCTAAAAATTTTATTGAATATTTCTTTTATCTAAAAAGATGTAAATTATTAGGGGGATGGGGAGCATGACAATTTGCCTAAAATCATTTTTTTAAAATGACATTTCGTCTAATGATAATTTGAGAAAAAAAAAAGTTATTGCATAAAATGTCACTTCACGAAAAGAGTTTTTTTTTAAAAAAAAGACACTTACAAAAAGACTTCTAAATAGTCCTAGTATTCATACATATGTATATGTATGTATGTATTTAAAAAAAGTAATCAGAGTCATAAGGTTTTTTTTTTTTGCTTAATATATATATATAATATTTGCAAAATATATGTTTGTTAAATATGACAAATATAAATATGGAATGGAAAGCTGAGAAATGCCGTTTTATCAAAAGATATTAGGTAAAATTGCATTTTGCTATTTAAAATTCGGTTAACTGTACAAATTCTCTTAAAATACTCTCATGGCTATATGACTATTATATGACTATAACTACAATGACTAAATTTTAAGTATATCTAAACTTAAAAAGTTTAAAATGAATAAAATCGTTAGGTTAAACTTTTATTAATAAATTCTAACTTTAAAGATTTTACAAAGGGAATTATTTCCTTACATTAATTTCTGTTAGACAAGACAGTTTGAAAAAAATTAATTTAGAGTTAAATGATTTCGCAGATCTGAAATTTTATTTTAAATAAATTTTCTCCATATTTAAATAATAAGAAGAGTATATATGTATAGCTGAGATACTATGTCAACTCTTGGATACCCTCACAAACAATAATATACATATATACTGTTTCGATCAAATTTAATCATTTTATTATAAAATTTCAGATATTTGACATAATTAAGTACCGAGATATATTTATGTAAAATTCGAACTTTTATGACAGCTACCCCAACTTTGCTTCGGGGAAATCAATCAAATGTTATTAACTTATTAATTACATAAAAATTTAGCTTGTAAACCTGCAAAATTTCAAATGTCCTAGCTTAATTGAGTAACAAAATTTGAGAATAGTATTATAAATTTCACAGTTGTATGACAGCTATACATGCATCTATTGCGAGTATTGTGTCTAATTAACTGCGAGTTATTCTTACATAAAAAAGAAGTTATATGGCAGCTACTCGACCTCACCGGTCGAATTTTTTCAATTTGAATTGTATAATTGGCATTTATATATGAAAATGAAATGGGTAAAAATTTCAAAATCCAAACTATTAGTTTTGTGGTTATTCTGACGAAGGACGCAGATAACTAAATCGATTCAAAAGTTAATCAAGAGCAAGAATATGTAAATATTTCTATATTTACTTTCTCTCCTTTAAAGTATCACAAACGTAATGGCAAATTTATTATACGTTTAGAATTATATGTATGTTCGTATGGATATAAAAAAATATTTTTTTATTATTTTCAAATTTCCACCACCCATCTTCAACTTAATATACTGAAATAATAAAAAAAAAGTAAAAAGAAATGCCCAAATGAAAAATTTTAATTTTAGAATTTTTATCAAAATTTTTCGACCCATTCAAAGAATTATTTTTGCTTTATTTAAATTTAGTGCATATTATACGGAAACAATTTTTTAATTTATGATTTAAAATAAGCATTATTTTAGGCACCAATCACAAAATAAATAATTATGTATAAAATTAGTTTTTTTTTATATGAAATTATTGTCTGCTTTTGAAATAAACTGCAACTCTAAACTTTAAAACAAAAAGAAAAACTGTCAATCATTTAGAGTTTAGGTATTAAATAAAAATTTTATAATCAATTTGTAATCAATTATATGCTAATATATCTTTTTTTTTTTGTATTCATTCTTAGCATGTTCAGTCGTAGAAATTATCAGTCATACAGTTCCCCCCATCCCAGTATTATCCGATTGTGATAAACAAACCCAAATTATTCTGAATAATTGAATTAGTTACACAATCAACTGACACTGTGGAGAAGTTTTTGTTTTTCGTATTCACCGAATATGCTTGATTTGTGTAAAAAGGGTAAATTAATTGTATGTTAAACTTTGAAATTTACCCAATCAATCAAAACAACAAGGCTTATAACAACAAGAAGGATATTGAAATGATCAATATGGTTCTCACTAAATGACATTAACCGATTAATTGCAAAGTAAACTTTTTTATTTTGTCTTCAAAAAAAATTTCTTTTTTTTTTTTGTATGGAATTTTTAAGTATGGTATTTTTAAAAACTTCACACTTGGAAACATTTGGAACTTACTTTAATTTAACAGAAGAAAAAAATAATATTAATTCATTTTCTAAAAATTTTTAATTCTAATTTTGGAATATTTCCAAGAAAAAAAAAAATAAAAATTAAAAATACTTATAATATACAACATTAACATAGCTATAAAAACGGCCCTATGAAATAAACCCTTAAAAAATAAGCTCCAAAAAAATGAGTTTTTCAGCGAAAAATACCTTATGTTTAAAAGTGCATTTAAATAACCCCCTAAAAATTATTTCATTATTTTGGGGCTGTATTTGATGTTCTATTTGGGGCATTTATTTCAAATGTAAGCAAATTGTCAATACAAAATAATTTCTCCAATAAAAATAAACCACGAAACTATTACCTATAGATAGCTGACAGTTCTTTATTTAAAAATTGTGATAAAAACGTGTTTAGTACCGTTTTTCAAAAATATGTGCAATTTATGGTTACAAGAATTTGTTTTTATGTTTCTAAGGGAGGTGGAAATCTTTCAAAGATACTAAGAATTCTCTCTTGATAGTGCCAGATTCACACTGACTAAACTCATCCACACCCATTTGAATATTATGTACTTTTATTATGGGGGTTTATAAAATTACAGACTATAATTAGCAAAATATTTTTTATTGAACTTGAGATGTTATTTTTTCTGTAATGAACCCTCAATTGTTTTTGGAGGATTATTGCTTTCAGATCTATTTCATAAAGCCAAAAAACATAATATGTATCTTTGATTTTTATTCCTCTTAAAATTTTCATGTAAAATGTGGAAGAAAAACTAATAAAATATCTTTTGTTAACTTGATACTAAGAAAAAAAACTAAAAAAAAAATTTATTTTAAGATACAAAAAAAAAATTTTTTTTTTTAAAACATTTAAAAATAATAAATTAAAGTGTTTTTTTGAAGCTATTAAAAAAATTATAATGATTATTATATCCAATAATTATATGTAAAAATAATAAAATTGAAAGTGTGTAAATCCTATTCTTTGTACAATGTGAGAAAGTATCTCTTGTAGAAAAATGTATTTTTTGATTCAAAAAAAAAAAAACACACAGCTAGCTAATCCATTTCCTGCTTTCATAACTTAAAATTTTCCATAAATATGAATTTTATATAAAACTTATAAATATGAAATAAAAAATAATCAAAATGTGATAATGAAATTGAAAACAAAAAAGAAAAGGATCTCTCTAATATCGGATTATTTTGAATTAAGAACAAGTGACGTTCTCTGATTTTATTATTGCCATTATCAGTTATTTATATTTTAATTTACTTATTTATTTCGCACCCATTTTAAATCAACTTTAGTCAATATATCTCATGAACACTTTCTCTGTTGTACATGTGAATCAAGTATTAAAAATTTTATGTTTATTTTATTCTCTATTTAGATACATATGTATGACTTGACCGGAGTTTGAAAACAAGATTTTTTAACTAAAAGCCCAAAAACTCCAACTCTTCACTGCAATTCAGTTTGTATTTCGAAATATGTATATGTTCATAACATGTATACAAAGTTAAGAAACAATTTATTAAGGTAATGTTCAATTATCGTGTAACATCTGCCTTATTAAAATGTCATTGCGATTTCAAAACAGACAAATTCCAGTGTCATAGTATAGTCTTTGTTGTTACCTATTAAAATCTAAGTTAATGTTAAAGCAACACAAAAATTGAAGAAGTATTAGTGTCTAAAATTTTACGCTATATTTATTCTGAATGGAAATCGTTAATTAAAATCTTACAACATCTTTTGTTACAAATCATTTAAAAAACTGATTGCGTGCCAATTATAGTTGAATGGCCCTGACTTATTTAAAACAAAATAAATTAAGTTTTTTCAAAAAGAAATTTTTTTTATTAAGAAAATATATTGGCCCTGATTTCGATAGTCATATCACTTTCATTTTTTATGAAAAACAAAATTTTTCATTTCGATAGTCATAAAAAATGAAAAAAATCATAAAAAATGAAAAGAAGCTGATTTTGATAGTCAATATTTTATGAATATACTCATTTAAAACGTCAAATTTTCTCATTTTGAAATTGTTAAATGAGTGGTTGTAAAAATGGATTTAGGAAAAAATTATGAAGTATTTTATTTATATTTATGTGAATATAGGCGTTTTTATAAGAAGCAACCTATGACTATAAGATAGCATAGGTTGCAAGAAAGCCTATTAATTTGTGAATTAGAAGTCGCTCCGACATAATTAAAAAAAAGGTACTCAGCACTCATCGATTTTTTAGTAAAATTTAAATATCATAAAAAAAAAAAGTTCAACTTTTAAGCCCGTCGCAAGAAACAGAACCCAAAAACTAAGGAACCACTTTCCGGAACTTTTTTTAATTTTTTACTTTTTTTCTATTTCTACTTCTATTCTATTTCTATACGTTTTTTAAATAATATTGGTCCGAATTCTTACCCCCAAGATACGGAGCCTTCTCGTAAAATAACAGCAGGTATTTATAGAAGTCAGTATTTTTTGTTCTCATTATGCAGACAATATTATTTAATAATTTACGAGCACTTAATTTTTTACTTAGTTTTTCTTTGTATAGCCAAAACCTCAAAATAAGAAAGTATTGCCGGTTTAAAAAAAAAAATATAAATCATTTTAATTTTTTAAATTCCATTTAATTTTCCCCGACTATCGAAATCGCAAAAAATTATTAAAATTTTTTCATTTTTATGAAATGACTATCGAAATCAGGGCCATTATTTATTTTTTTTAAAACAAAATTTATTTCATATTTTATAACAGCCCTTTAAATAAAAAAAAAAAAGTAAAATTTAGAAGTTCCGCCTTCGCCACTTTTTATTTTATATATAAATTTTCATACTTTCGAAATGTTTGATATAAATTTTTTTCGAATAGTTAAAAAGACAATTCTTTAGGAATTATTAAAACAAAAAAAATTAATATAATTGTGTTGATCAATTGATTAATTATATGTCGAGAATCTTAAAATTAAACATATTAACAATAATTTCTTCACAATTTTTATATGATATTTTTTTTTAAATTTCTGAGTTCTGATTTGTTTCGTTCGTTGTTTTAAATATTTTAGTACTTACTATAAAAGTAAGAAATATTGAAGGGGGGATGATGACTGATGTAATAATTATTTAGAAGATTCAATATAGCCAATTCCTTATAAGTTTCTTGCAAAAAAATAAATACGTTGCCAATCAAATTTTTGTAAGTCTGATTTGGGCAACAAATTAAATTTTGTGAAAAATAAGTTTTGGAAAATAAAATATTGCAATAATAAGATTAAATGAATTTAAAAATTGGGGACGCTCCCAATGTTTTCTGAAAAAAATAATTCTTTTTATTGGAAAACAATTTTTATATTACAATTTGAAATTTATTTTTATTATTAAAATAATTATTATTTCCCTCAAGTTAAAAAAAAAAAAAAAAAACAAATGATCAATTAAATTAATTTAATGTAAATAATCATAGTTCAACTGTGAATATATTATTACTTAAAACAAAAAATCTTTTTTAGGTTAATGTTATTTTATAAAACAAATATAAAATTCATTAAAAAGTTATGCAATAAATATTAAATTTCAATTTTATTTAACCCTTGCTTAATTTTGAATTTTTATAACAAATTTGAATTTATTCAGTAAAGAGGTAAAAACGTTCGAAAATGATTTAATTAGCCCTATATTTTGTTTTTTTTTTTTGCGAGATAAGGTTGATGGAAATCATCAAAAGACACTATAAAAGAGTGGAACGTTCACAAACTCTCTATGAGTGAAAAGAACTTTAACCCACTAAATACCACCTCCCTTTTTTGACCAAACAATAGTTTATGTAATCAATCAATGTGCTGTGCTTGGTCAAGAAAACTTAAGTTTATAGGGAATGAAAATTGATTTCAAATGATTAGAAAAGGCATATTAGACTTTTAATCTTACCAGAATAAGCATCCTTTAAGGTATCTATAAACACAGATTATATAGAATAGAAAGGGAAATTAAGCTAGAAAAGTGTAACAAAGTAGAATTTTAAATATACCTATAATATAAAGTTTATTTTAGATTTTAACCTAAATTTAGCAATCAGAAAATTTTTATATTATCTCAACAAATTGTTTTGCATACTAAAGATAGTGAAGTTGAGATTTCTTCTTAAGATTTAAGAGTCTATAGATAAAAAAGGTTGTACATAGTGTTCAAAAAACAAATTACGTATGAGTTTTCTACATAATTTATATATTTGATAATGTATGTATACCATTCAAATGCAGTTTGAACAGAAAAATATTTTCTGTTAATACATTTTTACATCTCGCAGAAATGTTTATGAAAAATTAATATAAAATTAATTGTGATGTGTGAGATTATTCAGTTGACTTTTTTGATTTTCTTCGTTAATCATTAATGAGAGAATAGTTTTTTTTTAGAATTGTCTAGGTATAATTTAATAATACAGTTAAATAAATACTGATGCAACCAATAGTGTTGAAGGTAGGAAACACTGCAATGAAATTTTCATTGTTTTAAAAAATAAAAAATGATAAATACATCACTTAAGTAAACCTACTAAAAATATGAATAATAAATCAATATTAATTTTCAAATTTTTTTATTAGCCATTTAATAATTCAAAATCAAGCAAAGTTAAACTTCAAATATTTTTCATATTTTTTTTTGTCCTTCATTAATTAAACAACAGTTTCTTGAATGATTATTTTAAATAAGCCCATTATGTTGATTACTCTGTTTGCACTGCCATCTATTATCTTAGACAACAATTATTTACATTTTTATTTATTTATTTATTTTGTATTTCGATATAAACTACTACTATTGAATATGACCGGATAGAGGTTTTAAATGAAGACCTTCTGGTTGAAAAACTATTGGCGAATCCTATAAATTATTTATTAGATAATTATTAAATATTAAATTTCTGGTTGATGCGTTCTTAAACACTCATCTTAAATTTTATGATTGCACAACATGGTTAATGTTTTTAATATAACTTTTATCATCATATATTGTAAATTAAATAGTAATATATATCTAAAGGTTAAATGAATCTAATAATGTCAGTAAATTATAAATACATACATAATTATATTCTTTTTTTTTCTCTTTTTTACTATTGTTACTTAATTCATGACAATTTATTTTATTTCTCTACACAAATAAATAAAAGAAAAAAAAAAACAATGTTTAAAATACAACAATTAAAAAAATGAAAAAAAAAAACAATTATTTTTAATTGAAATTCTATACAAATTTTTAAATATAGAATTAAAAAATATACATATATAGTATTAACAAAACAAATTCTAAGCTGACTTCAAATCCATTAATTTTGATAAAATTGTATATATACAAATAGAAAATCAGTAATATGGTGTTTGTTATTATGATTTGGGTACAATGAACTTTTAACGATTTAAAAATAAAAATTAAAATCCAAAATAACAATATATATAAATATAGTTGTGACTGACTTGACGACGACTGGCTCTATAACCAATAATAATAAAACCGCTAACCTTGTTCTCCTCCTCAATTTTTTTTTTTTTTTTATATCCATATAATGTATCTATATATGAACATATGTATATATACAACTAGAGTTTTAAATCTGACTTGAATGCTTGCAATCAGAAAAATATTGAATTATTGTTAAATTTTTAGTTTTTCTCAAATGTATCTATCAATAGATATCTATATAAAGGGTTTTCCAATTTGAGTGATATGATTTCTAAGTGACGTTTTGGCCATTTGTAGTATGTCATGATCTGTCTTTTTTTTTTCATTGTATTCAGTAATGTTTACAATTTCATTATAGAGAGATATACGCAAGAACAACGTTTACAAAGTTGTCTTGGAACAACTTGAAAACGATAATGATTTTTTTAAGTAAAATCATCTCCGATGAGGCTCACTTTCATCTGAGTGGTGCGGTAAATAAACAAAACTGTTTGCGAATTCTGGTGCGAAGAAAATACACAAATTATTCATGAACAACCATTATTGGTAGTTACCACCTAAATTGACAGTTTGGTGTGGTTTTTGGTCTGATGGAATCATCGGTCCGTACTTCTTTCGAAATGAAGCTGGTAATAGCGTTTACTGTTAATGGAGAGCGGTATAGATCGATGATATCCAACTTTTTATGGCCGAAATTAGAAGAAGTTGAACATCTGGTTCCAACAAGACACTACGTGTGCCACACAGCACGTGTAACAACCGAATTATTGCGAAAAGTTTGGCGATTCGATTATTTCAAGAAATTATGAAATTGAATGGCCTCCAAGAAGTTGTAATTTAACATCATTAGACTATTTCTTGTGGGGTTATTTGAGGTCATTGGTTTTTAGCAATAAATCAAACTCTCTTCAAGCTTTAGAATATTGCTTAGTCAATATTGAACGTGCTATTCATGACATACGACTTGATTTAGTGGAAAAAGTGCACAAAAATTGGGTTCATCGAATTCGTTCCTGCAAAAGAAGTCGTGGAAGCCATTTGAATGACGTTTTATTCAGAACTTAATTGTATCGATTGTAATTCACATTAAATAAAAAACATTTGAATTTTCTTAACAATTAGTGTGGTTTTTTTTTGAAAAGAAATCATATCACTCAAGTTGGAAAACCCTTTATCTATATTATATATTGTACCCCACCCCGTTCAATACATACTTGTATAAATTATATAACATAAGAAAAAACAACCAACTGAATAAATTTTTCAATAAATTGATGAAAAACCAAATGATTTTTTTTTAATTATATATTTATGATGAGAATATGTGGTCGACAATTGCGACAAATAACATCAGCTTTACAAAGAAAACAAAACAGACTTATAAACTAGGCAAAATAATGAATGAATCGTGCAAATTTAAACAGTTTTCTTGTTTTTTTGTTTTTTTTTTGTTTATTTTTTGTTTATTTTTTAATGTTTCTTTTTGTAATATTCCTAAATAACACAAAAAAAAAAAAATTACTAAACATTTTACAAAAAATCGAATATGTATTTTTTTTTTTTTTTGATTTCGATTTCGTTCATTCAACCCATTTTTATCGATACTAATTAAAATAAAGTAACCCATATAAAAAAAAAAAATAGATACATATATATATGTACATATTGCTTAACTTTAAATGTCATTTAAAAATATTGCTTAACTTAACAAGTTTACTTCAAATTTTTATTGTGTACATACATGTATTATTACATTTTGAATATACAAACATTAAAAATATAAATTGCAAAGTAATTTTATAATCTACAAAAAAAAAAACAAAATTCAATCAAAATACATATCTAATTTGCTAAACCGTTGTTGTTTGAGGTAAAATTGTATTTGAATATAAAAGTGATACCCACATATTATGTATTATGTATATGTATATGCTTACATATTTTGATTTTTGAAAAATTTTAAAATTAAAATCCTTTAAAAAACCTGATAAATTTTAGAATTGCAAACCCCAATATCAGATTTAATTTATTCCAAATTATATTTAGTATATACGGACTTGCATGACACTTAGTAGTTCTTAGTAATTGATTAGCTGTCAAATCAAATTCTTAGTGAACTAAGTAGTATATATTAGATAGTTGCACTATAGAAAAGTACAATATTAAATAAATAATAAAATGATATATTTCTGTCCCTTTCCACTCATATGAGGAACATAGGATATCTCTACTAAATAGATTATTATTCATATATGATTAAGTTTCAGGTGTTTTAGCTAAATTATTTTGAGTAAGTCGTTGATTATATTTGGTTTTATCTATATTTTATAAGATTATGAAACATAAATATGTACTATTTTTTTGTGCGCCATCTATCATCTTGTACAAGAATTATTTATTTTTTATTTATTTTATAATATGTGTTTTAACAATATTATTTATTACTTAATATAAACTATTATCCGATGTAATATTTTAAAATATGATCTGACAGGAGGTGAGTCAAAAATGTTTTATAGTATAGTAGTAATATATTCAATTTTTATACAAAGGCTTATACTGTACATATTTATACACATGATTTCCGATAACTTTGGTAATGTCATAAAACTTGAAGAAAATTTTTATTAATAGTAGTTATCGCCCTCTAAATTTTGCCAAATTGTAGTTAATTTATCACAAAATTTGTTTTATTTGACGGAATAATAAATTATAAAACTACAGTTTTATATCTAAAAAAGGTACCTTGATGGAGCATGAACTTAGTACCTCAATGGAATTGTAAGGGGAAAATCACAAGTTGAAGATAGTTTTTTAATTTAAGAAAAATATCTAAAATACTTCTGGTAAGTTTATAAAATATCAAAATCAAAATTACTTCCCTTTGAGAATAATGATCTCAGATAAACTCAGATTGCTTAGATTTAATAAAAAAAAAACCCCAGATTTGAAAAAAATGTCTTAGTACCTCAATGGATTTGAATCATTTTTATTAAAAAATGTTTCAAATATCCAAAAACTTTAATAATTTGTTTTCGAAAACAAATTATTAAAATACTTACATACATATAAAAACTACTTACTTTATTCTTTTGTTACTTATAAATATTAAACTTGTATAACAGTGAAATTATCATTCATGGTTGCGCTCATTAAATTTTTTCTAACTACTTAGAGTACATGTTCGGATTTGATACTCTGTTTTGAAAAAAAAATAAATAAACACGTATTGCGATTTTGAATTTTGATCTCTCAGATCTAAATCAAAATTTAATTTAATTTTAACAGCAAAACATGCTCTGCTCTGATCTGATCTAAATAAAAACAAAACGTCTAGGGCAATTTTATTCTGAAATCTGGCGTCATTGCAAAACATTAAAATTAATTTTAAATTCCAAGTAATCATAAAAAATGTTAACAAACTTCAGAGTCAACTTATGCTAAATTCTTATGGATACATTTACATGTCTAAAAGCAATTTGATATAAGAGGGGCCTCGGTTGCCTAGTGGGTAAGAGTGTATGAAATACGCTGTAAACACCGAGGTAGTGTGGGTTCGAATCTCACACACATCGTAAGAGTTATTCCCCCTTACGACATTTACAGCCACGTCTGAACAGGAAAGGCTTTGTAATTTCCTGTTCACATTTATGTTTAATTTGATATAAGATCATTAATCTGATCAATGAATTATAGTTTGAATTATAGTCTTTTACAAGCTTTCATTTTATTTACAAAACAATTTTACCAATGTAAACAACTAATGTATATATTTTTAGAGACAGATTACAAATAATACCTACGTTTTAATTCCAAAATGAAGGTGTTCAACTAAAAATTTCTGAAAACGTCAAAGGTTTAAAAAAAAAAAAGTAGCTGTCAAAAAGATAATTTAAAAAATTCTTCTCTTACCTTAAAACTAATTAAACTAATAATATTACATATACTTTACTTAAGAGACTAAGAAAATTTCTACAGAAATTAAGCTACTGTTAGATTATCTGCATAAGCCTCTAAGAGATTGGAAATTTTTCTACATATAAAATAACAAAAAATATATGTAAAATCAATTCTTTTAAATGACAATCATTTTAGAATGTGTTCAATAAGTATACGATAATCGAACCGAATCGAAAAATTTAAAACAAAAAGACTATAATGAATTAATTTAATGTACCTAATAAAAAAATGATTTACTGAAAAACAATTCTTTATTAAATACAATATGGAACTATTAAAATATAATTTCAAGCTTTTATTAAAATTTTTATTATTTTGGCAATTAAAAAAACGATATTTAATCTAATTTTTGTTATTATGTATTTATTATTTTAATCGTAAATAAATGTTATTTATTCGACACGTCAATCATATCAAAATATTTTTATTTTTATTTATTCAAGTTTTATTTTTGATTTTCTTTTTTTTTTTTTATTATAATCTATTTTATTTAATTTAAAAATGTTTTTTGTGTTTTTATTTTATTTACTTAACAAAAGATTTTCAACAATTGATTATTGTTTTATTCTTATTTTTAGCTTATCTTAAATAAATGAATAAAAAAAGTAGGTACATATAATAAAAAAAAAACAAAAATGGTAAAAAAATAAATAAATAAAACAGCAAAATGCGTTTATTAGCGTAATAGAACGCTGTCGTCAGCAGTAACAACAAAACAAATAAAAACAAAAAAAAAAAAAAGTAGGATTAAACCTAACAGCTAAGCGAAACGAACTCCTAAAGAAAATATTAAAATGTGCAACACATAACAATTAATTTCAATTGACAAGCAATTTTTTTCTTTTTTTTTTTTTTTTTTTAACTAATAATTTTAAAAATAAATTATTGCAAAGTTTGACTTTTATGTCATGACATAGCCTATTCTAAATCTACTTATGTACACGAATATTTTATTAATGTATGTATGTTTACTATTCAACGTACGTGCATATATAAACAAGCATAAGTAATTTTTTTTTTTTTTTCAATAAATCAGTTTGAAATATAAAATTTAAGCGTGGTTTACATTACCATGAATTAGAAAATATGTAAGGTTATTAGCCACGTTTTACTCTTCGTTTCATACTCTCTTTTCTATAAAATGATTTAGTGGGTTTTTTAAGAAAGAGGGCTTATGACGCGAAGAATTAAACCTTCCTGATAAACACTCGTGTAGTTTGACTGTATAGATTCAGCGTGAAACGGTCTTTTTAGTCTTTAACTAAATTCATACTTAATTTTAAACTTCTTCATCTGTTTTTTTGTTTATCCGAATTGCAGCGTTGACAATTTTTTTCAGGTTTTTGCACGAGTTTCTTGTGGTTCAATTTTATTTGGTCCCATGTAATTAATTATACAAGAATTTAAAACATTATAAATGTAGCTGTTTTAGTTCTTTTTGAGAAAAGGTTCCTTAAAATTAATTATAAAAAAAGATTCTGAGATGTGGAAAAGGTTGAGCGAGATTCAGGTGTTTAATTAAAATTTAATTTCTATTAACGCTAGCGCGCTTATCTTATAATTTCGATTCTTTTTAGAAGATACATATAATTTGTCAGCTATTATTGAATTTTTGTAAGTAATGTTATGAAGTTCATTTTTTCAGACCTTTAAATATCATCAATCGATGTAAAAGGTAAAAAAATGTAAAATTGACTTAAAAAATACTTCAATTATAAAAAAAAAAAAAGAAGAACATTTTGTATTTTCTCTGTATGTCATCGTCTCTTCTATCCATTAAATATAATTATAGTTTTATAGTTAGATCTAAGTTGAATGGATGTCATTTTTGTGTAATTTTCTTTGTTTCTGTAAATTTTTTTTTTCTATTTTTTTTTTTTTTTTTTTTTGAGTTTATTGTATTTTGTATAAGCAAACAATTTTCAGAAAATTATTTGAAAATGCACGACAATTTTTTGTTGATTTTGTTGTTTTTTTTTTTTTTTCTTTTTAGACCAAAGTACACTGAACTCTGAATAGAGTTGCATTGAAAATTACAATAACAAATAGAAAAAAAAAACGATGCATATCTTTTTATATACAAAATGTAGAAAATATAGAAAGAAAATTTTATTGATATAAGTATTTATAAATATACATACATACATACATACATATGTATGTGTATATAATATATTATGTATAAATATGATTAGAAAAATTTGTATTTATGCTTTTATTAAAACAGTTGTGACGAATAAAAAAAAAGTAAACTGTGCAAAAAATAAAAAAAAAAGAAGCAGACCAAAAAATTTTAAATGTAAAATAGACAATAGTACATTTAAAAGATATTTTTACGTTAATTTTTTTTTTTTTGTACCCTTACTTTTTACTGTAGATTCAAACCAATGGCTCTAGGATTTCGTCGTAGAAATAACCTTATGCCTTTTTATTCTACTAAAGTTTTCATATGTATATAAATTTAATAACTCTTGAAATATTCGTGCAGTAATTGCATTAAAGTCCTTTGCGCTAAAAATATTTCATTGCAGATATGCGGAATCTGAATAAATTGATTGCAGTTGAACTGTTCGTTTATATATCTAGTTTATTTAGTCTGTGGTTTAACTCATTTTTTTTTTATTTAGTTCTTCATTTTTACATTTATGTGTAATGGGTCTCTTGATCTTATTAGATTCATTATATTCTGAAATCTAACACGTACATTATATGTATATTTTCTAATGCAGTTTTGGTTTTTTATTATAACGATTTTAATTGAAATGATGCCAATCGTAACACTATTTAAATAAGAATTTGATCGTCCGTTTTTTGTCGTCCATTTTTTTTTTTCTAAAATCATTTAGACTATTATTTAATTTATCCCCGCTTGAATTTAAAATTAACCTCTCTAAAAAATAAACAAAATTATTGGAAATAAAAAAACAAAAAATTTTTCATACCCATGAAATTTTCAGCTTAAATTTAAATAAAAATAAATAATATTTTTTTTAAATAAAAATTTGCTTGTGCAAAATTTTTTTGACTTTTAATGTATCTATTATGTATTCATATTTATATATTAGTATGTGTGTAACTAAGTACATATTTAGTAAACAAATTCTCGTTGTTTTTCTTTTACCTTTTCTTATTTTTTATTAATTTTGTAGTTTTTTTTTTTCTTTCTACTATTTTTTAAATATGTACACAAACACACATAAATAAATATATGTATACATGTTTTAAACATACAAACAAATAACAAAAATGCATTTAAAATATTATTAACTTGTGAATATTTTCAACATCAAAGTGGGACAACATTTTATTTATATAGAGTGCTTAACTGGTGTGGGTCACAAAGAAATAAGGTGATAGATTAGGTTGTCGAGGCAAGCAAAAAATTATTATAAAAAATGTGGGTATATGTTATTTTAACGGATCTTTAAGATTGTAAAGCAAGATTTTTATAAAATATATTATATTCTTTATTGCGGGTTTTGTCTCATCAGACATCGTAGTAAAACAAATAATTAGATATTGAATTACTTTAAAAATTCTAAGAAATTGTTTTATTTAAAACCATCATAACATTAATTACAAAGGTGTAGATACTGAGGAAAAGGCTAAATTATTAACAACCACTAATTATATACAAAAAATAAAATGGATGTCATGAAAAAAGAAATAGTTCACAAAAACATACAATGAAAATATCTAAATTAAGCTCTAAGGTCCTTTCCGAAGCTTTCGAATCTATTATACTAAAATATAAGCTAAGATTGTTGCCACTTGATATATTAACTAATTATGTTAAATTGAATATTCGTACTAGAAAAGTGAGATTATTCTAAAAGTTAAAATTTAAAATAATTATGTAAGTTAAATAGGTGAATAATAAAATAATGATATACCTATGTAGTATAAAATCAAAAATTAGTATTAGTTCATACCTTCGGAAATATTCAAAATTTTAAAATATTTTCATATTTCAATTATTGATTCAAATAAAAGTGATCATAAAAACAAATCTATCTGGCAACTCTTTTTTTTTTTTTTTTGGAAACTGTTAAAAACTTTTTTATCAAACGGCACAAAAGAAAATGTATAGGAATGATGGAAAAAAAAAATATTTAATTTTTAAACTTATAAATGCAGAAAAGAAAAGAAATGGGATAAAATACATGAATGCTTCTTACTGTGTAGGTATACATATATAAAAGGTTATACAACAATAAAGACCATAAATTTGTTAGAATATACAATATAAATATGTAATGACATTTATCAAAATCAAATATGACAAAAGGCCGAAAATATATTCGAACTTTTATAAAAATTACTTTTTAACCTTACTATTAATATAAAAATAAAGTCACTGCTCTCACAACCATACTTTGACAGTTAAACAGTTAAAACTAACAATAATCAATGTAACTGTTAAAAAATTTAAAATTGTTCCTGTATTTATTAATAGATAAGTAAAACAAATAAAGCCATTTTTAGACCATGGCAATGATTATAAAGACCATTTTAAACAAATGCATACAAAAAGTTAAATTTCGAAAAAGTTACATAACACTCTTTATTCCATACTTTGACAGAATTACTTAAAATTATTTTCATCCAAATGAAAAATGTAATAAACTTCATCTATTATCTGTGTTTACCACTCTTATTGAAAATATATGTAGAAACGTTTATTTCGAAATTCTAAAAAAAAGCTATCGAAAATTATTGAGTCAATTTAAATTTAAGAGATAAAGGGGGGGGGGGGGGAGAGGGGTCTCAAATAAATATTTTCTTTAATTCTGTTTCAAAAACCTTTGTTATTTGACATTTACGACTTCGTTAAGTAAATAAATCTTTCAAACAAATAATTTTAAAAACAAAAAACAATCTAACAATCACCTAATTGTAACTTTTATTTTCGTACTTTGATTCCAACAATATTAGAAATGTAGTTTTTTTAACATTACCATTTTAAGTAAGGAATATAACGAGTCTGGCAACTAACAAATATAGCCACAATGATATGATAATAATGATGATATCGTTGATTTTTTTTTCTCTATTTTATTAGTTCAGTGCTAAGTTAGTTTTTTTTTTTTTTTTTTTTTGCTATTCTCGTTGTTGACTTGACTAATTTATGTGTGTGGAAAGAAATAAAAAACAAAAAAAAGCTTGCAACCATTATGCATAACAAAACTATATTATCATATAAAATATAGATAAGTAAATTATATATATGTAATATATTTACCTTATTTGTTTTTAAAACTGAAAACCACCAAAGAAAAAATCACAATTTCCATAAAAAGAGTATACATAGAAAAAGACTCACAAAAAAAAAAAAAAAAAAACTGAAATGATTGTAACAGCCACACACAGTTTGAGGTTTTAAATGGTTTGTTTTTGTTTTTTTTTTTTTTTTCTTTTTAGTTGCTACTTTTTGCTCGTTATTTTTATGGTTTCACGATTAAAAAAAAAAAAAAACTGTTATTACTGCTATTGTTCATTATTTGCTACTAATTTTTAAGTATTACTATATATAACGTATTTAGTATTTACCTTCTCTTCTTCTTCAGCTGTTTTTCGATAAATCTCAAATTTTTGTTTGATACTCCATTGTTTTTTTTGAAAACAGAAGAAAATAAAATAAAACAAAACAAAAATAAAATAGAAAAATCTCATATAATAATTAATTCAATCTTAAGAAGAAGGAGAAAAAAAAAAACCAACAATCATATACTGATGCCATGTAATATTAAACCTGATACCATATAATATAATATATACTTTTACTGTACCATTTCATACTGTTACAATATCATGTCAAATCTTATAAAATGATTCATCACATCAGATTACAATTATATACAATACATAGTAGTTTATTTAAACCCGTTAAATGAATAAAGAAACCTTATTAATTTTTGCCTTTTGTTTTTTTTTTATATCTATAGCTATATATTTAAAAAAAACAAAAGACAAAAGATTAAAGGGAGGTGTATGAGGTGGTAATATATATATATAGTGGTGGTTGTAAGAGCTATAGTCGCAACAATGCATAAAATACAAGAATAGGTGATTTACTATAATAGGTGAAATAGAAAAAAAAAAACTTATAAAAAAAGAAAATAAAAGGGTCAAGAAAATTTAAACTTTCGAGGTCTTTTTATATGCGCTTTTTTTTCTTTCTTGGTTTTTTTTGTATTTATATAAAGAAAACTTTAAAACTTATAAAACATAACGAAAACATGACATTTAAGTTTTTTATTAGTTGGTTTTTTTTTTTTTAAATATAAACTATTAATTGTAAGCTTTACTTTTAAAGAAAATCTTAGGTCGTTTATACAGTTTAAAATTCTGTTCTTTGATTTTTTGTCATTATAAAGTCTGTTTTTTTCTATATCTATATTCTGAAAAAAATTTAAGTCTCTTTTTAGTCAATTATTGGAACTCTTTTAGTTATTCGATATATTGGATGGGTGGGATTCGAAAATTTTAAGAATTAGTAATTTTTTTTTTTTATTGCTGACACATTGTGTCTAAACAATTTTGGCAATTTACTTGTCACTTTTTAAAAACGTTAATATTACTTTATTTTTTCTAAAAATTTATGCAATAGTTTATAAAATTGATCTTAAAATGGCAATATGCCAAAAAATTTTGGTTACACAATTTTGATCAAATAATTTTAAATATCAAAACTATTTATGTCGTACTTTTTACACTATATGTACATATTAAAGGTTTAATTTTTTTCTCAAATGATCTCAAATATACGTTTTGGTCATATTAATGCATTTTGCCTCAAATAATTTATCAGGAAAACAAAAATCTTATTTGAATTACATTTTATTCAAATAGTTTTTGAAAATAACTCAAAAATATGGCTGTGTATAATATTATAATAGAGATTTTTATAATAATTAATATAATAATTATTTTATAATAATTATTTTTGAATAAAGAAAATTAAACTAAAAAAAAAATTCAACGTTTTCGTATATAATTTGATAAAAAATGTAAAATTAAAATTGTTCTATTTTGACAAATTGCTTAGGAAATCGTGAAACTATCAACGAAAATTATATAGCAATTTCAATCATAAATCTAGTGATGACTACTGTGGTCTGTGATGTGAGTTTAATGTATCTATTAATTAAGAGGAAAAGTGTATGAGAAAAACCTATTTCATCTAAGATAGCCCATAAAGCTAACATTGACAGAAAATTTTGCATTCTTTGTGGCATCCTTTGGCATCAAATTTGGCATCATTTCTCTACAATATATAATTTTGTAAAGTATACCATTTACCTATAATTACAACTAATTTAAAACTATCTCTGTAATTTGTAATTTTTGGTTAAATCATATTCTGTTTGCATAATACGATGATATAGAAATTGTAATAGTAATTGTTATAGAATGGATATATGTCTATTTTAAATTGAATACGAAGGTTCGTTGCATCTTATTCACCATCAGAAAATATATTGCAACTTTCACGCAATGATGGTATCTTTTAAAATATTTGCCTTACATTTCGTAAAATTTTTCGTACTTTTACCAAATGAATTTAAGAATGAGTTTTAATTCATTCCATTCTATATAGATACACTTTTAATAATGTTCTGTTATTAGAATTCATTAATAAATTTCTATATACAAATTTTCTCTTAAATCTTTTGCAATTTCATGGAGATTTTTTATTTATACACAAGTTTACATCTTTTTAGATTACATGTTTTCATACTTGTACTGTTTATTTGACTATAAGTAGATAAATTATTTGTCAAACATAAATATAAATTGCAAAGCAAAAAAATTACAGTTAACAGAAATGTTTATTGGTATTTTTCAAGAAATGTTTTATTAGTATTTACTAAAAATGTCAATTTAAATAAAAACAAACTTCAAAAATAAATATGCTGGAGGAAATAAAATATGCAATAGGATTGAGGTCTAGGATATTTCAGTCTAGGATAAAATATAGTTGTATATTTTTTTATTTATGGAAACAAAAATTCATATACTCTCGGTACCTATAATATATAAAATATACATGTGTCAAAAATTTGCCCTGATCCTTCTATACTACGATAAAAGACTAATTTGTACTTTTACGATAGACTTTTATTACTTCAAATATTGATTCATTGTGGCTTTCTTTAATAATAATAAAACTATAATTATAGTTTTTGTTTTAATTTTTGAATCTTAAGTTTATTGAGAAAATCGTAAATTTTTGTGTTATTTTTATCGGTTGGAGGTTCCAGTAGATTTGTATTATTAAAAAAGCAGGAACCTGTTGCAAATATTGAAAGTAATCTTAGTTTCTTATTTTTTAATCTTTATGGAATGTACTGGTGGACCGTTAGTATATTGAAAGTAATAATTAGTTTCTTATTTCTTAATCTTTATAGCATTCATAATTTCTTCGATATATCATCCATAAAAAATTATTTTTTAAAAATTAAAACAATATAATTGGTGGATTTAATCGCATTAAATCAGTAATATTACAATCATATTTAATCATTAAAAAACCACTTTATATCTTAATGGCAACGACCGTCGATATAAAATATACACAAACTATAAATCAAAAAAAAAAAAAAAAAAAAAAAATACCTTCACCTTAAAAATTAAATTATTTTATTTTACATAACTAATTTTTTTTATTTTTTATTTTCTATTGTATTCATTAAAAATACAATTAACCTCATCTCTAAAATAATAATTTTTTTTATTTTAAATTTTAATTATTTAAAAAAAAAAAAAAATGTTGTTGCATATTTCCTTTGACTTAATTACTTCTTCGATTACTCTTGCATTACACTTGCTTTGTCTTGTCTTGCCTTGCCTTACCTTACCTATTATATAGTTAAAAAAATAAAAAACATAATCTTGAGGTCAATTCTCTTCTCTAAAACAACAATTGTTTTGTTTTATTTTTGTTTTTGTTAAAATATTTTCCCTTTTAAAGGTCAACATGATTATTTTAATATAACGCTAGTTTTATTCGTTTACTACTATATGGTTGGTTAACTTGTCATTTGTGGTATTTTGTGGTACAGTAGCATTTTATATTTCGAATAATTATTAATCATTAATTAATATTTTGCTTTGTTACACAATTTTTTTTTTTTTTTTTTATAATACTTATATTAAAAAATTATTTTAAAATCCAAAATTAAAGTAAAAAAAAAAAAAAATAAACCGCCATAGTTCAGTTCATAACTGTCAACTCAACTTCAATTATTGATTAGGTTTACTTCACTTACCTTTGAATGTCAATGATGAATTTTTTTAATTCGTTTTTTTTTGTTTTTTTAACAAATACGAAAAAAAAAATCAAATTTTATTAAAAAAAAAATGACAAATTTAAAAAACAAGTCTTAAAACATAATATCATCATATTAAACAGCTTTAAATTAAAGTTATAAAAATAATTTCTAAATTAAATAATTACCTATTTAAAAAAAAATATGAAACAAAAATAAACAAAAATAAAATCATACATACAAAGGTCACCTCATAATATTATGTACATATTACATGAATATGTATTATATGTATGTATATATATTTTATTTTTGTATCATAAAATGATTAGAAGTAAGTACAATCATTTTAAAAACAACAAAACCTAAATACCAAATATCAAAAAAAAAAAAATTAGAAAAACCAAAATTTTCAATAATTATAATTTTCAAGTTATTATAAGAACCTTGATAATAAAACTAAAATTCGGAGCACAATACAATATCTTCCAAAAAAAAAACTAACTAAATTTTGATTAGACTTTTTTTAATACAAGTTGTACCACTAGTTGAACAAATTTAATTAGAAATGTTAACAATTTTTTTTATTCTTTACAAAGTTATTATGGTAACGGTACTTTTAAACTGCTTTCAACTTTTTTATCTGAAAGTTGAAAGCAGGTTGTAAAAGTAACATTGTTTTTTTCTTTTAATTACTTTTAGCTACAACTCCTTCTTCTACATTTAATTATTTTTGAGTGAATAATTTATTGCTTCTTTAAATTAAATTAGAGGATCGAGGTTAATTTAAGAGTTAAAAATCAGAAATGAATTTTTATTCAAATAAAATGTTACATATAAAATTAAAAATTAAAGGGAGGCAGATATCGTAACTTTATGCTTGATGTTGTCAATTATATTTTAGACTTTAAAAGTATAAGATTTGGATTTTTTTGATAGGCAACGAGTGTACATAAATAATCTGAAATCGGAAACATTATTTGCACAGCAGATGCAAAAATAATTCCGTTAATCCGTTATATGCGTATACGTAATCATTATAGACTTTATTATAGATTTTTCGCGTTTAAAATAATACTGCAAGAGCAACTGATTCGCAAATGATGTTTCCGATTTCAGCTATATGTACAATATACATTATACATATACTTATTCCATTTTCCATTACTTTTTTAAAGTGTTTTTTGAATTCAATAACTATTTTATATTAAATTTCACCTTTTTCACATATTATTATTTTTTATTTTAATATTTACGCTTTTACAAATCAAATTTGCCAGTAACTAAAATGCAGTTTGATAATCAACAAATTTAATGTATGTATGTACATATTATTATTAAGACAAAATTTAATGTACATATGTATATACATATGTATAGTATTAGTATATAGTATTGTATTTTGGGTATTTTTGATTATTAATTCCAAAAGCGGAATAAAATCTATAGAAGAAAAAATATGAAATGAAAGGAATAAAAAACTCGATGACATCATGCTAGAATATTCCGAAATTTAAATGGCGCGTAATAAATGAACAGAAGTCTGCTGTCATTGTTTGTTTTTGTATTTGTTTTTTTTTTAAATTTTTTTAGACAATAATTAAATGGGTTTGCTCTTAGATATTTTGTTCATTGTTTTGTTTGATTAAATTGATAAAAACACATATCAATAAACGAAAACATCCTTTAACTTTAAAAAATAATTTAACAAAAAAAAATAGGTAATTAAAGTAATATATGTAGTACTTTATATTTTCTGATAATTAGTAATTAATTACTAAAGGTCGCTTCAGAGTTCAGACTATATGTATGTATTTTACATATGACACGCTGAATCCAGCAATCGAGCTTTAGCGTTCACACTATCCGTTTTTACATTTGACTTGCTGAATTCTGAATTTTTAAGAGAAAAGTGTGAAATAAAAAAAACATGTTTAAAAATATAAAATGATGAAATTAACATCCAAAATATGATGTATTCGAAGTTAAAACTCTTTATTTTGATTATTTTCTAAAAGAAATCTTCATCCACCTTCCTACTTCCTTTACACCTTTTACACCTTCCTACTTCCTAATAATTTAAAACACAATATTATTCATTACCATTCTATTGATGTAATTTAAGCTAAATAAAAAAAAATTAAAAATCATCATTAAACATTTTTAACAAGAACAAGAGTTTTTAGAAAAATAAATGGAAAAAGATTTATTGTTTATGTGCGCGATTGATATTTCAAGATTATATGTATTATAGATCTTTTTTTTTTTTTGAAGCATCCTGTACATTAAATACTTTAAAATAAATGAAATAACAAACAGTAAAAAAAAAATGAAGGTAAATAATGCACTTATTGTAACCTCATTTCTGTTGATTTAATTTAACAAATTAATCTTTAGCTAAAAAAAAAACCAAATAAAATAAAATGTTATCTATGATGTGTACTAAAAAAGAAAAAGAGTATAACAAAAGCATAAATTTAAAAATTTAATCTCATTCTTATTTTTATATACATACCTATAATAAGATAAATTATATTTGGAAAAATATTAAATACAATAAATAAAAGTTTATTTTGACAGTTTAAAGCTCGCCTCAAATGTCAAAAAAAAATTAAATTTGTATAATATATAAACATATTTTAACATACAGTTATTGTTTAATTTTAAAAATTGTTAAAACTTTTTTTTTTTTTTTTTTTTGCAAATTCAATTGAATTATTAATCATTGTATCTGCCATGCCATCCCAATTTTAAATACAATGGTATATCAGAAAATGTACTTTTCCAAAATAAAAGCGTTTTTAAAAAAAAAAATTGATGAATGTGAGTATGTGGGGGGTTTTTGATTTCAATATTACAGAATCGCCAAAAACAAAAAATCAATTTTTAAGATATACTCATTCATATGTATATAAGTACATACATACAACATACTTTTGTCCGATAGAGTTAAGAAAGCAAAATAGTTTTGAATGAAATTGCAGAAAAACTACTAATTTGATGATAAAAACTTACTAGACACAGTAGATACGTAATAAAGCTTAGTTTACACTATGAATGAAACATGAATGTTCCTGAAAAACTTCTGTAACATGTGTTGCAATACATTAATGTTGCGATTCTTTTGTGTTTATTTTTACGACACTTAAAAGTAGCTTTGCACCAAGAGAACTTATTTTTTAAAAAATACAAGCGAAAAAATGGAAAATGTTTTTCTGCAATAAAATTGGCCTTTTTTTAATTTTGTGATTGATGAAGTTTTGGAATTATGTGAAAGTCAGTTATTAAAATATATCTATAGAAAAAGCGTAAATTATGTAACAATTCTTTCCAAACGTAGCAAAATTAAAAATTTAATTTCTGTCTTTCTTTTTATAATTTAATTTTATAAGCCAAAATAAAATTTAAGTTTGAAATTTCTATTGTCAATTGTAAAACAAAATTTAAAATTGAATAGGCTGTAGCAACATAAAATTCTATGTTGCTCTCACATTTGATAAATGTTACCTTAATGTTGCCACAGTATTAATTAAATGATTATGTTGTTTGATGCATAATTAATTTTTGACTACAAGACCAGCAACATTATTACGACACTGTCGCAGTGTTTAATTTTTATTGCGATTTGTATATTAAATTCTATCCAATGCACATACCGAATACCAATCAATATAATTATCAATTTTCACAAAATGGTTTCCTTCTGTTCACATTTGTCAATAAACTTCCAATATATAAAGAAGACGATCTTCTTCTAATTATTCTTCGATAATAATTTTAATTTTAAATACAATAACGAAAAGAAAGAAAACATCGACGATGGTGGGTTAGAGATTTTTCGAAAAAAACAAGATAGCCATAATGGGGCTCGCCATAATATGTTAGTGAATAAGTTAACATGAATGGAAGTTAACATGGATTAGAGGATGGAAGTAGTTTTAAAAATATTCTGTACGAATTTAAAGCCTCAATATCTCCAACACACTTTTTACATTCCAAAGACAGATTTTAAAACTATGAAATAAGTATTTAATATAAAAGATGAATAAATAATGAAAAATTATTAAAATAAATAATAAAAAAATTATAAAATACACCCATTTTATATAAAATTTACAGAAAATCTTCTGTAATTTGCATTAAATAGGTCAAATGAATGAGCATTTGTATGAGGCAAAGTATCACGACTTGTAAAGGGTCTTTAAAATTGAGTTTTCAAAAGTAGGCGCCAGTGTAACACACTTCAAACATTGAAAGCACCCATATTATATATCATTTTGACAGTTGAAGGTTTGTCATTTATAAAAATGGAGTCGTATACATTACAACAACGTGTTGAAATTATTGAATTATTTTATGAAAATGGTCGTTTTGTAAAAAATGTATTTCGAAAATTACGCAATGTTTTATGGTTGATATAATCGTCCAACTGAGCAACAAATTGGTAATATTGTGCGGAAATTTCAAGAAACTGGTGCAGTATAAGATCGAGAACGGTATGCTCGTGTCGGTCATTGACAAGAAAATATTGGTGCTGTGTGTGATAGTGTTACAGCCATATGACCCCACCATATCAATTTTCCCACGTTCACAACAATTGGGACTTTTTGAGTCAACTGTATGGCGTATTATGCACAAAGATTTAGCGTTGAAGGCCTACAAAGTTCAATAGGCACAAGAATTGCTGCCACAAGATCATTCCATGCGTCGGGACTTTACCAATTGGATACTGGAACAAAACGATGATTTTTCAAATAAAATCATCTTTTCGAACGAAGTCCATTTCGAGATCGGTGACTACGTTAATAAACAAAACTGTCGTATTTGGGGAGAGGAAAACCCTTGCGTGATCCAAGAGAAGCCAACACATCCAAAAATATTCACTGTTTGGTGTGCATTATGGTCTGGTGGTGTGATTGGTCCGTACTTTTTCGAACATGATGCTGGAAGAGCCATAACCGTTAACGGTACCAGATATCGCGACATGATCACAACTTTTTTATGGCCAAAACTGGAAAATATTGATACTGAGGACATGTGGTTTCAACAAGATGGGGCTAAGTGTCATACAAGCAGAGAAACACTGTAATTACTGCATACAAAGTTACCAGACCGTGTTATTTCCAGATTCGATGATATGAATTGGCTTTCAAGATCCTGCGATTTGACACCGTTAGACTTCTTTCTCTGGGGCTATGTGAAAAGACAGGTCTACAAGGATAATTCTCGAAACGTTGAAGCATTGAAAGCGGAAATTATTCGAGTTGGAGAGATAGAGCCGCAACTATGCCAGAATGTGACCGAAAATTTTAATAAAAGAATCAGGTACTGTATAGACGCAAAAGGTGGTCACATGGGAGATACTATTTTCAGAGTATAAATGGCAAACATTGTACTTCAAAAATAAATAAAAACTTTTCCAGTTTCAATTCAAATTTTATGTCTTTTAATTTTTACTTTTGAAAACTCAATTTGAAATTTGATCCTTTATATTATTTTAACAAATCGCAATAAATGTATTTAAGTGTAAAACACAGCTTAAAATATTCAGTTTTATTAGTAAACTATACAGAATATGTATTTGTTTGTAAACTAAAGTATGTATATATGTATTTTAATTTGTAAAAATTAGGCATAGTATGTAAATAACTAATATTTTGTTCATTAATTATCATATTAATCTTAATTAATAATTTATTGAAAAGAACAAAATTTTCTATAATATATGCAAATTTTTTTTTTAATCTGTTGTTAATTTAATAAAATAAGATTATTTTTAAAGAGTTTTTTTTTTAAACGCTTAAAGCTTAATAATACTCTATTTTTTTTTAATTTTAAAATAAGATTTGAAAATGTTACAATAAAATATTTAGATATTAGTTATAATTATATTTTTGTAATTATGGATAAAAAAAATTTTGTCTGTAATAAAATAATTGCTTTGTAAATTATTATAAAACTGTTTCTAAGCTAGTGAGTGAAGCGTAAAAATGACCTTTCAACTAAAAGCAAATTAAAATTACAGATGTAACTAAGTGTAGGCTAAATAAAATAATAAAACTAATCTATTATATAAAAGCCGTAAACGTTTGCGCAACAATAACATTTTTCATAGCAAAAACTAATTTCACATAACAGAAAAAAAAAATTAAAAAAAATTTTAAATTTATAGCGTTGGGTACACAATCCCCAAAATCAAAATCTCAAAGACAAAATTTTTAAAATAAAATTCCGAAAAATGAAAATCTCGTAAAATTAAAATCCCGAAAATTAAAATCCCGAAATTACAAAATTCCGAAAATCAAAATCCCGAAATTTTAAAATCTCGAATAGACATACATACACATATGGGTATAAATATTTCGGAAAAGGGCAATATGTACTTTGATTTTGAATCCAACTATTAATACTTACATTTTACAGTATGCCTACACATATACAATACATACCAATTTCATTCAAAAAAAAAAAAATTTTCACCTTTCTATATGAAAAATATATAATTTTGAAAACTCCGCATTCAAAAGTATTCAATTTTGATATTTCACTTAAAAAATAGTAAATTTTATACGAATTTAGACATTCTTATGAAAAGATTTATTTTAAGGAAATGGGGTCTAATTTTTATGAAGGGAACATAGTTCTAAAAAAACGTTTTTAAGATAAATAAAAATTATATGAGAACAGAAAGATTATTCTTTTTATTTCATTAAAAAGTTAAGTGACAAAAAACCAGTATTATTTCTAGATTACTAAGATACCACAAGTATTAATCAATATTATTTTTAGATTACCAGACTGGCGTATGTTACGCCGGGTTTATCTAGTATTTTATAAAACATAACTATACACAATTAAATTTATATAAATACATATCTACAGTTATAATTAATTTTTAATTTTCGTTATAAACTTTAAATCAATTATCTACAGATTTTGGGACTTAAAATTCGTTAAAAAAAAATGAATTATATTTAAGAAACAAAAGGTACAAATTTACATATTCATCTATTTCGTAAAATAGCAGGTATTTTAAAATTTTAATTGTTATCAAAATTTTATAAAGTGATATTCATTTAAAAATACATTCAAGGTGTTGTTTTTGAAGGTAAAGGCAATTACGATAAATCGCAACCTAGATAAGTCTGTTAAAAATTCTTTTTCAAAATTATAACTAACTAATTTTGCTCTTTATTACAATGTTTTAACAATTGAAGGACCTCTTCAATAACTTTTAATATAGGAAATTCCTTGATATATGTACATACATAAACATATTATAACATGTATATATTTCTAGTTGCTTAGCTGTTACAGTTGCATATATGTAGTTATTTTAGTTAATATTCTGTATTTAATGGTTTATTGTGTAAAAATAGAATAATTTAATAAAAAAAAACAGGGGAAGGTACAAGGTACATGATACATATATTGTTTTTTTCAAAACATATGAAGATATTGGTCTATATGGGATTAAAAGATTTAGAAGTTATTTTAAGTCCCTCTTTTAAATATTAAAAATATTCACTGTTTGAACCAAGTTAATAAGCAGCTGTTAACGTATATATATATATATATATATATATATATATATGCATATATATAAAATCAAAATTTACATATAGTACGTATGAAAATTATTTATTTAATATATAGTGCAAAATAAGTATGTATGAGGATCATAATATATTATATCTTGAGGAAGTTTCGATCTTTTCGTTTAGATCTTTTCATGATAAAATGCGTGTTGACCATCAACAAAGAGAACAAAATAGAAAGACAATTTTATAAGATTTCATTAAACATGGAGAGTATACCAAATTAAAATGCATTATTAACTTAACATCTAAAGAAATTAATTTCAAAATTTTTTTCTTAAATCAATTTTATCATATACATAATATGTATGTATGCATGTAAAAAATATGTATGTATTATGTATGTGCAATAAACTTAATATTCTGATATACAATAATATCTGTATGTACGTAAAATATGTGGACACATCAAATAAAAAAAAAAAATTATGTTCCCAAAACATAATGGGAACCAAAAAAAAACTTGAATTTGTTTACAATCTGTTCAAAAAGAAAAACAGTTTGTCTTTAAAGAAGGAGAACATTTCTTATGCGGCACGGCAGCTTATAATTTTTTTATAAAGTATTTTTTTTTTTTTTTATAATTACCAAAAAAAGAAACAATCAAATTCATTGAAATTATAACGAATTTAAATATCTATTTACAGACATACTTAAATTATGTAGCATTTATAAAAAAAGATAACAAAAATAATGAAATAAATGTCAAAAATAAACGTCAATGTTATAGCTATTAAAATATATTGATAACAATACATACATATGTACATATACATATATATAATAATGTACGTACATATATTAATTTAATCATTGAAAAAAAAAAAAAAGTATAAACAAATTTTTCGGTTATTTAATTATAAATAAATAAAAAAAAAAAAAAAAATTCAAATTAAAAATAAAAATAAATGTTGACTTAATGATAACAACAATATTTCTAACGTAATATTTTATCAATAAAAATATTCAGGCCCCCCTTTACTAATACATATGACTCTATAATATAATATATTATAATATATAATTCATTTTACAACTACTAATACTATAAATTAAATATAAATAAATATCTACTATCAATAACACAATTTGATTGAAGCACCATTTTTTTTTTTCTCCACATATCACGCCACGCCATAAAAACTGACTGAATGTGAATAATATGTTTGTTTACATTTTCTATAATCTATCTTACACATTTGTATTATATATTGTCTGTTACGTAGTAGGCTATATATAACTTTGGATTTTAAAACGTAACTGTTAAAAAAAAAAATTAATGTACCTATGTAAGTATATATGTACATTTAAAACAAAACTGAAAATCGACAATTTGGGAACGCGTTAAATACATTTTTTTTTTGTTTTTTGAATTGCTAAGAAACAAAATACGCTTTACGGCGCGGCTTCATAATAAAATTAACACTGTTATCTGTATTTTAACATTACATTTATAAAAAAAAAAAAAAGAATTTGAATATTCACTGCTTTGGTCTGTTATCATAGCGTTAAACTCAGGTTATCAATTAAAAAAAAAACTGAACCCGGATTATTTACAGTTTCTTTGTTTAGGTGGTATTGTTGTTGGTTTTAAATTTGTTTTTTTAGTTGCGTTTTGAATAACTGCTATTGTTTATTTTTATTTTTTTTTTTTTTCCTCTTTAAGTTTTTTTTTTTTTTTATTATTTTAGTTAAAGGTTATATTGAGGTAAAATGAAGGTGATGTGATAATGTGGCATATTTTTAAATTTAAAAGTTTTTTTTTTCTTGCTTTTTATTTTAATATTATAATTATACCTATACCTTAATGATGCATGTATTGTCATTCATTATATATTTATTATATTTATAATAGGTACATTGGAATGATTATTATACAATAAAAATAAAAATTATATGAAATGTTATATGATGATATTCGTTATTAAATTGGGCAAAACATTAAATAAAATTTATCTAAAATTTAAAATAAAAAAATGTGGTAATTAATTTTCTTCTTTCATGAAATTTATTAAGATTCTTTAAAATAATAGTTAAGTTCCACCTATACGTAATATTTTCTAATGATAACTATGAAAGAGGGATGAAAACTATACTCATACAATTTTCTCAATTTACCCTCAACTCAATCGTCATTAGCTATCATATGAATATTCTATAAATTTTCGATATGTTTAAATATGTGTATACAAAATCACAAGCCTAACTGTATATACATATGTAATAGTCATAACAAATCATTCGAAAAACGTTAAATTACTATGGATTGATTTTACATAACTGTCAACTGATTTGTACACTCTCTCTCGTATTATACTAATGACTTGACGATTATTTTTGAAATAACAACGAATGATTTTATGGCTATTAGTTAATTAGTTATATGAAATTTCATGCAAACGTACAAATCCATATGATATCATAAGATAGCTATAATCACTATTGTAATAGTTACGAGTTTTTTGCTTCCAAATTGCTTCTCTTTTTCTCTCCCTCTATGATTAAATCATTCAAATATATTCGATTTAAATCTAATTCATATAATAGAGAAATGTGCAGTTTTTTTTTATCTTTTTAAGTATTACAAAAAAGTTCATTTAAAAGTCATTAAAAATTTTAGTAATGCCTTGTACATTTTGCTATCGAAACATATGCCTCATCCATACTAATATTTTCTTCGTAGGATTTTATTGTTATCGGTTTAATAAACGGATTGTGTACATATATAGAAGTTCTCGTTTGATATTTTATTTACCGAGAAACAAATCTTTCCAATTCTTCTTCAGCATAATATATGTGTATATGGATATACTTTGTTTTTGCAATTCTAAATTGATATCTAGATGCATGCATTAATGAAACTTTTAGGAATACAACTAATTCGAAAGTTCGAATAATTATGTTAAATTTATTGTGAAAGTTTAAACTTTAGAGACTTTAATCTATATTTTTGTTTTGTTTTGTAATAATTCTATACCTTTTTAATTTCGAAATGAAAATAGCATAGTTCAAAGTGAAACTTCAATATGAGAATAGTAAAATTCAAAAGAAGAAAAGTAAACAGTGTGTAATGGTTTTCAATAAATTAAATTAAAATTAAATTTAATATGTTTAATAAAATTTAAAATTGAAGCATGTATAAAATTAAAAAAATTAGGAAAAGAACTTCCTTCTTATTTCAAATACCTACTAATGGAGACTGGAACCAATTTGCATGCTCAGCTTAACATTTTACATTACCTAATGGCACATCGTTAGGTAATAGATGGGGAAACCCAAGACAATCGAGGAGGAAAAAAATTTTGAAAAAATTATATTGGAAATAACTGCCGCGTTACAAGGAGCTGAACTTACTGCTGCCCTTCAAAATAAATTTAAAAGATTTCTATTTAAAAGACAACAGTTTCAAAAAACCTAGATTCTTGCTGATACTCGGTTAAAAAAGTAAGGCTAAAATTTGAAAGAGCATTTGAATTGTCCTGAGAACAAACAAAAACGAAAAGAGTTTGTTGAATGTTTTGTTGCAAGTTGTTTAGTATTCTTAATAACACAAAATCCAGATTTTTTAATCAAGGAACACAATAAGTAAAAGCATTAGAAAGTCTTATATGGAAGAAGGTCTGCAGACAATTACATCTACTATATGTGGAAATTACATTGCAAATATTCAAGAGGAAGTCATTGTTCCAGACCTGCTCTTAATTACAAGATATACAATATTAATAAAATTATTAAATGTACAAAACAAAATACTATTTGCCTTTTTTTTGTTTTAGACAAGCTATATCATTCTTCAGGATTATAAAAATATTATTTATTCGGACTTAGCAGACATTCTTTAACAAGTTTTTAAATCTTAAAATGTTTAGAAAATCTTTCGAATTTTTTTTTTGTTTTTTTTTACAATCTAACTTACCTTTCTAAAACTAAATTATTTATTGTAAATATGTAGTAATAGTAATTTTTTAATTTATAAATATAATAAATTGTTATTTATAAAAAGAAAAAAAAAACGAAAACTTTCTCATTTACTTTTTTTTTTTAGCCTCCAACAAATATTTTGTTTCACTTCAAAAATAAAAATCAGATATTCAAACGAATTTAGATTAAAATCTTTAAAAAAAAAAAAAATAAATTGTTCCACCGTGTGTAGGATAGAAAATAGTTTAATAAATACTTATTTTATTTTCCAAGTTTTCAAAAGTTTTTTTTTTTTTTTCTATTTTCCCTATACTAAATTATATACTTTTCATTAAAGTATTTCATCTGTAACTCAAAGATTTCCGGTTTAGAATACACCTTTTATGTATTTACTTATTCTTATATCTGAATATCTTAAAGATAAATTTCTTCAGGTTTTAAAGTTTTTTTAATTTATGAATTTAAATTGGAATTTTTCCTTATTTTTATTGCTTTTTTTTTTTATCTTTTGGAATAAATTTTCGAGACTCGTTTTGTAAACAATCATTATTCAAATACATATCAGATAATTTTTCATTTATTTATTTTTGTTTTTATTTTATTTTATTTACAACGAATAAAATAAAAAATCAAAGCGCAGTAAATAATAATACTTTTATTATATATTATAGGTAGCCCCGATTAACGTTGATTATAACGGTTATTTATACTCATTGTTTATTAAAACCAACAAATATATAACAAATACTGCAGTAAAAATAAACCTTTCCAAAGTAGATTCTAAACATATGTATACATATGTATAAATTGGGAGCTTGCAAAGTTAAGTTTACAAAGTTGTTATCTTACAGTATTTTATATGAGGTATACATAATGAATATTATAAAACTACTATTAACCGTAAATTGAATATGTAGAAATTATTTAGTACACCTCTGTTTTGAAAATAATGTTTGTAATTTTCACTGCAACTTTTTAAAGTGTTTACAAAAACCACATACTTGTATTATTTAAAGAAAACAAACAACAACAAAAAAATGTTATGCATATTTAATTTTTTTTTTTTTTAGTTAATAATCATATCTTGACGCTACCTACACAAAATAGTTTTTTTTTTTTTTTTATGTACTCATTTTTCGTATGAGTTTACACGATCAATTTTTGTGTAAAGAATTAAATAAATTTGAATTAAAGATTACCATATAGCTGCCATATTTATATATAATGTTTACAAAGTTCTTTCTGTTGGCTTTCTTTAGCAAATTAATTGAAATTGATTTTTTTTTACAATGTTATAAGGGATTCTAACAATGACATATGTCATTTTAACTCTATTTGAACGATTGTTCTGTCAATTTATCGTTCGATATTAGTTTCTAAAATAAAAATAAAAAGGATAAAAAAAAATGATTTTAATGTTTGGTGTGTACATAAAATATTTTAAATATTTATTTGTTTAAATCAAAAGAAAAAAAGAATTTGGATTAGACCTAATTAACAGTAACTGAAATGGCTTCCAATTGTATGTAATCGCTTATTAAGATAACCATTAGAAATATAGCTAATCGTTCGTAGAAGTCATTTAAAACTTTGTACATAAGATCAATAGTCCGTTTGTGTCATGCTGATCAAATAATTTAGTTCTTTGCATTTATTTTTCTTTTAAATACTTAAATCGAAAAGATTAAATTTTCACAGCAATTTTAATTCATATATTTAGAAAAATAATTAAGAATTCAAAATCATTTGAAAGCTTCTTAATTTTTATTGCCATAATGTAACATTTTTATTAATTATCATAATTAATGCACAAAATAATATTAACAATATTTCTTAGTATCTCATCACTAAATTGAGTTAAAATCTGGACCTTTAACAAACAAACAAAATCAGAATTATCTATTAAGAATTAAGAGTGTTATTCCTTTATTATCAAAATTATGTATTGTTAAAAAAAAAAAAAATCTCCCTAACTCTTTATTCGACTCGATTTTAAATATTAAAGTTCTGAATTCTTTAAAAAACAAACCATAACAAATTCACATATAATAATTATAATAAATTAAATTGGGGATGAACTTTAAAAAACTGATTTGATTTTTAAAAAACTTAAATTAATATTTAACAGACGAAGAAAGCGATCTGTAAATTAACTGCAATTTAAAAAGAATTCTTTCATTAAAAGTAGAAATATTTTAATTAAAATTTTAATTGAAGATTTAAATATTATTAGGCATTTTGTCTGTTTTGAACCATAAGAAAATAATGTCACATTAATGCAATTCAACAACAATGAACAATATTTTGTTATTTGAAGTAAAAAGCAATTGACTTTTCTATATATTACAAACAATGGCATCTTTTTAAAGTAGACTGTATTTGTTTCGATAAAATGTGGTTTGTAACTTGATTGAATATTACAATAAAATGACCATGTAAATATGGTCAAACAACTTAAAGATAATAATGACAAGTTTTTTAAAATATTCTTCACCTTTTTTTAATAATATCATATAATATGACTTTTTTTTTTTTTGGACTTTTTAAATTTTTATGATAACACTAAAAACTCGAAAGCAAACAAAAAAAAAAAAAACAAAAACAGGTTTTTTCTCTTTTGGAACGATTTTAATTTTTTCAAATCAACTGCGTTTTTAACAACGCAACGAATACATGAGTACTCGTAAGTTGTAAGTTGTAATATTACAAAAAAAGATGCAGTCAACAATGTTGTTATTGTTGTTGTTGTAAACATATTTTATGTTATGCTGTAGAATATTTTGTTTTGTTTGTAAAATCTTATTGAATGAAAATTTTAAAATTAAAAAAAAAAAACATATACAAAACGTATGTGTTTCTGGTTTAGATCGAATATATTTTTGTATATAATATACATACATATGTATATAGTACGTACATATACTTTTTTTTATTATCAATTGTTTTTAACCAGTGAACTATAAAGGTGGAATTATTATTATGTACCAATAATAATAATAATATATTTGATCGTATGTTGTTTTCGTAAAAGAGGGAGATAGCGATGAAAACAACAATAAAATAAAAAAAAAAAAAACTTAGCAGATGTCTTGTAGTCTCTAGATGATAATATCTGGTTCAAATGAATGTATATGTATGTACATATATACATACATAAACATATATTATTATATTATTTGAAGTTAATATAAAAATTAAAAAAAAAAAAAAGCAATACAAAAAATCCTTATACATACATATCTTTGTAGGAATGTCATATTCACTGAAAACTATAAGACATATTTTATTTTAAAATATTCTTATATATGTACGTCTGATCTCGTCATGTTACAAAGACAGCTTCTTTTTAAAACTAATCTGCTTTTAACCACTAAATGAAAAATACAAATTGTAAGATAATATACTTATTGTATGTACATATATGTATCTCAACTATTTTATTATATTTATGTATATAGGGCGCGTTTTTTGGAGTTGCTTCAGACTGACAATAAATTTGCCGCCAGTCGGCATACTTTGAAATATCGAAAATAAATTCTACATTAACTTGACATCTACATTAAATTGACTATTCTTTAAAGTTGTTCATTTAGTATATATATTTTTTTTTTTCAAAAAAAAGTAAGCGAAGAAAAAACAAGTAAAAATAGTATGTATAGCTACTACAAAAATTTTTTTTTTTTACCTGATACAATTCCATTTTTTAATTTTGACGTCTACTAGATATTTTTTTTTTTTTCATTTATGAACAACGTTCGAAAATTTGAAATTCATTTTCATTATTTAAAATTTACAGATCTACTATAACTGATCTATCTTTATGAAAATGGGGTTACATCAGTATTAAAAGAACGTATGTATGTGAAGGGCATAAAAAAGTAATTTGCTGACGGATAACAAATATTAACCATATTTTTTAGAGTTCTATGTTTGAAATTTAACATCTAATGAAAATTTCTTTCTCAAAAAATTTTTGAAAAAAGAAAGGAATCTCTTATGTTTTTGCTCAAAGTAAATTTAAAGAATTATCTCTGATATAAGATAATTTAAATTTAAACTTTTATATGTAATTCAACTATAACTTCTTTAAACAAAGTTGGTTTCAAATTTAAATTTTTGATTATTTTCTGTGACTCAACTCAATTATCACGCACAATTTCGAATATCAGCGCAATTTAAAATTTTATTACCCAAATTTTGCAAAATAAATTTGTTAACCGGGGAAGGGAATATAGTATGTATTTTTAGTTAACATAAGAATCGCATGGAAAAACTATAAAAACCATTAACAAAAGATAACAAAAGATATACCGCTTTATTATACCATGCTCACGTTTAAAAACTTATATTCAAAAATATTGATTTAACTAAAATGTAAATCTTATCTACAGAAATAACTATTGTACAATAGTTAAAATAATAAGCTTTTAGCTATTTAACTGCTTTTCCAATACCGCCATCTAATTCTTAAACTTTAATGATATCCTATTTCTAACTTACAGAAAATAACGGTTATAAACGTTGCTGTAAAAAATTGTATCTAACAATTTTTAATATTTTTGTTTCTTGTTTATTGATAGCGGGTACATTTAAAAACTTTCAAAAGGTAGGTTCGTTCGTTATTTTTTTTTTTTTTTAAATTGTTGCACTAAAAAAATGATATCGAGTTTATTTTGCCAGTTAAATTTTTTTCCGATTCATTCGATATTATTTTTCAAATAAAGGAAAATTTAATAAATGGAGACCAGAATTGCTTTTTTTTTGCCAGCAAAAAACCAAAAAAAAAATGAGTTCATGTGAAAGTCGTGCTTTTTTTTTGTTTTTGAACAAAAATACGTTTTTTAGTTACCAGTTTATAAAAAGTTTGTTCATTTTTTGTAGTATTAAATTGATAAATCTTTTTTTTTTTATGTTATTTTTTGTTTCTTGTATATCGTTTGCACCTTAATTTTAATAATAAATAAAGAGGGAGGATGTAATTGGAAGAGTATAGTTAGTTTTTTTTTTTACTGCTTCAGATTGTCTTTCAGATTGTCTTTGTTTTTTGATTTTGAATTTAAGGAGCTCAAAATGGAGAGGTATCATTCCTTTTTTAAATGCATGAAAATAAAATCAAGAAAAAATAAAATAAAAGACAAAATAAAAAAAAAAACACATTGATAAATTTCAGCTGTCAACTAGTATTTTTTTTATCTAAATTTTAAATACCTATATGTATTTATATTCAAGATAATTAAAGTTAACTTTTAACAATATTTATCAATGCAATCTTGGTTTCATGCAGTAAGTGGTTTAAATGTTGCAATTTAATAAAAAAAAAAAAAGGTTTCACAATTAAAAGAAAAAAATTAGCAACTATGTACGTACAGTTAAGAGTTTAGTTTTACAGTCTGTTTTACAGTTAACCTATATGTAGGTTCATTAACTCAAATATGATATGGTAGGAAGGAGAGATTTTAAAAGGTATAATTAAGGGCAAATAAGGCAACATTTTTGCCAAATCTCAAATCCATCCACTTATCTCGCTATATTTCTTTAATATATATAAATAAAAAAGCTCTGAGAAGGAAGAACTATATTAGATATTGATAGGTAGGTTATTTTTTAATTGAAATGAGTTGTCAATGGTAGGTGACACGTTTGATTGTTGTTAATTCTATATTTTACAAATTCATAAGACAAATAAACTGAAATAATTTACTTAAACCTCTCTGCTATATTACTTTCTAATTGTTTACTTAATAAATTTTTATCTATTTTGAATATCATCGACAAGCCATTTTCTATCTGTATATAGGTTGGGCATCAAAATATAAATATTAACCCTTATAAAATTTAAGTATTAAAATTTGTACTATATTGGTATTTCCAAAGGGATATTTTATTTTTAAAATATGACTTGTTTGTTTTTATATTAATAGGTAATCTAAACCCACATATTATAATTTTTTTTTCTATTTTTAAACCACGTCATATCCGCGTTTAGTAATGATTAATAGTTCCTTTTTTTTATTAAAGAAATGCTACAACTAGACAATTATAAATTATATTAACCTAATGAAAAACGTGATCTTGCATTAAATTTTAAAATGTTTTGTTAATTCTTTTTTAATTATAGAGACTTAGTAATGGATTCAAATAAGTATTGCGAAAAATGTGAAAAATTTGCATTTATTTAAATCTTCTCTGTTTTAATTAAATACTACATAATTAAATTATTAAGTACTAAAGAAAATGGCAAATCCTACAAAATAAAATATTTTTTTTTTTTTTTAACTATTTCTTATCATTTTCAAAACTAAAATAATTAAAAAAAATTAATCATTAAATTATTAATACAAAAAAAAAACAAAATAGTTTTATAAAATGTAAAAATCCTTTGACTTGTTATTGAAATTTATAAGTTTAATGTACAAAGGTTACTTTATAAAAGAAATCAAGAAATAAATGTCTAGAAAATAGAAATATTCGATTACTCGATTGATTACGAGTTCATTTACTTGATTCATGACTTGTCAAGAAAATAACTGTATATTACAAAAAAAACAACAAAATTTTGTAAACGAGTAAATTGAAATCGAGAATTTTCAAAGGTTCACAAATCAACCTGATTTTGGATCAAATTGTATAAGTAAAGAGTTAAGTAAAAAAAAAAGTTATGCGAAACCTTCATTTGCAAGATTATCTATATGAATAAAGTTGTACATTTGTAAAAAAATGTACATAGACCGTAATATATAATATGAATATGTAATATGTACAAAATTATTATTTTAAGGTATTATTTAGACCTTGGCTTAAGTTGTGAAATTTAATTGAATTGGATGAAAATTGAATGAAAATAGAACTTGTAACTGTTCTATTCAATTCAATTTAGTTTGACGAAGTCATCTAACTAAATTGACTAGCTTTTTAATTTGTATACGATTATATTTGACAGTTCAAAAAATTTTTATTTATTTTTTGTTTCAGTTTATTCTTTCTGCCACATAAATGTGATAAGGAAATTTCACAGTCTTTCATTTTAGGTGTAACTGTAAATGTCGTAAGGGAAATATATTCTTTGGGGTTCACAGCGTATTTCATACGCTATTGCCCACTAGGCCACTGAAGCTTGCTAAATATAGCGAATTATAAATTTTTCAGTAAATTTCGTCTACTGTATTGCAGCAGTTTTCTGATTTTAACACTTATCTAAGTTAAATTATTATACTAAAATTTAATCATCATTCAGTCATATTCGGTTTTAACTTTAAAGGCTATATAGAAATACTATAAGTCAACAAGTTTAAACTGGAAAATTTGACAGCAACAACTTCAGTTTTAGTTTTTCTTAATTTTCATGGGAAAATGAAAATTATTTTTATTTATTTTATATCTTTTACAATAAGTTTGACTGATGTTTCAGTAAAAATTCAGTTTAGTGTTCGAAAATGATTTGAATGTTTGAAGGACTGTTAAATTTAAACTAAAAAGATATTTTTTTAAACATTTACAAAGGAATTTAAACTCAAAATTTATAAACATTTAAAAGAAAAAAATTTGGGAAATTTAAAAAGTAAAATTTAAATAAATTTTAATGTTAAATTGAGAAAATATCATGTAAAACTAAAAAAAATTGACAAAATTCATGCTAATAAGTAAAGTTCTATAATAAATAATTTTAACTGAAAGAATGGTAATAAATTATACATAAATTAAAATAAATACAGGTACATATTTAACATTAAACCTAAAACTTAAACTTAATTAAACCAAAACATTAAATTTAGTTTTTTTTTTTTATGTCTTAACTGATACTGGTATAAACGAAAAATTGTTAAAATTTAAGTTTAAATCTAAAAATAAGTTTAAACTTTAAAACTTTAACTGTGAAAATTGACATAAGTTTTTACATGCGCGCGCGCATGATGAATTAAAAAATATCATAGAAAATTAAAAACACATTTCAATTTTAATTTAAACAAAATTTTATATTTTTCTTCTTTTGGAAATTTTCCAAAACAAAAAAAAAAAATCGGTTTTTATTTTTTCAAATAAACTGTAAATTAATTTTTTCCTTTGCTTATTTTGCATTTTAAAATCGTCACATTTAATGGAAAATTTTTTATACAAAAAATATTTATATTTTACATACATATATAAAACCAAAATTAGAATATGTATGTATATATTTGAAAAGAAAACAAGAAAATTATAATTAAATTTATTTTACTAATATTATGCAATAGAGATATATTTAAAAAAAAAAAAATTTCATAAATAAATAACAAAAACAAAAAAAAAAATTAAATTTTTGCCACAGTAAAATTATGTAAACTTTATTGCCTACCTATCCATAATATCCAAACATTATGCATTATAAAAAAAGAAAAAATTACGAATAAAAACAAAATTAAAATTATTTTTAAATATTTCAAATATTTTTGTTCTCCTACAGGAATTATATCATCTATACCAATACTTAATATTCACATTTTGATCCAACTCTTTTTTTCAAGTATTGAATAATTAATTTATAGATGGAAATGTATATTATAACAATATTTATAAATTTTTCTTGTCCACCTACAATTAATTTTTCTTGTTGATATGTGATATTGAGATATTTTAAAATACAATTCATGCTTATTCTTAATTTATCTCCCACTATATTCAAGTTTGCTCAAAAGATACGCATTTATTTATACAATGATGAAGGACATCCAATCTTTTGACCAGACTTTGGAATACTTAAGTATTTCATGTACTTCGAGAAGTTTTTATCTACTCTTATTGGTTATTGGTGATGGTCGTCGTCACATATCTTGTCTACCTTTCTTCTAAAAGTTTTGCTTTCTGAGACGTGGGCCTCAGTAAGAACATTTGAAATTTAGAAATTGTTTTAGCTTAGAGCAAAAACTGATACGTATATTGTTTAAGAGCATCACTGAAGGTTCTCTTTGTTTGGAGTATTTTTTTAGTTTTTTTTTTTATGTAATTAAATTTTAGAAATTAAACTTGGTTTAAAACTATGTTGAAAACATTTTAATTAACTTACCTCACAAATATTTGTAACATTTTTTTTTTTTTTACATCTTTTTAAACTATCATTGATTTTTCTGTAATTTAAATAAAATGGCAGGAAAAAGTTCCAAAAAAAGAAGATATAATAAAGTACAAATTTCTAATATACATTTATATAATAAAATTATTGTTGAAAGAGTTGAGAGAAAGTCAGTCAAATGATTTTTAATATATTTGTGGGTTTAGGGATGGGATGAATGTGTATGGAACCAATATCTTTTAACAACTAAATCGTAAAGTTTTTCATCCTAAAGATATAGATAATGTAATTACTAAATATTGTGCAAGATATGTTGGTTTTTTAAATTTTCCAATACACATTAAAAAATTCAACTACAATCAAAGTATAATGTTCACATAAATCGAATCATAAATGTTTGATTATCTTCTAATCAATAATTCCCCGTTCCCCGTTGTAGATTGAATTGTAAATCAAACACCTCCGTTTTATGCATATCATCACTTTTATCTATAAACTACATTTTTGTTTGCTTTATGTGTTGTATTTCGACTAACGTTTAGTTATTTCTTTTTAACATTTTACTAACACAAAGGAAATAAAATGTTTTTTATAGGCTGTTATACATAAAAATATTCAACAAGGAGCCAGCCAAACAAAATAAGATTCAGAATATATGTACATATGTATGTACATATATTTACAAGCACCAAACATTTGTCAAAATCAAAATGTTAAATAATACATAATGTGGTGATTTAAACTTTAGAATGCTCACTTGTTGTACCTACATATGTATATATACAAACAATTCAATCTGACATAGTGACATTTGCCAATGGTTGGAAAACAAATAACACTTCGTAAATTTGTTATGTTTTAAACATGATTTTAAACCAAATATTTTTAATAATCGATACATAATTATCGCTTTAAATATAATTACAATTTTTAATGTTATGTACATACATATATATGTTAATGTATGTATGTATATTAAAAACAAACAAAGAAACAAAAAAACTCTAAAAACAACCATAACAAATCAAAATTTTAATATGGAAATAAAAATATTACATTTGACATTTCTCATTTTTTGAACAAGTCGATTAAAATTAGAATTGCAAAAAATTGTAACGTGAGTAATTTGTTGACGTCACAAATCACAATTTTGCTGGCTTTAGCTGTTATAGGTTATAAGTTTTTTTTTTTTTTATTTTCTACTAAATGCAAAACTTTTATATGCATATCTTTTTTGTTGCTGTTTAATAGACTTACTTAATTATTTAAAATTTGCAATTCTGCATAATAAATTATTGCATAAATTTTAGTTGGAATATAAAATAGAACAAAATATACCTATAGGTACATACTTTTATAACTGCCATATGTTAAAGTATTATTTTATTGGTTTTTTTTTTATAATTATACCTATATAAAAAAAAATTATAAATAAAAATACAAAAAATACAAAAAATCAAGTCTAATCTAAAATGAAGTTCTATTTTTTATATATAAAATTTTATTGCATTATTATTATGTTGTCAAAAATAAAAAAAATTGAATATTAAATCAAGCAAAAAATTTGATTTCTTATCAATAGACAAAAATATTTTTATTAATCATCCATCAGTAATTTATTAATTGACAACAGTACAAAATAATTTTTTTATAAAATTATATTTACATTGTATGTACCCACATACATACATACATACATATGTACATATATAATACGTCAAAATAAAAAAATGTAATTTTGATAATTAATTTTAATTTGTAAAATTGTTATCTCAAAAAATCAAATGTACACAGATTGTATAGGTACTGGGAATATATTCATTATTCATATTGTATATGTACTTACATATAAGTTACAATACATATTTTCTAATACACATATTATGGTATAATTAAATAAATATTTAATATGTGAGTTATAAAAGTAATGAATAAAAAGATAAAAGCTATTAAGTAGGTATGTATATTTTTTTGTTTTTAAATATTGAAGTATCTTTAAAAGAATTAAGTACAATATAATCTGCAAAATCTTAAGGAATTAAAGTGTCCCTAATAATATTAATATTACTATTTTAAATATACATACACAAGACATATGTATAGGGTTTTCCAATTTGAGTGATATGATTTCTTTTCAAAAAAAAAACACACTAATTGTTAAGGAAATTCAAATGTTTTTTTATTTAATGTGAAGTACAATCGATACAACTAAGTTCTGAATAAAACGTCATTCAAATGGCTTCCACGAATTCGATGAACCCAATTTTCGAGCACTTTTTCCACTAAATCAAGTCGTATATCATGAATAGCACGCTCAATATTGACTTCTAAAGGTTGAAGAGAATCTGGTTTTTTGCTAAAGACCAATGACTTCAAATAACCCCACAAGAAATAATTCGGTTGTTACACGTGCTGTGTGGCACGTAGCCCCGCCTTGTTGGAACCAGATGTTGTCAAGATCAACTTCTTCCAATTTCGGCTATAAAAAGTTTGTTATCATCGATCTATACCGCTCTCCATTGACAGTAACGGTGTTACCAGCTTCATCGATTGTACTTCACATTAAATAAAAAACATTTGAATTTCCTTAACAATTAGTGTGTTTTTTTTTTGAAAAGAAATCATATCACTCAAATTGGAAAACCCGTTATGTATATACATACATATAATATACTTTTGTTTTGAAATATGGATAAAAAAAATAATTAGAAGGGATTTAATAGTTAGTTAAAAATCAGGATTATACGCTTATTAAAGAATATGTAAAAATATAAGTTTTCCAAATTAAATATTGTTTAATTTGTTACTTTTCAATTTATGAAGATAAGCTAAATAAATACTAAAAAATTCAAATTAAAAAGAAATTACATTAAAATTTCTTTAGTTTTTCGAAGATTTTGTCCCAAAAATTTTATTTTATTTTTTTTTGTTAAAGATATCCAAGATATTAAAAGTAACTCGTTCAAATATTCCAAAAACAAAAATAACGTTGTTTTACAACAAACTAAAAGGATGTTAATCGACAATGTAAAATAAAAAGTTGAATATTACAATTATGGTATGGATATCCACTACTATAAAATTTAATTTTGGATTTAGAAACGAAGCATACATACATGTCTATTACATCTAACAACAATATAATCATTAACTATCATATGAATACTGGATATGATAATATACAAAATTACAACTCTAACTATTTTACAGTTATACGGAAATATGATGCAAACGTACAAAATTATATGATATCATATGATAGCTAATCACTATAATATTAGAGTTGTGTTTGTGGATTTTGTATATCAACGAATATCGAAAACTTATCAAAAATTCAAATGATGCATGGGCCCTATTGCACCAACGACTTATCACTAATCAAATAATCAAATGATAATTTTTTTTTAATAAAGTTTTATTTCACCAAACCCATATTTGGTAATAACTCATTAGTCATTACTCAATAAAAAAAACACTTATTAAATAAAAAATATTATTAATTTAATTAGTTGGTGTAATAAGGCCCTGATGACTTTTATTATAGTTATGGGTATTTAAAAGAGGCAATTTAAAATAAAAAATAATAAAAAAATAAGGTAGAATGTTAACCAATGGTCTTTTAAAACGTTCATTTTCAAAAGACAATACAAACTGTTTAGAATTGTGATTTGCACAACAATTTGAAAAATTCATTTAATAAGAAAAAATGTGAAAATCGGAATTTTTTTGAAATTTTGAGGGGCTGTAAGTTCGGAATCCGATATTTCTGAGCAATTTGATACTAATTCCAAAAGTTCTTTCTGTCCTAAAAATTTCAAGTGCCTATCTAAAAGTGTTCCGGAGTTATGAGGGTAGAAAAATTATGCAAAATTTGGTTTTCTCATAGCGGTAAATTTAAATACTAAATTTAAAAAAAAAATACCTGTCGAATGACGTTTTCTGATTGAAAAAATGTTAAGCAGAACATTAGATATACGTATTTAAAAATAGGGCTTTTACAAAGTTTGAGGGGCTGTAGCTCCGTAATGGATAGGGCTCACAAAATTATTTTTTTTAATGAAACCTGCCCATGGTTAAAATTTTTTTTCTCTATCTTTAACGGTGTACAAGTTTTATAAACAGATGGATGGAAGGACAAAGTGAAACTAATAAGCACAAGAAATGTGCTAAAAGCTTTGAATTTATTGAATTCGATTAGAAATTAGGTATTTTTTTTTGTTTTTTTTTAATAAATTACGTTATGACCCTCATAATTTTCTTAAATAGTTCAGAATTTTTAAAAAATTTTTAAATATTTATTATTTTTTATAAAAATTAATATACATATTATGTATGTACATACATATATAAATAAATTATGTACATAGTATATATATAGAAAATTTCTTTACATAAAATTTTTATTTAACTAAAAAAGTCAATAACATTATCTTGTAAACATTTGTATTTTGATCTGATGATCTTTAATTTAAATGTTTTACACAAATTTTGATTGAATTTTCTATAAGAAAAATGTTTATAATATTATATTAATTTTTGTTTAGAATAATGTATGTAGGTAATTAAAATATTTATTATAAATGTTTAATTATTGTATGTATTATGGAAAAAATCTCCTTGCAGTAATAATGTAATTAATGTAATATAAAAAGAAATTTTCTCCACTTGACTTTTTCTTCGTATACGCAATACGCGCATTACTTATGTATATTAAGAGATAAATTTCTAATAGAATACACATTCAGCGTTATATAACAAATTTATATGATAATTTATGTAAACAATAAGTGCTTTAATACACTATGAAAATTTATAATCAAGTATTAAAACCGATTATGCTTTTAACTTGTTAAAAGGAACAAGAACGAATAAATAAACATACATACATATGTACAAACAGAATTAGTAATTACATACAGGTACATTTGCATTTCTTCACTTGAAGTAAAAATGTCTTCAATTATTCACTTATTCAAAAATGGCTTCACTTAAAGTAAAAAAACTCTTAGGTTAAAGTAAATGTGGTATTAATATCTATAAGTATATTTTTTATTATTTAAATAAATAAATCTCAATAAATCTCAAAATTTAAAATAAAAAATAAAGATACACAATATAATAATTGATTAAATCTTATTTAACTATTTTAAATTTTCATTTTTTGTTAAACCTAAACGAAAATTATACAATAAATAAAAATAAAAGTACAACATATTAATTAACAATATTTTTACACGTCGTAGAATTTTACAGTATATACATATGTATTTGTATATTATCAGGTCAATTTACTCACAAAAAATATATGTATGTACACATATTATGTTTAATTTACGATAAATTAGAAGGCATACCTATTTTGTTTTTTTTTTTATTATTATTGAAAATATTTGACAGTACTTATTTTTTATCTATTAGAAATTTAACATTTAAAAAAATACATAGTACATACATATGTATGTACGTAGTACGTACAATGCATATCTAATTATTACGTGTTATCTGTTTAATTCTTAGAAAAACGTTCTTTGAAGATATGAGAAATTTTTGTTTAAAAGGAGTTAGTACATATATCATTACATATGTGCATGCATATCATATGCACATACATATGTATTTCTATCATAATCTAGTTTTCAAAAATATATATTATTAATTGTAGATTTATGTAGATTAGTCTAATTTTTCAAATGGCATATAATTTTTAATAAAAAATACACATCCATACATATTATATTCTTACATATGTTACATATGTACATACATACATGCATTTGTAAATGAATTTAGATTTTTGACTTAATATGCATTTTTTTTTAATACATCGATTCCTAATAATTATACATTTAAAATGAAACAATTACAAAGCAAAATTACATATTGATTTACATAAAGATTCATGTAGGTAACATACATATGTATGTACAAACATACATATTTTCTTTTGAAAATATAGGTGCATACTTTCCATACAAATAGGCAGGTATTTCTTTAACCAGTTACTTCTTGCGACAATATTCTTCAAGTAAACGTCATATATGTATGTACCTATATATGTTTTTTCATTTTAGATCTAAAAATTTCCATAGAGATCAAAACTAATACTATATAGTCTCTAGAGTCTCATAAAGTCAAATACATTATACCTATGTATGTTCATGTGTAGGTATCTAAGTAAATTTTTCTATAGTGATTAGTGAGTTTTATTCTCTAAATGAAAATTATTTTTAACAGTTAATTTAAAAACAAATAAAACAAAAAGTACCTACCTAACTAAATTTGAACAATTTTGAATTCTATTATGATAATCTGAAAAATTTACTAGGCTTAGTTTAGATATGGCCAAAAATAATGAAATCAATGAAACGATGGTTTGAGGTGAACCTACAGAACCTACTATTTTATGATACTAAAAGCAATTAGATAGGTACGTATTGTATGTATATCATTTATAACATTAATCCAAAACTGAATAGTAAAACAGCATAATAATATGATTAATTACATAAAAACATTATGTATGTACATACATGCATATATACATTGTATACCTAGCGACATAACATCCATAAAATGTAAGATGTACATACGAATATGTAAAAAGAACGTTAAAATTACCTTTAAATATTTTATTATTAGATTTTCTCATAAAAAAAAAATCACAACAAAATAAATGAAAATATTCAAATTAAGAATCTTATCTATCTATAAATAATATAAAAGTATGTATGTATGTATGTAAATGTCTATAAATTAAATTATATATACTGCCTACTATATTGTTATAACGTACATACATATGTATATAAAATCATAAAATTTCCATTCTTTCTATTTAAGGTTAAAAGAAAGTCATATCATCGAAAATATTTTTATTTTTTTTTTCGGCAAATATTATTATTGTGTTTTTATTATGTTTTCGTTTTTTTTTTTTATTTTATTTTTTTTTTTTTTTGCCTTATTTTATTCATTAATTTTCAAAACACATTCTATTCATCACGTATACTATTTACTTCTTATGAATATATATTTTTATATACAGTTATTATTATTATGTTTATGCCATGAGATTAAAAAATTGCGCAGTAATATGATTTTTATTTTGGCTTTTGATTCCCAGAAAAAAAAACAGCCTGTTTTGCTTTTTGTTGTTGTATAAAATATAATAATATATAGTATAATGTATATGTGTGTATGTATGTATATAAAATGGATAGAAAAAGAACTTTATTTTTATTTACGTACCTACCTATATATATTATGTTACATCCATATACAATGTACCTATAATTATACTGAATGTTTATATTATAACTTTTTGATATTATATATTATGTATGGATGAACATACATATGTATATAGGTACATATGTAAGTACATATTTTATATGTATTTATGTACTTATTTTAGTGTCAAAAAAAAAAATTAAGTGTTTTTCAAAATAACGTCTATATTTAAAGAAAAAAAAACATTTTTAATAAACAACAGAAGGAAATAATGATGAAAAATGATAATATTGATAAATATTATTATGGCCAAACATTTTTTTCTAAAAAACAAATAACATTTTTAGTTTTTTTTTTAGTCATAGATATATGTATGTACATATATACATATGTATGTATATGTACATATGCATATGTATGTAGGTATTTTAATTCATTCCATTTTTCTGTTTTTAATTAAAGCAAATGATATTTAAATAAACGTTAGAATGTTTTATTTAAAATCATTAATTTTTTTTTTTTTTTTAAATTTTGCAGTTCTTCCCCTTATACTGCATTTGTATGTATGTATGTATTTCAATTCAACTGTTTGAATTTTAATCTATAGACTTTCTTCAGTCACCTTTTAACTAATGCGTAAAATACATACATACATATATATGTGTATAAAAAAAGTACACGCATAAAAAAAGAATGTTTTAATAAAGTTTTCGCACAGTAGAGGAAATGCGACTAGTTCCGCACTAGTTAGTTATAGAACTAGTTAAATTATAACTAGTAATCCATTCCAATTTCCATTTGAGATGACTCTAATGTAAAATCAGCATTACATTTTACACACCACCACGAGGTAACCAATTGCTACTTTCAGCATTACTTTGAATTAGTTACTGAACTAGTTGCCGGTAATGAGTTAGGTAATGAGTTTGATAAAAAAAAAATATGGAAAAAATATACATACATATGCTTACTGATTTATTATTTATATTTATTTATTTATTTTACTTTATTATTATATGTACTAGAAAAGAACAATTATGTAATATTAAAATTTATATACATATGTATGTATGTTTATACATACTTATATATGTATGTATTAAACAGCAATGTTCATTTTCTTTAGTATTTAAACAAACCCTCTATGTTGATAACTTTAGTATCCGCGAGTTTTAAGAAAACAATAAAAATTACCTTTTCAAAATCTTTATCTTTTGCATTACTTTTTCAAAAATGTAATCGTGCAAGGAACTAGTTTTGTTTACTGTTTGTATGTAATCTAGTTGGTCAATCAATAAATCGTAACCCATTACCTTTTTAAAGAATGTAATCTAAAATGAACTAGTTCTTAATTGACAAAATATACATATAACAATTTCAAATGTTTTATGCATTAGTTCTGTAACTAGATGACAGTAACTAGTATTTTAAGTAACCAGTTGCAAATATTCCTACTCGGCGTAGATCGTAGTTTATAAAGTTGTTTGTTTTTTTCCAATTTAAAATTACATAATATGTACATACATACATATGTTTGTACCTACAAAATATTGTCGACACATATTCATTTTTATACGTATTGCAGTATAGTGAGACATTCCATTTTTATAATACCAGTAGTTTAAATCGCTTTTCTTATTTACAAAAAATTACAGCTATAGGTATAGCATTATTTCACTTGTATAAAACCGTTCCGATCCAATTACAATTTTTTGCTTCAGAATACATGCATATTCGGGCATGAAACTTAGCTTAAACTTAAATCTCACTTTTTTAAACAAAAATTAACAATTGTTTAAACGAGGAAGAATACAGTTGCCTTTGTCAACTCTTAGATACCCGTACGAACCGTTAGTATGTTCACAGCCTGTCACTCTGCTTACAATATTACATATTTTTTTAATATTTTAGTATTTTAAAATAATTTGGGTGAATTTTATAATTTCTAGTACTATGGGTTGTACATATATTCAAACTATATGTTTACATTTACATTCTTCAAAATCAGATTCTAACCTTCCATATAACGATTATCAATCCAAAACTTTTTCAAATATTCTATAGTACCATTTAATACTAAGCGGTAAATGTATATTAAATTTACTTAGTACAAAATAGTAAATATAATTTTAAATATTATATTATATTATATTTAAATATTCCATTGACAGAATAATTTCTTATAAGTACAATAAAATACATATATGTATGTAAATACGGCGCTATATAATATACATCTATACTCTTATCATTCATTCACTAGTGACATATACGATATGTAAATAAACATGATATTATATAAGTATGTACATATATTAATATCATATAAATAAAAATTCTTCAAGCAACCGTTATGTTGTTTATTTATTTACATTTTTATGTACTACGCATTATATCCTCAACAATTTCAAATTATCGAGTAAAACAAAATGGAAAAAATTCGTTAAAGAAATTTGTTAGAAAATTTGAAAAAATTAAGTAACACTTTCGTCAATTATAAAGTAACCCTATATTATTAAAAAAAGTTGTAAACAGAAATAAGAGTATAATGTTGAAGCTTTAATTTTTGTGTATTACTTCAAAAAAATGTTAACAGGTGTTCAAGTTACAGGTGTTTAAAAATAGGAAATTTTTAGTTTTTGACTCGTTACAGCTCCTAAACGGAGAGTGATACAAAAAAAATTTTTGAAATGACTCATACTTATTTTCAAAGATCTAACTTCTGTCAAAATTTCAAGTTTCCAACTTAAACCGTTTAGAAGATAGAAGGGTTGAAGGATTTTGCAAAATTTGATTTTCACATAACGGTAAATTAAGACACCGTATGCCACAAATATATATTTATTGTATATATACTTTTAAAGCTAATAAAAGTAGTAATCGTTTGGAGTTTTCAAAATGAAGATATACCGTATACAACTTGTGCTATAACAATTTAAATATAGAGCTTTTTTGAACCTTTGGGGAGCTGTAGCTCCGTAACGGGTGGGGCTACAAAAAAAAGTTATTAAAAATAAAATTAAAAAATAAATATTTTTGTGAGATCTATCAGTAGTTAAAATTTCATAGCTCTATTGCAAAAAAAAAGTGGGGATCTAAAAGTTAGGTGTTCGAGAGCTACCCTAAGGCTTGGTCCAAACTCAACCAAAAAAAATAGGGAACCTACAAATTACTCCCAGAATATTTTGTGTAAATTTCAAGATTCTAGCTTTCTTAGTTTTTGAGTTAGCGTGCTAACGGACGGACGGACGGACGGACATGGCTCAAAAGTCTTAGAATTTTTTTCTGATCCGATCCATACCTTTGAAGGTATATCTAGCTCGCTTATTTCGAGGTGTTACAAACGGAGGAGTAATTTTATTATACCCGATCCTATCGTACGGGTATAAAAAGTGAGATTTAAGTTCAAAGCTCAGTTTTATACATACATACATATGTATATTCGGCCCATTGTTTCATTATTTGATCTTTAATAGTGCATTTTCATAGAACTATTTTAAAATTTTTATTACAGTTTCTGTCAGAATTTCATAGTTTTGGCTGGGTAATTTCGATGGTCTATATTAAAATAAAATGTTTACAAGATTTGTGTATTATTATTTTGTATATTGTCTTTATTTCTACAGACACAAAACCAGACATAATGATATCAGTATTTTTTAATTAGTTTTTTTTATTATCTATTATAATTTTACAGAAGACCCAGATTTCATCCAGAAAAATTATCAAAATAAATAAAATACTTTTTATACCTATTGTACCAATTCTTTTACAAAAATTAAATTCAAAAAAATCCTTGAACTTTAAAAAAAAAAAGAACTGTGGGTAATGTTTTATAATCTTACAAAAGAAGTTTTTAATCTTACAAAATTGTATTATGCACGCGTGTTCGAATGTTTTTTTTTTGCATTAAAAGAATAATCTCTCTTGTTGAGATAACATAATTCTCATTGCTTTGTTCTAATTGCTCTAATTGTATAATGTGACCCGGTTGATATAATTTTTTCCTTCAAATTCATTTAAGATAATAAACATAACTTTTTTTAAAATTTGCTTTGAAATTTTCATTTGGTTGGATATTGTACCCATCCTAGATGATATGTAACAAAATATTAACTATGTATGTATGTACATATGTAGGAACATACATATTCAGCTTGATTGTCATTTTGATCAAATGGACCCATAGATTACCTATAAACAAAATAAAATAGAGCAAAATTCCATGGCCAAAAATTAAAAAAATTTTGACCAATAAATTACAACCATAACCACTTTTTATTAAATAAAAAAGAAAGAAAGTATAGTAAGTAATAGTAATAGCAAAGCAATAGTTAATGAAAAAAAATGTATCCATGTATATATGGATGTAGATCCATACATACTAGTATGTAGCTAGTAATAGATATGACATCACATATGTATGTACCTATTACATTATTGTGATACATAAATAAAAACTACGCAATTACAACTCTATGTATCTGCATACATATATGTATGTACATATATTTAGAGTTTATTCATAGCTAGATACATATGTACATACATATCCTAAATAAATTAAAAGTTGTTAAAGAAAAAAAAAAACTTATAATTTAGTAAGAAGAAAGGGTATGCATGATATTTTATATAATGCTACTTAAATATTATTATTTATTATTCATAACAAAAATGTCTATTCATTCATATATTAAATTTTTACTTATTATAGTCACTTCACTCACACAAAATCCTACCATACGGCACTTATAAAAGTTAAATTTCTTTGTATAGGTATAACTGATCTTACAAACAAAAAAATAAAAAATAAAAAATCAAGGTCAAGTTGAAAGACGTCCATTATAACTTTTTTTTTTATTTTCTTTAAATTTTTTAGAAACGCACTAAATTTACAAATCACTATTGTATACTTACAAACACAACAAACGAATAATAAAAAAAACAAAACCTGAAAAATCTGTATTTGTCGCATATTTTGTAAATGTATTTGTGTTAATTCATTATTTGACAAGAACGTAAAAAATAAAATAAGAAAAAAAAAAATGTTTTAACTTTCTAAAATCCAAGTAAAAGAAAAAAAAAACCATTCAACTTCAGTTATTGTTTTTTTTTTTTTTTTTTTATAGTTTTTCTTTTTCTACGCATTTGATTTTCATATTATGTACAATTTACTTCTTAGTTTTTTTTAGAAGTTACAACAATCCTTCATACCATACCACAATATTAACTCTATTTAAAAAAGAAAAAAAATGTAATTTTCTTTTTTTTCCTATTCTATTTTCTGTCTCTTTTTCTTTTCAAAATGTTTATTGTTTATGTTGTTAGTTTGATAGAGATAGAGATAGAGTCATAGAGAACAAATTAAAGTAGAATGAGTTGATTAAAGAAATTTAATAATTTTGGTTGCTGTTGATAGTAATGAATGATGATGATGATTATGATAAAAAAAAAAAACAAAGAATTTTCTTTTTTCATTGTTAAGGTTTGGTTTAAAATAAATTTAAATTGTTTATTTTGAAGTTTTTTAAATCAAAAAGATTTTTAAAATTTTTTTTTTTAATTGATTATTTAATTTTCATATAATTATGTACATATGTATGTACACATTTAGTAAAATGTATTACTTAACCTTGAAAATAGTTAAAATAAAATTGTTAAGCAGTGATGGGATTCCAAACGTAAAAGTGTCGACTAATGATTAGAATTATTTTAAAGTGATGTTTATAACACTGCAATTTTTTGATGTATGTATGTATGTATGTAGATGTTTTGTGCTCTCCCTATTACTATATTTTGTGGATTTTATCTCCATTTATACTACTTACATCAGTCCTACTGCCTTTAAGAAACTAAAAATCGCTAGAGAAATTATTACTTATCTTAGATAAATTAGTGTTCTCCTAGATACATATATATATGTATATATCTTGCTCGGAATTAAGCTGCTTAGTTTTTAAATATGTGTGCTGGATTTTCTTCTTCTTCTTTGAATAGTTGACTTATGATATAAATATAAGAATTTCTAAGTAAATTTTGAAAATTGCTAGGTATTTAAATGAAAAAGTAGTAGCCGTCATCTTGAATGCGTATAAAATACATATATACATTCTTAAGATTGATATAACTTGTTTACAATAGAATTTTTATTACTTTTTCATTATTAAAATATGATTATATTAAATTTCATATAGATTCAAATAATTTTATATTCAATTTGACATGACAGCATATTATAATGTACATACTACTCATACTTATGTATGAATATGAACTTGGTTAAACTAGTTATTATGTATCATGAGCGATAACTAATAATAACATTAAAAGCCAACCATATACATATGTATGTATTAAAGATTCTGTTCTGCTTCTTTTTTTATTTTCAAAAATTTTTCATTATTTAAACCAATTTTTTAATAATTCAATATATATGTTAAATAGTGTTGTAAAATACAACAAATGTACTTTAACTTTTTATCAATGATATGTTATAAGAATTTCACCTCACTGGTTATTCTGGTATTTTTTGTTTTAAAGTAATTGACAAAATTCCTTAATAATATTTTTTTCAGATTTTCTTAGAAAGAAAAATAATTATCCTGTTTTAAATTTTATTTTCAAAAACATTTAAAATATTTGTACTGAAATTAGAATTAAAAATAATATTTTTAAATAATATTTCAAATTCCAAGTAACAAAAGGCGCCTTTTCAGATAAGTAATTTAAATTTTTACTCGGCAGACATATTTTGTATTATAAGTTTAATTTGAAAAATTTTTTTTTTTTTTTTGGTATTTATACCTGTAATGTTAAATATCTATTCATTTATATTTTTTTCAAATAAAGGTGTAAAAAAAAAAATTAAGGTGTATCATTTACTATTATTTTTATTTACCTTACACAGGTATCCTTACGAATTTATTTAGAAAAAATTATACAAAATTTAAAACACAATATTTTATTTTAAAAGAAAACCATTTAAAAATTTTTTTAAGAATATCCAAATCCAACGAACACAACACCTGTACAACATAAAATAATTTTTAAATAACAGTAGAACTTTGATTTTTGGTATTTAAAGTAAAATTATATGTGATATATAAATATTATGATATACCATTTTATTTGTAAATAAAATAAAATCTGTTTGCCATGTCAGTTTTAAAGTATTTTATAAGATTTTGTATTTTGTTAATAATTTAAATTTATTTAGTACATTTTTAAATACATATACAAAGGATTATATGTTACTAATAAATTACATGTAATAAAATTATTTTTTTTCTTAGGCGGAATGGCATATGCCAAGAAAAGCAATGTATAAAATTAATACTTATAGAATGAAATAATTATAGGTATATACAATTGATATAAATATCTTAAAAACCCTTGGTAATATGCCTACAATAACAGAAAAATTATCAAGAAGTCTGTGGAAATATTAAAAATTTGTAATAAACCGTCATTAAAGGTATAAATAAAATATTTATTTAAAAGAAAGATTTGTTATTAATCTTACGCAAAATTAGAAGTAACTATGTATTATTCATATTTTTAAAGACTATAAGATTTACTTACACTTTTTTTGAATAGTTTTAAAGGAAGTTAATGAAATAATCATTCAACTGAAACACAGATTCATTCTGAGAAAATTGAATAATTAAAATTGACAGAGTAATAACAGGTAATATTAAGAATAAGTTGGAAGATTCTTAATTATAAAATGCCATATTTTTATATGTATGTTCTTAAAAAAGAAAAACAAAAAATAATAAACTGTTATAAAATTAAAAATATAAAATTAATAAAATTAAAATTAATCTTTGATTATGTGAAGTCCTTTTCTTGAATTTGTTCTATTTATCCAGATTCTATTGTATGTAAATTATAACAACAAAAATAATAAAAAAAAAAACTCGTTTTTAAGTAGCTATATGTAAACGAAGATAATTTTTCAAAAATGCTGTCATTTATTATGTCTGCCAAATATTTTTCTCAGTTTTTATTACATTTTATTTTTTTTTTTTTCAAAATTCAAAAATAATATCCATAAAATCCAAAACAAATTTCAAGAAAATCTATAATGACGTCTTAAATATCCTTGGCTATATAAGACTATATAAAAAAAACGTTTTTTTTTTATATTTTACTTTGTATAAAGACAATGAAATTTATGTTTAGTTTTTCTTATTATATATATTATGTGTATATGTATATAGTAACTATGTACATATATACAATTTATGTAATTTTTTTTTTCAATTTATGTAGGATTTTTAAATTTTTTTAAAATGAGCGTCTAAAGGAACAATAAACCTCTTTTTGAATCTATTATAAAAACGAAAAAGCCAAAATCGATGTTTATAATTCAATACTAATGACAACTAAAAAAAAATACACATCATGTTAGTTTTCATTAGTATTGACTTGTCAACATCCTCCAACATTTAAATGACGGCTTCTGTGAATTTTAAAGAATCCTTCGGAAGATCTCAACGTAACCCTATTGAAAAAAAAACGAAATCATAACTGATATAAACATCTGCAATATTAAATCATTTTTACAGAATTTTTTAATCACTAGATTACAAAGATTCGTGCATTTCAATTTATTTTACCAAAATCAATATAAATTCCGGAGATTTATTTTTGTAATGATGACTACTTGTATAGTAACGTCACACTTTTTTGTTGTTTTACAATGAGAAACAGAGAGGATCAAAAGTATTACTTTCAAACAGATGATCATTAATACACATTAACATTTACATTTGAAAACAATACAAATAATCTTTTGACCGTGACTGTGTAATTCAAACATAGAAAAACTGCATAAATGTTGCTATTTTTCAAAAAATATAAAAAACGAGGAAGAATACAGTTGACTTTGTCAACTCTTAGATACCCGTACGAACCGTTGGTATGTTCACAGCCTGTCACTCTGCTTACAATATTATTTTTTTAATATTTTAGTATTTTAAAATAATTTGGGTGAATTTTATAATTTCTAGAACTATGGGTTGTACATATATTCAAACTATATGTTTATAATATGTACATTCTTCAAAATCAGATTCTAACCTTCCACATAACGATTATCAATCCAAAACTTTTTCAAATATTCTATAGTACCATTTAATACTAAGCGGTAAATGTATATTAAATTTACTAAGTACAAAACAGTAAATATAATTTTAAATATTATATTATATTATATTTAAATATTCCATTGACAGAATAATTTCTTATAAGTACAATAAAATACATATATGTATGTAAATACGGCGCTATATAATATACATCTATACTCTTATCATTCATTCACTAGTGACATATACGATATGTAAATAAACATGATATTATTTAAGTATGTATATATATCAATATCATATAAATAAAAATTCTTCAAGCAACCGTTATGTTGTTTATTTAATTACATTTTTTTGTACTACGCATTATATCCTCAACAATTTCAAATTATCGAGTAAAACAAAATGGAAAAAATTCGTTAAAGAAATTTGTTAGAAAATTTGAAAAAATCAAGTAACACTTTCGTCAATTATAAAGTAACCCTATATTATTAAAAAAAAGTTGTTACCAGAAATAAGAGTATAATGTTGAAGCTTTAATTTTTGTGTATTACTTCAAAAAAATTTTAACGGGTGTTCAAGTTACATGTGTTTAAAAATAGGAAATTTTCAGTTTTTGACCCCTTACAGCTCCTAAACAGGGGGTGATACAAAAAAAATTTCTGAAATGACTCATACTAATTTTCAAAGATCTAACTTTTGTCAAAATTTCAAGTTTCCAACTTTAACCGTTTAGAAGATGGAAGGGTTAAAGAATTTTGCAAAATTTGAGTTTCGCATAACGGTAAATTAAGACACCGTATGCCAAAATTATATATTTATTGTATATATACTTTTAAAGCTAATGAAAGTAGTAATCATTTGGCGTTTTCAAAATGAAGATATACCTTATACAACTTCTGCTATAACAATTTAAATATAGAGCTTTTTTGAACCTTTGGGGAGCTGTAGCTCCGTAACGGGTGGGGCTACAAAAAAAGTTATTAAAAATAAAATTAATAGTTTTGTGAGATCTATCAGTAGTTAAAATTTCATAGCTCTATTGCAAAAAAAATGTGGGGATCTAAAAGTTAGGTGTTCGAGAGCTACCCTAAGGCTTGGTCCAAACTCAACCAAAAAAAATAGGGAACCTACAAATTACTCCCAAAATATTTTGTGTAAATTTTAAGATTCTAGCTTTCTTAGTTTTTGAGTTAGCGTGCTGACGGACGGACGGACGGACGGACGGACATGGCTCAAAAGTCTTAGAATTTTTTTCTGATCCGATCCATACCTTTGAAGGTATATCTAGCTCGCTTATTTCGAGGGGTTACAAACGGAGGAGTAATTTTATTATACCCGATCCTATCGTACGGGTATAAAAATAAAACGAAAAAAAAAAACGTTATATCATGTCACGTGTTATGATTTTAAGTCTACAAAACTTTTATTTATTTGACAATCGCATAAAGAATTTAACAGCATTTTAATCCTAAAATAGTTACAAGAAATTCAATATATGTATTACGTACGTATATAAATTTTTTCTTTATTGAATAATTGCTTTAAAATTTCAATCAAATTTATTGAAAATAAAATTTTTCAAATACGTCAATAAATAAAAAAAAAATTGGGGCCTTGGTGGTCTAGTGGGTAAGAATACATATAAAATACTCTGCTTTAAACACCGAGGGAATGTGGATACGAATCCTACACACATCGTAAGAGTTATTCCCCCTTACGACATTTACAGCCACGCCTGAACAGGAAAGGCTGTTTTATTTCCTGTCCACATTTATGTGGCAGAGAAATGCATTAAAAAAAAAAAAATTTTTTTTGCAATTCAATCAATTTTTATTTTACTCTATCTGATAAATACTTAAAATTTTTCCTTTTTATTAAAAAACAATAAAAAAACAAAAAATTTCCAATCCAATAAATTCATAATCATTTAATTTGTTTTTTTTTTTTTTCTTCGTTTACAGGTAATTGCTGGTTTGGTGTTGATATTATGAAAGAGCATATCTCAGATAATTTTGAAGCATGTGTTTGGGAGCCATCTGTTATTAAAATAAATGCATTAACAGCTGCATGTGAAGCTGCTTGTATGATACTATCAGTTGATGAAACAATTAAAAGTCCAAAATCTCAAACTGATGGACCACCTGGAGGTGCAATGGGTAGAGGAATGAGAGTACCACGTTAAATATGTTTCTTTTTATTTGCTTATCTAAAAAAAACTAAACAAGAAAACATTTAAAATGTTTTTATAAATTTTTATAACAAAAAAAAAAAAAAAACAACAAAACAAAACAAAAGAAAAAAAAAATCAATATCTCACAGCTTTCATTGTTTGCATTTTTAATTGAATTGTAAATTTTCGAATTTTTTTTTTAAATTTGAAATTTTCTAGATTCTTTACTAATAGGAACAAGAGAAAATTTTTAAATATTTCGAAAATTTATTTAAAATTCAATCTAATTTAATTTTCTTTTTTTTTTTTTAAATTGTTAATTTTTATTAGAAATTACATTAAATTAATTAATTCACAATCATATATTTTTTTTAAATGTATACTACTATACTGATACTCTTCACTAATTATTAATAATAATATTATAATTACAGTTTAAATTAAAAATTATCAATTTAATTTAAATAAAATTTATTTTTAATTTTTCTTTAAATATATATAATATTTAATAAAATAATAAATAAAAAACAACAAAATAAAATTTAAAGAAAATTAACTCTACTTTTTCTGTATTTTCACATTATTAAAAAAAAAAAAAAAATTGAAAGAAAAATAAAATAAAGTTTAAATTTTCATAAACATTAAAAAGTAGTTTTTTTTTTTTTTATATATTTAGGGTACATATATTAAAAATATTATTTTTTTTTTTAAGTATTTTTAGAATAACAGAATTTTTAGCAAATTTTTCAGAAAAAAAAAATGTTTATTAGTGTTACCTTGTCAGTCCGTCTGTTTGTTTACAAAATTTTTATACCGTTAAAGGGTAAAGTAATAAATTTTTCACAATAAATAGGTTGCCCCACCTATTACGTAGTTAAAAATTTGAAATAGTCCTTAAAATTTGAAACAGTTATATTTTAAAATGTGTAAAACGCCAAAATACTGGAAATTTCTTTAGCTTAAATCAACATGAAAATTTTGCTTTTCTCATATATCCGGAACGTTTTTAGATAGAACCTTGAAATTTTGAAAGAAGAAAAATCTTTGAGAAGCAGCAGCAAAATTTATCTCAGATTTATTTCAAATTTTTTGTACCTGCCGTTGTTAGGAGTCAAAAAAAAACTTAGGCACCTGTACATATTTTTTCAGCATTATATTTTTACGTTGCGGTAACAATTTTTTCTAATTATATAATAGGGGGTTTCCTTAAAATTGAAGAAGGTGGTCTTTTGATTCTTCAAAATTTTTCCTTAATGTAAAAAATTCTAAGAAAAATCACAAATTTTAGTGTAAGTCACAATTCTTAATTGTCTTTTGGATAATGTTCGCCTTTGAAAACCATATTAGTTTTACATACTGCCTTGTTTTTGTTTGTTAATTTTAATGAAGCTGAGGCTATAAATAGTATACTTCTAAGATTCGAAAAAATTGTTTTCCATTCGTGTGTCCTTTCATCAACTTTTTAATGAATGAGTGTTAAACAATTTTTACAAAAGAAAAAAGTAGTTAAATTAGTTTTAACTTTTGTATTATTATGTTGATGAATGTTAAAAAAAGAAAATTAAACCTTTATTCTTCACATAGTGAAGATGATTCCAAAACGAGTAATGAAAGAAAAAACAGCTTTGTCTTTTATGTTAAATAAGAGATTTTTAAGGGAGCACGGACAGAGTAAAACTAATAAGCACGTTTTTTTAAATTTTATTTTATTAGAAAATGTTTGAATCTTCGCAATTTTTGGTTAATTTTTGACAATTGCATTCATTTTTGATGATTTGCTATATGGATCTAATATGTGAATTCTCGATTTGACTCATTTATCTTCGTTTTTATCATCAAAATTTATAAAACTAATTAGAGAATCATGTATTTTTAATATAATCCAATCCCTATTCAAAGAATTTGTGCTATATTTATATTATCATTCCAATTAAGTGGTTTATTTCAATGTTTCCATTTTTTAGTAAATAACATGACTATAGGTCTTTTCAAAAAGTCATAAAATGAGTTTATATTTCAAATCCCTATAGTTATTAAAGTGGTTGTTGCTTTCGAAAAATGTTGATTAACTTAATGATATGTTTTCTTAAATGTCGATGTAAATTGAAATTTACTGTTCGCGTGTTCCTTTTACAGAGTAAGATTACTTTTTTTTCTCTCAACTTTTGAGAAATAGTCTTTGAGAAATAGTCGTAAATAAATACGGTAATGTTAAATTAGCGTTCCATTTCCCACTAGATACTCTTTTCGTATAAATGGAACGGAAACAATATGTTCATTATTACTTGACGATAATTTTTTTTTATTTTAAAATTTTTTTGAAAATATAAATTTTGAAAAATTAATTTAAATCGAAACACAGTACATACATATGTATTATAATATTTCGAACTTAATATACTCAGATAAATAACTTATTTATAAACTTTGACAGTTAAAAAATCATGTGATTGTGATTTTATTACAATACATCCATACATACATATATAATAGCATTATAACAAAAAAACAACGTTTTAAAAATGACGAATTCTCTTATCTACTTTTGCACAAATTTGTAATAAACTAATAAAGGTAAGATCATTTCAGAATATGAAGTCAACGTGTCAAAAGTAAAAATGAAGATAGTGTGCATATAAAAACGCATATCGTACTTTTTTTTTAACTGAACGGAAAGTAGAAGTCTTTTGATCTTAGAATTTTATTTGTAAAAAGTAAAAAAAAAAAAAAACTTCAAATAATGGAATTTGGCAACATAATTCAAGGAAATTTAACATCAAAGGTAAGATTTATATTATATATCCTATATTATATACACCATAAGACCATATTCAATAGGTGTGTAAACGTGAAAAGTAATAACAATATGGAAAAATTTTACATTTATCTAATCAACTGTTTTTCTTCTATTTTTCATTCAGCGATATGAAATCACTATACTGAAAGAAAAAATAAAATATAGATGTTATCTTTGAAAGATATCCTATGTATTATATATATTATATAATAAAATCTAATATCAGTTTTTGGTTACTTAAAATACAAAATTAACATAAAAAAAAACAAAAAAAAAAAAACTGGAATCTTAATAATGGTAAGTTGGTTAATTAAATTAATTAAACTAAAGTGCAAGAAAACGTTTTGTATCTACAATTAAAACCCATATTCTAACAAAAATGTAATAAAATAATAAAAATAAAGTATTCTTTCTTGATTTAATCAAAAATAACTTAACTCTATACGGAAGAAAAAAAATTTCACTATTTCAAATCATATATATATACAAAAAAAAATACGTACATACGTACATACTTATATCATTTATAAATTTCCGATTAGGAATCTTTTAATATTAAAATTAACTTCATGAACTTAGTATAAAAAAAAAAAAACTAAAATAATAAACGAGGAAGAGTATGTAGAGTAAACTGTGCCAACTCTAGGATACCAGTATCAACATAATTATATCATGTTTCCATAAAATTTTACCATTTCTTATAAAATTTAAGACATTTGATTTAATTAATTAGATATAGGTAAGAATATATATTTGTGTGAATTTTGAAGTTGTATAACAGCTACTCGAACACACATTGTCCCGAACCAACCAAATTTATTGCCACACTACAACACTATATTTTTTTTAGAAAATTTCAAATATCCGGTCATCTGAATGTGCATGGTTAAATCGATTCAAAATTCGATTCTGACCAAAACTATCATATATGTACATTTTCTTTAAGGCGCGTCATACGAAAAATATTACTAACACAATTATTTTTTATTTAAACACGCAAAAGTGATGTTTTTAAATTGACGCGATGATAAATGTCAAGAGTATCGTGTCTAGTGTATTCCTGTAAAACTTTATATCAGCTCTGTTTCCTAGGTTTTATTAAATGTTTGTTAAATAATTTCGAAAAAATATTTCAAAGGTAAGGTATTTTAATTTTCATCTTATTATTATATTTTAAAAATCTTTTTACAAAAGCAAATACTACCAACAATACAAAAAACTTTTACCAGATTTAAAAAAATATACATTTTTAATTAGGCACGAACGCTTCAGTTATCATCTCTTCAGTTATGAGTCTTAAGAGAATATAAGCGTATATATACTTTGACATTGTAGACGAGTACCTTACAAGGTGGCACAAAAGTAATGGCAAATATATTATACCCTGAGAACTACATTTCATATAGGCATAAAAACCAGTTAAAAAATTAAAACCATAACAATGAAATGAAAAAAAAAAAAATTAACAATGAAAACTTCTGATCTACGTTTAGATAATATTAATTTCGATTATTTCCCTATATTACTAATGAACTATAACTATATAAAAGTTTTAAATTTTTATCTTTTTTGTATACATGAAAACTTTACATTATTAATATTTTACCATTTCATTTATAATACCCAAATAGAGATTATTTGTTTATATTATATTGAAATTCGTATAAAACCGTATATTTATTTGGAAGTATTTTGAGCAACCCAATATGAATTCAATACTCTAAGACGAGTAAATTTATGGCCAACACGTTCTACAGCATATACTAAATGTAAATCCCGCTATGGTTTTAATTTTAATTAATTCGAATTTAAAAAAAAAAGTCTTAGTCAAATATTCTGTTTTAAATCTGTTATTTCGTTAGTTTTTGAGAAAAACTGCTACGATCATCAAGGATTTTTTTTTTTTTTTGAATATGACAAGATCAGTTGAATTTATTCTTTAACGTTTATGAAACGAACAACATCCAATATTTTCTATTAGTGACCCTAGTAAACCCTTTATTCTATATTATTTTCAATTTTAAAATGTTTTTTTGATCGTATTAAGTATGATTAAAAGTATTTTTTCTTTTTTAAAAGTATCTAATAGTTATAGAAATAATTAACATGAAAAATATATATATAAATTTAAGCCGATTTGACTGAAAACAGTCTCTGCTGTTTAAAAAGTTATCAAAATAAAAGAGCTAGAGCTCATAGTTCATAGCTCAGAAATAAATTCATGCGAATAGAAAATAGAAATACATATATGTATGTATGTATGTATAACGAAAAAACATATTTTGTATTTAATTACATTTCAACTACGACTACCATATAAAATATGTATATTCTAAAAGATCGTATATTTCCTATATATCTATTTAATATTAATTTATAATATTGATTTGAATTTAGATATACGAGTATTTATTAATTCGATATTTCCTCTTTATTTGAAATTCATATGTAAAATTATAATAAATACAAAAAAAAAAAAAATGAAAGTAGATAACGTAGTAGAAACTTTACTATATTACTTTTACTTATCGATATATAGGGTGATTCGCTCTTGTTTTTTTTGAATATTTATATGGTATACAGCTATTTATTTATTGGTGGAGTAAATTTTTTTTTTTATAATAATGGGTAAATTCGGAAATGCATCATTTTTAGTAATGATGTGGTATTGATACTGTATCACTATTGTATTACTACAAAATTCATGATGTGATGCAATAATGTTTCTGATACAATTGTGACATTTTAGAACGTTCATATTTTCACAATTGATCCCTTTGACGTTTGTATATTTTTAATTTTCATTTTTAATTAGAGTTAAAAAGATGAATAAGATTTTGTTTAATATAGGTTTAAACACGTTTTTGGACAACTGTGAACCATCAGAATATGATATTATCATTTAAAAATTTTGTAAAAAAAAAAAACAAAAATGTTGAAAAATGTTGTTTTTGCTCTCTCATTGGAAAAAAAAAATGAAAGTTATACCCAAAGCAAAAAATTATTTTAAAATAATTGAAGAATTTCCCAAAGATATATTTCGAACACATTTTCGAATGCTACCATCTACTATTTTTATTATTATAAAGTCTACTATCCAATATAAATCTCTGGTTAGAAAAGCAACGAAAGTATCATAAAATTATATGATGCGAAGTTTACTCGAAAAACTGCGCATCAAAATCGGTAGTGTTACAAAATAAAACTTAATGCTTTCGGTAATATTTTATAGATACATTTTAGAACTTGATACTTTTATGATGAGTGATGATGATGCATTTCCGAATTTATTGAATAATAATATGTCACATGAACAATTCCCCTCCTAGACCGCACTCGGGAAATCACCATTCTCTTATTATTATTTTTTGGCATACAACCAACTGTCGTCATCATCAAGTTTCATACTGAAACATATGTTATAACATTAACAAAAATTATAGAGATGGGAGGGTCTATTTTTCTCGGTTTTTGTTATTTAATTTGCTTAACAACTTAACAACTAACTTAATAACTTTGATATGATTGTTGTTGACACTTCGCCGAAGGAAATTTGAAACTAATAAAAAAAAATTGATTATTTTGTAATTTTTTTCTTTTTTGTTTAAATACTTATAAATTTTCATCTAAAATATGGATAGATGAAGTGTAAAGCTTTCTGATGGTGTATTAACTTATTAATAAATTAGTTACGTAACTTTTGAGATATAATCAAATTGATTCAAAACTTAAAAAAAAAAATTAGGTGCCATTATCTCAAGGACAGTGGGAGATATAACTATCATTCCCCCATTCTGCACAATAATTTTTTGTTCGATTTGGTTTTTACAAATATAACCTACAAATATTCATAACCAAAAGAGAATCACCCTATATACTGACTATAAATGAATAAGATAGAAATAAAACAAAAAAGAAAAAAAATTAATGAGGTGATATTAATATATGATATGGTGGAAAATTGATTGTATGATATTATTTAAATAACTTTTTTTCTTTTAAATCATATAAATATTTATAATACCTACCTATACATTACATATACATATAAGTCGTCAAAATCTACTATGAGTACTCGCATACATACAACTACTCATATCAAATTAAATTATAGGCTAAATAATTTTTTTCCACATAAATTTATTATTGTTATTTTAATTGATTTATAAATAATTATATAATTAAAATTATTTATTAAATGAAATTTTTGTTCTGCTTACTTGAATGCAATATATTAATTTTTACGATTTATTGTATTGGTATACAATCTATAGACATATTAAAAATTTTCTAAACTAAAATCTATTTTCAAGAAAGAGTTTTTTCAACAACAGTTTCGAACACTGATTTGCAGCAAAATTTGTAAATTTTCTTAGAATTTTATATGTAAGAAAAAATGGTGAAAAATCAAGAGACACTTTCTTTAATTTTAAGGAAATTGCTATATAATAAATATAAAAACGTAATTTTGAAGCTTTAATTTTTGACTTATACTTCAGAAAAATTTGTATAAATGCTTAAGCTATTAGGTGTCTTAGACCTATTTTCTATAAAAAAAATTTCTAAATATAAAACTTCCTCAATTTTAAGAAATCTTTCTATCTTTAAGAAGAGCTTTTTTACATATCTGTCTTGAAACTATGAGTATTCAAACGTTACTAATTTTCAATTTTTGATACCCCATTGATTTTTCCTCCCCTCACAAACGAGAAATTATACTAAAATTCCTCTGAAACTTTTAAGTAACGTTTTCCTCAAAATTTTAAATTTTTACTTCAAATGTTTTAGGTTAGGTTAGGTTAAGGTGGCTGCCGAAAAGGCACACTTAGACCGTATTTGGTCCATTGTGATATCGCCTAGATACTTTTCTATCCCACTCGTTAATCTAATCCAATTTGAGCTTTTTGCAAAGCGAAGAATGCTCTTCACATTTTTATCTGCTAGATCGCTAAGGTTGTTGAAGAGATATTGAGTGCCCCAAACTTCAAATGTTTTGAAAATACTAAAATTTTGATCAGTCTTGATTTATATAGTTTAAGAAATTAATCTGCCGTTTGACATTTTTAGTTAAAAAAAAAAATACTGATTTAGAACTTCAGTTAAAACTATTTAAATATAGAGCTTTTTTAAACTGTAAATTGATACTGTAAGCTGTAACTCCGTATAGGTCGACGCACATAAAAATTAATATTTTTTCTAAAAATTTAATTGATATCTAATTTTGTTTTTGCTTGCATTATTAAATGATTATGAATTGGATAAAAAGTCTGTCTGTACAACAAGTACAAGTGTAAATGTATATAAAAAAATGTAGAAATGATATGATGAATAATGTTTGGGCAAACAAACTCGGGTTTATATTGGGTCTGCTCATAAATTTTTAAAAACTATTGCTATTAATCAACTTATTCTGTAATAACAAATGAAGAGTTTATTTGAACTTCATATAAATTTCATTTTAATGTTTCATAAATTTAATTTGATTAAATCTGTACCGTAATAATACAAATTCCCTTTAACTAGAAATGAAGGCTTACTTTTAAATCATTTCAAAATATCTTATCATTTCATTTCAATTAATTAACTTTTAACTTAGCAATTAAAAATGGACGATACTCGCTGTTATTGCATTAATTTTAAATAATGTTTTTGCTCAATTTATAAATATAGTTGCAGAGTATATAATGTTGAGAAGTATACATATATATACTCTTGCTCAGAATTGAATTCGGAGTGGATTTAGCTAACAGCGATGATCCGCTCACATGATAAGTCAATAGACAAAAGAAGCTATAGGATTCTGAAATTTTTATCATTTCATTTATTTAAAAGTGAGTTTCGCTGTTAAAATTGAACAAGTTTGATAGATTCCAGTAGCTGTCATACAAATTATTTTTTTTTACATACATTTAAGTTAAAATTAATTGTCTACATACCTATAGCCTGAATATTTAAAATGTTGGTCAAAAGAAGTTAAATTTTAAGTCATGATTTCTGCTAAATTTGTTTAGTCTAACAAAACAGATTAGGTTACCTGGGGTTTAAATTAATATGCTCAATATATGGATATCTTCATACCTAATAAAGCTAGACAATTGAAATTTTGTAAAAGATAATCAAGTTTTATGATAAGTACTTTGGTAAAATTGATGTAAAGGGGTCGAAATTTTGTCCTGCAACTCAGAAATTTATATAAATATATCTCAGTACTTAATTAAGTTAGGTATACATATATGTATTTTTTAATTCTGCAAAAGATGATTACACTTTATGAACCCATATCATATACATATACATATGTTATGTTCGTACGGATATCCTATCCTTAAGTTAACAAAGTCAACTCGAAACTTTCTTTTTCATTTTAAAATCTAAATTAAACAATAAAATAAAAATAATATAAAAAAAATTTGGTTTCCTTTCTAAAATGTTTTCTAAAACATTTTCAAATTATTTGATGCTTAAATAAAATGTAAAAAATCAATAACACATATTCTGTAAATTATTGACGCTTTAGAATTAAAGTATCCATCCTTAAAGGCTAAGAATAGCTTAACTGATTAAACCTGTTCTTCTAGAATATAATTTATAATATAAAATTATTTTCTTAAAAAAAATCTTTTTAAAAATAAATAAAACAATAACAAATTTTTTTTAACATAAAATATTTTATTTTTTTTTTTTTTTCATCCATCAATTTTGAACAAAGACTTTTTTTTGATTAAAAAAAAAAAAAAATTAAAAGTACATTTATATTATGTTAATTACATTTTTTCTTAATTTAATAATATTTTTAAAATAAAAATAAAAAATAAATAAAAAAAATTTTATATTTATTTTTTTTTTTTTTTCTGGTAAACAACAGAAAATTAATAAATAAAAAAACAAAATGAAAACAAAATGTTCGGCCTTCTAAACTAAATTAATACGACAGGCTAACAATGGAATATCAGTCGCCGCCATTATAGTTTTCGTTTAAGTCACGTTCACTTTTAAATTCGAAAAAAAAAAAACAAAACAATATAAAATGAGAAAAAAGCTTTTAGCAGTACAACAGAATAAAATACATATTAAAGAAAAGAAATAAAAGAGTAAAAAAATGATGTAAATATTAAGGTATAGATTATACCTTACATACTTTGAAGTAAACGTGACGTGGCGTATATTTCAATTTAAATCATAAAATGAAAATATTTTTATAATACCAATATATAAGATAAATTTCAAATTAAAAATATTATATTTATATTTTTATCTTAAATATTATTTTGCACTTTTATAAGAAGAAAATTTTTGAAAATAATTTAAAATAAAATATACATAAATACAATTGTATGCATTTTAATATTGATAGATAAATAATAAAAGTTTACAAAATAAAACAATCACGATGAAAAACTAAAAGTACTCATTTAATAATTCAAATCAACTGGTTTCTTTTTTCCTTATGTATTTACTATTTAGTACTGCATTTCAATAATTATCGTACATTAAAATTAATTTTAAACTGGATTAAAATTAAAAAAAAAAAAAAAAAAATTTGACATTGACATTAAAAAAAAAAAAAAATAACCATTAATTTTTTAATTAAAAAAAGAAAATAGGTATATATTTATATGTTTATGTATGTTCACATTATTAATGTATAATTTTATATTTAATACTTTTACAATAATTTAAATAATCTCTTTGTTACCTGGCTAATTGTAAACTTTGTTTTTAAATCTTTAAGATAAATGATTGCACACATTGATTAATTTGCTTCCTTTGATACCTTTAATCAGATTTTATCAATGTTGTTATAAACGAAAAAAAAAAAAAACTGTGCGAGCTTTTCTTATTTTATTTTGTTACTTTGAGGAAACACATTTTCCATTTATGTACCACCTTTTCAATTTATTAATTGTTCGCCTCTCGTCTCTGTCTCTATAAATTACAATAATTTAAATAAAAATTAATTTCTTTTAATTTATCTAAAAATTCGACAGATCGATATTTTAAGTATACAAATGGCTTTAAGTATAATCCTTGAACGACTTATTACGTATTCTGAACAAAAAAAAAAGGAAATGCGGAAAAAAGAAATTTATTATGAAGATACGTATGTATATATGTGTTTAATAATTATTCTTTTATATGCGGTTATGCTGAAGTCCGATGAAAAAATCGTTTGAATAAAAATGTCCGTTCTGCGTTCGAATAAATTGGTATGCTGAAATCCATTTGGATGCAAACATTTTTTGCATAATGTCAAAGTCGTATGCTTCGTAAAATATTTTTTGTTATTTCTGGTATTTTTTGGTATATATTTTCTTTTTTGTTCAGTATAAAAAAGAAAATTCAAAGTGTTTAAAATAATTTTTATAAATCGATGATGAATTTTGTAACGGCTTTAGAATAATTAAAAAATGAAGAAACGGAAATTTCAAAGGATTTTTGACGTTTAGAAAGAAAATTACTCAACATATTATTTTTTACGCTGAACAATGAATGAACCGATTGTAAAAAAAAAATATTTATAAATTTATAACTTAAAAAAAAAAACTAATCAAAACAAAAATTATCTTTATTTTTTTTCTGTTAAAAAATAAAAATTCTTTTGCACTAAATAACACTTCGTTCTTATAACTGCTTACTTTCGAATGTCTATAATTGTGTCGAGAGGAATTTCGACTGATTACAGGTACAGCATACACAAAAAAAAATAAATTTCGAAATAAAAATGAAGTATTGCTGCCGTGAATAAAATTCTTATTTCACCCATTTCAAATTGTGAAATTTTTGTTCATCGAAACATTTCGACGGACTTCAGTATAACCATATTAATCTTTTTTTTTTTAAATTTGTCCACCCATCACAAAAATTTTGTTCAAGTGATTATAAAATTTTATTAATTTTTAGTTTGCCCTATACTGATATACACACGTGCTAACTATTAACTAATCATATACGTAGATGGCATAAATCGTTTCTTTTATCGGTTACTTTTCATTTATAAAAAAAAAATCCATACATATATGTACGTATGTACCATTAATTTTTAAAACAAATTATTATTATTTGTTATTTTTTTTTGTGTTTTTCTGTTGATAGGGGAATCCCTTCTTAAAATATATTTTTAATATTCTTTATTTTTTTTTTATTGTTATCTCATGAACTTGTACTGAATGAAAAATGAAAGTATAGGTATTTCAAACATAATTAGTATCACAAATTAAAAAAGCAAAAAAAAATTAATGAGGGTCAAATGCGTTTCGATCTATGATTAATTTAGTAATATGTTTGTGTTTCAGTTTGAAATAAAAAAAAAAAAACACAAATTCAGGTAATATTTTTAACCCTTTCAGTGGCTTTGAAAAACAACTAATAATACACTGAGAAACAAAAAAAATCAAATAGTATTTTCAATTCTTAATTTAATTTTTAATAATTTATACCTATATTTTAAAAATGAATAAAATTAAAAAAAAAAAAACAAATTTTTTTTTCTTTAAGCTTATGGGCTAAATTTGTCTTTAAAAACTTTTATCAAAAATTCTTTAGAAAAAAAATTTTAACTTTACATGAAAAGAAAAATTGCAACTAATTGAACAGCTGACACTGTCATTTAATATTATATGGTTTAACAAAAACCTAATTATGTTTTGATATCATATGATTTTTTAAAATAAAGTCAACTTGTAACCGAAATTTTTTATAAACTTTATAATTAAAAACGCAAATGAACTTTATAATAACTAAAGACGCAATGCAAAAGACAAAGCAATCGAAACGATTCACAATTTAAATTTTACATTATAAACGATAAAATACTTTAATATGTTATTTATGTATTGCTAAAATAAAAAACTCTGATTCCAGCTGATAAAAGTTAAACGAACTTATGTAGTTATACGAGTGCAAATGGAAATCTGTTTTAAGTCTTTCTTTTTTGTCTAGGTAGATATGGTCTATTTACATACATAAAAGCATTTCTGTTACAGTTAAAAGCATTTCTGAATTTTAATAAACTTTTTTTTAAACTTTAAAAATTTCTAATGTATTAATATTGCAAATATTTTAATGAATGCAATAAAATCATTTGCTGTGCAAGGGTTAAAAATATCACAGTTAATATTTATTAACCCAGTATTCATTATATATTTGCAATATGTTAAAAAAAAAAATAAAAATCATTCAAAATTGGTAAATTTTTTTTTTTGGTAATAATAATCTCCTTGAATTTTTTTTTTTTTTTTTGGACAAATGGTAATTTTATTTGCCATTATTTGGTAATTCATTTTGTATTTAAAGAATATATAAAAAAAAAAAATTAATTATAATATGAGAATAATTAATTAAATATCTATTGTTTAAAAAATGTTTAATTTAAAAATTAAAAATGAACCCGCTAAAATCGGTTATGAAATTTCAATAAAAGTAGAAAAGTTTACAAGATCAATTTTTTGAGTAATTTCTTTTTTTTGTTCTTTTTCATTTAAACGGTAAAACTTTAAAGACTACATCAGTACTATTCTCAACCTTTTGTTGAATAAATGATAACTTCCGAGTCCAGAGTAACTTTTAGTCCCCCGAGTTCTACAAAAAAAAAAAAAGCTAAAATTAACGCAGAAAAAATGCTTGTATACTTCCTTCTTCTTGTAAACTTTAAGTGTAACTTTTTTTAAAATCTTTCCGTAAACGCAAAAGTAAAATCACTTTGTACCGAAAAAAAAAATTGTTGATTTTTTCTTTTACAACTTTATTAATTATAACCATCTGACAATATTTAATATTATACCATCTGACAAATTAGCCTAATTTTTATAATAAATGTTGGTTGTAAACTTGTCGAATTTAATAACAAAACAAAAATTATAGTTTATCTGCGAGTTATAAAATAATAAGTTAAAATTAAATATCATGGATTTTTTCAATACTAGCTTTAAATACATAATTTCTATATTTCTTCAAAAATCTTCTTACATACCCTATTTTTAATTCAATTAATTTTAACTAAATCCAATTACATTATGGAAAATACATATAAAAAAGATAAATCAAAAGGAGAATCGCACAAAATGCAATGTCCTATAAACAAAGCTCCTGTAAATAAAAATTTTTAAAATATACCTTTCTTACCTGTAATAAGAATTTTTTTTTTTTATATATACAATAACCCTTAATAGGATTAATGCATTTTTAGAATTTTTTTTTTAATTTACTCTTTGTATATTGATTTTTTAAGGGGGTTTTGTTTCATATTTAGGATCAAATGGAGTTTTTTTTTTTCTTTACACTTTGTGACAAAAACATAAAATGTTAAAATATGTTTAAATTAACAAAAAAATTTTGTTTTTTTCTTTCAAATTGTATTCAAAGGAAATTGTAAGAAAAAGTAACCGTTATAACGTTTTTTTTTAATTTTTAAATTATTTAAGTTTTAATAATTAGATTTTCTTCAAAAAATATTATTTGTTTTTTTTTAAAGGTATCTAGTCTGTTAGTTTTATAAGTTTTTGTCACCAACTGTAAAAAAAAAAAAAACAAAAAAATAGGATTAGTATATGAAGGTATATTGGGATGGGTTCAAAAAATTTGGTTTTGGAAAAAAAAACAAAAAACAAAAAAATAGGATTTTATGATGATGAATATAAATGCAAAAAGGAAGATAATGGGATAAAATTCGGGATTTAGGAGGGATTACATTTTTTTTTTTTTTTTCTTTTTCTTTTTTATTTTATTTATTTCTTTATTTTTTCATCATAAATATATATATACATATATACATATGCATATATATATATATATATATAATTTCGTTTTTGACAGATGGTGTTTTATATTTAATAATTTCACAATTTATTGATTTTGTATTTTTTTAAATGTTTTTGTTTTTGTTTTTATTTTATTTTTTTTTTTTTTTTTATAAATGTAAATATAAAGGTACAATTTGAATTATTTTATTATTTAATATATTAATTAATTAAATTTTTTTATTTTTTCTTTTTTCTTTTTTTTTTTTGGAATTTCCTAAAATTTTTTTTAATTTTGTATGTAATTTAAATTAGATATTTTTTTGTTTTTTTTGTTTTTTTATTTAATTTATTCAATTTTCAAAATATTAAAAGTTAAAATTTTTTTAAAACAATATCACAAAAAGAAAATATGACATTTTGAAAATAAATATATGCTCATTCATACGTAGCATAACATTTTTATTTTATTTTATTTTTTTTTTGCTTTTATTTTGGTGTGTTTAATTTCAAATCACAAAACATACATACATACATATTTATATATAATATATTAAATAAAAATAACAACAAATTGAAATTTTTTTTATTTTAATTAGTACAAGATTATATATGTATGTAATTAAAAAAATAAATTTTATCATTTGCTTTTATTTTGTTAATTTAAATACATATGTATATTATGCAAAAGGAGCTGTAATACTTTAAGGATTTGTTTGCCAATCAATTTATGTATGCATGAATGCTTTAAATGCATATTATTTTTTCATTTTTACGTTATGATAATTGTTTTTGTTTTTTTTTTTTTTTTTTTTGATATTATTTATTAATAAATGAATTTATGAGCAAAGGAAAAATAAATGAAATTTTTAATTATTTTTTTTTTTTTTTAGGTTTTGATAAAGAAAAAAGATTTAATAATTTAATAATTTTTAAAAAGTTTTTTTTTTTTTTTTTTTTCAAAATTAAAATAAAAAAATTATCAGTTTTAGAATTGATATTATATTCACATTTATATTTCTTATACAAATATATACATATATTTTAATAATACATTATATACATATATGTATATATACATAAATATATATATGTATTTATATTGATTTATTAAATTTTTTTTTTGTTATTTATTTAAATCACAATAAGTTTTATTTTTTCTTATTTAATTTTAATTTTTGTTTTCTTTTACAATAATTTTCATATTTTTTTTGTTTTTTTTTTTTTTTTTAAATATTTTAAGTAGTAAATTGTACTTTTGACTGGAAAATAATTATACACAAATACAAATACACAAAAAAAAAAAATAAAAAAGGAAATAATATTAATAACTAAAAAATAAAAAAAAATTTTTTTTTTTTTTTTTTGTTAATTAAAAAGTTTATATTTATGTATAATGAAAAAAAAAAAAAAAATTATTCATTATAATAATGAAATGCATAAAAAAAAAAAACAAAAAAAAAAAATTTTTTTTTTTAATTATAATATATATTGGGTTTAAAAAATGATCTGGATTAATACAAAAAAAAAAAAAAAAATTAACTTAAAATTATTGTATTTTTTTAATATTATACTAATAAGTTTTTTAATTTTATATAAATGATGCATTTTTTTTTTTTAAATATTGTTTTTAAAATAAATAAGAAAAAAAGAAAAATTATTTTCGTAATTTATTTTTTCTTTTTTCATTTTAAAAGGAGATAAATTTAAAAAAAACAATGAAAATAACAAAAACAAAAATCAAACATTTTTGGTATTAGAAAAAAGGAAATTTTTGAATAACTGTAAATAACTGTCAATAAGTGATATAAAAAGATATTTATCTATCATTTTTATATTATTTGACACATTAAATCACAATAATACTAGTAGAATAGTAGAGACTAGAGAGATTATTCAAGAGTTGATGTAAGATAAAAGTGTATCATTATATATAAAAAATGTATAAATATTTTGTTACAAACATTTTACCGTAATGTGAAATTTTGACGTAATGAAAAATTGTACTGTTTTAATTATAGAAAATACTACAATATTGTATAAGTATATAAATTTTAATATTATAAAAATTGTAGGAAAAGAAAAAAAGAAGTAATTTTTTAAATTAAATATTTTAAATATTTTAAATAATTTTATTAATTTTATTATGAAAATTAAAATTACTTCCTTATAGTAATTGTGCACCAATAGATGCAATGTTTCAGCAACCAGCATTCAAGTAATAAGTTTCAAATCACATTCAGTTTTAATATTAATAATGGTATTATGACCACATCTTAGGGAAACAAATTTCGAAATTTTATCTTGTAGTTATTTATATTTTGAGTAAATAAAATAATGATAATTAATACTTTATTTAAATACAATGCACATTTTTTTTTCATTTTGAATAAAAATAAAATCATCTATCATTTGACATTTTTAACAACAGTTATATACAGTACATAGCATAATACATTAAACACAAATGATTTATTTATAAGACCAGTTGAAGAATTTAAAGACAATATGTATACTAATTTAACAATGTTACATCAACTCGTGAATAACCTTTTTTAATATTCAAAAATAAAATTAGATGTTAAAAATTTATTTGATTAAAACAAAAAAAAAAAACTAATTATAATTAAAAAGTTTATACATTTTTAATATTCAGAAATTTTTTTTAGAAAACTTATCAAAAAGTAACGAAAATATAAACTAACAACTTTATAATCTCATTTTTTTTTTTTTTTTGAAGGGTTTTAGTTTATAAAAATTATAAAACAGTATTGGAAAACGGTATGGTAACACCTAAATGTTACTTATGTAAAAATTTCGGAAAAAAAAAAACACTTCAAATAAATCAATCTACATTTTAGAATATTTTGGGGGCTTAGTGGGTAAGAACGTATAAAATACACTGTAAAACACCGAAAGAGTATGGATTCGAATCCCACACACGTCGTAAGAATATTAACTCCCTTATAACATTTATAGCCACACCTGAAAAGAAAAGCTTGTGTAATTTCCTTGTCATATTTATACGGCAGGGGAATAAACTTAAATCAATAAATAAATAGAATATTTTAAAATGAAAACAATAAAGTGTAGTCTATATTATGTTGTAATTGAAAATAATTTTTTATTATTAATTTAAATTTGAGTTACGCGCAGTACACTCATAAAAATAATAATGAAAGTAGTGTCTGTTTTTCACTGGTAATTAAACTTACTGTAACATAATATGGATGTAATATTGTACATAGATAATTCTAATTATTTTTGAAATTACAATATACCTACATACATATGTATATTTTAAATTGAAATTTTGAAATTAAATAGAATTCTATTTACTGAAAAAATAATAGATATTGAAATAATGACTCTTTATACAAATTGTTTTTAAGAAACCGTATATTTTAATTTTTTTTATCAAAACAAAAGGAATTTTAATCATTTTTTTATATTTTTTTCTAAAAATGGTTTTTAAAAAAATTTTCTTAAGTTGATTTTGACTAACACAACAACAATATCATGCATTTTATTTTATTTATTTTTTTTTTTTTTGAGTTTTTTGTTACTTAAATGTCAAACTGTTACAACATATTTTTATGTAAAATATTGAATTTATTACTTGATGTGTTGTGATATGTTATTAATTTGACAACTTTGAGACACAATTTTTTTAGCATGTTATAAAAATTTAAATGCATTTTTAGAATTTTTATTTTGTTTTTTTTTTTTTTTTTTTGTATCTTTTAAATAAATTTCTTTATTTTATTGTTAAGTTAGACGGAAAATACAAGTAGATACTATCATGATTGATAGTGGAGATCAACACAAAATATAAAACAACCTATAAATGAAATTTTTTTTTTTTGTTTTTATTTATCGATGCCAAAATTTATGCTAGTGAGGATTATTTTTTACTTTTGCACTGATTTTCAATTCTAATGGTTTTATTTTTTTTGTTTTTTCTTTTGGTAATTAATTTATAATTATTATTTATAATTTATTTTTTTTTTTTAATTTCTTGTACCTAAATACACTCATCAATAATAGAATTTTGATTTTTTCCTGATATTTCCTTTTTTCCTTATCACTGTATTTTAATAAAATCTCAAAAAAAAAAAAAAAAAAAAAAAAAACATACAAATAAACACACAATTCAATTGTTATATTTATATTATAATAAAGAAAATTTTTTAATTTAAAAGTTAAAATTTTAAATGTTTTAATGATATTGGATGTTGAATTCTTGCATTTTTTTATAAATAGTCCCCAGTTTACTGTATTATAAAATGACATTAAAAAAAAAAAAAAAAATTTGCATTATAAACAGTTCTTTTTCGTTGTCATTTTAATGTCACTTTAAAAATTATTCAAAAGTTTTATTAAATTCAATATGGATTCTTGTATTCTATGCATATATTTTTTTTGTTTTTTTTTTTTTTTTATATTGTCATAAAATATATGTTTAGAATAGAAGAATCAAAATATTTAAAACAAAATATTATACGAAATTAAAATGGCACTTAAGACTTTACTTTGACAATATGACATGTCATGTCATTTATGTAATTATATCAGTAAACTGGTTTAAAGATGGGACATAATTATCAGTAAAACTATACTAAAAAGTAACTGTAATATTTATTTAATTGTCATGTGCAATGGCAATTATAAAATATTGTTGACGTTTTGTGTTGAGGAAATTGAAGTACATAGATAGTAAATAAGACAAAAACTATTCAAATTTGTTAATTAAATAACATAATTTAGATAAATTTTATTTTAAAATGGTGTGTTTATTGTTATGTTTTCTTTTTCTTTGTTTTTTTACTTTATGTATTATTTTTTTATTAGTTTTGAATTGGGTTTTTTTTTTTTTTTTGTAATTAATCCACAATTTGTGTTTTATCTCTCATTTTTTTTCTTTTTTTTTTTTGGCTTTATTTTATTCTTATTAGTATTTTTATTTCTTGTAAGGTATTTTTTTTTTTTTGTTTTTGTTTTTTTTTTTTATTTCTTTTTTTTTGTTTTAGTTTAAAATTTAATTGCAAAAATCACAGAAAATTATTTTGAATTCACATAAAAATTGCCAACTTATTTTTTTGTTTACTTTTTTCTTTATTTTAAATTTTTATATATTTTGTATAGGTTTTTTTTGTTTTTATATTATTATTTTTTGATATTTTATAATATAGTGGGTTTTTTTTTTATTTTTATTGATTTATTTTATATAATAATTGTTTTTGTTTTTTTTTTTTTTTTTTGTAGTTTTGATATATTGAAATTTTTTCTCTTGAAGAAGATGAAGGATTTTTTGTTTATTTTTTTATTTTTATTATTAATTTACATTTATTAATAATTTTTTATTTTATTAAATTAATAAAAATTTTGGTTGTATTTTTTTCAAAATTTTCCCTTTTAAAATTTATCGGATTTTTTATCTTTAAAATTTATAAGAAAAAAAATAAAAAAAGTGAAAGTAGGTAAGGGAAAAAGTATAGAAAAACAAAAAAGAAAAGTAAGTAATATAGTATTTATTTTTATTAATTTTATTTTAATATATTTTTTTTTGTTTACTAATTATTCTGTAATTTATTTTTTTTTCTTGTTTTCTTAGTTGCATTGCTATAATTTGTTAATTTCGAGATTAATTGTTTTGTTTTTCTTTTCTTAATAAAAAGTATAGCATTTTTTATAATAACATTTTTTTTTATATTATATTTTTTTTTTTAAATATAATATTCTGAAATATTGCATTTAAATGAGTTTTTTATTTATGCATACTTGTACATGTTTGTTTTTTTTTTTTTTTTTTAAACAATTAAAATAATTTTTATGACATTTGAATTTTGAAAATAATTAAACGAATTATTTTTTTTTTGTTAATTATAATTCTGTGACTAAAAACCAAAGCCGAAAAACAAAATAAAAATTTAATTTTTTCTTAATTTGATTGAGTAAATTTTATAAATACATATATGTATATACATATATGTATATATATATAAATTATCTAAAGTCTAAACATACATAATATACACACATATATTTTAATTATTTTTAAATCAATTTTCCACATATAATGGTTAATTTTTGTGATTTATTTATACATACATATATATTTTGTATTTAATATTTAATAATTTATTGAAAAATTAATTCCTTGAAGAATTTAAGGTGTGATATATGGTAATACTTCATTAAAAATGATTTAGATTTATATATTTCGAAATTTTGTTTATAATTTAATGTGAGAATTGGAAGACAAATAGTACCATATTTTTTTTTCTTTTTGATTTTCAAACGAATCGAAATGCGATAAGATTGGAGATTAATAAAGTATATTATATTAAATTAATTTTTAATTAATATTTTTCTTTTTTTTATTCTGCAAAACTGATGAAATTAACTGCAGAAATTAAAAATTTTGTAATTACTTATAATTAGCATATTAAAATTCCATTAGAAGTTTTTTTTTTGTTTTGGGCAAAATCTTGCAATACAAGATTATAAAATAAAAGGAAGGAAATAAAAATTATTTTTTATTAGATTTGCACTTTTAAATATAGATAATATAAAAATACTACAGATTTTAGTCACTGAATTAAAAATTAAATAAAAAAAAAATAAATGTTAAAGGTCAGTATGTATATATGAAAGTATATATGTATATTAAATATTAATATATTTAATAAAGAATTTTTTTTTTTTTTTTATTATTATTAATAGAGATATTAATTTTGTTTAAATATACATATTTGATGTTATACAATATCTTCGTATATACAAAAAAATTTATATAAATTTTTGAGTATAACATTTAAGAAATCAAAGCTGCTTCTTTTGAAATGTTAAACAAGTTTTTAAACTTTGACCAAAAAAAAATTGATTTTTTTTTTTTTTCATTAATTTATAAAATGTAATAAATAAACAAAATAAATATAACCCTAAATTAATATTATATCACTGGATAAAAAATTCTTTTTATTTAAATCCTTTTGTTTATTATTTTATATTAATTTTTTTTTGTTAATCAATGCTAAATAAAAAATGTCTTTTAAATGCAATTTATTTTCAATTATATTAAATTATAATATTATATATTTTTATATATATATATATGTGTATTATATATTTTAAATTAAAAATTTTTTTTTTTTTATTTTTTATTTTATATTCTTTCATAAGTCTTTTGATTTCTTTAATCGTTTTCTTTTCTTTTATGTAATATATGTATATATACATATATAGATATATTATCTAAAAAGATGTTTTGTTTTTTGTGTTTTTTTTTTTTTGTTTTTGTTTTTATTTTCATTAATAATTTTCATTAATAATTTAATATTTTTTATATTTATTTATTAAAAACAAAAAAAAAATAATTACTTGAATTTATTAATTTCTACATGTATACATTTTATAAACATTTTATATATATACGACGTATATTAATTATTGATATATTTTGGTTTATTTTTTGTTTTTTTTTTTTTTTGCTTCTTATTTTATTCTTTTATATATTCATATATAATTATTATTATTTACTAATTAACCAATTAGTTAATTAACAAAAAAAAAAAAAAAAAAGATATAAATTTTAAAACATTGCATTAATATAATATAATAATTAATAATATAATAGTTTAAGGGTTTTTTGTTTTGTAATATTACACTTTTCAATTTATTTTGATGTATAATATCACAATATGTTTATTTTTTCTTATTTTTAATTTTTATTTTCATTTTATTCATTAATTATTTTTATTTTATTAAATTTTATATTTCAATGATTTTTCTTTTTATTTAATTTGATTATTTTGTTTTTTTATTTAAGCTAAGTATTTTTTTTTTTTTTTGTTGTTCTTTCAAACGTATGTTTATAATAAGACGGTTTTTAAATATTTGTTCTTTTGATTATTTAAAAATTAATAAACAAAAAAAAAAAAAAAAAAAACATAAATTCATATTAAATTATAACAATATTTTCGTTTGTATTGCGTGTTATTTAATTGATAAGTGTTATATTGATAATATTAATATTAATTGAATTAAATTTTCTTTTTTATATTTGAAAAAAGAAATGCTTAATTCGTTAAATATATAATTTAGTTAAAAATAAAAAATTTTTTTTATTGGCCATTTTTGTTTAATATTTTATTTATCAGAAATTTATATGAATTTTAAACTATCATTGATCATTTGTATGTAATTTTTAGTAATTAAGAATGTAATATTGTCATTCTTATTCAGAATTTCAACATAGATTTTCTCAAAAATATATGAAATTAGATTTTCTTCGAAATATTAGCTACATTACTACGTACCAAAATAATTAGTTATTTTTCTGAATTCCGTCGTAGAATATTGAAAATCTGTAACTCCGGTAACTCTTTTTTTCGAAAATTCAAAACCAAATGTTCTGTCTATTATTTTTCCTTTTAACATACCTATTGAAGTTTATTGGAGAAGACAGCTTGTTTTCAATTAAATAAAAAATAATTTTTTTATAATAATTAATAGGCATTAAAATAATAATATATAAATACTTTTATTATGAATTATAATATGTACTTATTAAAAGTATTTTAAAATTCTTCAAGAATAGGAATTTTATTGCTTTCTGTAGCTCAATTTTTATTAGCATTTTAATAGTTGAAGCCTGAAACAATTTTCCATATTGAACATAATTAGTTATTATTTGTACATTTAAAACAATTTTGAAATTTTGCTAATTATAAACAATAAAACTTAGTTTTGAAGGAATAAAAAAGAACTATCTATTTATTAATTACTATAAAGTAAAAATGAATATTATTTTCTTTCTTAGATTTTTGACCTTTTTTTTTTACCTTACATTACGCAGGAATTGCGAATTGTTGTTATATTACGAAATACGAAACTTTGAAAAAATATTTATTATATCGAAATTGAGAATTAAATTTTCGTAAATTCTACAAAACTTATATGGAACTCCAATACGATCAAATTTAGAATAGATGTGGTTAGTGGTGTCAGGTCTTGTATTTTTTGTAAAATATTTTTCATATTAATTATGATTTAATTATATATTTAAAATTTTATATGACCAACATACGACAAAATAAATTTACTTTAATTTGAAATATAAATTATATATTTAACGAATAGAGGCATTTTTAATACATAATTTATATTAATGTTTATATTATATTTAATTTTCTTTATGTTATTTTTTCAATTTTTTTCTTTTTTTTTTTGTTACTCCATTCAAAAGAAAATTGTTTTTTTTTTTTTTTTACTTTATTTATTTTATTTATTTTTAATTATTTAATTAATTTTTTCTTAATAATAAGAAAAATATTAATTTATTTTTAATCAAAACAAGAAAATTTAAACAAAATCACAATTTAATTTTTATTTTTGAAATTGTTCAATAAATTTTAAAAATATATGATAAAGGATGATAAAAATTTTAAATATTATATAAAATAATTTATGTTATAGAAAATTAAATAGCTAATTTAATTTTGAAATATATATATATATATATATTTCTTTTTTATGAAATTATTGCTGATTGAATTAAAAAATTATTGAAATTCATTAATATTAAATTAATTATGAAAGTTATTATGTATAACAATCTTCGATTGTTCTAAATTAAATTTAAGTAATTAAAAAAATATTGACAAAAATTTATAATTAATATATAATTAATATTATTAATAATATGCGTATATATATGAAAAGAAAAACCTGCCTAATAAAACATTTTCAAAATTTCGAAAAATAAAAAAAAAAAAAAAAAAAACGCATTGTATACACATATTTTAAAAATTTCTATTTAAAAAAATAGAAATTTTATGTGTTACATTGTTTATTACATAAAATTTTTTTGGAAAAAAAGGCCGGTTTACAGTTCATAGGCGATATAATAATTATATTATATAATGTATGTTTAATATTCATAAGTATATGATTTTATAAATGTTATAAATAAATTAATTTGAAATAATGAGTATAAAATATTATTTATTATTATAGTAAATACAAACGTTTTGTTTTATACATTTATATATATATATAAAATTCGAAAATATTTTTTTTTTTTATTAAACTATTATTTTAAAAATTGAACAAATTGCTTCTGCGCGATATGAAAAGTTGTTTCAATATTTCTACTAAAATTACGTTATCGATGTACACATATATATCATTTTTACTTTAACTAAAAGCTTTTTTATTTTAAGTGAAGACTTTTGTTTTAACTTTTTTACTTTAAGTAAACATTTTTTACTTTAAGTTCAGACTATTTAATTTTAAATTTAAGAATTTTTACTTCAGTAATTTATGTTATATTTATGTTATAATAATAATATATACCATATATTTAATTTACTTAATATATATGTATATATAATTTGTTTTATATATATTTATTATATATGTTTATTTTAATTTTTATTACAAATATATTCACTTAAAATAAAAAATCTTCATTCAAAGTAAAAATTTCTTCACTTTAATTTCTTTTACATTTGATATTTTTCTTTAAAATTATAAGACCAAACAGCGTTTAGCGCTAAGATCAATTACTTTATTTTGTTTTAGATTTATATATTCTTTGTTCTTGTTAAATGGAATTAAATTTATATTAAATAAATAATAATGAAAAAAAAAAAAAATATCTTCACTTGAAGTAAAAAATCTTCATTTAAAATAAAAATTTCTTCACTTTCAACAAAAAATATCTTCACTTGAATTAAAAATGTCTTCACTTGAACTAAAAATGTCTACACTTAAAGTAAAAAATATGTGTTCAATTATAATAAAAAAAAGTATATATTTTAAACAGTAGCTTCTGAAAACCAGCCTTTAGAAATTTTTGATAATCAAATGAATATATATTATGCTAAATTTACCTTCTTTCGTATTAAATAAGGCTGTAAATTATAATTTATATTTTTATGTTATATATATATATATATATATTTCTCATTTTTAATATTTCTGTTTGTTTAATAAACAATTATATGGATATTAATAATTTTATTTGCAATTCGATAAGGAAATCAAAATTATATCTTATTAACTTTTAAAATTTTATTTTTTATGTTAGAAAAACAGATTTTATTGAAAAGGTAAATTTACTCCTTAATTCGTAGCTTTATTAAAAAGTATAATGGTGTATGCGGTATTATATATATTCAGAACATACGAAATAAATGAAATTATAATATTATAAATATATAGAGAAATATGTTGTGTTCTTATATACATTATATAACATTATATGATGATTTATAAATATTGAACAAGAAGGTAAATAGCAAAAATAATAATTTAAAAAATAAAAAAAAATAAAAAATTTTTTGATTTTTTAAATTATAATTTAAAATGTTTGTTCTAATAATGAAAACGTTAATTAATATAATATATATATATTATATATTAATGTAAAATATTAATATAATTTTATAAGAGATATATATATATATTTATATATTTAATTAATTCATTTCGTTGTTCTTCTTTTCTTCACCTGATATATTTTATATTTAGATAATGAAATGCTATTTTATTGTGTCCTTTTCAATCATTCATTTCATATACTTATATATACATATATAAAATTAATATCATCCTTTTTTCATTATAAAGCGTTAAAATTTTAGCAAAGTAAATTGAATTTTTATAATAAATATATATCTCACAATTATAACATCAATCTTTTTGTTATTTTATTTTTATATTTTTTTTATTCAATTCTTTTTTTTTTTTTTTCTTTTATTTTGGACGAATCTATTTTCATATATATATATATCATTTTTCTTTATTTATATTTTAATCTAATTTATTAATTTTGTATAATTTATTATTAACTATATATGTACGAATATTATTTCAAACTGTACAAAATTATACGTTCATAAATAAATTGACAATCAATATTTTCAATAGAATTTATAGGAAAAAGTTTTATTTTATTTAAATCTTACCTTGATTTTTACCTTATATTTTTATCAATATTATAGATTATTTATCTTAATTTTGAGCTTGAATTATTTATTTCGCATTATTAAGGTAAAAAAAAAAAAACATGTATCCTAAAGTTTAAAAATACATTAATAAAATAATGTATAGCACATATAAATTAATATTTCTTCTCGATAGATTAATTGCAGAAGACCTATTTTAAAGCTTATACTTCCTTAAGTTCATATACATATCATATACTTCCTTAAGTTCATATAGTTATACATATACCGATTTATTATTAAAAGATTCGAGTATATATATAATGAAAATATGAGCTAAATTTTAGAATTTTAGGTTACATGTAATTAAAAACGTATGCCAAATTTACAATTGACTCGAAACTAAAAGTTAAAAAACCATAAATAAAATTCATTTTTAATTTATAAAGATGTTTAATAACTTGCTATAATAATTTTTTTTTTACTAATTAAATTTGACAGCTTTTGGTATAGGGTTTGAGAGTCTATGGGTGTATATGAGTATGCACAAATAACATTTTTAAAACTTGATTTTAATAACAAAAAAAAAATAAAATAAAAATATATTATTATTAATAATAAGATGCGTAATTAAAAATATTGACTGACATTTTATATAAAATAATATAATTTGTTTTGTTGTTGTGAATTTATTATGATTTTTATGTTTTTTTTTTTTTTTTTTTTTAATATGATTTTTATAAATACATATTTTTTGTTTTGTTTATTTGTTTTGAAATGTCTGTTGTTGTTTTTTTTTTTTTAAAATTAATCAACTATAAAAAGAAAAACACAATTCTGAAATTTCAGACTTTTCTAGTTTTCACTCACGTTTTGTTTTTTGTTTGTTTGTTTTTTTTTTTTTTTTTTTTTTTTTTTTACACATAATAATTTATTAATTAGGGAAACGTTTCACGTAAATATTATTATTTTATTATTTTATTAATATTAATTTTTTATTTTTATGTATAAAAAAAATTCAGTATATGAATTTTTGTAATGATATAATTTATATTATATATATATGTATATAAATATTTTATTTATATTATTATATATTACATATCACATCCTTAAAAAAAAACTAAAAAAAAAAAAAAAACAGGATTTATACAATAGTAAAATTAATTTGCTGACACTTTTGTTTTTTTTATTATTATTTATAGTATAGGTATATATTTTTTTTATATAGTAATACTATCTTGAATAGTATATAGCTATACTTATTATACGTAGGGGTAAAATAAGTAAAATAGTAGAACTTTATTAAGTTAATTAATATATGTATATTTTAATTTTTTCTTTTTGTTTATGTTTTTAAAGAAACTGTATATCAATATTATTGATTTTAAAATGTGGCAGTAAATTAATATCAGTTATTTTTTTTTTTGTCGGTTTGTTATATTGAAAAATATTAAAACTAGATTTTATTTCGGTTTTAAAATTGTTTCTTTTTTTTTTTTTTTTGATTTTGTTTAATGATATTCAGAGATTTATTAATTTTTTTTTTTTATATATATAGATAGTTATGTACTCTGTTATTAATTAAAACAAAAAAAAAAAAAAAAATACATAGTTTTTTAATTTCAAATCTTTAGCGAAAGGATGAGAAAACGTGTTATTAAATATATTTTGATTTTTTTTTATTTTTCTGTTTTTTTTTTCATTAAATGCCATTTTATTGCATATTAATTGGTGTATATTCAATTTATTTGTTTTTTATATAATCTTATATTAATTTATTTAATTATCTATTACATATTTTTTTTTTTTTTTTTATATATATATATACATACATCTTACACACGCACTCATATTTTTAATATATATATAAATATATATATATATATGTATATAATTACTAAATATTATAGAAAAAAAAAAAAAAATCACTAAAACGTGATTGATTTTTTTTTTTTTTTTTTTTTTTTTTAGGTTTTATGTTTTCTCTTTTTCCTCTCGCTTATCTTGTTCTCTTTCTCTCACTCAAATTATATTTTTATTTTTGTGAATTGAATTAATAATTTTATTCCTAATTTATTAATATATTCAGTATAACAACGTTTTTTTTTTCTGTAAGATTTTTATTAATTTTATGTTTTTTATGTTTTTTGTTTGATTTAAAAAAAAAAAAAAAAACTTTTATATTAAATTTAATATGTATTATACCTATGTAGTTGGAAAAATTTTTCTTTTGTTTATTAAGTATTTTTAAATGTTATACTGATTTTTATTTATTATAGATTAATTTTTATTAATATACCTATATAGATAACAAATTTTATTTCTCGAGTGTTATCTCTTTATTATTATTATAAAATATTTTCTTGATTTCTTTTTCCTTCTTTCTCTTTTTCTCTCTGTCTTTCTCTTTCTGATTAAAAATTTAAGATACTAAAATTTTGTTTCTCAACTCAATACAAAAAAAAAGTTACTTTTTCTATGGAAAAATTAATAATTTTAATCAAAAAAAAAAATTATTTAATTATTTTTTTCAAAAGATAGTTAAATTACCTATTCACAGTTTCAGTTTATTTTTGTATATGCATTTGGAAATTTTTATGTAACTATAGGATCGTCCCCTGTCCAACTATAATTTAACAGCCAAAAATATTTGATCTATATATATATACAATGTATGTAGCATTTTACATTTATATAAATATTTAATTTATTTAAAATATGTATTAATCAGCTTGGATAATTAATACAAATATTAATATATAAAACTGCAGATTTTATCTATTTAATAAGAAAACTGGATTTGTGGGGGGGATAGGTGATGCTTTTGATAATTATTTCACCTATTATAGTTGACATAATATTATATCACAGTGAATGTTTTAAAATACTAAAATGTTTTTATATACATACATACTTACATAGGAACAATGGCTTTTGTTTTTATTTCTGGAATCCAGATAATATTGTCAAAATTTTTTTTTTTTTTTTTTATTATAATTTTTTAATTATATTTTTTTATAGAAAAATTTTTTTCACTTGAGGTCATAACTTAACATACATATATAAAACGAAACTGTGAATAAACATTATGTATTACACTTTAAAAAGTGTTTTTTTTTTCAGCTGTAAAATAAAATTTTGATGAATTTAAAATGTGATGTGATGAAATATTATATATATGTGAAGATAGATGGATGATTTTGTAAATGTTAAATTTTTTTTTTTCTTTTTTGAATAAATAAAACAAATTGAAATTATTTTTGTTTCTCAGTTTAAAAAATTAAACTTTAATAAAGATCTTTTTTTTTTTTTTTTTCAATTTTAAATTACTTTTTGTGTTTTTTTTTTTTGGTTTCTGTATTGTATGTTTCTTTTACAGTAAAATCAACACTTATTAAAAAAAAAAAAAATATATATAAACAATTTTTATCATCCACTTATTAATATAAAAAAAAAAAAAAAAATAAAGAAAATAAAATAATAATAATAGAAAAATAAAGCAACAAAAAATTTAAATTCATAATTTATATACGTGTTTATATATTATATATATGTATATATATATATATAATTTGTTTGGAACTTGATATTATTTATATAAATATAATATAAATATAATATATAATATATATATAATAATATATACATACATATCTATATATATAATTAAATTTTGTTTATTTATATACTTAAAATATTAAAGAGTTTATTTTTTTTTTTTATTTTATTTCTTTTAAAAACAAGAATTGCCACATATAGGAAATTTAAAAACAAAAACAAAACTATTGATATTAAATTCAATTATATAATATAATATAAATTATACATATAGGTGTATATATAGAGAAATTATTACAATAATAATATTTTATTTTATATACTTATATAGAAAATTTTTAATCAACTTTTAGAGTCTTGTTATAATCTTAAAAGTTAGAAAAAATTTTTTGTTTTTTGCTTTTGTTTTATTTTTTTTTTATTTTATGGATCCATTTAATATAAATCTTCGAATAAATCAAATATTTTTATATAATTTCTTTTTATTTTTTTTAAACTTAAAATCTATTAACTCTAAATATTTTACAAAAATAATTAATACAAATTGTATGTCATATATATATGATTTGCTGTAATTAATTACTATTTTAAATATAATTTTGTTTATTTTGTTTTTTTTTTTTTAATATTACATTATTTTATTACTTACATATAACAATATAATATATAAATTAAATATATGATGATCTTGATTATTAAATTACATTTTAATAAATAATTTTTATTATATATTTAATCTAATTGAATTTGTACAATAATTTGTTATAACAGTTTTTTTTTTTTATTTGTATAACATTTAGAGTTAATACTTGTTTCTTTTTAAATATAAATTTTAAATAAATAAAAAACAAATTCGTTTTTTTAATTTAAAAAAAAATGTTCAAAAAATTTAATTACAATAAATTTTATATAACGACGTGGACCATTATAATTTAGAAAAAGATAATAAATATTTAAACAATTTAAACAGTACATAAAAATTTCTATTGCATTTACATTAAAGATATATATAAATTTATTAATCATTTAAATTATGTATTTATATAGTATATGTACATATATATATTATATACGTATGAATATTATATATACTGTAAGAAAAATATACTTTTTTTTTTGTTTTTATTTATATACTATTTATATATTATTTAAATATCATTTATATCATATATTTTATATTTATTATATTAATTTAAAAGTTTATTATAAAATATTTTTCTATTTAATTTATATTAATATTTATTTATTATTTTTTTATTAATTTTAGGTAAAATTTTATATAAATTTTTTATTTTTAAAATAATTAAAGAATAAAAATAATTTAATATTTGAATTATATATATATAGATAAAGTAATATACATATGTATATTATTTATATACACAAAAAATAAAAGAAAAATTTTTAAAAAATGGTTTTAATAAAACTGGGTTCATATTACATAATAACTTATCAATTTTTAGTTGAATTTTTTTTTTTTTGTTTTTTTTTTAATATTAAAAATGAAATTTACTTTATATTATATACAATATTTAATATTTTATTTAATAAAACGCCGGACAAATAATATATTATATGCGTGTTCAAATAGTATTATTATAAGGGTGTTCAAAATTGAGGTATCATTTTAATTTTAATAAAAAAAAGACTATATATTTTTATTTTAATTTATTACAAATAGGTTCCGGCTAATAATGAAAAATTATGTCGGCCAAGTGGCCCCCTCTACTACTTCGGCAGGCTTCTAATCTTTTACCAAAATTCTGAATCACGTTGTTCAATAAACTGTTCTCAATGGTTGAAATCTGCTCGATAATGTTGTTTTTAAGCTCTTGAATTGTTGTGGGATTATTGTTGTACACTTTCGATTTCACAAAACCACACAAAAAAAATCCAACGGTGTCAAATCGCACGATCTTGGTGGCCACATCTACGTTGATAAATGTTGCCTCTGTTATCAAGAACAGATCCAGTTTCTAGAAATTGATCAACCATCAGCTTGATGGCACGATTTGTTGGAGCATTTTCTCTACCAAATTTTGTTCGAAATTTCCTAATTACATCTTGAAAATTTTTACCATTTTCAAAAAAATGTTGTAATAACAAAAACACGTTGTTCCTTCGTGTAACGTTCCATATTAACTAACCGGAATGTATTTAGAATATACCTAAAGAAACCTCGTATAAAAATTCCAGGTAGAAAAAAATGGCGGCAAAATCAAAATGATACCTCAATTTTGAACACCCATATATGTATTTACAGATTTATGGCAAAGTTAAAGGTACATATATATATATAAATATTTTTAAAAAAAGGATGAATTTATATTTTAATGAATATTAATATTAATACTGTTGGTTTTTTTTTTGTATTTAAATAATAAATTTTTCATTAAAACGTATTCTTTTCAATAATTTAGTAGATGAAAAGCAAAAAAAAATGTAAAAAAAAACAAATAAAAATTAATAAACGCCTAATTATATGCTATTTTGAGCAATGATATAAATACACTAATTAACAAAAATGGGGTATGTAATATTAATAATACCAGACTGCTTTAACAACAAGTGTTGAAATAATTATAAACATTCTTTAATTTTATCAATATGGATTTTTATAAAGATATATATTTATGTTAGATACATAAAAAAAAAACAAAAAACCCGTTAAAAAAAAAGTTTCCTATACATATATATACATAATAAAAAAAAATTTTTTAAATTCTAATTTTTATTTTTTTTTTTTACATTAAATTTAAATTGATCCTTAATTTCTTTTACCTACTTATTTATTTATTTATTTTTTTTTTGTTATTTTATCTATTATTAATATAAATATCTATCACATATAAATATCTTAATAACAAGAGTTCTTCTCTTTTCCTCAATTTCTGTGTTTTGATTCTATCTCCATTTCCAGAAAAAAAAAAAAAAAACATCAAAACAAAATGATCAAAACAAAATGGATCAAAAACAAACAAGGATAAATGACCTAACTATAAAAAAAAAAATAAACAACCAAATTATATACATATAGCGTATATATGTATATAGAATATAGATAATGAATATATAATATAAATATAATGTATCTATGTATTGAATTATTATTATTATGATTTTTGTATATATATGCATATAATATACATATGTATGAATGTTTTTACTTATATAAATTGAAAATATAACCAAGAGAAAAATGCTGTATATAAATTGTTGATAAATACAAAAAATAAATCTTAAAAAAAAAAAAAATGTTAAAGATGTTAAAAAAAACATAACCGGATTTTTATGATACATAATATAAAAGTATACATTCATATAAGGAAACCCAAATAAATGTATATATATTCAAAAATAAATATAAGTATATATAATAATATACATAATATGGTCGAAAGGGGAAGAAATATACAAAAATAAACAGCTGCTCTCAACAGTTGCACAATTTTATTGTGTAAAAATGAAATGAAAAAATTTCCATATGTACCTATGTATGTATGTACATATTCCTTAGTTTTTTGTATGAAGGTATGTATATAAAATGAAGTTATAGCCAGCATAAAAAAAAAAAAAAATTAACAAGAAATTAAAAACATAAAACCTGGGAGCTTCTTTCTAGCAAAGAATATATACAATATATGTATATACATATATATGTAACAAGAATTTAAAATATATATACATATAAATATTTTAAATTCGACGTTGTCACGTTTATATAAAAATTTTCCAACAGTTATACGAAAAATTTCACTTGAATCGTTTGTTTTTCTTGTTTTTTTTTTTTATTTAGAAACATTTAAAAAAAAAAAAAAACGCAAAATGTGATGTGGCAAATGATTTTTTATAGAATTTTTTTTTTTTTTTAAATATATGTATGTATGTTTAATGTTAGATATTTTATACATAAATTAAATAATATTTTATGTAAATACATATATATACGTATATGGAAAATACGTTGTATATTTTAATTAAGCATGCTTTACTTTAAATATACCTACATATGTACATACATATGTATGTATATAATTTTGTTTGACTTCAAATTTTATAAATATTTTTGAATGGTTATATTTTAAAAATGAAGAAGGAATTTTTTGTACGAAAATTTAAAAGAAAATATAGAAATATTGATAAAAATATTTAAATTTTGGGGAAATCTTGAATTTGTTACTAGGTTCAAATGTGTAAAGCAATTAAGTATAAATTAAAATGACAACATATGACTTGTAATATTCGACCAGGTTGCTGCCAATCGACCTGAATATATTATTAAGAACTTTCGGTATCTTCCACATATTTCTGTTAATATTTAAAGTTCTAGTGATGTGATACCATTAATACACTGCGATATAATATTTTTTTTTTTTTTTTGCAGGCAAAAATCTGTTTGATTATAGAAAAATCATTTATCCTTGATTAATAAAAAAACAAAAATAAAAACCATTTTGTCAGATTAACTTTTTATTGAAGAATGGAATTTTTAAAGGCTCTGCTGATTACAAAATATTTGTGTTTTTTTTTGTTTTTTTTTTTTTAAGATTTATATATAATGATTTAAACGCAAAATATATTTCAGTCAATTTTAACTAGAAATTTAAAAAAAAAAAATTTTATGTATTGAAAAATACCAATCGGTATTTTAAGGGAAATGTGATGGAAATTATGTAGATACTATAAATTATTAACTGGTTATACAATTTTCACATGCATTTAATAATAAATTTTATTTTTTTTTTCAATTTAATACCTATGCATATGAGGAGGATGAATATTATTAATATCAACCAAATTGGGAGCTAACAAAAACCTTTAGAAATACCCATACAAAGTACAAAATAAACTAAATCAATATTGAAGCGGATTATAATATGTATATTCTTTGGTTAAAACAGTTATATATCATCATATTAGGTGTAATTTCCTATATAACTGTTATTTTTAATTTTTCAAAAATGGCTGCATTTATAAAAATTATCTATATTATCTGTTCTTCTATAATTAAATACAAAATATATTATACCTATAAATATAATATAAATTTATAATAAAATGTTAAAATATAACATATATGTTTATGTATCTATATATGGTACATATAATTATTGATATTTCTTTTACCATTGAAAAAATAACCTTTTTTTTTTGCTTATCTTTTAGAGAATTTAATGAATCTTTATTTGTTTTTAAATATTTAATATTTTTGGAAGAACATTATATTATTTATTATATTGAACCGAATTTTAAAAACTCCAATTGAAAACTCTTAAAAAAAATTCACGATTTCTTGAAATTACTCAGAAATTAAGATATAAATTATTCATTAATTTTGATTATAGCTAATTTTATATATAAATGCATTAAATTAAGTGTTTTTCAGTGAAATTTCAGCCATTTAATTCCAGTTATAACTTATACTTGAATTTGACAGTTATAATACTTGACATGACAGTTAGGTTACTTGACATGACAGATAGGTTATATAAAGAAAGATATTAATAACCTAACATTTATTATTATTGTTATATTAATTTTTATATTGTTATTAAATATGTATATAATATATATGTATGTTATGTAAATATATACTATGTATTATATTGTTTTTTATTTAATTTGTATATTTCTCTTATAGTTTTATTTTATACATACAAATATGTATATACATACTATAAGTATTGTATTTAAAAATTATATTGTTGTATTCTATTATCTTTTCCCATTTATTTATTACACTTGAGCACAATTTAATATATATAAATTTTAATTAGGGGACATACTTTTCCATATTTTTAATTTTTTTTTTTTTTTTTTTTTTTTAATTTAAATTTAATTTTTAAAAATGAAAAAAAAAAAAAAAAACAAAAGCAAAAGCAAAAATGAATACAAGAAAACAACAGTAATCGAAACATTAAAGAATTTTGCACAATTTATAATATACATAATATAATATATATATATATATATAATTAATATATGATTTTATGAGACAAAAAAGCTAAGATAATATTAAATATTTCTTAATATTATTTAAAAGTGTTTAAAAAAAAAAAAAAAAAATTCATCACATTTTTTTTTATCATTAAAAAAAATTTTTTTTTTTGTTTTTTTAATGATCTGTTTACTGGAGTTTTGGAGTTTTATCCATTATTATGTGTTAATTCATTTCATCGTGTTGTAGAAGAGTTTATCCAGAAAAATATTCGCAAAAAATAAAAAAAGAGAATAAAAAATAGAAAAAATTGACTTGAAGATGGTTATTGTTGTTCTTGTTTTTTCTATTTTTGTTGTTGTTAAAGTTCTTAATTTATTTGTTGTTGTTTTTGTTGTTGTTGTTGTTGTTGTCCATTAATTATAATATTGTTGTTGTTATTTCTTCAAATCCTTGTTAATATTTTATGAAATTTGTTTAACTATTTATTTTTTTTTTTTTGTTTTGTGTTTCATTGTGTGGTATTTGCGCTTTTGCATTAAGTTACACACCATCAAAAAATATCACCATTAGTATTATAACAATCATAAAATCAATTTATGATAAATGAAATTTTTAAAGTTTATTGTATATAAGGTGACCATTACCTTTTTTTTTTTTTTTGTTTGTTTTTTCTTTTTCTTTGTACTTAAAAATATTGCATTTTTTTTTTTTGGTTTTTTTTTTTTTCTTTTTTTTATTGTAGTAAATTTTACAATATAGTTTTATGATTTAAGGCAGCATCAATTATTTGGAAGAAATGATGTATTGATACATATATATATATATATATGTGTATTTGTTTAATTATACCAGCTAATAATTAAAACGAAAATTTATTGTATTAATGGCATTATGACGATTTATTTCATTGCAACCTATTATCATTTATCTTCATAAAAGTAATAAATTTTTAATATAATATATGTATGTATGTATGTAGGTATATGGTAGAAGATAAGTTTATTGAAGATAAAATTTTATAAATATCCTTAATAAGTTTTCATTTTTAATTGATTAATTATAGTTTAAAAAATGAATGAATAAAGCACAGCAAATTTATAGATTCATTTAAAATATGTATAGCTAAAATATAGTTACTGCGAAACATCTTTTCTTGTTGTTGTTGTTTTTGTTGTTGTTGGTGCGCGCATATAGTTATTATATAAATATCCATATTAAAACTCTTTGGTAAATTTATTGAAAATGAGTTTTACACTTTGGTCATATTAAAACGGTATATATGTATAGTTAATTTTTAAGAATATATATACATTACAGATGTGTATATGTATGTATTATATAACAGAAGTACCATTATGTGCCATTAAAAACGTATATACTTAAATTTCAATATTTTGAAATTATAATATTATAGATGATTCCCCCCCCTCGCGATTGATAAAAATTTTTTGGTCACCTTTTTTCTTCATTTTTTTTTTTTTTTTGTCCATTTTATTTTATTTGATTTTATTTAAATTTCATTTTAAGAAACATTAGAATTTTGTTAAGTTTTTAAGTATTATAAAAAGTTTCAGAAATTATTACGGACGATTTTATTTCGATGTTTAAAAATATTATAATGATGGAGTAAACATTAAAGATTTGTTGTTAAAGTGGTTCACAATAAAAAAAAAAAAAAAAAAAAAAGTTCTTTATTTAATTTTATAAATTATTTATTCAGTTTGATTTTTTATTTCTGGGTTTTCTTATAAATTTATATTACATTTAAATTTTTTTTATTAAAAAAAAAAATTTTTTTCTTTTTTTTTTTTTGTAATATCACATTTGAGTTACACATAGTTTTTTTTTTTTTTTTTTTCTTTAGTTAATTATTTTTTATAATTATTTTGTATTTATCATATTATAATATGTATTGTAAATTTCAGTTTTTTTTTTTTTTTAACTTTTTATTAATATGATTTTGTTGTAAGTTTTGTTTTGTTTTTTTTTTTTGATGTTATTTATTTTTTTTTTTTTATTCACTTTCCCTAATTTTGCTATCTATTATTATTATTATTATTATTGTAAAAAAAAAATTGTTTTTCTTTTTAATGTGATTTTGTATTTTTCTCTGTGTTTTGATTAATTATTAGGTGGGTGTTTTGGTATTTTTTTATTATTTTATTTTTTGTTTTTTTTTTTTAATATAATTTAAAACGAAAGAAAAAAAAAGTTGAAACAAACTTGAAAAATTTTGAATAAAAAGTTTATAATGTAATATAGAATTTAAATATGTATTTAAAATTTTTATTTTTTTCACTTTATTTTATTTTTATTTGAACTTAATAATTGTTTTGTTTTTATTTATTTATTTTTTTATTCTTATTTAAATTTATTATTATAGTTCGCGTTTTATTATTATTGTTTTTTTTTTTTTTTTTGTCTATTAACTTATTCAACTTTTTTTTCTTCTCTTATTTATTATTGTATTGTACATATATAATTTTGTATTTGTATATATTATATATAGATACTATTTATATATATTAATTTTTTTTTTTATTAATATATAATTTATATTTTTTATAGTTTAATATTTTATTATTTTCTTATTATATATATATATATATATTATATATATATATATATATTTTTTTTATATATATATATTTTATTTATAATGTTTTATAATGCTACTTTACAAATGTAATTTTTTTTTTTTATTAATTTATTAATTTTTTTTGTTATGTTTGAAAAGTCTTTGAATTTCCTTTAAATATCACGATTCGTTGGAGATTTTATTTTAATTTTTTTAATATTTATAAAATTATTTAAAATTTTTTATATATTTTATTATATTTGATTTTTACAATTTTTTTTTTGTTTTTTTTTTTTTTTTTTAATTTTTTTAAATAATCATAAAATAAAATTGTTTTTTTTTATTAATTTTATTAATTTAGTTTATATTGAATTCATATATTGTTTTTCTGATGAGTTCTTGGATTATGGAATTGTGTTTTATTTCTGATTATTAAATTTTTCGAGTTTTAAAATTTTGTGTATTATATTTGTTTTATTTTATCTTAGAATTTTATTAAATTACAATATATATATATATATATATATAGTATGTTTTATTTTAATGAAATCCTTAAATATTTCATATTTTGTAAAATATAAAAACGTGTGTGATTGTTAAAATGGTTTTTATTGATGGAATTTTGGTTAAATTTGGTTCAATTCAATATCCTTTTTTTTTTTTTTTTTTTTATATATGTATTTATTTAATTTTTGAGTAAAATCTAAGAATTTTATTTGAAAGTTTATATTAAAAATTTCTATTGCTGTTCAAAATATGCTTAAAACTATTTTCGGTATATGGTTGTTTTTGTTGTTTGAATGAAAATTATTTATTGTTGTTTTAATCTCGGATTTCTTTTTAAATTTTTATTTTATGTAAAAAATTGTTATATTTTCATTTTGAAAACATTTTGATGATATAAACACAATTTTTTCTTCATAATATTTAATTATTCTTTATTTTTTATATATTTAATACATATAGATATATTGTATATATATATTATTAATTGGTATATATATAGTTAAAATAGTCAAGTAATATTTTTTTTTTATACATATTATTGTATATATATAAAATGAGTTAAATTGTTTTTTTTTTTTTTTAATTTTTTTTTCTTTTATTTTTGTAATTCAAAGTAAAAATTAAAAATAATAAAGCTTGAATGGTCATGAATCCATTATTTATTTTTTATTTTAATTTGTTTTAAAAATTTTTGATTTTTTATTTAAAATAAAAAATTATTAATTAAGTTGAATCTAAAGTTTGTATAAAAAAAAAAACACAAAAAACAAAAAAAAAAAAACCATATACACATTTTACGATTGCACATTGAGCAATAATTTTAAATTGTGCGTATTGAAGTCATCTAATAAATTACGTTTTGATGATTTTAAAATACTCTTTGCACTACTGCTACAATTTCTTAATATGGAAGAAGTTGTTGTACCAACATCACCACCCATATTTAATTTAATAACTGCATTTGCCGAATTAGCTGGTATTATTGTTGTTGTTGTATTTATTATATCATTAACATTAATGAGATCATCACTATCATAATCATTATTATTATTATCATCATCAATTAATATATCACTACATAATGTATTATTAATTATTGAATTAGTCCAATGTTGTGGTGGTTTTGGTAATGCTGTTGGTGCTGGAGCATCAAAACATTTGCTACTAGCAAAATGTGATAAAGTTGGTAATAATGCAACTGTTGTTGGTGTTACATTATAACTACTATAACGTCCATTATTATTATTATTACCACCATTATTTAATAAAATTTGTATACCACCATTATTACCAATACCATTACTCATATTATTATTATTTTGTTGATAATAATGTCGTGAATGATGATGGGTATGATGATTATGGGTATTATGATGATGATTATAATTATGACGTGAAGTTTTATTTGTAAATCTTCCGTTACTATTATTACTACTACCAGTATTACTTAAATTTGTTTTATGATGATTTGATGATGATATTAAAACGTTATTACCATTGGTACAACGACCATTTGGATTATTTTTACGATGATGCCAGCCAGCATGAGTTTGAGATGGTTGTTGATTTTTACGGCTAGCATAAAAACCACCACCACCACCACCACCACCACTGCTACTACTACTGCTGCTACTACTGCTGCTGCTGCTACTACTACTGCTGCTGCTGCTACCGCAACTACCGCTAATAACTCCAGATGATGTTGAATTCAAATTAAAACTATTATTTGTACTGCTAGGTGGTGAACCACTTAATGATGATGTTGATGATGATGAAGATATTGAAGATGGTGATGATGTCGTTGTAATACTGACGGAATGATTTGTACCATTTCCAATACGTTGTTGATGATGATTATGATGATGATTATTTGATGATGCCATCGTTGATGGCAATGTTTTTGCTGTTGTTGTTGTTGTAGCTCCTCCGGCAGCCATAATTTTTTTATTGTGCGAGTAAGTCATTCAAAAATTTTTTTAATTACTTTTTATATATTATTTTGTTTAATTTTAATATTTTTTATATATATATATATATATATATATATATATACTTTAAATAATAATAAAAAAAAAACAAAATTGGTTTGTTTAATATCACACACGATTTTAATTATTATTTATTAATATTTTTTAATTAATTAATTGTTCTAAATTATTTTTTTTTTGCATTAAAATACACTAACTTTTTTTTTTTTTTGCCGTATTTTTAGCTGCTCTAATTATTTTTATTATTATGGATAACTTTTTAATTGTTGAATTTATTTTTATTTTATTTTATTTTAATTAATACAAACTTGTGTTTATAAATTTCTTTTGTTTTTTTTTTTTTAATATAGAAAAATTTAATTTAAAATATAATTTTGTGTTTTTAAAATTATTTAAATTGTTCCAGAATTTTAATTTTCTTCTTATATTATATATGTTTAGGAAAAATAACAAAAACTAAAAACAAATATTATTATTAGGCTTTTATTTTCTGTTTTAAAATTGTTTTATATGATTTAATTAATAAGAAATGCCATTTTTTTTTTTTTTTTTAATTAATATTGAAATTAACTGTTTGATATTTTTTTTTTTTTTTTGTAATTGTATATAAATTACGTTTCTGCTTTTCTTTTGGTTTTTTTTTTTTTTTTTTTTAAGTTAAAATGATGACGGTAATCAGATTTTTTTTTTTATTTAGTATATATATTATATAGAATATGTTTATTTTTGTTTTATATATATATATATATATATATAATTTATTTAAAATGTTTTTTGTTTTTTTTTAATTATTAATTATTATTTTAAACTTGAAGTTTAAGTTTTGTCGCACTAATATCACAGAATTTAGTGTTGACACTTTGATTATTTAATATAATTATTTTATTAATATAATTAATATATATATATATTTTTTTTAATTATATATTTAAAATTAATGCAAAAAAAAAAAAAATATTAATATTAATATTTTTTCTAAATATTAATACATGAAATTTTTATTAAAAATTTCATTTATTCAGTTATACTTCTTGATTTGATTAATGTTTTAAAATCTGATTATTAATTATATATTTATTTTTCTTGTTGGATTTTTTTTTAAAAAGTTTTTTTTTTTTTTTTTTTTTTTTTAAATTTTATAACAATTTTAAAAGTTTGTACTAAAGGCGATTTTAATGTTTTCTTTTTATTATTATTATTAATATTTAAGATTCTTGTTTTAATAAATTGTGTAGTTATTTCCGCAAAAATTCTTCTTCTCCTCTTTTAAATTCCAACTCCGTCAATTGCTCTTTTTTAATTCTATATTTTATTTTTTTTTTTTTTGAAAATTGTAAAAATTGAAAATTAGTTTTTTTTTTTGTTTTGTGACTTGGTTATAATATAATATAAAAAACAGAAAAATAAAATAGGTAATTTCTTTATTTTCTTGTTATTTTAATTAAAATATTAATAAAAAAAAAAGTTCTTTTATTTTATTTTTTTTTCTTGTAAAAAACAAAAAAAAATAATAATTCAAAAAATAAACAAAAAAAAAAAAAAATATGTAAACAAAAACTAAAAATTATATATACGTATTTATTTTATTTTAATTTACAAAAAAAAAAAAAAAAACGAAAAAACTAAAAAACGTAAAATCCTAAGTATTCTAGTTTGAAAAAAATTTTTATTTTTAATTTTCTTTTTTTTTTTTTTGAAATATTAAAAAATGAAATATTTTTTATTATAAAATTGGTAAAGTATATTTTTTTTTTTTTCTTTTCTCTTATATAAATTGAATAAAAATAATGACCGCTTAGATGTAAAAGTATTAAGTTAATAAATCAGAATGAATATTTAAAATAATTAATAAAATGTATTTAAATAATTTAATTAAATTGTGTATGAAAATATATAATATATATAGTTATTTATATATATGTATATAAAATTAATGAGAAATATTGCAACGTACCCAAATAAAAATATTGAATATTATATGTATTAATCAAAGAAAAAAAAAAAAAAAATTTTTATTATTTATATTAATTTTTATAATTATTAATTTTTATAATATCTATTATTTAGTTTTATAATTTAAATTTTTCAAAAAAAAAAAAAATTTCCAAGCAAATTGTAGTAAAAAAGTTGATATTAATTATAATTTTGCGATAAAATTTAGTTTTAAAAAGTAAAGTTTTAAATTTAAGTTTTTTTTTTTTTTTTTGTTTAAATTTTGAACTTATTTTTTTTTTTTGTTTTTGTTTTGATTAAATATTAAATGTTATTTTAATTTATTATATATGTATATATATTTAGTAATTAATAAATATATATACATATATATAATATATAACACATAATAACGTAATTATAATAATTAAAATTGTATAAATAAATATATATTTGCTTTTTTTTATGTTTTTTTTTTTTTTTTTGTTTTATAAATTAATTAAATATGTATATTATATTAATATATTATATTGTATATAAACATATTATATACGTAATATGTAGATAGGTACACAAAATAATATTTATTTCATAGACGGAGATTTGATTTTTTTTTTTATTTATTTTAATATTTTTATTCATATTTATATTAGATAGACGTATATTTTTTACTACTTGTATTTATATTTATTTTTTTATTTGTTTGAAGATTTTTTTATTTAGAATGTAATATATAACGTTGCCAAATTTACTTGTTTTTTTATTTTTTTTTTTTTTTTATCTTTATACATATTACAATTATGCACCTTTTATATATAAAAAAAAAAAAAAAGAAATATTTATATGGGCATATATACAATACAACAATTTAATATATATGTAGGTATATATATATATATATTATATGAGTATATATTTTTATTTATATATAAAAGTTAAATGTGTAATATGACAAATTGTTTTATTTTTATTATTTTTTTTTTTTTTGTTAAAAGTTGGCGTACATAAAAATGTTGTAAATAATAATTTCCTATTTCATTCACACTTCAGCACTTTTTCTATTTATATATTTATAATTTTATATTATTATTATTATTATTTTTATTTATTTTTTTTTTTTTTTATACACAATATAATATACTTTTATCTTTGTCTTTCACATTAAATTCTGTATTATTTTCTATTAATTTTTTTCTTATATACAAGCTTATATATTTATTTTCTTCCTTCTTCTTTTATTGGATTTTTTTTTTTTTTTTTTTTTTTTAGTATCTATATATGTACATTTTAGATATTTTTTTTTTTTTTTTTTAATTTTAACTTGGTGGCACAAACTTGTGAATATATAATATAATATTATGTACGTAAAATTTTTTGTAATATAATTTCTTTTTTGAAAATGTGAAATTTATTTTATTTATTTTTTGTATAAAGTAGTAAGAAATAATTTATTTTTTGTTTTTTTTTTTTTTTTTTTTTAAACGAAATTACGAAATATTTAAACTTTTTTTTTTATTTTGTTGTATTTTTGTTTTTACATTTAGTTTTAATTAATTTTAAAAGATTAAATAATGTGAAAAATTATTAATTTTCATTAAATTTTGTATATATGATACTGAATTTAAAATATGTATGCAATTATATATTTATTTATTTATTTTTAATTTATTTATTTCTTTTTTTAATTTATTAATATTATGATAATTAAATTACCTATTTTATATATGTATATATATTTTTTTTTTTTTTTTTTTTTTAAAAAAAGAAACTTACTTTATTCTGGCTTTTTTATCTTGAAAAAATATTTTTTTTTCTTTTTTTCTTAATTAACTTTTTTTTTTTATATTAATTTAAAAAAATTTTTTTAAAGCGCTCACTAAAATCACTTTGGAAACTTATATTATAATTTAAATTTAATATTTATATATTTAATTATATATAGGTATATATAATTTATTTTTTTTGAACAAAAATAATTAAAATTAAAAAAAAAAATTACTAAAATTTTTTTTTATATTTAAATTCTTTCTTTTCCAAATTACAAATTTAAAATTTAATTTTATTATCTACTCTTGCGTATTTTTTTATAGTTTGTAAAAATTTTTCTACAAACTGAAAATTCTCTCTTTTTTTTTTTTTTATTTTTTTATTCCTATACAATAAACTTATGAAATAAACGTCTTAACACAACGAACTCTCTCGCAATTATAACAGAAAAATTGTAAAAAAATCTATTTTTATATTAAAATAAAATGTATAACATGAAAAATTGAAATCTTGTTTTTATTTTTGTGATGTTGTTAAAAAAATTGTTATGACTTTTTAGATAGTTGGCATTTCTGTTTTATATTTTATATATTTTGGTTTAATAAAGATTGCCAATATAAGTGAAAAATCTTCAAATAAAAAATATCAGGTTTTTTTTTGTTTTTTGTTGTTGGTAACAATGCTTTAAATATAAAACAGTTATTTCATCCTTTTTATGTATTTTAACGGTAATTATCATATTTGTTTTACAAAATTTAAAATATTATTAGAGAAATGCGAAAAACAAAAATTTATATTTAATTAAAATATAAAATAATTAATAAGTTAAACTGAAAAGATAAATTAAAAATTATGAAAATGTACAATAAAGTACAGTAACGACTCAATAATCCGAACAATTTTATGTTTGACGGTACAATATTATATTTCAAGTGTCAAAATTTTTTTTATTTCAGTAAAATACAATTTGTTATAAAAATTCGTCTAATTAGAATTTAAATTTTTTCCACATTAGAATTTTTCAATACATTTTATAAATATGTTCATATTTTCAAATAATTTTAATAATTTCATTCCATAATTTCTTTTTTTTTTATGTTCGTTCCATTTCATATGGGTGTTTTAATTACTTATTTAATAAGAAAGGAATAAAATACTCGATGACGTTATGCCGAAATAATTCTATTGCACATCTAATAAATGCTTCAAAATAAAAAAGTTTCTATATAAAAAATTACATTTAACATTTGCAACCGAATTTGCAACAGATAGACAGTATAATGTTATATAATTTTGAAGTTTCGATCCTATATTTATAAGCATTCTTATAAGAAAGTTAAAGTTTCCAATAGCTGCTATACCACAAAGTTTGCAAAAACCTGAATGCCTGAATGATATCATATTATTTTTTCTAAAGGTCGATTACCAATGATGTGATTTAGTGGAGGCCAGTATCTTACATTAAAATGTAGATCTAGAGAAGTAATTTAAAATAGTTTTTTAACTAGAATATTTAATAAAGTTCTTTAAGAACTAACAGCAAAGTGATATAAACATTTTTTTGTGAAAATAAAGTCTATAATATTCAACGGTTTAGGTATACAGGATGTTTAGGATGTATACAGGATGTTTATAAATTTTTATAATCATTATATAATAATTACAATTATATTAAATATTTTGTACGAAATTTTTACTTTTTCGTCCATAATGACATAATGTTTTATGCTATATTATAATAACTAAGTAAATAGATATATCAAATATTATATATATTTGAAAGGCATTACATAATAATAAGATGTTAAAAAACACAAAAAAAATAACTATTTATTTTCTATTAAAAACTCTGTATATCTACATAAACATTTGAATATTATATGTATGTATATCTTACTTTTTTTTTTTTTTAATGCATTTCTCTGCCACAAATGTGGATAGCAAATTACACAATCTTTTCTGTTCAGGCGTGACTGTAAATGTCGTAAGGGGGAATAACTCTTACGACGTGTGTGGGATTCGAACCCACACTCTCTCGGTGTTTACAGCGTATTTTATACGCTCTTAGCCACTAGGCCACCGAGGCTGCAGTAGTGCTTTTATATACACAAATAAAAGGCACACTGAAATATTTTTTAATAAATCGTTGCTATTATCTTTTAGAATTGGTTTTTTTTTTTTTTTTGAACCATAATATCTAGTAAAATAGTGTTTTTTTAAATTTAGATAAAAACTTCAGATATAATTTCGTTTTGGTATACAAAAACAACAAAAAAAAATCATTATTGTATACCCAAAATAAAAGGTAAAGGAATAATGTTATTGTTTTCGATAAGAATGCAAATTGCGTCGTTCAAAAAATTTCTCATTGTGTCATTAACAATTAATGCAATTTTAGTCAATGTTTGATGGTAAGTTGTAGTTTATTTTTAATTTTTTATTTGATTTCTTTAAAATGGGAAAAAACACCACAATTAAAGAGAGAGAATTGATATGTAAGCTCATCGTACAACAGGGTAAAAGTTATCGCGAGGTTGGGTTAACTGTCTCCAGACCATTTTCCACAATTAGAAATATTGAAAATAAATGGAGATATGAAGATACGATTAAAAATTTAGAAGAATGTGGCAGAAAAAAAATATTAAATTTCCAGAACGAATATTCTATATATTCTAAAATGTGAAATAAAAAAAAATTCAAAAAAACAGATAGTAAGTGTAACCCAAGAAATTTCTAATATAATTGATAAACCAATATCAACCGAAACTGTACGCAGGACGATCCGCCACCATGGTTATAACGGTAGTTGAGTAGCTAGAAAAAAATCATTTATCTCAAAAATAAATGGACAAAAAAGGCTTGAATTCGCGAAAAGTTATATTAATAAGCCCGTGGAGTTTTGAAATAACGTCCTCTTCACAGATGAAAGCAAATTTAACATTTTTGGATCAGATGGAAGGCAAATCATATACTGAAATAAATAAAGAAAATCTATGCGGTACAGTTAAACATGGTGGTGGTAATGTAATGTTGTGGAGATCTATGGCGTTGGAACATTTGAATTTATAGACGTAAAAATGGATAAATATCATTATTTAAATATTTTAAAACAAAATCTTAAAGTCAGCGCGGAAAAAATAGGTTTGCCTGATGTGTTTTGGTTTCAACAAGATAATGATTCAAAACATACAGCACAAATTGTTAAACTTTGGGCCATTTACAATGTTCCAAAACACCACTGAATACACCACCCCAATTACCAGATATAAACCCAATAGAACATCTGTGGGCTGAATTGGAGCGACGGATAAGAAAAAAGCACATAACCAGTCAAAAAGATCTAAGAGAAACTATGTTGTTGAAATGGAATAAAATTAAAAAGGAAGTTACCCAAAAATTGGTCGGAAGCATGCCAAAAAGATTGAAAGCTGTAATAGACGCAAAAGGATATCCTATACCAAATACTGAAATCAAAATTTATGCTAACTAGCTTTTACAACCATTTAGGAGTTTTATAAAAAAAAATATAATTTTGTGCCTTTACTTTTGTGTAAGTCTTTTTTATATTTACTTTTTGTTTTTATTTGTTAAAAGGAATTAATTTTTATTATTTTGTTTTTGTTTAATAAAGATAATTAATCCATATTTATTAGTTTGCTAGTTAAAAATTTTTAATTCCTATTTTCTAAATCGATCTTTACAAAATTTACGAAATGAGTTAATTACGGCTTAATTACGTCATCAGCAAACCCAATTTTTCATAAACTTATTTTAACATCCTATAAAAATTACGACTTTATGCAAAAATTAATGAAAATCAGAGGTGAAAGCTTTTCGAACCTTTATTCTGTAACTTTTAAATTAATATAAGTTTTACGAATTGAATTTATATTAAGGAGTCTTTGATTAAGGTTTGTTAAGGTTACAATTAAGTGATATATGTATGTATGTAATATAAGGCTACATAATATTAAGTATTAAGACGTTTCTATAAAAGAAAGAAAAAAAAATTAATAATTAGTAGGTATATTTACCTGCTTAGTTTTTTTGATAATGTAACGCTTATTTGTTTTTGTAAAAAAACCAAATTGATCAAAAAAAAAAAACAAAATTTCAAGTGTATCTACAAACATACGTACATTAATATGTACATACATACATAAATATGAAATTATTTCGAACAATTATAAATTCTGTAATTCAAAATAAAATTATTTTTAAAACATATGTTTTATTTTTTTTTATATATTTTACTATAAAAACAGTTATTTTTTACCAGTACCCACTACCCAGAGTTTCTACAAAATTTTTACATAACATAAGTATAATAAGTACATACATACACATGTATGTACATACTTACTAACTTACATATATGTACATATGTGTATGTGCTTAAATATAAATGTTTATCGAAAAGTAATTTTAAAGAAATATATTTTAGTACAATCTGGTACTAAATGTTTACATACCTACTTGTTCTTTAATTATTTTATTTTTAAAGAAATTATTGTTTTAAAATTGAAATGAATTTTACCTATTTATACTTATTTACAATGTACATACATACATGTGTATGTGTATAATTAAATGAGAAATGATAGAATTATTAAATTTTTCAAAGATCTGAATTCTGATATGATCTGATATTTAAAGGTTTTTTTCTTTTACTTTGAAATCATTTTTAAGTAAAATTGCAACGGGCTATATTTGCATTTTATTTTTTACCATATACATATGTATGTATGTAATTATATATGTACATATGTATGTAATATGTTACTTCTTTGCACAGATCTTTACTTATTTTTGTATCAAAATATTTATTCAAATAAAATTTTAATGCATAATATATGTTTACGTACGTAGGTATGTGTGTGCATGTTTTGTGAGGGACGCTTATTATGTAGGACTTCAAATGGAACTTTAGAAAAAAATAAAAAGAATTTTATTTATCTTATATGTATACATAATATGTAGTAAGTCTGATCAAACAAGGAAAGAATAAAATATTTCATTAAAAATGAAAACCGATTCTTAAAAAAGACAAATAAAAATAATTTAGAACTTAAGAATTTATTTGTTAGAAGTTTAGAACATACATATTGTATGTACATATATATGTACATTCACAACGATCCATATAAATACATACCTTCATATATATATGTATGTTAATAATCAAATCTAATCTAACTGATAACTAATAAAATACTTCTGCACCACCGAAAGGAAGTAGAGGAAGTAGGAGAGGACGAGAGGTGGGAAAAATTCAGCAATTTTGTACTAATTCATTGAAAGTTTCCTTTTTCCTTTCAGGAGTTTTTCATTACCTTTTCAGTATGTACATAACCCAGCTGGAAAAAGAAGCATTCCAGCATGTATGCTGAAAGCATTCACAGTAAGGTAAGAAGCGTTTCCTGTGTCATACTTTTATTGCTTCTTTTTTTTTTATATAGATGTCTATAGATGCAGACAGAATGTATGACTGAGAAGGCATCTAGAAGGCATGACTGGGAAGGCATCTGGAAGTCGTGACTGAGAAGAGAAGGCATTGTACGAATGCAAAATTTTCATTATTTGCAGCTTCTGATTTATATATTATAATAGATGTTACTTGTAATGGCAATATGAAAAAACATACCAAAAAGATCAATTACAACCTTGCACTAGCGTAAATCACAGTACAATAAACATAAAACAAGGAGAAACGTACACGTATGACGATTGACGGTATGATTGAAAACAACAAAAATTCATACCCATGATAATAATTATATGTATGTATGTATGTATATGCATTTCAGAGGTCCATATACAAAAAGATAAGTATTTAAAAATCAAATTAAAATATATCTATCAACAAATCATTAATTAAAAATAGTATATTTATTAACTTACCTCTGTAAATAGCTTAGAACGAAAGTTTGATACCATAAATATTAAACTAAATTGGTAGTTGTTGTTGTTGTTTATCAGGGGGGGCGTTCAACCACCCTTACACCTAGGCCCTGCGACCCGTTGTGCTCCCCTGCTCAACGATCCGCACACTACCTACAGCGTCTCGTCGAGCCACTCAAAGTGGCTGGTAGTTAATTATAAGTAAATTAATTGTTGGAAAATCTAATAAATTAAATCTAGAACCGAAATAAAATACGAATAAAGTAGTAATGAAATAGGAATATAGTATTCATTTTTTTTTTTATAATTTTTTTTTTTTTTTGTTTGCTGTTATTGATTTTTGTATAGTATAGTGTAATATAAAATTAAATTTAAATTTGGAAAAAAAAGAATAAATAAATAAATTGAAATTATTATATTTTATTGAACTTTCTTTCTTTCATAAAAATGTTCTCTCTTTTATGAATTCTTTGATTCATAAAAATGTATTAATTATGTCTATTAAGAACGTAATATCTGGTAATATTCTATGATTAAATTGAAAAATTAAGGAAATTAATATTAACTAAAAAAAAAATAAATATAATAAGAAAAAACATGTCAAACAAAATTTTAAAATTTATAAGGCCTCACAGCTTCTGCTACGATTGTAATAAAATTAATAGATATGATATGTAGTTATATTCTAAAATTATCATAAAATTAAATTGAAAAATAATATAATAGTGGAATTAATTGTAGGATATAAAATATAAATAAAGAAAAAAAAAAAAAAGATATTTATTCGCTTTGGTTTAAAAAAAAAAAACAAAAAAAAATCTCATTTACTTCGGAAGACGGGCTCTAGAACGCATGATTGATTGCTTCTCATTTTTTTGCACAATTTTTTTTGTTTTAAATGAGTGCTTCTACATACCTTCCAGAGGAAGCGTTTCTTTTTTTTCCCGTTGGGTACTGAAATAAAGTAAGTATGTTTCAGAACTCGGTATCTGTACCAAATAAAAAGACAGATTAAATAAATTATTAATTTTATATTTCAACTCCGATCAACTTCTGAATATTTAGTTATAAAAACAGAGCGATGTAAACAGCAAAACAATTACATACATACATATATACTATTATTTTTGTGGAACTTCAGAATTCAGTACTTTTTCAGTGCTAAATAATCAGCATTTAAAATTATCTACCTACTTATTTTACGTGTAAGATGTGTAAAAATACTTTTGTATGTATGTAGTTGTAACTTCTGAAGTCAAGCTACTAGAACTTATACCAGTTAATAGGTTATACTAATTTTATTTTAATTTAATAAAAATTAAAAAATTTAATTTTATATACTTATATATATGTATGTATGTACATACATATATTCATTTCCTATAAATATATAAAAAAAATTGCTATTATATGGTTTCATTTGTTTCTATTTAGTACAGGTTTAAAAAATAAATATCATAATTTATATTATAAATATTTAACCGATGTTCATTACATATAGTTTGCTTCTTAAAAAATCTGAAAGAATTTAATATTGAGAAATATTATAAATAAAAACAAAAAAAAAAAACAAATATTTATAATAATATATACAATAAATAATAATATTTTTAACGTTTAATGTGATAAATAATCAATATTATGAATATATATATATATTTCATACGCAACATTAAATTGAAGCTCAGTGTATTTAAAATATTCAATTAAATCTTTCAGCTTTTTTTTTTTATGAAATTAATTTTTACTGAATTTATAAAAGTATTATCTGTACAAAAATAAAAAAAAAATTTATTTCTACAAAAACTTTAATTTTATAAAAAAAAAACGATAGAGAAGGAGCAAAAATAGAGTAAATTTTTCTAATCTTATGAACCAATATCTGGAATAATTTCAATAAAAGTTTTTTTCATAATTCAATGATTTTTAACATGTCACAATTCTTGATAGTAATAAATTCTTTAACCAAAAACAAATATATTTCCCCAAATTAAAAAATATGTAACTATTAATAAATTTACATTAATATAAAAATATATTTTAAATTAATTAAACAATTGAAAAGAATTTTTAATAATTAATAATTAGTACTATCACGACTAATAATGGATATGTAGAATCCTTATTAAAATTAAATGTTAAGAAAGTTCAAATAAGTTAAGAAAAAAATTTAAAATAAAATAAAAAAAAAACCAGATATTTATTTTTATTAATTTTTGTTTTTTTTTTTTTTTTTGTTTTATATTTTGTATTTTTCTAAAATAAATTTATACACATGCTTTTTATTTGCTAACCATTTTTGATCTTTTTTTTTTTTTGTTTTTTGTTTTTTTTTTAACTTTTATTTTGGTATTTTTATATAAATACACATATTTAATATTTGTTTTTATATATATTACTTATATATTATATATATTTTTTTTTTTTTTATTACAAACTAACATTATATTTAATTAATAATTAATTACAATTAATATTCCGATTAATAATTAGATTATTAATTTTATTTTTGCAATCTTATAAATTTTTAATTAGATACTTTTTGTGAGTAAAAAATTTTATACTGATTAATATACTGAACTTTTAAAAAATACATAAATAAATCTTTTTTTTAACAATTTTATTTATTAAAAAATGTGATGTAAAAATAAATGCTTTATTATATTGTAATTATTTTTATTTTTTTTAAAACTTTTAAATAATATAAAAACAAAATATGTCATTTTCATCACATTTTAAAATAAAAAAAATTTAAAAAAATCAAAACGAATATTTATATCTAGTGAATATTTTTTTTTTTTTGTTGTTGTTTTGTTTTAAACGAATAAGTAACAATTGAAATTAAAATCAATGCATCTAATTACAAATTTTAGCTACAATAATAACTTAATAAAAGTTATATAAAAGATAAAATAAATGAAAACTAAAAATCTCATAAAATCTTTATTACATAGAATTTTAAATGCTTTTAATATTATTTTATACTTATATAATATTAATCAAACAATATCTGATATTTCTGAAATATAAATGGTTGGAATATCACAAAATATATTAAAAATATGTTAAAAATTTTGAATTATTTTGATATCCTTATCCATAATAATACATGTATTTTAAATTTGGTATATTTAAGATAACACATTCGAATGCTACAGTAATCTTAAAATACGGATTTTATTTGCCAATTTAATTTAATCATATAATTTTATTTGAAATTTTATTGTTCTGTATTGTAAATTATGATTAGTTTTTCTTTTTTATTAATTTTGTTTGTTCATGTATTTTTCGCCTTCATTTTTTATTACTTTGCAGAAATCAAACATTATTTTTTGCTTTATCATTAATTTAATACGAGTTTAATTGTCATTGCGCTGCGAAAAAAAAAGTAAAGATTGAATCTCTATACTCTATTCACTCGAAAGTCGATACCCAAATGATTTCTACATAGATTTATGGTTACTATAAGGATTCAATTTCTAAGTCCAATTTAAGGGCTCAACATTAAATCAAATTTTAAAATGTTAACTAGTATTTTGATTAGTTTATGACCATTAAAAAATTAATTTCTATTTAAAATATTATAATACTAATTGAAATTAAAAAAAAAAAAAAATCTAAATAAATAATAAAGATTCAATAATAAGAGCAAAATAACTTATAGTGAATATATATATAAAGTATATTTTGTTTTTTTCAATATGTATATTTTTATATAAACCATATATCGGTGATTATTTTATTGACTATAGAAAAAATAAGCAAATAAAAATAATTATCAATGAAAATAAATTACTCACAAGACGTGTGTAAAAATAAATGATTGCAAAATCGTTAATATTCCATTATAAAGCAGAAATACATGTTATATTTATAATATATTTTATATCTTACTTAAAATTAGAAGATAAAATAAATATAATTTTTTTTTTTCTTTTTAAATTAATTTCTTTTTTTTTGTGTATCTTATAGTTTTTTTTTTTAAACCATATTTTAATTCTTTTATTGCAATGTTTTTTTTTTTAAATATTTTTAAATACATATTTAAAAATTGAAAATTAACAAATTTTAATTAACACTCAGAATGCATTAAGAAATACTAACAAATAGAGAGTTATTTTTATGTATTTTTTTTTTTGTATAAAAACAAAAACTTTAGTTCATATTTTCATATTATTATTTAATTCTTCCCGAACACAATCTTAAGCAAATATTAGTCTCAATATGATACCATAAATAAACTACTTTAAATAATTAAAATTAACTGTTTTATAATTGATGCAATATAAACTTTTGTTATTAATCATTTAATTATTTAAATATGTTAATGTACTGAAACCATAAAGAATTAATTTATTTTATATTATACTATAAATAAAATATACTTCAAATTAAAAGTAAAAATTTAATTTAGTTTCTATTAAACTTTGGATTTTTTTTTTTTTTTAATAACTTTTAGAAAATTAAATTATTTCTTACTAATATTTTTAAATAATTAATTTATAAATTAAATCAATTAATGAAAATATTTTAAAACTACGAAAATAATATGAAACTTAAAATACTGAAAATAATTTTTATTAAAATTATGTTCGGGAAGAATTGTGCAAAAAAGAATAAATGGTAAATTTCATATTTATCATACAAATTAAAAATACATATGCCAACAATTTACTTTTCTTTTAAATTTTTATCAACAAAAACCATTTCCAATAAAATTTTTTATTATTGTATTAGTTTGTATTTATCTTTCAATCTCTAGAAACAAAATTACTTGTTTATTTTTTTGTTTTTTAAGGTACCAAACCAGTCTCTGTATACATTTATGTATATATATTTAATAATTCCGTATTCCGTATTCTGTTTTCTTTTTTGTTTGTTTAATTATCGGGTTAAACTACTTTTTCCTTTTTTTTTTTTTTTGTTTGGTTAAATCAAAAATGAAAATTCAATAAATGAAGAAGAATATGAAATTCAACTCAAAAATATAATTTGTCATATCGCAATTATTTTAATCTTTAGTTTACAACTACTATTTGTTATTTTTTATACTTATTTTATAATTTTTACGCATGATACGCTAATGGTGTTTTGATTTTTTTACTACGTGGTCCCAAATCTTGTTCATCATCTTCAGATGTCTCTTCATTTTCTGATTTAATTTGACGTATTATAGCTTCAGGAGGATGCTCTCCAAGGGCGAATGTGTCTTTGGCTCTTTCAAGTTGGCGTACTAAAAAGAAATAATATTAATTAATTAAAAGTTATAAATATTTTATTTACAAAATATTATTTTGTCAAACGATTATGTATCACTATTTTAACAAAAGATACTCAGATTCAAACATATACTCTATTTATTCATTTAAAAAAAAAAATGGTGAAACAATAAAATAATTAAATTAAAAATTAGTTACATATATGATTATAATTTTTTATAAAAAATTTTATGCCAATTCATTGATTTTTGTTTTTTAATTAAATTGCTTTAAATAACAATTAATTTATATTTTAATTTGTTTGACTTTAAAATCAACAAAATCTGTTCATTAAAACTTTAAGAAAATGAAATGCGTACAGCCTTTTAATTAAAAATTTGATAAGCTTCTAAGCCCTGAGACACACATCAAGTATCAACTACTAAAAATAAAAAGGATATTTAACGATAGTGACGAAAAATTAAATTTTATAGCTACTTATATTCGCAATTACGATATTATTATTTTATTTAATACAATACATAATACATAATTTTTTTTTTAATCTCACTTTGAGTTTCCAAAACATTATTTTGTTTCTTGAGATCATCAATGTCTTGTTGGTGGGATTGGTTTTTTCTTCTCATAAATTGTATATATTCTGCTGCTTTTTTCAATATTTGTGCTCGACTTGCCTAAAAAATAACTAAATGTTATTAACTTCCATTTTTTTTTAATTTAATTTGTTATCTACAATTACTTTTTCGCCTTGTAATGATGGAACTGCTTCCCGTAAACAAGTAAAGCTGTCTTTTATATGATCACGTCGTTTACGTTCTAATGCATTATGGTGGGCTCGTTTTTCTGCCTAAAAACAAAAAAAAAATCATTTTAATAAAGTAAGTTAATTTCTTAAAATACAATCAATTCTTTAATTTTTTCTTTTATGCGAAACTAGAAATAGGTAGCTAACGACATATGATTTATTATACAGACATATTAAACAGATTACTGCAATTAAATTGTCGGAATTTTTAAGAATATAAACTGGAAAATTTAAAACTCATAAAAACTCTTTAATATTTACAAGGTAGTAAAGTTATAAAATTATATATTTGAAGTCTTAAAAACTAAAATATATCATTATATATCTGGAAATTCAGAAAAATTTATGCAATTTAGAGTTTTCATTCATTAGAATTTTTATTTATTTTTGTTTTCTTTTTATGAAGAAAAAAATACGAAAAACGCACATGACACAAACACAAACAAAAATAAATCAAGAAAAACAACCTTTCCTTTTTATCAATTAAGGTACAAACAAATATACACAAACATTTGTTTTCTTTTATGCCTTTCAATTTCTTTTGTTTTTTTTTCGAGTTGAAAATTTTGCATGCTTATTTCGTCCACGTGACATTTTGACAGTTTCTATACAAAGATAACAACATTGATCAACCAATCAGAAACAAGTATGAGTACGAGAGTTAATAAAAAATAAATACAATAATACAGAAAACATGGCGTAATGAGTAATTAGTAAATTAATGAAAATCTTATTTTCTCTTTCAATAACAACACATGAATAAAAAAGAATATTTATATACGCATATATATATTTACGTAGTTATAAAAAACAATTTTCAAATTTCCAAAATTTTCTTTTTTTAATGCAAGAAACCAAATCAAACTAAGATTTAGAAACTTACTTGAGAAAAACTGTGATTATTTCCATTTCGTTGGGCCACTCTTGTACTATCCGAATCATTGTCTTCCTAAAAAGGGGATATTTTTATTTTTAATTTTTTTTTTTTATATATGTAGGTGGGTGATATATATATGTAATACATTTATACAAATATCTACGTACGTTAAAAAAAAAAATTAAAAAAATGACAATGACAAAAATATTTTCTTACTTCACTTTCATCCACTTCAATATCCCTTTCATCTTCACTCATTATTTTAGCTCTTCACAATTAAAATATTTTTTTAATTTTTATATTAAAATAAACTAAAATTTCACTCGAATTTTAAAATTATTAAATTCAATTGTTTAAAAATAACACACAAAAACTATGACCGATAACCACAGGTACAACTCTAATTCCAATACAAAAAATTTTGTCAAGCAACTTCGATACTAGCCAGCATGAAAATAACAATAATAAATTTGAAAGAGAAAATATAATATGAATAATAAATGTGTATGAGCGAGATAAAAAGGTAAATGTTTTTTGCAAGGCCACGCTGCATTATAAATTTAAGTGTTACCCATAAGATCATGTTCAACAAATTTTATTGATACCATTTCGAAGCATTATTACAATGCGTTGAAAATTCTTATAAAAATGTGAAAATAATTTAAAAATACAAAAATGTATTTAATAGTAATTTGTTTTTAAGGATTTACAAATTATTTTATTTAGATTTTTTGAATCAAAAGAATATTATTATTTATTTATCAAATAAGTTTTTCTAAGTACGTGGTATGTCCGTATAAGGTAAGGCAATGCTGTCGTATTGTATATGGATTTTTTCAGCTCAATAGTCGATGTCGATAGTCGATACTTGAAAAATGTCAAAATATTTGATATTTATCAATTATCATACGTTAGTCGTCAACCTCTTTCCAATGCAATCATTATTTAATATTTATAAAAAGTAAATAGTAAATTTCGCAATTAAGAAATAATGAATTGTAGTAAATTATTAACATATAATAATTTAACAGCTTTAATATCAATAAATTTACGTAATATTAGTTTAACATCTTCTAATAATATAAGAGAATTTGTTGAAAAACCTAAACCAGGAGAAGGTAATCAATTTCGTCGAATTGTTCATTATCCTGATGAATATACAGTTGAGCCATTGAAAACCTCTCATTTAGCTGGAAGAGATCCGGTAACTGGTCGTGTTGTAGCAAAAGGGATTGGAGGTGGTGTCAAGCATAAATTTCATTGGGTAAAATGGGTTAGAGATGGCCCTAGCGAAGGTAATTTTTTATTCTAATTAAACAAATATAATATATTTTAAAAATGTACAAATCAGGTTCACCAAAACAAGAAAAAATTCTTGATATTATTGATGATGGATGTAGAACTGCAAAGGTAGCTTTAGTTGGATCTGGTAATGAATTAAAATACATATTGGCAACAGAAAATATGAAAGCTGGCGATATTATTAAAACATCACGGTTTATACCACGTATTCCTGTTAGACCAAATGAAGGTGATGCATATCCTTTAGGAGCATTACCTGTTGGAACTAAAATACACAATTTGGAGAAAAATCCCGGTTATCCTTTTCATTTAATACATGCAGCTGGTACTTTTGGTACAATTTTAAGAAAATTTGATGATAAAGTAGTAGTGCAGCTGCCATCTAAAAAAGAATTTGCATTTATTAAAACTTGTATGGCTACTGTTGGTAGACTTTCTAATGTATTTCACAATAAAGAACATGTCGGTAGTGCACAACGTATGCGTGAATTAGGTAATAGACCACGTTCGGGTCTTTGGCATCGCAAGGATGGTCGGCATGGAAGGAAAATAAGACCTTTACCACCAATGAAAATAGCTTCCGGTCCACCAATAAAGAAAGACGAACCAATTAAATTTACTTTGAAACTGTAATTTAGTCAAAACATTAGGGAAAACAAATTAAAAACAATTTAATATTTTAAAAGAAAATTTTGTTTTATTATATTAAATACACAAAAAAGATTACATTACGCCAGTTTTATCATTGAACTTAAAAATATATTAAATTAATACATTTATTTACGAGCGCACTTTATTTCAAATAAAATGCAAAAAAAAATTTATTTTAAATAAAATTTAAATATAATTATTTATTTTAAATAAATGCAATCAAAATATATAAAAACATTTATATATCTATATAAATCTGAAATCAAAATATATAATAATGCGCAAATATCGTTTTATCAACGATTAGCATTATTATTGAAATAATTAAATGAATACATAAAATACAATTAAGTTATTAAATCAAAAAAAAGAAGTGGATTATATAATCTATTTGTAGCGGCATATATATTCATTACTTATTTATGTTGAAATCTTGGAGATTGTCTTAAGGCTATTGTAGGTGTTGCACGTAGAGGCGTTCTATTTTTTGTTATGGCACTTTGCTCTAAAAATTTTGAATTTTTAATATATTTCCTTGGTGAATCAACTCTTGTTAAACTTTTTTTTATTCTTGGTGTTGTACTTTTTTTAGGACTATGATGTAAAACATTTTTTTCCATATTTTTAATCAAAATATGTTTCATATTTTCATTTAAAAAAATTGGAGTTACACAAGATTTTTCTTGCGCAAAATTTGCAAATAATTTTTTATCAGGATATTTCGTTGATATTTTATTACGTTTTTGAATACACCCAGGACTTTTAGGATTATTTTTACGACGAGGTGTTCTATTTTGATGTGGAGAATTTTGATTTCTATTTTCATTCTCATTTATTGGATTAAGTTTCATAATATTATTAGTTTCCGAAGTTTCTTCAAATTTTTTAATAACAAAACGGCTACTTTGTCTACGATTCTCTATAGTTGGACTATTGCAGATTTTAATTATTTGTAAATTTGGCTTTGTTTGATAATTATCCATGTCATCAAATAATTTAGCTTTTGCTAATACCATGCCAGCATTCAAAGCTCGTAAACGTGCTATAGACGCTCTTCCAGTTGAATTATCTTCTGCTAATGGTGAAAATAAATTATGTTTACCACAACTATCAGTCACTTTTTTAGTTGTTGAAGAACGTAATGTTGAAGCGGGAGTGCGACTATTTTTTCTCGGAATAGTTTTTGGTGGAAGCATTGGCGTTTTTGTATCCATCTCAATTTTACCCAATGGAGTGGAAAATGTTGGTGTCATTGATTTTTTTTTTAATGGCCGGGCGCATGGCGTTGCAAATATATCTGAACTATCTTTTGAATTTGGTGTTTGAGGTAAGATATCTAAACAAATTAAAAGCTATATTAAAAATATGTTTTACTTATGTAATCCATTTAAATTACCATTATTAAAAAACGCTGCTCCATCTACCCATTCTTCCATTTTATTTTCTTTGTTTTCCCCATTTATTTTCTCCAAATTTTGTCCAGCAAATGATAGATCCATTTGATATTCTTTTTTTACTATTTCTACATTATTGACTGAAACTGGAGTATGTAATCCTGTTTGAATAGTATTGGGGCGACCACGTTTTAAATTACTTGTACCTTTTGGATAGAATGAAATACTATTTGAAGGCGGAACATTCTGAATTTTGTTATTAGTGCTTTTTGTAGAACTAATATGCCAAGTAGCATTTCTTGAAAGACGAACAGCTTCACGTGATCGTCGACGTATTGAACCGATTTTTCTTGCACTTGGTGATCGTATAACACGCTGTTCTGCACTACGACGGATTTTTAAGTCACGACTTAATCTTTTAGCTAACTGATCAGTTGAAGGAGAAATAATTTTTTCCGTTTCTTCTTTTGTTTTTTCAAACTTATCTAAAACCTTTTCAGGTCCACTCCTTTCAATATTTGAAGAAGCAGATTTAGGAGAATTCATTTCCAAACTATTCTGACCTAAATTGAAAGATTTTTGAACAAGATTAAATTCCTGCGAAATACGTTTTTCAATTGATTCAACTCTTTCTTTAATAGCTTCGTATTCATTTTTTGGGACACGCACATAATCAATTGAATCTGTTGATTTATCTTCATCATTTAAAGATTGAACACTGATAGTTTCCTCCGATTGATTGGAATTTGTTCCATTTGAAGAACTTTGTTCTTCTAATTTTGTAAATTCTATATCTGCAATATGTGGCATTGAAATAACCGGAGATAACGTTTTAAGATTTCCTTTTTTTGACAAGTCATTATTTTTTTTACGAGTCCAGGCTGAGCCAACTACACTCCAACGTCTTTCAATTGAGGCAGATATTGAAGATTGATTATCTGTAGACGATACTTGTTTGTGATGTTTTCGTCCGCCCAAACTAATACGTGGTTTTTTTGTTTCCCTGAAAAAAAAAATGTTTTTGAAAATTAATAATTAACCAAAATAAAAATAAAACACACTTACTTCACGCACATTGGCGTGTTTGGAAGAATATTTCCATCTGGAAACAGATTTAAAAATTCTTTCCTGAAATTTAATCAATCAATTTTCTCAATTTCAAAAAACAATTATGAATCTTACTTTTTCTTTGTACTAAATCCTGTAACAGCTTCAACCATTTTACGTTTTTTATTAGATTTTGTAATACATGGAGTGTGAATAATAGTATTTTCTGGAGTATTATCTAAATTTTCAGATGAAGAGCTAATAGCTCCCACGATTCTTTTTATACCATTAAACATTCCTTAAATAACATTAATAATTTTATTTTATAATACACATAAAAGACTTACTATTTAATGATCCACTACGCCGCTTCTTTTTCTTTTTATCAGTAACATTTAAAAGTAAAGAAGATTGCTCTAAAGACGCCTTTACTGGAGTTGTGTGAACTGTTAATTTGCATGCTACATCATTTGGTAAAACTCCAATTGATTCAGCATTTTGTATTAAAAATTGAATAATTTTTACATGATTGTTGAATCTAATTGAATTAATATCATTTAATGGCATTAAGCCCGGTGTAAATATTATAGCTAAATTAGATATAGTCATTTTATTTTCATCAGAATATGTTGAAACTTTTTTCAAAAATTGCAAAAAAAACGTCAAAGTATTTAACGTTAATGGTGGAAGAAGCAAACACCCTAATAACATTGCTTTTAATTTTCCTTCTGCTAATAGGAAGCTACGTACAAGAACTTCTTGTAAATGTGGCGGCAATAGTGGCTCTGGTAACTCACGAAAAAATGATTTTAAAACATTTGCAATATCAATTACATGATAATTTTTACCAAGGGGTAAACCATTTTCCAAATTAACCTTTAAACAAAATTTACAATATTAATATAAAAATTCTCATTTTTTTTTTAATTGTAATTTTTATTACTTACTTTAATTTCTTTTTGTCTTAAATGAGATCCAGTTTTACGAAAAAGTCCTTCTGTTTCAATTTGCTCACAAATCCTTTGGCACGAAACAGAAACAAAAGATGGAATTTGTACAACACCTCCATTTGTTAAGAGCACATCAGTTAATTCTAATTGATGCAAATGTACACGAAATATTCGTTTTCGTCCACATTTCTCCTAAAAATATTTAATAAATATTGACACACAAATTCAAATGTACTATGTATTTAATACCTGTGGAAATTTACTTTTCTTTTCTTTACGATATTTTACACCTAAATGCTTTAATTCATTTATTATTATTGCTGACAATTCTTCTTTATTAAACACATCATTAACCAACATATTGTTTTAATATTTTAAATTTATAAATTTAAATGTTTTTCTAATAAAATTACAAAGCTTACTTCACGCCACAAAAAAAAAACTGTTTGAGAATTGAAGAAAATAAATTTTGTTTTTGAAAATCTGTCAACGGCTACAAACGATCGAACGATCATGTATTAATTTTTCATTGCCTTTTATGGGTAGCGTTTTTGTAAAAATTAAATTATTTCAAAATGTAGTTTAGATTTTGCATGTAAGAAGCTTTACAATTAATTATTTTATATACAAATATATTTTTGCACCATTTTAGTTTAAAATTTAAAAATCCAAATCCCAATATATTCCTTCCCTTTTTAAGTTTTTACTTTTTAGTTGATAAAATATATTATTGTACATATTTTTATTTGTCTAAATTTTAAATTTTTAAATTTTTTTTTCAAATATTAATAACCACTATATTGTAAAAATATGTGTATTTGAATTTAAATCATCAATATTTTCATATCAAGATTTTTCATAAAATAAATTAGAAAATATTTAAAAGCATTTTTTGGCCGTATCTTTTCTTGACATTGTGTAGGAACATAAAATATACATATAATTTAATTTATATAACATATAGTTCTATCTATTTAGAGTACAAATAGATAATAAAAAATATTTGTTTTTACTTTACTTTACTACTACATTTTTAAAAACAACTACATTTTGCAAAAAAAAATTTTTTAATAAAATTTGTACTTTTTGTTAAAAAAAAGTTTCCTATAAAATTTAGTGGTCAGAGTCAAGTTTACGTCGGTAAAAATGGTGAACTTCCGTAAAAATGGTTCCATTCTTCATTTTTTGATCTTAAATAATTTCTTTTCAGCTCCTTGTCTGGCGCGTGTTCTTGTTTTTTTTTATTTTTTTTTAGCTTATTCTTAGTTTTTTTAATTAAAATTTTCGACTTTCCATATAAAACTTTACAAACTAAATAACCATACAAACTACAAATTCCATACAAACTAAATAAATGGCCGCATGAAATTTCAATCCTAATGCATTTTGAAACGTGTACCCGTGGTTCAATTCTTTAAGTAATTTTTCAAAAGAGTTTTAAAATGAAAATAAAAAGGGTTGTACAAATTTTTTTAGGTAATTTTTAATATTGCAGATATGAATTTATATAAAATAACAAATTTTACAAATAATTGTAGATATTGTAAGTAATACAAAATTTATTAAAATTTATTCTTATAGGTTGTTAATAAAGTACTGGGTAATCAAATTTTAGATGACTCACTAGTAATTATTTGAAATTGTTATTGCTATAAATTGTATTAATTAATAAAAATATAATTTTTTTTTATTTAAATAAAATATAAATTGCACTGACTACTTATAAGTGGATTTTAGAGGTGGATTCAAAATTAGAATGTGAATAATAGCATAAAATCTGTAAATTTTATAATTTTAATATAGAAAAGAGAATTTTTTTTTTTGATTTTATAAAACAAATATAAATATTAACTATAAAAAATTTCGGTTTTCATATAAAAGAGTTAAGATTTATTTTTTTCAATTTCATACAAAAATTCAATTTTCTTATAAGAGTAACATTTAATTATTTTTTTGATTTCATACAAGCAAAAAAAAATATCAAAAGATGCTTGCCGTATGCATTTACTTGCCGAATTCAAAAAGAGAATTGTTTAAATTGTTAGCGGGGATTTAGGGGTGGTAGTCCCCAACTATAAAAAATTTCAATTTGCATATTAAAAGTTGATACTTTTAAGTTTTCAATATAAAAATATCAACATTTTAATTTTTTGTATTAACTTAAAATTTCGAATTTACATATAGAAATTAATAAAAATATTGACATTTACGTTTAGAATCAATTAAATATTGAAATAAATAGTAAAATATGTTTACTTTTTCATTTAAAAAAGTTAAAATTAATTTTTTTATGTTTTCAATATAAAAATGTCAATAATTTTTTATTTTATGTAAATTTGAATTATCTGGACTACGTAAAAGTTTTTTATACAACCCTTTCTTTTTTATCATTTAAAAATTCCATTTTGAAACTTCCATGTATTTATTGGTCAAACGTCAATCAGCCATTAGTATAATACAAATTATATTTGAATGGCGAAAATTTTAAAATGTGAATGTCAATGAACCAAAAAAATCCAGAAAAAGGATATTTTACGGATTGACCACTTTAAAGTCGTTTTTCGGCCTACTTTGGGCGTTCGGACCACACGGCTCATTATTTTTAACACAGACGTAAACTTGACTTTACTCGTTGATTTTAGTTATTATTCTTTTAAATTTCATAACCAATGTTTCAAGTCTAATCTAAAATTATTTTATCAATTCATCAGTACCATAGTACCATAGCACAGATTACAGTACCGTCGTGTATTACAAGTTTTCCATAAACCTAATTTATGTTTAACCGATAGATATATATATTAACAGATAGGCAGTGAAGAAGATATTTTCAGCCAATTTTGATAAACAGTTGAGTGAACCGTGTGTATGCATTACTTTAGTTTCCTCAGAAATAGCTTCCTAAAAGGTGAAATAATTTCATTTCTAATTTTTAAAATATTTTTTTCTTTTATTTGGTTACTTTAGAAGTAGTTGAAATTTTGAATAACCTTAATTAAATTAAATTTTAATTTTAAAAACAAAATATATCAAAATATATCAATTATTATAAACAGCTAAGTGAACGAAATGTATACATATTATAAAATGCATATGTACTTTTTTGACTGAATAGCTTAAGATAAGAAGACACATAAGTTGAAAAGAAACGACTATACCTAACTTCCCATCTATTAGTTATATCTATGGTTTAAAATAATTATTGTTAACTTGTTAGATTATTGTGTGAATATAAGGTGTGTTTATTAGTCTGTCCTAGAACGTTCTAGAACAACCTAGAACAGGTTTTTGCGTTCATTAGTTTCAGAACTGTGTTGTTTTTTGTCTGAAAGTGTTCTGATTTGTGTTCATTAAGTTGTCTGAAAGTGTTCTAGGTTGTACTTTTCTGTTCTGAATTTTTTTAAGAACTATTTAGGCCTTTCCAGACGAGTAGTGTCCTCTTTCGTTTCGTGACTACTTTCCTCTTTTTTTTATTTCCACACTGTTCCTCTCGATAGTCGTTACTTTTATATGTGTGTGTAAATATTTCATTTTAAAACAAAATTTGTTGCGAGAGGTAGATAATAAATATAAAAAAAAAGCACGCATAAAACAAATAAATTTTTTTTTTGTATTTAAGTAACATAAGATTTTTTTGCCTGTAATTTTTAAATAATATATATTATATATGTATGTACCTAGAAATAGAATAAACTCTGTACTGTGCACATAATTTCTTTTTGTCAATAGAATATATTTTAATAATTTCATCGAGTGAAAGATCAAAAATCACTTTACTTTTTTAAAAATTTGCTGCGACCGTTTCAAAAACTTTTTTCTTTAATTTTCCAAACGAGAATGAAACGTATGTACACATAAAATTTTTTTGACCCTCATAAAAATTTTTATTTGAGTTTTTGTTTGTGTTAGTGGACTAAATTTTTAAACTCTAAAATTTTGGTTTAAAAAATTACTCCTAAAAATCCCCACCACAAATTTAGTTTATAGGCAAGAGGGTATGAAAGGAAGGTAAAAGTAAAAAATGACGAAAGAGGACACTACTCGTGTGGAAAGGCCCTTTTGGACAAGATTTTTTTTTGTTGTTGTTTTTTTTTTAAATTTTGACAGATACATGTATATGAATGTTTGTTAATAATTTCTTTTAGTGAAAAATGGTTGAAAAATGGTGAAAAAAGTGAATTTGTGAAAATTTAAAAGATATTTAAAAATTAAAGATTAGAGATTAAAGATATTAAACAATAATAATAAAATTTTGTTGACAACTGAAAAAGTAGAACAAAAAAGTACAAAAAAGCGTTCATTAGTTTTTCTGTTCTAAATTGTCCAAAAGTTTTTGACATTTAATTGTTTGCTGTTCTGTCCTGTTCTGAAAACTAATAAACAAACCTATAATGTTACACTTTGCAATTGTTGTAACACCTCGTTTCACACTTGAGTCTTGAGCATCTCGCAGCTGCAGAACTTTGATTTAAATTGCAAAGGGGTATGAAACAAAAAAAAATTCCTATATAATTTCAAAGTGCTGCAGCTGCAAGATGCTCAAGTGTGAAACGGAGTGATGATATTTTCTACAAGCCTTTTACACATCAATGTTTTCATCCATATTGGCCCATTAATGGACCATTAAGGCTAATTTTCATGGAAAAAAATATCGGCGATATTTGTTAGAGCATAGGCAGTAGATACCAAAACACTACTTGTATGACAGAGAAAAAATACAAAAAATCAGTACAAGCATTCAGAAAATATCGGATGACATTTAGCTCGCAGAAGCTAAATTTTCTATAATTATCTCCGATATTTTTAACACATATATAAAAAATGTGTATGTACATAAAAAAATGGGCACACTACTAACATTCTTATGGATACATGACATTTGAATTCATTATTTTTCTCTCTCTTTCCTATTGGAAGTATTAAGTATATTTTACTCTTTATAAATATCCGATATCGGATTAAATTTTTTCCATAAAAATTAGCTTTATTCATAAAAACTAACAAGTAATTAAGTATAAGAAATTAATTGATGATAGTTCTATTCTCATCCAGTTCTCATTCATTTTTTCATCAATCTAGTGTTCAAATTAGCTGAGCGAGAAAAATTACAAAGTTCCAATGCAAAAATGGCACGTTACAATGTTTAAAATTTTGTTTATTTGGCAAATACTTATTATAATAATTAAGTAATAATTTTAAAAGAAATGAGTTTAAAATTTAATTTATTGAAAGTTAAAAGAAAGTGTGGTTTTAAATTTATATGAGAAAATATTCTCTCATAAAATTCTTAAAGAATTTTTTTCCAATTTGGCGTTATTACTCTTTTTTTAATTTTACCTGTTCTATATCATATCTCAGTAGCTGAAGTAAATAAGATGCACCTAATAAGTTTGTGTTATAATATTATTTTACAAATTATTTTAGATACTTATTTACTTCGTATTATAAAATTTTAAATCTAGTTAGTTAACCGTGAAAATATTTTTTAACAACCATCTGAACCTTCGCATTTTTTTTTTAAATTATTGTCTATTATGTACATTTAAGTGTTAGTAAAGTAAATAATAAATTGGTAATAAATTGTTGTGCTATGAAAATCGATACATGTTCTTTTTGTTTGAAAAATATTTTAAAATAAAACTAAGTATGTCTGTTAAAAATAATATAGACTGGATAAATTTTCGAAGAATTCCAAAATCTGCCACAATTATGGCAAATTTCTTTTAATTTATATAAAAATAAACGTTTGCTAGTTGGGCGAAAAAGTTTAGGTCTTGAAAAGAGTTTCTTGACGCTTCAAAGTAGTATGAAGTCTAACCTCTTCTTCATGCAGAAATTGCATCGCGCATCAAAATATTTTGCTTTTCGATTAATAGTTTCTCTTTTGGTAAAAGATCTTGAAAATTTCCTTCTTCCATTCTTAAATAATTCCTATAATCATTTGGTTCTTTTCCACTAATTTCCTTTAAAAGTTCTTAATTTATTTTTATTGAGTAACCACTTTTTCACCCATTTCTGTTTTTTTTATTAATTTCTGTAATTACCATCATTGCGATAATTTTACCCGGCATATGTTCTACTTTGAAATATAAAAATAGTGAAATTTCTAAACTTGTTTAAGTAAAAGTTTGCTAGTGTATGGTGAACACATAAACAAGTTTATGAACATTTTTTTAAAGAAGTTTTTTAGTGTACGAACCCCATAATATATGAATGTTTTAAAATTATTCATATGTTCAGAACACTTCTACAATGTGTAATTGTAAAATGTCAAAAAAAATGGATACGAAATTGAATTTTTCAACAGGTGTGTATGGTAGCTCAACAATTTAATTGTCCATTAAATGAATAGGGGTTAAGTTTAGGGCATCTTAAAAATTGTGTTAATAAAACGTGACAAGTGTATACTCATCGCCTGTGTTGAACGCACTATTAATGACATTTGAAACAAAATTAAAAGTCTTAAAATTTTAAAAAACAGTATCTGAAATTCTGAAATCATATATGTATGTTTGTATGTATTTTAATATTTTTGACATAAAGAATCTTGTTTTGAAAAGTAGTATTTATTATTATAGGAATGTTGTGTTGTTTGATAATTTTATGATGACTAATTTTTTTAATGTATTTTTGTATTGAAAAATAGAATATATGTAATAAAGCAAAAAATAACAAAAAGAAAAAACAAAATTAAGACGTAATAAAAAAGTGAAGATAATTGTGCAATTATTAAGAATTTCTAGGGGAAAAACCAATAAATGTGATGAGCTAAAAACATGGCTGATAGAATTTATAAAATCGGTAAGTTTTGAAGAGAACAGACGAATTTTATTTAAAAGAAAAAAAAAGTGATTTCATTTAAGTAATTAATTACATATAGTTTTTGTTTTATTTTGTGATAAATATTTAAAAGCAAAAAGTGTTAAAAACTATTTTGAAAATTTATTTTAAGTTATTCTATGCTTAAATACCTTAAATACATATAAGAAAAATATTAAAAATACAATGGTTTCAACATATTTGGATTTAGATACTAATTTGCTATATGGTAAATTATCTTCTAAATATAATTTTAATATTATAAATCTTATAAAAAAAAGAAAAAAAATTTTAATAAATTTTAATAAATTTTAAATTACAAAATTACTAAAAATTGATAACACTATTTAATGATAACAAATTTCTCAAAATTAATATGTATAAACATACATACATATATATATGTATACGTATATTTGTACATCTGTAATAATAAAATAATATCATTTTTCTATAGAAAAATAAAATAAAAAATTCATTAATTAATTCAAGATTTAAAACAAAAGTTCAAAAGAGTTGAAAGTAATGTGAATGTCATACAATGTTTGGGAATTAGTGGTATTAATTTATTTTTAAATAAGTTTTAAATGCAGATAGAATGAAAATTGAAATTTTAAAATAATTTCATTTATGGTATTCGGATTTTTGGCAAATAAATATTAAATCATAAAAGTTTAACTGAAATAACGGTGATAATGCCCTACATCTATCATTGTGTTACTTCTTTTAAAAAGTTATTTATAAATACTTTAAAATCATTTTGGTAAATATCTATTTATTATAGTATTCTCGTGAAATAGTTCAAAATTAATAATGGGTTACGAAATCTGTATTATCTGGTATTATCAATTTTTATCATGTATCAATGTATATGTATGTATATATTATAACTTAAATTAACAAAATAATTTAATATGTATTTTATATGCATATTTTATATACATATATATAGTAGATATGTAAATTCAAAAGAATGTTGTTATAAACGTTCGGTAGATATTAATTAATTAATGATTAATGACTAATGTTTAAAATCATTGTTTAAAAAGTTAAAATAAGCATTATGCGACTCCTCGAATATGCTAATTGCTAATACACACGATGTGCCCAAAACGAATTATGTAGTTATTACTTATTTATTAAGTAACGTAACGTACATATTATGAAATATAAATTATTCAGACAATTAGTTTCGTCGTGCCAGATACGCAGTTGACATTAGTAACGTAAGAAAGATAATCTACAGCCACTAATTTATTAATATTAATATCATAAAGTTGAAACAGTTGGCTGCAATTTAGTATAATTCTCAAGTTTGATTCAAACCTTTCATAATCTGTTAATTGATATGAAGTTTTAAAAAACTTATTAGTCAAAACATCATCCGAATAAAAGCGTCAGTAAAATTACTAAAAACTTATAACAAGTTTTAACAAATTTTATTGTTTTTTTTACCAATACTTAAATTTGTTCTGATAATTTCATACTGTATTGTAAATCTAGTTTAATAATCTGAGCTATACAATAAAAACTTCCATACAAAAATTATTTTTAGAACACTATTGGTGAATTTGTATTTTTCTTTAAATTTTATTTTGTCTGGTTTTTCCAAACTTTTTATAAAAAAACTCTATCTAACATTATAAAATTTTGCAATAATTATTTTTTAAAATACTTTAATTGAAAATAACTATGTATGTATTTAAGTTGAGTGGCGTAATATTTTTTCAAATAATATTAAAACAAATAATTAATAAATATTAAGTAAATAAGATATTATTTTAGAAATTTTTTTTTTTTTGTAAGTAATAATTAAATTAGTCATTCAAATAATTTAGTTTATCCCTCAATTTTAATACCTAAACAATTTCTTATGAATAAAAACAGATGTTAATATTTATAAAGTAGGTATATAATTATTTATATTTTTTTTCGCGCCAACCTATAATTGCAAATAAATATTTATATTCAAACAAATTTTAATATTGGCATAACATATTTCTACATATATGTATGTAGGTACTTTTTTTTTTTTTTTTGACTGGAGGTGAGAATCTTCAAGTATATCAAGATTACGGTCTTGGTAGTGTTAGATTTTAATTAATTAAACCCACCTCCCTTTTTAGTCAATATAATGGGATAAAATGAAATGCCTAACTGCTAATGCAGTATATTGGCTACATATTATACATACAAAATTTCGATTTAATTCCTATTCACTGTTCACAATAAACGAACTGTACTCTAAAAGTATTTTCTGCACGCAATTAATTTTGCAAATTTTAGACGATATACCTAATTTTTATTCAGTCAATTTCGATTGTAGCAATATCGGTTAAATATTGTATACGTTATTTTTCCAGAGCAAAGTATACATTTTTACTCCCAACTCCCTTTTCTACAATCAGATTTTGAGAAAGAGTAGGTAAGTCTGGTAAATAAGAGTAAATATAATTATGTTAGATTAGCCATTCCATTTACCATTACCAACTACATACTCTTAACTACTCTTTTCGTGTAAAAGAAACGAATATTGAAACAAAAAAATATTTACATAATAAAATGTTTATGCAATATTGGTTCAAAATTGAATAAAATTTTTAGACAAACAGATAATTTTACATAATGAGACAATATTTAAAGAAGAAGTTTACATATGAAGTCATATTTATTCAATATTCAATGAAAATTTTACACGAAACAAGTTTTATTCAATATTAATGCAATATTTAATGAAAATTGTATCATCTAAAACGGGCTTAAGATTTTCAATATAAATTTTGTATTTTTTTTTACTATTTTTTGAATAAAATCACTTATATGTATGTCAACATTGATTTTAAAAAAATTGTCATCAACACAAAAATTACATCACGATGGCAACACTACAGATTAATATACAATATTCTTTATTGAATAAACTTTAAAGCAATAATGTATGCAGTTTGTCATTCATAATAAATCCATACCATATCCATACATATTATATGAAGTTAAATGTAGCCAAAAATTAGCACAAGTTATAAAAAAAAATAAATGAAATAGCTACAAAATAAAAACCAAAAACAAGATAATATAATATGGTTTATGAGTAATGAAATTTTACAAAGAATTTTTGTCGCATTTTTTTTCTTTATGAAAAACAAAGTAAAAATTAATATCAAACAAATGTCAAATTATGTTCATAATACCGAATTGATCAGTTCTTGCAGTTCAGGATCTTAATTTAAGTATTGTTTATCGTCAAATAACGATAAAATATAGAAGTAAAATAATATAAAATAAAAAAAAAAATATTCGTATGTTTTCAGTTCTAATTTAAAAAGTAATTAACCCAGGATAATGAATCCTTCAACCTGAAAAATAAGATTTCAAACAATCCTTAGTTATCTTATTTATACCATGTAGATCAACTAATTATTTAAAAATTAATAATATAAATAAAACATAAAAGTCCAAATATTTCGAAAACGACTAGTAATAGAGAAAATAAAACAAAATATCTATTTATCAAAACTTTATTATTCTCTTTGAATAGAAAATTCAAATAGAATTTCTATTTTTCAAATTTATCCTAATATTTTTGTATAATTATACGAATATCGCTTACTGATGATAATTTAAATTGATAATATTTCATTTATAACCCTGTTAATTACATATCAATTAAAAATTCATTCATATGTATGTATGTATGTATATACTTTTGAAAATAAATAGAATTCATAAGTTACTTTTTTAAATGCACAACACACTCTCTTCAGTTTACACAAAACTGACGGTTAAACTGATAATGTGTACCGTGTTTCATATAAAAAATTCTTTTTTACAGTAGACTGGAATTATTTTATCTTAGAATATAACAATTTGGAGGTGTAAATAAACTTTTTATTTATAAAATATTCTTATGTAAATAAGAAATTTTTACAGGTGTCTTGCTATCATTATTTTATTTTCATATATTTAAACGTGTTTACATACAAAAAAACTTCTCAAATTCATGGTCAAATTTAAGAACATAAATTTTACTTTGTAGCTTTAACATTATAGTACTAAAAAATCTGTTGTTATGATTTGAGTGGTTACTTATTAGTGATTCCTCAAATTTCATTTGTATCTTCATACATACATATGTAAATACATATGCATATATTTGTTTCTACAAATTTTAAATGAAAATATAAATATTTACATATTCATAAGTACATAATTTTGGATTATGTAATAATAGATGTTTTTTGGTAGTATGTTTCATTTCTTGAATAATTTTTGGTATCCCATAATAGTTTGGAATAAACATTTTTTGATCATATTTGTTTTTTTTTTTTATAGTGAACGTGTTTTGAATGATTTTTAAAATATTAAATGAGCTTTTGCGAAAAAAATCCCCGAATTATGTTTACATACATATGTATGTATATACATACTTCAATATTTTAATTGTTATTATTTCCTAGAATTGTAGGGTAAATACAAAAAAAAGAGAAAACAACAAACTAGAAATAATAAATTTTAAATAAACTTTTTTTTTTAATTTTATAATTTTGATAACAAATTATTGGAAAACAATGTTGTATGAACAATAATGTGATGTGGCTGTTTAAATATGGATTTTGTGTTTTGTTTTGGTTTTTTTTTTTTTTTTGCAATATTAGCAATATTTACCTATTTATTTTTTTTTTTTTGTATCTTTTGATTCTTGATAAAAATGTATTTTTATTTATTTTATTTTTGTTGTAAAAAAAAAATTCCCCAGAATTAAATTTTATTGTATGTATGTAGTACATGCATATGTACATATGTATGTAAAGTGTAGATTACTACACGATACCGAATAAGATTTTTAGGATGTAAAATTTGTTTGTAACACTTTTAGATTCGAATTTTTATTACTACATTCATACAGACAATTAAAATTTAATTAAGGATTAAAAATATATCAGTTAAAATGAAGTGTATAAGCATATGTTAGAGATCAACAATAATGCAAATACATTAGATATGTATATGTATGTATATGGGACCTTCCGCTTTGGTGGCCTAGTGGGTTGGGTAAGAGCGTATGAAATACTTTGTTAACGTTTCGCTTCTTACTCTCAGGGTGTAGACTAACTCTATGACAGATAAAGTCGTATCGAAATTATCGGAGTAGAGTTTAATAACTTCATGACGTCATAATTATCTTTTCCAAATGTACATTTGAGTTAACAGAATTAACTTTTTTAACTCTACTCGAGAACAGAGTTAACAAGTGCTACAAAATGTCAAAGTGTTATGAAGTGTCATTATTGTTTTCTTACTTCAAATTTTAATGTAGGATTAGGATATTTTTCTTTTTTAATTCAGATTTGTGCTCTACAGATATTGAATACATACATATAAGTACGTTCTGAACAGATTAAAAATATTTTATCTCTGAAGTCTAAACTCTTTGAAATAATTTTGAAACACAATAAGAGCTTCAAGGTGTCAAAAGTGTCAAACCATAAAAAAAATAAAATTTTTAACATTTAAATTTAAATACTCTATAACTTTACGATATCTTCAAATTATGGCTGATTTTCATTACAGCGATTTATCCACGAAACTGTTAAGGTCGCTTCAGACTTATGTATTTTACATATGGCACGGTAAATTCAGCAAACTACTTTATATTTTTATTGAAAAAAATAAAATAAAATTATTTTATTAATTTTAATTTTAATAAAAAGTGTTTTTACTAAAAAAAAAAAAATAATATTTTTTACATTTTTATTTTTTACAATTTGCAGTGGAAAGTTGAAGTTTTGTGTGCGTTTCATAAAGTTTAAATTTTTAAGAATAATAATTATTGGTAATATTTAATTATTAATAAAATAACTATTTACTATGTTAAATTTCAAATTCCAAATAAAATTTCAATATTGTGTATTAAAAATATAAACATAGAAATAGGTTATATAAAAATAGGTTACTTTAGCTGTCAAAAACTTGCCAGAAAAGTGCTGAATACCGTAATATTTTTTCTCAATCTTTCTTATTATAATAGTGTATTATATTTTAATCTTTCTTTAACGACGATAAATCGCCGATAATTTTTCGATTAAAATTGGCCTTTAAAATCGAACATTTAGATCATACTCTGAGCGCACTCTGAATGAAAAAAGAAACACAAAAGATAAACTCTGATCATTCAGAGTGAAAAAAGAAACAAACATTTTTTTTTGACAGTTCTGACTCTGTTCTGAACTAAAAAAGAAAAACACCCATTATAAACATTGAAATAATTGTAAACAAAATCGTTTAATTGAACTTATAAATAATGGATAAATTACATGGTGACATGGTTTTTTTTTTAACTTTCAATTAATTTTTATAGGTAATTCATATAAAAAGTACCTATAAAATTTATATTAAGTATGTTATATCTGATTTTATATTTAAAACTTTTTCTAATAATAAAAAAGAATTTTTATGCAAATTTTAATTAATTTATCATCTTTTATTTTCTAAGAAATTTTGTTAATTAAAAAAAAAAAATAAATAAATAAATTTATCAATTAACAAAAACATTTCTTTTAATTAAATCTTTAATATGTTTTACATTTTTATAATTCTTATTAAATTTATTAAACTCTTAATTAATAATTATAGATTATATAAAATTAAATCTTTTGAACTGAACCTACATATTTATGGTGTGCCTAAAATTAATTTTTTTAATTATTCACAACTTATTTTTTAGTTTATGTGTTGTGTTGCCGTTTTCTTTTTAATGTCTTTTGTTTTCGTAAATTTATTTTACATTATTTTTAAATTTCAAAATTTTTTAAAATTAAAAAAAAAAACAGAAATGTTTATTAAAATAATTCTTTTTATTATAAAGTAAACAAATTATTTAACAATTACAAGGTGTCTGTAGATAGAATACAGATTTCACCTTGCTGAAATGATCGTTCTATTACAAGTACACTATGTACCATATATATATGTATATAAGTATAATGTAAACATTAAATATGTATATGTATATATAGATATGAATGTTTTTGATAAATAAATTTTTTAGTCTCCTAGTATCAAAAAAATTAAATTTCTCTTTGTTTAGCCATTTAGTTAAAATTTGATGTGTTAAATTTTCACTAATTTTTTTTGGTTTTTTCCTTTATTCCCCTGCCATATAAATTTGACAAGCAAATTACAAAGCCTTTTCTTGTCGGTTCAGATGGGGTCGTAAAGGGTAAATTATTTTATTTCGATTTACGAAATTTATTTGAGATTCGAACCCGTACTGTCGGTGTAAGTGTGTAACAGTTGTAATAGTGCATATTTTATATACCCTTACCCATTTGGTTACCGAGATTAAAAACGTTTATTAAAATAAATTTTTTTTAGGCTATAATTTACTGATATACAAAATATTTTTTGAATTACTATAAGTAGTATTCAAATTACTACTTACTATAAGTAGTATTAAATTTATAAAAGAATAGAGTTTTAAAATAAATTAAAATAGAAAAGCGTTCATCAAACATAACATTATGTTGCATCTATAATATATGCTCTTGTTACTTCTCTATATACTCAGATAACTGTCAAAGTAAAATTAAAATATATTAATTTTTATAAAAATAAGTTAATACATATTAAATTTTAAGTAATTAGCACCTAGCATTAATCTTGACATTACCGATGGAATCAGTTTACGTTAATTACTATGCCCAAATATATTCCGCTGTGCTATGAGAATCTGATGTGTATACAAATTTTTTACGATGTTGTCTTATAATGTAAAAGAGCACACCTACATACATCATAAATTGGCGGTAATTATTTTTCATTTTATGAATTCATAATTTGATCGAGAATAAAAAGGTACCAGTTTAGATTTTACTACAAATTCTGATCCACTTTTAGGAATATGGAATGTATTTATTTATTTTTTTGAATTGAAAATTAAAAATGTGTACATATGTATGTACATAGTTTTTAATATTAAAAGATTGAAGGATTAAATTTATGTACAAAAGAAAATATACATAAATTAAATGTTTAAATGTTTTATACCTATAAAATATAAAACAAAATGTGCTATAAATCTGAAAATAATTACATATAAGTAGTGTATATTTTGATGGTTTCAAACAACCTCAATAATTAATTAATGCCAAAAATTAATAATTTCTATTTTAATTAATAGTATAAATATGTATATGTGTATGTACGTATGTATTAAAGTGTGATGAATTAACTTACTACATTTATATTTTATATATAAAAAAAAATCAGGATAAAAACATTGCGGTATATTTACTCCAAAGTAAATATAACTCCTAAAGAAAAATTCCGCACTAACGTTTTAATAATATGTGCAAGGGTCGCAACACAACTCTCAAGGTCTAATGCTAGATTTGCTGCTTCGGATATTTTAGCCGAACTCATGCGCGCGCATGTTATTTATATGAAAATATGAATCCTCTCATTTTTCAAATTTAGTTCGGAAGTTTTTTTTTTTCTAAAAGTTGATAACTTTTTGTGCGAAACTTTTTTTCATCTGTAATTTATTTTAAATTTTTTTATTCGATTCATCAAATAAACAAAAATATAAAATATGTAATTTTAAATATCATTTTTAAATACGAGCTGTCTACATTTTTTTCTTCTGCAGAAAAATTGTTCTAACGCGGTGAATTGGTGTTGTGAGAATTTAATTTTTTTTTTTAAATAATTCAGAAGAAATATGCATCCGATATGTAAGGAGTTGTTTAATGATTTTCTTTTATTTATTTACAATTTTATTTTTATATAATAGGTATAAATTATACAAAGAATAAAATTTTAAAGTAGCTATGTATATAACAGTATATTTTGATAGCAGATCCAAGTTAAGAAAAAATATTAAATTATAAAGAATACATTAAATTTTATAATCATTTGATATTTTGATTTGTTTTTTTGCATAACGCTATACACATACTTATTCACATGATGTCTTTTTTTTTTTTTTATTCTTAAATTTACATTTTAAATAATTCAAATTAGCCTGTATTTAAATATACTTTTCGTCACAAATATGCGTTTTGTTTTTTTATTATTAGTATTTATAATACCACTATGTATTTATAATTTTAGTTTTCTACTTTTTAGTTCAATTTTATAAACTTTATTTTATTATAGTTATTTTATTTTCTGAAAATAATTTCTGTAATTAATTCTCTAATGTTGTTATCTACTTATGATAACAAATAACAATAGTACCTATATTTTTAATTTTTATATTTTTTTAGCTAAATTTTCAATTTAAAACTTTATATAATATTTATAGATATGATTAGGTTATGCATAAACTATTTTTATTATATTTACACTGTATTTAAAATCGATCGACTTATTTTATTTTAAAAAAAGTGTGTTCTAAAAGTTATGATAGTCATACATACATATGTATGTATTCTATAAGCAAAGATAATATCATATCAACCATATCCCTCTGTTCACACTAAGGTGCATTCTACAGTTGTAACTTCTTCATTCTCTTTCCCACTTTCTCGTTTCTCCTAAAAAAAGCTTTAAAACGAATTTACGCAAAAAAAAAAACGACGAAAAAGTAGTTGCAACTTTTTCAACCAAAATTTAACTGTTGAACCAATTGCAAGTCACCAATACATGTAAAACAGCAATAAAAAATTTTATCAGGCATAACCTACATTAATTTTTAGAAGGCCTGGATATTGAGAGAGGAAAGCTAAATAGTAGTCCTTTTTTTCAAATAAAATACACGTAGTCTTATGGGAAAAAAAATAATAGTCCTCCTAGAAATCTGGAAATAACACAAAAACTACAGATTTTTTTTAATTTCGTCCTAAGGGAGCATTAAAGTTCCATCTTTTTTACGTTTTCTAGTAAAAAGAAATTTTTAAAAATTTTAAATTTTCATTCATAAATATGCATTTTAAAAAATGTCTTCCAACTACTTTTCAACAAAAAAAAGCTTCTTAAAAACTTTTTAAAAGAGCATTAATTTGGTACATTACTGAGCAAAAAAAATGTTGAAAACTAATTTTTATTGCAATATCGATTTGCTTTAATAAATATTGTAAACTTTTTAGAATGCATATAAAATTAAGTGCAAAAAATAAACTATTTAATTATTTTTACAATAAGTTAATTTATGTTAACTTATTTAAAATTTTTATTACTATAATAAAATTAATTAATCTTATTCGCCTTTTCCTTTGAGGTAAGGGATATGGCGATTATTTTTAAAGTGGTATCGTCTGAAGACTAGGCCTTAAACTAAAATAATAAAAAAAAATATATTAATACATATAAATAATATATAAATAATTTTTTAACTAAATAATATGATATATTTAAAATAAAATTTAATAAAACAAAATAAAGTAATTAATTTACAACAAAACAATATTAAAAAAACAAAAAAAATATCACAAAAATCAATATTTTCCGACCGGATAGTAATAATAGATCTTGAGTGGGCAAAAATGAAAAATGATATGACGATTGTATCCCAACTATATATAGGTACTATATATACAACTATATATAGATTCATATCAAAAAGGTTAATTTAATCAATAATACTATTTAATTTTTTGCGTTTTTCAATATCGTTCAATATTTTGAAATTGTTTTATTTCTGTATTACCTGTCAAATAGGTAACTTAGATAGATCGTTATTAATTATTATTATAAATTTAAAATCACATTTAAAGTAATTATTTTCTAGTAAAATATATAAAATAATATTATTTTGGCCTTTATATAATTTCCAGTATTTTAAATTTATTTTTTTACTAACATTTAAAACTAAATTAGAGAAATTTAAAATTATATTATCATCGCGTAAGTTTTTATCATTCGTTTCTATTAAATTTACCAAGTAATTGGTGAATATACTTGGAACTGCATCTGGTATTAAACGCGGACTTTTATCATTATTTAATTTAAAACACGATTCTGAAAAATGCAATTTACATATGGAACTATAAGCTGTTGGTTCCCAGTCTGATCTTTGTATAAAGCTCTTTTAAGCTTCTCAAAGGCTCTTTATCCGGAAATTTAAAAGTAGCTACAGATGTCGTGCTATTATTATAATTGGATTTACACCCAGCAACCGAACGTTTTCCACCCACTTTATTTAAGGAAATTATTAAAAAAGGCAATATTAGGCACTAAATAATTGAATTAATTTTTTTTTTAAATAGGTATTCATACAATAAAATCTTTTAAAAATAATAATTCAATTCAAAAATTTAACTCTACAAAACTATGACTACATAAAATAAAATATTACTAAAATTTAGAGTTATTTAAAATAAATTATTACCTAATTTTTTTCTAATACTTTTCAAATAATATTGCAATGTAAAATTTTATTCATAAAAAGATTATTATATTTCATGTAAGTACATGAATATTCTATTTATAATAATTTTTTTTTTATAGACTGTATAAATTTTATAATTTTTTAATATAATTAAAAATATAAAAACTTAGTTTGAACTAAAATATATTTACCAAATCTGCAGTACAATCTATTAGAAAGCTTTTAAATTATTAGGTTATGTTCACTAATTTATTATAATTGTGTACTCTCATAATTTTTTGAGAGTATTAAATGGCGACGATATGAAATGCTAGAGAAAAACTAAAAATTTTATTTTGTATTATTTTGAAAATATGTTAAAAATTTCGATTTGAAAGCTGAAATTTTGGTATGTTAAAGAAAAATTTCCAAATTTTATTTTAATATACAATTTGGCATGTTTGGGTAAATATTTCATATCGAAAACTCGAAAAGAAAATTGTTAAAAATCGGCATTTTTCTTCAACAAAAACAGAAAAGAACAAAAAAATCTTTATGAAATGTCATTTTTGGAAGCTTTTTCTCACAATACATTTACAATTTGCACAAACACATTTAAGTATTTCGATGTCCAGGCCTTCTAAAAATTAATGTAGGTTATGTATGTATCCACAAAATCATTCATATTGAAGGGATAATATTAACACACACATATAAAGTTGCAATTGCAACTGACAATATAGTGTGAATGCGGAGAGCTTTTGCAATTACATCTTACAATTGCACTATAGTGTGAACACTTGCTATAGATGTGTAAATGCAATGCAAATGAAAAAATCACAAATTTCAAGTTTTCTTTCAAAAGGATAAAGTTTAAAAGCTTTATTTTTAGTTCTCAAAAGCTTTATTTTTAGTTCGATATGCTACTCATACATGGCGGACTAGGGTTTAGAACAGGTTCGCGAACTTGATAAGTTGTATCGTGTATGGGTAAGTTGTAAAACGATTTTGATGGTTGAAAAGTTGGTTGGAATGAATATCAAAAAATTTTGTGGGCGGAGTCTTTGGCTTGTGGTTGAGTAGTTGTATGGGCAAGTTCTACAACTTAAATGTCATTTTAACATTAAGATTTTTTGATTTGAGAAAATAATAAAAATATAAAGTACATAATTACAATGGTTGGATGATAGGTTGGATAAGTGTGTGGTATGGTTCTAAAACCTGTCCGTATACCAAGTTTATAACCTAGTCTGCGTCTATGGGTAGCATTAGAACGTTTGATTTTAATTAGGGATACAATTAAATAAAATAATCAAGCATTACATATATTAAATCAAAAAAGCTCGTCGAACTCATCGTTAATTTTCGTTTTGTTAAAATATTTCGAAGTTAAAATGAAAAAAAAAAAACATAAAATTATCAGACCCGGATTGGAACCTTTTTTTTTTTAAATTTTTATACAAAAATTTGTATGAGAATGGATATCTTATTAGTTGTACATATATTACAAAAAATCAGAAATTTATGATATTTTCGAGATGTATTTTATATTTGTGAACTCATATTCGAAATAGTAAATATCATAAGATAACAAATTTTAAAATGATAAGTAATCTAACAAGGTATTAACCATATAAGCCGAATAATGATTAGTAATCTAGCAAGATATTAACCATATAAGTCGTTAGTGATTTTCAAATATTATGTACATAAGTATAACCAGAGCATTTTTAGTTAAATAAATATGTATAATAAATATTCGTTTGATTCTATAATTTTATATTATATTTCCATATAATTTTATTCTTTTTTGTAAAAATTTCTGTAATTAATTCTGTAATGCGATAACAGAAATATTTAATTATGTTAATTTTATTAACTTCTGCCATGTTTGTCAGTATAATTATATTAAAATCATGTATTGTCACTGAAAACAAAACTGTGTCCAATATTTCTAGTCACAAGCTAAGAGAGGGTAATATATTTAAAATACTTTACTAGATTCCAACATCCAGTTAACCATAATCAATTTTTTTTTATTTTTTAGGATTTAGAATGATTAAGGAATTTAGTGTATTAACTTATCTAACTATTTCATTTGTTACTTAAAGAATTAAGTTAGGTCTTTATTAAAATAAATAATATTCGTTAAAATAAACATTAAACAAATATTTATCTAAAAAAACTCTTTTGTTATCTTTAATCAAAATAACAAAGTTCAATAATTTTTTTTGTTTTTTGTAAAACTTCTGAAAACTAATTTAATATGATTCCTAAAAGGATAATATCTTTGTTCATTACAAAAAGTTTTATTTTGGTCTTTGGTTTAGTAGAGTTTTGTTGGGTTTAAAGGCGTTTAAAACGTCAAACACAGAGTTAAGAGAATAGAAACCCTTTTTCTGTACTTGAAAATTATTTTAATTTAAAATTTTTTTATTTTAATATAAAAATTTTAATTCACAACTTTTCTTTTTAATAATTTATTTCAAAATACGTTCACTCAGTTGTTTATATTTATTAAAATAATGTAAAGCAGTTTCTCATAATCAGTTTTAATATGAAGAGATTTTAAGTTTTTATATTATTTAATAATTGAGATATTTTGTTTTTTAAATTAAAATTTAATTTATGTACCTATGTATGTAAGGTTATTAAAAATTTTAACTACATATGTACTTGTAAAGTAACAAAATAAGTGATAAAATTCTTAAAGAAAATTGGAAATAAAACTATTTCACCAGGAAATTAAACTATTTCTGAAGAAACTAAGCCAATATCTAGGTGTATTAATGTACATTGTACATATATCTATGGTCACATTGATACATATATTATGTATACACATACATATATGTATTTATGCATGTAGGCAAAAATTTTATCAATTTGAAATTACCGTTTGTTTTTCTATTTTTAAAAAGAACCAGTTTTTTTTTATACTGGGAATTGATGAGGGAGTATATATTTCTTAATTAAAAATCAAATAATATTACAATGTAATATAAATATTTGTAAAAATATATCAAAAAATAAAAAAAAAGTAAATGTGCTATTTACTTGACCATAGCTGTATATGGAGCCCAAATGAAACTTTGAGAACTTTCAAAAACTTTTTGAGAATTACTTCAAAAACTCATACATTATATGATATGCACAAAGAAACATAATGATAATGAAATTTTATTCTAAAGAAATTGGAAGAATGTGCCAAATATTTTACAAGGGTGGCAAATGTGACATGAAGAAAGGAAAGAAACTATAGTGCCACAAAAGGCAACATTGGTTTAATAAAATAAACCATATAAACTTTCGCGGTAGAATGATATACTTTTTTTTTTTTTTTTTTTTTATTATTTACATACATACATACATATGTATGTACTTATGTATGTATGTATTTATGTTTGCATGTAATTACTTAAAATAATACGGTAATACATTCTTCATTAAATTTTTATTAATTTTGTTCATTTTTGTTTTCTTCCGGATAAAAAATAAACACGTCCGTAAAATAAAAATTTTAAGGCGAATAATCTTATATGTATACATATTAATATATATACGTAAGTATGTATGTTGGTTTTAAATAACTTTATTGTGTAAATAAAATTATTAAGAAACAAAGAATATGATTTTGATTTCAACTCTACGATATACCATACATACTTACATACATATATATAACATATACATGTATTTTGAAATTCTATTACTTTGAAACTTTGAATATTGTTTTTTTTGTTTTTTATTTTATAAATTTAAATAAAAGCAACAGGGCGTCAGTTTTTGTTTTTTTTTGGTTAGTATATGTACACAGACTAAATATATTATACAGACGAATAGTTTCATATAAAAATTTTAAGTCTTTTTTAGGATTTGTTTTAGGAAAATCAAATCTGAAAATATAAACAAATAATAAAATATTGGCCCTGATTTCGATAGTCATTTCATAAAAATGAAAAATTTCATTTCATTTTAATAATTTTTTGCGATTACGATAGTCAGGCAATATGAAATGGAATTTAAAATTAAAATGATTTATATTATTTTTTAAACCGGCAATTTCTTATTTTGAGGTTTTGACTATACAAAGAAAAGCTATACTGTAATAGAAAAAAGCAAAAAATTAAAAAAAGTGCCGAAAAGTGGTTCCTTGGTTTTTGGATTCTGTTTTTTGGGGCGGGCTTAAAAGTTGAACTTTTTTTATTTTTTTTTACGATATTTAAATTTTACTACAAAATCGATGAGTACTGAACACCTTTTTTTTAAACATGTCGGAACGACTTGTAATTCACAAATTAATGTGTTTTTTTTGCAACCTATGCTATCGTATAGTCATAGGTTACTTATAAAAATGCCTATATTCACATAAATATAAACAAAATACTTATTATAATATTATTATATATTATTATTATAATATAATTTTTTCCTAAATCCATTTTTACAAGCACTCATTTAACAATTTCAAAATGAGAAAATTTGACGTTTTAAATGAGTATATTCATAAAATATTGACTATCAAAATCAGCTTCTTTTCATTTTTTATGACTATCGAAATGAAAAATTTTGTTTTTCATAAAAAATGAAAGTGATATGACTATCGAAATCAGGGCCATTATTTGTAAAATACAGGGTTGGATTTGAAAATAAAATATGCAGGCATAATATGTATACATATATGTAAGTAACAGATGTACATATGATAAAATGCTTTTTTTTTAATTAAAATTGACAATATCTAAACCAACTAAATTATGTACTAAAATTGTAACAAATTGTACCTATCTATTATAAGACGTATAGTTCCATTTACCACGTGATGAAAAATTTTTCCTGCTAGCCCACATATGCAAAAGTAAAATGAATTTCGCATACAGGAAAAAGAACTAACTAAACTAACCAAAAACGATTTAAAATTGAAAGATGCTAAAATTCAAGTAAATTACATATTCATTCGGAACTAACATATATATTCGATCATACACAAATTAATTCGGAACCGCCATTGAAATTACATTACAAAAATTACATAGGTAGTATTATTTTTTTCTTTATTTATTTATAAAACTTCAGTGTTACAATTTCTTATATTATATTTTAAATTCTTGTATTTTTTTATTGATCTTAGCTTAAGCTGTTTGATCTTATAATTTAGCATAAAAGAAAGTGGTGTATTAGATAGAATTATATTTCTTATATAAATTTAAAAAAAAATACAAAAGTAAAAAATAATAATTTATTAATTTGACATTTTTTCTTTCTTTTCTGCTTTTAATATTTTTTTCTTTTCTTTTTTTTTTTCTCTTTTTCTTTTAAACTGCATTAAAGGTATTAATAATGATAATGAGGTTAATCGAAAATGTCTTTTGTTAATTCTTTAAAATTTATTTAATTATGTATTTTGTCCTTGAAAGTGGAAATACTGGTTATTTCTTTTAGATCGGTAGGTAATTGGTTAAATATTTTTAAACAAGTATAAAGGCAATTGGTTTTCTGGTTATTTGTCTTGAACAGAATCAGATAAAAATTCGACCTATTTCTTGTATTGTGACCGTGAATATGTATCATTCTGTTAAGAATGAAGTTATGTTTTATCAAATTGTTTACTATTTTGAATACTGTTAAGTATAGTTCCTTTTTAATGATATTTTGTATGCTTATATACTTTTCGGTATACAGTAAGTTTGTTGGGTGAGTAAGTGGGTAGAAATTTAACAATTTAATGGCTTTTTTGTGTACCTTATCTAACTTGTCCATAATAGATTGATTAGCACTGCCCCATATAGGAATTAGATAGATATAGATTTTTCCTATAGACATTGCAGTGGGTGGGAAACAAAACAAAATATGTTACCTACTTTTTGGTTATTGTAGAAAAATTCATTAGTATTAGTATAAAAAAAAATGGTCTGGTCTTATAACATTAGTTGATATATGTACTTATACAAAATGAGGCAACTGGTGGAGTTGCTATTTACGTCAATCACGATATAGATAGTTCTGTTGCTGTCCAAGTGAAATTTCATAAATCCAATATCTTAGTAGTGAAGTTGATTAAAGAAAGAATAAATATAATAGCTATTTATAGAGCACATGAAACGAAACAGTCGGAATTCATCGAAAAGCTTAGCGGAATTACTAATACTTTTAATAACTCGCTAATTTTGGGCGATTTTAATATTAATTAATTAGAAAAATACAATCTGAACGTGAAAAATTATATAAATACCTTTCTTTGTAATGGATTTACTATCTGCAACAATATTTTTGAAAAATTTGCTATGAGAAAAGGTATAACTAGTAACATGGTAATTGATCATTTCATAACTGACCTCCCTAAATACGAATATTTTTTCTATGCTCTAGTTAATCATCTATCAGACTATCAATTACTGCTACAGCGTTATTTACAAAAAGCGTTCGATTGTGTAGACTATGATATTCTACTCATCAAATTATCTAATCTAAATTTTAACAACAACCAACTGAATATTTTTAAATCATATCTCTCTAATAGACAACAATTTGTTCGCATCAACTCTTCTCAAACTCAGCCAAAGACAATAGAAAAAGGGGTTGCACAGGGTTCTATTTCTCAGTTCCACATGTCCTGACCTCTTTAAAATATATATTAATGATATACATATGTCAGCTAAATTTAAAGGGAATACTTTAGCTTTACGCGAATGATGCTGTACTGAAATATGCTGAAAAAAACCAAGTTGACTTGACAATAAACTGCGATTTAGAAATTATCAATATATGACTGGGTACACAATTTCAACTTAGATAGGATGGTCGATATACACAATCACAATACTAGAAACAAATCAAATTACTATTTAAAATTGTTTAACACGGGTAAACAGAAGAACAAATTGTCTATACAACTGTTTAAAGGCGTACAATACTCTTCCAAACGAAATGAAACACATAACCAATCTCCTTATCTTCAAAAATAACTAAAATTTTTTCTAGGTAATTCGCATAATTTAAACTAATTAAATTAAATTCAAAATAAATTAAAACTTAACTATGCCATTGGAATTTATCTTTGTAGTCAAATACACTTTGTGTATGATAAAATTGTATTATAGTAAAACTTAAAATCTAAGATTTGTAGTCTAAATTAGTATTCTAATAATTAAACATTAATAATAATTAATGTTAGACCTAAGTAACAGAATGTTAATTAGTTTTAATAATTTGAATAAAATTATAATGTAGCCAATATCACAAATAAAATTACAACAAAAATAAATTTCAAATAAAAATTAAAAATAAATTTAATGTCAAATAACTAATAATAATAAATTCGTACATTGCTTGATCTACACGACCACACAACTCATGCTTTAAAATGTTATTATAATCATTATACCTACACATACTTAATTAATTCATTGTAAATTTCATATGATAATAAAGAATAAAAAAAAAAATGAATTAAAATCCTTATGTTGCAGAAAGATGTTTCGCCCTTAAAGATATGATTAATCCATTGTTTTTTAAGGCGTTGTACCCGTTGCTTTGAATACATACAGTCAGACCTTATGTACCTATGCGTACAAAACAAAGTCAAATTAGTTTGAATTATGTTATGATTTGACATCGTATAGGCATAAATTTAGTTAAAATAGCTTAAATTTAGTTAAAATAGGCATAAATTTAGTTAAAATAACTTATTATACATAATAAATCTTAATAGGTACATAATAAGAACATAATACTAGATACGTAAAATGTACATATATACATATGCATACTTATTTTAAATTATAAAAAAAATATACATACATAGGTATGTATGGATCTAGGTATAAATATTTTTCTCCATTATCCTGTTTAAAATTATTTTATTAATTTAATATATATTTTTTTTTGGCAATTGTAGTAGGTGGCAAGAATCCAGCGTTACGTTACTTTAGGTTGAATGTACATATGTACATACATTCTCCAATTAAATTATTTTAGTAATTCAAAATTTCACATTTTGCTAAGGATTTACTTGTACCTAGGTAGGTACTTGCACTTTTTTTTAAATTTCTTGTTTTTAAATTTTTATTACATAATGTAGGTACATATTACTTTTTTCTACAATCTATTTTTTTTTTTCTAAGGGAATCTTGGAAGATCCCAAAAATAATCCTTTAGTATATTCTTACTGACTAAACCTTTATTTCTCTATTCTATTTATAAATAACAATTATGGTGGCCATTTCCGGTAGTAGGGTATATGTGTACATATGTGTATACATTACATAATATTATGTACATAATATATAAATTCTAATGCTGCTTATACATGGCGGACTAGGTTGTAAACTTGGTACGCGAACAGGTTTTAGAACCATACCACATTTATCCAACCTATCATCCAACCGTTGCAATTATGTACTTTATATTTTTTATTATTTTCTCAAATCAAAAAATCTCAATGTTAAAATGACATTTAAGTTGTACAACTTGCCCATACACGATACAACTTATCAAGTTCGCGAATCTGTTCTAAACCCTGGTCCGCCATGTATGGGTAGCATAAAATCAATTGATGCTCGATTCTTATTATAATATACATATATATGTATGTATGTATGTTTGCATGCATGCATGCATACTACCCACAAACATATCTCAGACATTTGTCAGTAAGTAAATAACTGCATTTTTGGTCAAATTTACTTTTTTATGAAAATCAATCTAATAATGCGTAATCTACCGATTGACAAAAAAAAATTTTCAAAAAATACTATTATTAACAAAATAATTTTGCAAATAACTAAATAAGTATACGTAAATGTAATATTAAAAGTGAGTAAAAATCTGTAACTTCACTTATTGATTTAAAATATTTTTAGTTAAATGACAAAAATTATATAAGTTTAGTTATAATCTTTTTAACTTTTTTTTTCTGTACTCTGGAATAAATATGCAATTGTCGTAAACAAAATAAGTTGAGTTATTTATTTTTGAACTCAGGTAAAACATCCGTTAAGCCAAGTTAAATACTTATACACAAAAAATAATTAGAGTTATTGGGTTATTCCAATTTACGATATGATACCGGATGCAATTTATTGTAAACAAAATAAGTTGAGTTATTTAGTTTTCAACACAGGCAAAAAATGCGTTAAACGATGATAAATACTTAGATACTGAAAATAATTACAGTTATTTAGTTCTTCCGATTTATTTTTGTACAGTTGTTAAAACTTATTTAGTTATATTGTCGCCTGAACAGTTATTAGAAAGTATTTGAGTAAATAACAGCGGAAAGGAAATATTTTAAAATAACTATTAAATTTGATACTACAAAACAAAAATATGGATACACAACTTTTAAGAGAAGTTTTCGGAAGTGATTATGAAGAAGAATATTGTGAGATTGTTGAAAATAGCATTCCTACTTTCGAGATTGAAGATACTGGTAATAACTTTTAAGATGTTTAAATAAGTATTGTATTTTTAATTTGAAACTTTTTTTAGAAAATTTCTTAGAAAGTAGTGAGAAAAAAAGCACAACCAACAGTAAAATTTCTTTATGTCACATAAAACGAGAACGAAAAGAAAAACAAGTTTTACACGATTCACCAAGTATTAAACCAAAAATTATTTATGTTTATAAATACTAAACGTTAATCTTCATTTTAGAAATACCTTGTAGCAGAAAAAAATTGGAGAGTGAAAACTTGGAAGCTCAGGAATTGATGGATACAGAGATATTATATTATAGAGAACAGACTTTACAAGAAAATACACATAGTGAACCAGATATGCTACATGAAATTCCTTATAATCAAAATTTTCTAGCTTGTGGTCAAGAACTAATGGATACACAAACATTATATGGAGAAAAAAATGTAGATAAAAATGTGCCCAGCGAACCAGATAAAATTCCTTGTGGCCAAGAACTAATGGATAGTGATAAAGAAAACCTAGAACCTAACAGCATTTTTCCAGCTGTAATTGAAACACAGTATTGTGTTTAGATTTGCAGCAGGTTCTTCCTACACCATTTTTACAAACATCTCTTGCATATTACAAACGTAGTCTTTCTACTTTTAATTTAACAATAAAAAATTGCTCAAATAATAAAACCACATGTTTTATTTGGGATGAAAGTGTAAGTAGCAGAGGAGCAAATCAAATCGCATCCTGTATTTTTAAATATTTTGATATGTATGAAAGCAGCCTTAAAAGCCATGTCGTAATATATTCCGATACATGTCCAGGACAAAATCGGAATTCAATTGTCTGGGCAATGTTTCAAGCTTTATTTTATTCAAAAGAATTAAACGGTAAAATTATAGAGCATAAGTTTCTAGAGCCTGGCCATACACATTTAGAATGTGATAATGACCATGCAGTGATTGAGAAGGCTAAAAAAAATAATAGTTCTGGAATATGGCATCCTCATGATTACAAGCAACTAATTCGTTCTTGTAAAAAGAAAAATCCGTTTATTGTTAAAGATATGTTAACAGAAGACTTTTTAAATTTTTCAAATTTATTTAAAACATATTTTAAAAGAACAAAAATTAATTCTCTTAAGGAACCAGTACAATGGAATCAAATAAGAATTATTAAATATCAAAAGGAAGATTTTGGAAAGTTAACATATAAAACTGATTACGCAGAAAATTTTAAAACGGCAAATATGTTAAAGAAAAAAAATATGGAAGCACCACAACAAGCACCACGACTACAATTACTGAATCAAGGATTATTATCCATTACTAAAGAAAAAAAGAAAGATATAATGGGTATGTTAAGCCTAATTCCTCCGATATTTCATCAATTTTATCGGGAACTTAAAGAATCAGAAAGTGCAGAAGATACATTATATGATTATAGCTCAGATAGCCCAGATGACGATATTTTATAATAAATTTTTTTTTTTGATATTATAATTATGTGAAACTATTTTTTAATAATATTATTCTTTAATAATATTTTTTTTTTATTAATTTAATATTTAATAACTTAATATTCTTAATTTCACACATTATTTTTTAAAATAAATTCATTTTATGTACATTATTATAACACGTTTTTTTTTTTGTTATTGTACCTACATATTTTATTCGTAGAAATTTGTAGTTTTTCAGAATTTTATTATTTTTTGTTTTGTATATAACATAATAACTAAACTTATATCGTTTTTCCTATTTCATATTTTCAATGCGAAAAAAGAAAATAAAATTGTCAACAAGTATATAAGTGGAGTTAATTACTTTTTCTCATTTACATTCAATCTGATCAAAAAAATATCTTTTCCTTTTTATTATCTATCATAATGCTGTTTATTAAAAATATATTATTTCTTTTTTAAACTCAATAATTATTATCTTTTTAATAACTAAAAACAAAAATATTATTACAATATCAATAAAATAATAGAAAAATTAGAAAAAAACACAAAAGTAGCTTTTTCTCAATATACCAAAAATGCAGTTATTTACTTATTGACAAATGCCTGAGATATATACATATATATCCATATGTACATAATATATTCATGCATACAAAATGTAACATTATATGTTGGAATATGAATATTTTTTAACTTTGATTTCTTTATTGATAAATTTATTGAAAATTGCTGAAAAATCAATTTTAAATCAATTATTTTATTTGTTTATACAAAATAGAAACAAAAAATAGCACAAAAACCAAAAAAAAAAATACATATGTATGTATGTATGAACATACAATATATGTTGGTATTTCGACAAAATATAAAATCTAAAAATATCGAAAAATAGGTACATATGTATGTATGTATGTTCATACTGATACATTAATTTATAAATTATAAATATTTAATTATTGGTCAATATTATTAAATTAATTAAAACAATATGTAATGCTCATTAGACTTTTTTGCTATTACATAATAGAATAGATATTAAGAATTAGGCTAGTGCTAAATTTCCAAACCAGACGAGTATTTTCTGATTTCGTTCTCTGCAAATTTTTCTTTCGCGTCAATGCCTCTTGCCTATAAACTATGTATAACAGTATAGGTATATAACTATATAGTATAAACTAATTTTGTAGAGAAGATTTTTGGTATTCATTTTTTAAACCAAAATTTTAGAGTTTTAAAAATGAGTCCACCAACACAAAGAAAAACCCAAATAAAAATTTTTATGAACCTCAAAAAAATTTTGTATAGGTATATTAATAGGTGTACACTATGTTTCGAATTCAAACAGAAGTTATACATACATACGCATGTACATATATGTTTTTTATATACATACTATCTATATATCGATCGATTCAGAAGTTATAATTTTCAAATAAAATATTTACACACACACATATAAAAGTAACGACTTCAGTCAGTGCAGAACCGTATGGAGGAATAAATAAAATAGGTACATATTAAGGTTATTACTTGCGGTTATTACAATTATAATTATCTAAAATGCTATTAGTAATTGGTCACAAAGAATAGTCATAATAACTTATGCACTATATGCAAACAAACATACATACATACATATATTATGTATACTTTATACATTTTATTTTTCACTAACAAAATAAAATCCTTTAGGTTTAAAAAACCAGTGCCTACATATTTTTGATCATTTGTGGAAATTCAACGAAATAGTAATGACAAAAAGAAATTAAAATTATCCTTTATATATATCAATTATCAATCAATTATCAAATATCAATTTATAGTATTCGTCGAAGAAAATTTTTTTTAGATAAAACTAAACTAAAGTTTTAACTTTAATTATTTTATTATACATTTGTGATATTTGATGCTTTTTTGTTTGGGTGCAAAGTATATGTAAATTGTATATAATCCTTATTCATTGTACTTAATACATACATACATAGTTTTTAAAAACCGTTGTTTCATGCATATGGACATACATACATATGTATATATACATGGTTGTGAATTTAACATAATAAATAATACATAATACATATTGTAATGTAATGTAATCTAATCTAGATTTTTTGTTTTGACGTTAATTCATAATATTGAACTTGAATATGTATAAAAATACATACCAACATTCAAATTGTGTATAGTTGTGTTTATATACATTTTCATATATATGTTTGTACATATCCAAATATTTCTTTTTCATTTTATTTTTTTTTTATTTTGTGCAGTTATTTATTTTCAAACATTTTTTTCATTCTTCGATTAGGCTTGCACTTGTGTATTTGTTTTAAGTTTTAATTTTGAAGAGTTTTTAATTTATATTATTTTAAGATTTTTTAATTTTTATTTTATGCTATGATTCGAATGAAAGACGAATTTTTATGCAAAAGTAAATCCTTTTTAACATTAATCTACATAAGAATATTTAATAAAATAAATTTAAAATAATTTTTTTTTTGTTTTTAGATAGTGGTTATTCATCCACATCTCCAGCGTCCACATACAGCTCGATGTCACCCTCGCAATCGAGTCAAGATGTACCATATCAAGATTTACAAACACTACAATTATCCCAAGGTATAGAATATTTTCTAATAAAAGCATTACATACTTTACATTTGTACCTATACACATAATTGATGTACTTATATTTTGATAATTTACATATATATCTAATTGTTTTGTTTTTCTTTATAATAGTTTTAAATTGTAATGATTTAGAAAATCCATCTATAACATTGGATGTTAAATGTAAGTTTATTAATATTAACATTTATTAATAGGTACTAATATTTACTAATAATTATAGTTTTCATAATAAATATTTTCTTGAAATTAATTTAAAAAAATACGAATTTTTAATATCTATCTATATATGTACATAGTTTTTTTTCTTACCTAATCTTTTTTAATAATTGTTATAAAAATAAATTAAAGAATATAAAAAATATGTACATTATATACATAGTTTATTTTATTTTCATCCAGAGAACAAAAAATCTTTATTATAATTGAATTTGTTTTTCATAAAACGGAAATAAGTTTTAAAGATAAAAGTCAAATATGATATTATAATGATTTCGTTATCTTAAGTACCTACATACATACCTATTTATTTTATATGTACATGTTGTTTTTATTGATTACATACATACATATATAAAAGATATAGGTATGTATACTTATTTTTTTATTTATTTTTAAGTTAATCAACAAAATTCACAATGTGCACAACAAGAATATATGCAATTTGGTGTAAACAATTATAATGCATCAAATTATCTACAACAAGTAACACTGGAAATCATTGAACAACCAGTGAGCAAATTCAGATATAGATATATATCTGAAATGCATGGAACTCATGGTTCATTAATGGGGGCGAAAAGTTCTAAAGCTAACAAATCCTATCCAACAGTGGAATTGAAAGGATTTTCAGGAGACGCATTAATTAGATGTACTCTTTATCAAATGGATAAAAAACAACCCCATTCACATCGTTTGGTTGTTAGACGTAATGAAAAAGATATTCCTGATCCACATGAATTAAGATTAAATGCTATAGATGGATATCGTGCAGTGTAAGAAATTTTTTCGCTTTTTTTTTCATTTAATTCGAATTTATTCATAAATATATTTCTTTATTAAAAAAAAAAATATATATATAGTTTTCAAGGTATGGGAATTATACATACAGCAAAACGTGATATAGCTAATGAGTTGTATTTGAAGAAAAAAACTTATGCCGAATTTGAAAAAGGTTCAGAGTTAACTGAAAAGGAACAAATAAAAGTAGTTTTTTTCACTTATAATTTAAAAACAAAATTAAATTAAAATAATTTTTGTAGTTAAAGCATGATTCGGAAAAAGAATCAAAACAAATGAATTTAAATCAGGTCGTTTTACGGTATGAAGCCTACGAAATAAGTAATAATCAGTTAAGGCAATTATGTGAGCCTATTTATTCAACGCCTATTAGCAATATGAGTAAGCTTTTAATTTTACTTATTTTAAACAAAAATAATCTAATAAATAAAAATTTAATAGAATGTGCTTTAACTGGTGAATTAAAAATAACACGACTAAGTACAATTGTAAGTAGTGCCGCAGGCGGTGATGATCTTTTCTTATTTGTGGAAAAAGTTGGAAAAAGTAATAACAAAATCCTAATAATATTAATTCATATTTATATTGAAAATTGGTTTTTTTTTTTTTTTTTGTTTTTAGAAAATATCAAAGTTCGATTTTTTGAAATCGAAAATGATGTAGTTGTGTGGTCTGATTATGGATCATTTGCAGAAGCTGATGTACATCATCAATATGCTATTGCTTTACGAACACCACCTTATAAGGATCAAGATATTGATAAATACGTAAGTTAACATAATTTATATTAAATTCAAAATAAATTTTTATTTTGCAAAAATCATTCGCAATAAAAAATCGCACAATAGTTAGAAATTCTATTAACAAAAAACAAAAACACAATATTTTTTAAGTACATATTCGATTTTTATTAAATATGGGCAACCAAATTTATCTTTAATAGGTAAATGTATTTATACAACTAGAACGCATTTCGGATGGTGATCGAAGTGAAGCATTAGAATTCAAATATAAGCCTAGAGATTGTGTTTCATCTCGCAAAAGAGCAAGAACTAGTTCATCTGGTATTGGTTCATTCGAATTACCAACAACCATAAATGATAATGGTAGCGGTACTACTATTTCAGAAGAATATAATAAAAATAATATTTTGGAAATGCTTTTTAATGATCGTATTTCATCAAGTGAAGCTCAGTTTATAGCTCAAGTAAAAACTGACTCAAATGGTAATTTAAAAGCAAAATAAATTTTAATTTTATTTCTGCTACATATAAATTAATTTAATTATGACGTTTTTCTTTTATTGTTTTTTAATATTCATTTTTTACTTTAATATGCATTGTAGAACTTATTAATTTTATGGATGCTAACATTTTTGAGGATAGCAACTTAGAAATGGATTGCGGAATGGATTTACGTACCACATTAAATCAAAGGAAATGTAAATAATAATTTTTTGTTTGTTTTATATAAAATTTTTGTATTAAGTTTGAATTTATTTTTTTAATTAAAAAAAAAAAAGTTATATTTTTATTGTTTTTAAAATGTTACCTGACAATCAATGTATTATTTTATATAATAAATATTAAAACTTTTTTAATAAAAAATAATTTAATTTAAAAAAAAAAACTTCACCAATTTTTCTGTATTACTGTTACAAGCTAATTTATGTTGTTGAACAATTTGGGATATACCATTAATGGTATTTAATTTAGTACACACTTTTTAAAAATATTTACGAAAATATGATAAAATGAGAGGTAAAAGATAAAAAAAATACAAATATGTAATCAAATCAATAAGAAGACCAAAAGGGATATTATTTTTGTTTTGTCTCAGGCCTTAGAACTTTAAATATGAAATTAAAAGACTTGGAATCTTAAATTAGCTTAGATACTATTTTTGTTTTAATTATATTATTTAACAATTCAATACTTACTTTTCTAAAATATGGGAATCAATTTAACATTTTTTCTTATCTAAAATCTTTCGTTTTATTTAACTTTTAATTTAAATAAAAAAAGAATCATTTAACTATTATTTAAGATTTTTTGTCAGTTTTCCCTTTTTGAATAAAAATATCCAAATTAGAAAACTAGTTAACTTTAATCCATATTAAAATTTAATTATTTTGAAAGATAAAAAAATATTTTAAAAATAAAAAAATATTTAACCTTTAATTAAAAAAAAAAAAATTTATTTTCTTGGAGGAATAATACAAGTTTTATAATAATTTTTTTTATTGCAGATAACACAAAAGAATTATCATTAAAAATAAATCATATATTGAAAGCCGGTAAATTAGGCGGTTTGGAAAAGAGTAAAATAAGACAAAGCGTAAAAGAAGTGCTTTTGGAATGTAATGAAAAAAATGAAGAGTAAGTAATTTTGATAAATATTTGTTAGTTTTGTTAAACATCAATAAAAACACAACATCGTTCGATCGATCAAAACAAAAATTTTCTCTCGATCTCGAATTCATGATCGTTAACATTTTTAAAAATTATTGTAAATATGCATTAAATTTATAGTTACTGGAAACATAATTTCTTTTATTTATGAAATAGTTCCAATTAAAAATAAGGGATATTTAATAATTTACATAATAATTAAGTAACAAAAAAAAAAAAAAAATTACTGACACTAATTTAAGTTCAAATGCAATTAACAATTGTCATAATATTAAGAAGATAAATAAAATGATAATTAAAATATTAATTTATTATTTATTTTTTTAATTTTTATTTTAGTTTATTACATAGAATTATTCAAAATAAAGAAATAACAGAAGGAATGTTTTTATTGAAAACAATTCAAGAACTTCAATTACAAGAAGTCCTTAATTGGGAAAATGATGAAGGTGATAATTGTTTACATGTTGCATGTACCTTTGATTGTTATATGTTTATAAGAACATTTTTAAATGGTGGTAAGTATAGATTTTTTTTTGTTTTTAATAAAAACAAAGATTTAAAATTAACATTAAAAAAAAAAAATTATTTATTATATAATCTAATGTATTTTGTTTTTTTTTTTTTTTTTTTTATATTTATTTAAAATAGGAGCTAATCCAAACAAACAAAATCGTAAAGGAAAAACTCCATTACATATTGCTGTTGAAGAAAATTTTCAAAATAGTATTAAAAAATTGCTTGATAAAAATAGTTATACTAATAATAGTATACCATTACATATTGATTTGGCAAATGATGACGGTTATACATCACTACATATTGCTATTAAGAAACAAAATTTAAATATTGTTAAACTTTTAATTGAAACTGGTAAAGCATCAACAAAAATATGTTGCTCAAAAAATGGAAATAATGCTTTACACTTAGCTATAGAACAAGTAAAAAATTATAATTATATTAATTTTTTTTTTATTTTTTCATAAATTTAATATTATTTTATTATTTTAGAATTGTCAAGAAATTGTAAAATTTTTATTAACTACACCAGTTAAAATAAATGGAAAAAATTCATCTGGGTTTACTCCATTAACGTTAGCACAATCTTATGGTGAAAAAGGAAAATCACTTGTTGATATAATATTAAATAAAACTGAAAGTTTACAAAATAATAAAAAAACGGAAAATTCACAGGTATATAATATATATACATAATCAATTTATGATTTTTGCCAAAGTTGGTTATTTTTTTAAAACAGATAAATAATATTAAATACAGTTGATATTTGAATTAATTATAATTAATACATATTATAACCAAAATAGAAATATAAAACACAAAATAAAAATTCACAAATTATTAAAAAAAAAAAAATTAAAGTTAAAATAATTCCTGTCTTTAATATATATTATATGTATATAATATTTCATCTATTTATGTTTTCATTAATTATTTTTTTCTTTCTATTATATAAAGGGTGAAAAGAGTGAAAAATCAGATAGTAGTTCTGGTGAAAGTGATGATGATCGTTCAATAAGATCTTTAAAAATTGCTGAAGAAGGCGAAGAACATAATACTGTGGACATTTTGAATGAAGAATTAATTGAAAAATTATCAAAAATTCTTGTTGAAAATGATAAATGGATAAAATTATTGAAATTGCTTAATTTACATTCATATGCTTGTTTATGGAAAACACCAAAAGCAATGTTTAATTTTATAAATGAAGTAAGATTTAAATTTAATTTAAAAAATATATAGAAAACAAAAAATTGTAAATATTTTTTTTCTCTTCCACAGTCAAAAGAGTACACCTTAGATGATTTATTTGAAGCGTTAAATCTTATGAATGAAAATGAAGCAATAGCTGTTATCAAAAATTATAAAAATTGTTAAAGTACATAATTAAATAGTGGTTAAGACACCGGCCTTTCATACGAAAGTTCTCGGTTTCAAACCCCGGCTGGGTCATATAAATTAATAAAAAACAGATTTATTAGTATAATATAATTACATTAAAAATAAGTATATATGTCCTATAAATTATAATTAATATCATATTGTAATAGCTATATAATAAAATAATAATAAAACCATAATTCTTGTATAAGATAATAGACGGCGTAGAAATAAAATAAACGTCTTAGTCCTAATCAACGGCTTAGTGAAATTAATGATCGACGAAACTGAAACTGAGTCAAATATGAATAATAAATGACTTAGTGGATGCCCTATGCTCCTCATAGGAGTGGCAAGGAAAAAAAAAAGAAAAACAATTAAAATAGATTTAAGTTTTCTGGACTTTCATTAAAAAATTTTTTTAAATATTAAATTTTAATGTTTTTTTAATATTATTTTTTATTTAAGTTTAAATAAACATTACAATGTTAATTGTATTACAATTTAAAAATATAAGAATAAAATGTATATTTTTTATACTGTTAAATGATATTTTTTTATTATTAAAGAAGAAAATTTGAAAATAAATACCTTTATGTTAACAAAATTAAAAAAAATTTTGAATACAACTACTTAAATTCATTTATCCATATTCTCTTATAGGATTTTATTTTCTGAAAAAAAATCTGCAAAAGGGCAAAACTGAAAAATTAATTTCTGAAATTAATCTGAAAAAGGGCAAAACTGAAAACCTTCATAAACCTACTTTTTCCAATTTAGTTCTTTTTTTTTTTTGTTTATTTTGATCTGCAAAAATTTTAGACATAGAACATTTTTTTTTTTTTAAGTTTGCTATATTGTTTTCTGTTATTTTAAAATTTAAATTTTTTGTGACAACAAATATTTTTAATTTTATATTCTTCATTAATCACTATTTACCATCTATTTAAATTTGAAACTGGTGAATTCGTTTTTCAAAAAAAATGTTACTCCCATTCTGCACTTTTTTGACAAGATACCAATTTTTGCGTTAGTTTCTCGAAAAAATGTTGAACTCAAAATAAATTCATATTCATTTGTAAAAAATTCTACATGTTTTATGCATCTAAATTTTCGACGGTACACAATTTTTACTATAAGCAAAAAGACAACATAATAAAAATAAAATAACAAACATCGATCATTATAAATTATACATACATTTATTCACACGAGGACAAGACAAGCGATAAGTAAATAATAAACAAGTAAATGTAACAGTAAGTCGATGCAATCGACTTATTTATACCCTACACCTAAAAAAATTAAATTAAATTAAAAATCCATAAGTTATTTTAGTTAGGTATTTAATATAAGCTAAAAAAATAAATGCTTTTACAACCTTTGTACAAAATTTCAGGTTTCTATCTTTATTAAATTCAAAGATATGCTTGTTAGGACTTGGGAGTTGTGTGGAAAGGTACCCGAACCCATGGACCGATTTTGTCCAGATTCGAACTTAGCCTTCCTTTCGTAATTAGTAACCTACTATATAAATTTCATCAAGATAGCTTCACTAGTTTTTGAGTTATCGTGTAAACGGACTAAATCGACTCAGGCAGGAGGTGATCCTGATTCAGAATATATATACATGTCCATATCTAACTCGCTTCCTTTTGGTGGTTAGAAACACCATACCAAAGTTAATATACCCTATACTTAATGTGTAGGGTATAACAAGAGTGAACAAGCTATAATACGAATAATAAAAATAAAAACTACAAAATATTGCTGTAATAATTTCTGGGATAAATTTTGTCAAATCGCAGCTTTTAGATACTTCATTATCTTCAACTGATGATGAGATTTTTAACATTTGACAGGGAAACTTCTTAGAAGAGTATTTCCATTTTGTTCTTTTATAATTGATCTTTGTTGTTGTGCTGAGTATATTGATGATCCTAGCCATGGCTGTTTGGTCTAACAATTTATAGCATTTATTTAAATCTATTTGATCAATTAATTATTTTATGTTTATTTTTATTTTTATATTTTCAATTTACAAAAACCTAGTTGAATTAGTTACACAAAATATATTCTTTGAATTTCTTTTTAAATAGGCAAATGTTGTGTTATCCATTATATAACTTCAAGCAATAATAAAGTACTTTAGCCTATCGGTTTTGAAAAACTGAAGATAAAAGTTGGACTTATTTCTAATATTATTATATAGTTATGTATGAAAACCATTCTATTCAATATGAAACTATATATTTTTTTTTTTTGTATAATTTTAAAAGCAATGGTGTATAATTCTGGTTTGCAAATATTTTCGAAGCTTAGATATTGATCTGAATATAAGGAGCTTGTTGGAAGATTACTTTGATAGCCTTCTTATGCAGAATATTTAACTTAGCTATATTTAACGCATTTTCTGCAGCTCTACATCAGATAGGATTCAGGGGGACATTCTTGGTGTCTTTGGAAGATTCCCACATCCCTTAGGAAAAAAAAAAAAAAAATAGTATAAAGAATAGGTGTAATCTTTAATTTTTTGAATTATGTAACAAAAAGACCAAAATAGTCAAAAATTATAATTATAAAAAGTTTTGTTTTTCATAAAAGAAATAAATACCTACATACATATGTACATATTTTTTAATCCAATAATTTAAATTCAATCATATTTTCAACATTGTGAGTAGGTACATAACATTATTTATTGTTTGGAAAAGAATATTTCTTGCATCTACATACATACATTCATACATATGTACAAGTAATAATTGAATTAATAATAAAATACATACATACATATATAAAATATAAAACAGTTAATAATTGTCCTATGTATGTACATATATAGTAACTGTAGCAACAAGGTGAATTTAGACTTTAATAAATCTCTCATTTGAAGTAACGCAGAAACTGTACTTACAGTTAAGCAATTTCGTAACTATTGTTATACCCTACACATTAAGTATAGGGTATATTAACTTTGGTATGGTGTTTGTAACCACCAAAAGGAAGCGAGTATAGACATGTATATATATTCTGAATCAGGATCACCGCCGTAGTCGATTTAGGGATGTCCGTCCGTCCGTACGCACGATAACTCAAAAAATAATGATGCTATCTTGATGAAATTTATACTGTAGGTTATCAATGACTAAGGTAAGGCGGGGATTGTAAATGGGCGAAATCGGACCATGCGTTCGAGTACCTCCCATACAACTTCCAAAACCTAATACGCATATTTTCGAAATTAATAAAGATAGAAACTTAAAATTTTGTACGAGGGTGTGTTTTTCTGAATCCCTGATATCCCCAAAATTTGAGATGAAGTGGAGTGGTTGTTCGGGTACCTCCCATACAACTCCCAAAACCGAACATGCATATCTTCGAAATTAATAGACAGAAACTTCAAATTTGGTACAAGGGTGTTGTTTCCTGAATCCCTGATTTGTCCAAAATTTAAGATGAATTAGAATGGTTGTTCGGGTATCTGCCACACAACTCCTAAGACCAAACAAGCATATCTTCGAAATTAATAAATATATAAACTTGAAATTTGATATAAGTATGTTCTACCCTGTTGATGTCTCTAAAATTGGAGATGAATTGGGGTGGTGGTCCGCGTGCCTTCACACACTTCCCAAGACCTAACAATCATATTTTCGAATTTAATAAAAATAGAAACCTGAAATTTTGTACAAAGGTTGTAACAGCATTTATTTTTTTTAGCTTGTATTAAATACCTAACTAAAATAACTTATGGATTTTTAATTTAATTTGAATGTTTTAGGTGTAGGGTATAAATAAGTCGGTTGCATCGACTTACTGTTATTTTTACTTGTTTTAATTAAATTTTGCACTAATATTTTGTTTATTTTTATACTAAAAAAAGAATAAATATATGTAGATTTGTATTGAAATTATTAGACTTAAATAGAATTGTACTAAAATTTAGTTGAATGTATTGAATGTAATTTTTACTGTATTGAAAATTGCATCACATTAGGTAGCCTTTGGTACGAGTCAATGCATTTTTTCTTATAAACATTTGACGAGCGACGAGCTTTTTCTTCATTAAAAATTTTCCAAAATTTAAAGAATAAAGATTGCTTCGTTTCATTGTCAGTTTTAATAATAAAATTATGTTAACAGTTAAAGTAAACAGTCTGATTAAACTTTAAAGTGAAGCAAAATACAAATAAATTATAAATATACAAATAATATACATATGTATGAATGTACATATGTTTGTATATGCATTTGTACGTCCATACGTATGTATGTAATAAAATAAGCAATATAATGTGAGCTTTTTATTCCTTTATGAATCAGATTCTTAGAAAAACCAAATGGACTTATTAATTTATTTGTTTGTTTTATTTTTTTATATAAAAAATTTATATTACAGTGAAACTTCCCTAACTCGTACATTCATAAACTCGAACTATTTTAATGCATTTAAAATTAAAGTTCAATTGTTTGTTATATAAATTATAGTTTCTCTTACTCGAAAATCTCTTTAACTCCAATTTTTCTCTTTCGAACTTTTTTTAAAAATTGCAGGTTTTTACACGAGTATTATTTTTCTGCTATATTCTTTTTTAAAAACTCTCCTTTACAACAGCTTTGCTTTTACACGGGTATTCTTTTGAATACAAAATTTTGTGTGTGTTAGCGTATATATCATTTGTATTAATTTTTTTTAAACCGAAAACATTGTCGAAGTGAAAATATTGCAATTAAAATGTGTATTCAAACAGAAATTTTTTTTACCCAAAACAAAATTTGTCAATGTATTGGTTTTACAACAGTGAGTATCACCTATAGTTTGCGCTGAAAAATAAGTCTACAAAAGAATACAAGTGTAGAGTTTTTTCTTTGTGTCTTTTACCTCTTTCCTAAAAGCAAAAAGAATACAGCAGAAAAAGAAATCTCGTGTAAAAAACCCGCATTCAGTTCAGGCAAATATACATATTTTTTTGTGTTCGATATAAATTTAAAAATTAAAATGCCGGTTGAAAATTAAAATATTTATCTTTAAAAGAAAAAATTAATTTAATTATGCTTTGTGAATTTTTTTTAAGTCTCTATTACTCGAATTCTCTTTAACTCAATCCAATTTCCGAACATTTAGAAAGTTCGAATTATAGAAGTTTCACCGTAATTTTATACACGGCCATAATTGCTTTTAATAATACATATATATGTGTGTACATATGTATATGAACATGATTTAAAAATACAGATAATAAGTTCTTACATAAGTATGTACATGCATACATACATTTGTACGTATATAGTTGATAAAATAATATGTACATAAAAATGAAACAATTCTTGATAAATATTTTTATTAAAAAACCCAAAATTATTTGCTAATATGTATGTATGTACAGATGTATGGAGCATTTACTTATATATGTATATATGTACATATTAATGTAAAAAAATGGTTGATTCATAGTGCAAACCATGTGTCACACAACTTACATACAGTATCTACATATTGAAATCAATTAAAAAGTAAATTACATACATTATTTCCATACAAAAGTAAGTTGCGCCGTTGGGTTCTGCCCCAAGTGCAAATATTGAAAAATAAATAAAAATTAAATATGTATAATATATATAAACATATATAAACATATGTATGAATATATGTATGTATTTATTTAATGGGAAAAAACCTTTTGTAACGGGTAATTCCCATTTTTATTCAATCTATTTTATTAAACAAAAATAAAATCAACAACATATTTGAGACTTTATGATGCTGAAAAAAAATGTTTCTAAACTTTTGTACTTATGTTTCCTAAGATTTATGCAAATCAAGTATTTTTAATACTAGTTTTAGCACTTTTTTGGAACCACTTAATTAATTTTACTAAACTTCTGCTTTTATACAAAACATGAAATAACATTTTGTTTGTTTTAATACAATTTACAACTATAATTAGCAAAACCTATAGTAAAATTATTTCAAAACTAAAAGGTGTAGGTACATTATTTAGGTTTACAACATACATACGTAATGTATGTAGATACTTATGTATATTAAATAATAGATAGGCAGTGAAGAAAATATTTTCAGCCAATTTTGAGAAACAGCTGAGTGAACCGTGTGTATTTATTGCTTTAGTTTCCTCAGAAATAGATTCCTAAAAGATGAAATAATTTCATTTCTAATTTTTAATAGAATTTTATCTGTTACTGTTCAAAATTTTGAATAACCTTAATTAAATTAAATTTTAGTTTTAAAAACAAAATATATCAATTGTTAAGTAATATAAAAACTTAAAAACTCTGAATGAAAACTGGTTAGAAAAAATGTTTATAAAAAACTGCTTTACATTATTTTAATAAACAGCTGAGTGAACGAAATGTATACATTACATATTATAAAATGCATATGTATTTTTTTGACTGAATACCTTAAGATAGGAAAACACATAAAAAAAAGAAACGACTATATAGAACTTCCCATCTATTAGTTAATATAGGATCTTTCAAAATGAATTTTCAAAAGTAAATAATTAAAAGATATATAATTTAAATTGAAACTGGAAAAGTTTTTATTTATTTTTGAAGCACAATGTTTGCCATTTATACTCTGAAAATTATATCCCCCATGTGACCACCACTTGCATACAGTATCTGATTCTTTTATCAAAATTTTCGGTCACATTCTGGCCTAGTTGTGACTCTATCTCATCAATAACTCGAATAATTTCTGCTTTCAATGCTTCCACGTTTGTTTACTCGTTTATGGCCAAAACTGGAAAATCATCGTTTTGTTCCAGTATCCAATTGGCAAACTCCCGACACATGGAATGATCTTGTGGCAGCAATTCTTGTGTCAATTGAACTTCACCGCTAAATCTTTGCGCATAATACGCCATACAGTTGTGTCAGAAAGTCCCAATTGTTTCAAAAGCTATCACTCACAGCACGAATATTTTCTTGTGAACGACCGGCAAGAGCATACTGATGTCTTTCTCGATGTTGTACTGCACCAGTTTCTTGAAATTATCGCACAATATTACCAATTTGTTGCTCAGTTGGACGAATTTGTCGTCTATAAACATCGCGTAATTTGCGAAATACATTTCTTACAGAACGACCATTTTCATAAAATAATTAAATAATTTCAACACGTTGTTATAATGTATACGACTCCATTTTTATAAATGGCAAACTTCAATTGTCAAAATGACATATAATATGGTACTAAAATTTAATTAAAAAAAACGAAATTCTAAAGAGGTCATAATAATATAAATATGATAATTATTCTAAAACGTTATTTGTTTTGCAATATCAATTTGAACAATTCATCATCTAATAAGTAACCATCTATTAATAAGACACTTTATTATTAAGTGCCTCAGAAATACTGGCCATCAGTGATCAGAATAATATGCCGCATAATCGAAATCAGTGAAAAAACAGGTGTAGGCCATATGCTTAGAAAACCTTACAAGCATAGCGCAATTAGTGTTAGAATGGAATCTTCAAGGAACAAGAAGAATGCTGAATTTAGTGAAGTATACTAGAATAATTGATCTAGTTAAAATAACACTGCCACCCCAACCACGGCTGCGATCACGAACTTCAAAGCAAATCTTTGTAAATCAATGTTTTGAGTTATAATTGCGCGACTACGGTAGCCGTGAATATAGCTTCATTTTTAATTTATAGCAGAGAATTGTCAAAAATGTATACATTTTGAATCCGTCAGTCAGTGTAAAGAAAGTCTGTAATTAGTTTAAAAACTATACAGAAATCATATTATTATAATTAGTAGCGCTACAAGATAGTTTTTTCTTTTCTTTTTAATGCATTTTTCTGCCACATATAAATGTGGACAGAAAATTACAGTCTTTCCTGTTCAGACGTGACTGTAAATATCGTAAGGGGGAATAACTCTTACGACGTGTGTGAGATTCGAACCAACACTCCCTCGGTGTTTACAGCGTATTTTATACGCTCTTACTCACTAGGCCACGGAGGCCCCATACAAGATAGTTTGTAGACATAGTCATGGTTGTGGTATGGTGGTAGCGTTATTATAACTTGGGTTTACAAATTAAAAGGTTTAATAATTAATTGTAAAAGAGTTCTTTCTACAAAATAACTTCTAATTAAAAAAATTTATTTTAATAAGACTAAAATAAAATCTGATTTAGTTAGCATTTTTTAAGTTAAAAGAATTATAAAACAGCTTATATTTATACAGTGTATGTATAGTATGTACATAATTAAGGTGTATTACTGGATTGACTATTGGATTGATAAACAAACAATACATCTGCAAATTTTTTATGTAAAATTTAGCATTATTTTATACATATAAAAAAGCATTTTTTTAGACCATCGACACGATCATATTATTCATGTATGTATGTATCAACATATGCTATGTGGTAAAATGTTTGTACGTTGGTTTTGTTTAAAGCTTTTTTCAGATTTGCGATTTATTTTATTTTATATTTTTTCTATGCAAAAAAACACTTAAAATAATTTAATTTTATTTTCATTTTTCATTTAAAGTTTATCTACCAAAGTAGAAAGTCAAAAAGTGAATTTTATTAAAAAAAAAGTACATATACATACATATGTATGTGAATACAACAAAGAATAAATTTAAAAAATATTTTATTAAAAGTGATTTATAAAAAAAAAGAAATAACTTGACAAAAACAATTAAATAAAATAAAAAAAAAAATTATTTTATGTTCATTTATTAATTGATAGATAATAAAGGTGAGATAGAATTTTAAAATTATTTAATTATTTATATAAAATATCTTAAAAAGTGTTAAATTTTTGCTAAGTATGGTCTACTTGTAATGTAAGTAAATTGACTACTTAGTTAAATTAAAATCAAATATGAATGAAATGGTCAATATGAATTAAAGTTCCATTACATATGTATGTACATTACTGTAAATTGTAATATTTATCAAAGTTAAACGGGAGAAACCCAAATTCTTTTAGTACATAGTACCATACATACATCATATATAAAATGTATAAACAATTTTTTGTATAGATACATTTTTGATTATGTAGCTGATTCATCTCTTAATAATTTCATTAATAAAAAAAATAATCATTCGTTTTAAGTTTAATACATCCATAGATCCATTGTATATTTTTATTACGTACATATGTACATACCTTATATATACATATATTTTAATATTAATTTAATTATATTGATTTGATGATGAAAAGATCACACCATTATTCTTTTATTTAAATTTTTTATAAAAAATTCTTAATAACAAACATTATTGTTTAGATTTTTTATGTACAATACCTACATAATATATTTGTATGTATGTATGTGTACATATTAAATTGTTCAATAATTTTGTATTTGATATAAAGTTTTTGTTCTCTAATATGAAATAATAGGTGTTATTAATTAAGTTCAAAAATATAAAAATAGAAAAAAAAAATATAAAAAAAGTTCTTCAGATAAGTGAAATTTTTTTTGTTTTATCAATTCTTGGAAATTATTATCAATTACAAGTGTTTTTCTTTAAGCAAAAAATTTATTTTATCATATCATACATATTTAAGGTCAAAGAAAGGACTGGACTATAAACATAAATAAAATAGTACAAATTGATAACAAGGTTCTAAAAACAGTATTAATGAACTTAGTTTTAAAGGAATTTAATCTGTAGTTTAGTTTTAGTTGCATATTGACTTAGTACATATGTATGTATGTACATCCATATTTATTATATAGGTACATAGATACATAATATGTATGTAGCTATATGTTAGTATATAATGGGTTGGGTTCAAAATCCGTAATTTCAAAATCCCGAAAGTCAAAATCTGTAAAAAAAATTCCGTAAAAAATTTTTTTTTACAAATTTTTTGCGGTCTATTTGGAATTTTCAAAACTATATAATAAAAATTTTAAAAAAACTTAATTCTTTCTCTTTTCATTATTCTTTATTTTAACTTAAAAAAAAAAAAAAAAAAAAAAACATCCCACTTTAAACTTGCAAGAATAATAAAAAAATAAAAATTATATAAGATTGTTGAAATTTCAGAAATAATTTTTATTAATACTCAATATGGGAAATCCCCAATAGGCAAAAACAGCTAGTATAAGAAAAGTAACACTACCTCAATGTTGCTGCAACACTTATGTAACATGTGTTGCGATACTTTAATGTTGCGATGCTTTCATGTTTAATTTTACGACACTTTCGACGTAACGTTGCAGATAGTTTTTATTTTTAAAAACAAGACGAAACGAAAACGACATTACGAAAAATTGAAAATGTCTGCATTTTTAAAAATATTTTTTTTAAACTTTTTGTTGGAAGAAAATTTGCAATCATGTGAGAAAGCCAATTTTTACTTTTCAGTTTCTTCCATTTTAAAAAATTAAGAAACAATGAAATTTGAATTTCAATTGTCAAATTCAAAAATACTTGTGGCAACGTAAAATTTCATGTTGCTCATATTTGATAAATGTTACCTTAATGTTGCTGCAATGCATAGATATATTACTAATATATATATCTATGCTGCAATGTTACTTAAATGATTATGTTGTTTGTTGCATGATTAATTTTTGATTTCATAACCTGAAACATTATTACGACACTGTCGCAGTGTTTAATTTTTGATTTCGCCCTAAGAAAATAAAATCAGTAAATTCAAGAATCTCTTCAAACCATTAAAAAAAGAACCCAACACACAAATAGAAAAATATATATGTATGTGTGTATATAATATGTATATATGTACATACATATATGTATTAATTTGCTACTTCAACTTGTATGAACAAACGTATGAACATAAAAATAACTGGTATCTAATCTATTGAATCTACGGACATATGTATGTATGTATGTACATACTTACATATTTAAAATTTTTTTTAAAGAAGTTCTATTTCTATACCTGGCAAAATTTGTTAGTAAATGTTAGGTTAGTTTTGTAGCAGCAGGTTCTAGTAGCTGTCATACAACTCAAAATTTACATAAATATGTCTCTTGATACTTAATACTATGATCACCACCATTATTTACACTGATGACTGAACACATTTAATATGAAATGCAAAATGTAAATCAGTATACATACATACATAAATAGGTAACTTTTTTAAAAAATTATTTTATTGCGTTCATTTTTTTTTACGTACACTTACACTTTATTTATTTCTTTATAATTGAGATAACAAAAAAAAACAAAAATAAATAAAAAATCAAAAAAAACTTAAATTTCAAAATTATTTGCAAATGGTCGAACTGTGAAATATTTGTTTAGTTAATGAAATACTAAACACAAAAAAAAATAAAATTAGCAGAAAGCAAAAAAATTAGAAAAAGAAAAAAATTACATTCTTTTGAACGTTTTTTTTTTTTTTTGAATTTATCCAATTTAAACTTAAAATATGATATTTTACCGTTTACATAATTGAATATTAAGTTTTCGTTATGAAATAATTGTCCAAAAATGTTGAATTTTAATTCAAATTTAAGTTTGAAATACATACATAACATACATATATACATACACACATATGTATGTTTGAATGTTTTTGCTACTATAGCTAATAAAATTACAGTCAGTTCAACTCAAAATTTTTAAATACACATCCATAAAAATATGAAAATAGAAAATACATATAGTTTAACATGACATCCATTTTAAACACTGTCAAAAAAGAATGAGAATAAAAATGTTTCATAATTTAGTGAACAATAATAATATGTAATTCAAAACCAGATCTGACCTGTATTATAATTCAAGTACCAGTACTATTACCACTTACCCAGTCCTGATATTCATTGCTTTGTCAAGTACCAATATTATCGTATTACTTTCGATACTTACATAATTTATGGTATAAGTAAAAGGATCAAGTAAAAATACTTGTAATTATATTTTGAGTTTAATTACTTTTGTAATTATTTTTTGTTATTTAAGTATTTTCAAGTATGCATGCATTTAAGTACCAAGAAATACTTAAGTATTATAAGGATTTAAGTATTTTTCAAATATAATCAATAATAAAATTCTATACTACTTGAAAGTTGAAAACAGTATTAAAGTTAACAAATTTGAAATTTATATAATATTAAATTCTTAAATAATATTTTTATAAATTCATATTATTTTTATTTTATTTTATTTTATTTTATTTTACAAAACCCCTAAGCAAGGTCGTTACAAAAAAAATTCTTAAATTAATGCTTATAATTAAAATTAAACAAAACAATGACTTAAAACTACATTTATAATAACTTAAAACCTAAAAAAAGTTAATGTATTGCTATTGTTATTATTAATTTTTTATTTAAACTACATTAACAACTTTATTTTAACAAAAAAAATTGAAATATCAGTACAGATATGTACATATATATAATGACAATCAATTTAACATTTTATGTAATAACTTATGTAGCAAATTAAACGTAAATAAATATCTTATTATTACGTAGAATTAAATTTAAAAAAAAAAATGAACATTTTTTTTTTTTATTAACAGTACTTGAAAGCATTAAATTACTATTTATAAAATGTACAAAAAAACAAAATATCAAAAGTAAAGCATGATGACAATAGTTGTCTACGTAAAGATAAAGAAAACAAGTTTAATGAATTAAGTCTTGTGGTGTAACTAGGTAGATTAGCAAAATCAAAAGGGTTATATTGATTCCTTAATGCAAATAAAAGAAATTGAACTGATTCGATTCTATTGGAATGAACTGCAAAGGTTGGATCCCAAACAATGTTACCGTATTCTAAGATAGAACGAACTAGGGAACAATAAAGAGATTTTGTCACAGCTAAGTCGCTAAATTCTTTAGCTCTTCTCTTAATGAAACCTAACATTTTATTAGCCTTTGAAACTATTAGGTCATAGTGAAGATTATAATTAAGTTTATTATCGAGAAGAATTCCCAGATCAGTAATGCTAAAAACCCTTTCAAGAGTAACATTATCTATTTTGTTGAATTTGAAGTTTTGCTGCATCAGGATTATCTTTAACCACTTGATATATTTTTAGGTCATCAGCAAACGAAATGTGAGATATATTGCTTAGATATTCCGAAAGATCTGAAATAAAAATATTATTGAAATATTAGACCTAATGTACAAAACTGAGCTTGCAATCAAATCTTTTTTCATAAAAATTTAAAACTTAATTTTTTTGCTTTTTTAAATAAAATGATTAGAAAATGTTCAATTCCTGATTGCAAATCCAAATACAGTACTAACACGATACTGGTTCCAACTTTTCGATTTCCGAAAAAAAGAGCCTTTGATAAATTTTATAAATAATTGTTGTATCAAAATCGGATTACATAAATAACTTTGAAAGGCGCATTTGATACCAAATCTAGCATTTAAAAAAAAAAAAAATGAAATAACATGTGATGATGATTTAATTGGCTGAATGGCTGGGATTTATACAATAAATTAAAAAAAAATAATAAATTTTTTGTCCAGGTACGAATAAATACTCTCTTTCAAAACTTTTAATAAACTTTTTCTTAATAAAAATGTAGTTGAAGGACTTTTTTTAAAATTAATATTTATGAATGAAATAATTAAATTTTTTTAAATTTATTTTACCAAATGATATAAAAAAAAAGAAATTTAACATCCCCTTTGGACGAACTTAAAAAAAAATACATAGTTTTCGAGTTATTTCGAGATTTGTAATGGGCCTCGTATTACTCCTATTATTTTCCCGCATACGACTACGTGTATTTTCATGAAAAATGGGTCTTCTATACAACTTTTTTCATTTAGTGCCCAGACGTTTATTGTTCGACGTGACGTGACAACATCCAACCTTTTATTATTTAATTTTTTAGTACCTGTAGTTAAAGTTTTGTAGTTCTCTTAAAATTTAACTTCTAATAGTTGATAAAAATATTGATATTTCGATCAATGATAAATCAATCACAACGCGTTCGATATGCCAATGACTGACTCAAAACTGAAATGCGAAAGCTGAAGAATTTTGTGAAACGAATACTGGCAGAAGTTCTTCATAGTGCCAGTCTTTGACCAGGGGAAAATTGTCCGTTTCTTTAAGAGGATTGACTAGCTAGATGAGGTATTGTAATCAGAGAGTTGATAAATGACTAATTTAATGGGGATGTACAACGATTCAAAGAGCGTAGCTATAAGAGTAGATACCTATATAGATTATATAACTAATTCTTTTACGAAACAACTACAACATTGTAAATTTTAAACTAAAAATAAAGTAATATGGCATTTTTGCCATACATTCAATGATTCAAATTAAAAAAAAAAAATATCGGCAGATATTTATATCTGGACGATATAATATAAAAAAAAAATAACTAATTTGATTTATTTTTATTTTTTGTTCTTTTAATTATTTTGCCATAATTTCATTTGTTATTTAAAATTATTTTTATTTTTACAGAAGCAGAAAATTTTTGGAAGACAATTTTTAATATTGTGAAAGACCAAAACAAAAGTCAAAAATGAATTCAAATAACTTAAATAATGAACCATATTTAGAAATGACTGAACAACCGGGAGCTTCATATTATAGAAATGAATCCGAGATTGAAAAGGAAAAACATGGTTGTATACAAGGTGTTAGTAATGGTAAAACTTATCCAACTGTTAGAGTGGTTAATGGAAAAGGTAAAATGAAAATTGTTGTTGAACCAGTTAATGAAGACAATGGAGAACCACACTATTGTAGATTGGTTAGACAAGATAGAACATCGTTGTCTGAAAAGGTTATGGATAAATGTTCATTTCATCTTACAAAAAAAAATAATTATACAGAGTAAGAAAATTTTAAATTTTTTATACCTACTTATTTTAATAAAAATTATTGAATTTTTGAAAATATGATTTACCTTTTTGATATGATAATTTTATCATAATAATTTTTAATGTTTTAAACAGGAAATGTAAACTCGCTGTAATGATACCAGGAAAAGATTCTAAATTTTTAAGACCAAATACTGAAAAAAATTTAGGAAAAATTATTCTCAAATTTGAATTATTTGATGAAAATGAAAATAAATTAGATGAAATTAGAAGTGAAGCTTTCAGTAATAAAAGTAAGTGCTTTATTTTTTTTTTTTTTAGATTTTCATTAAATTAATTTTCTTAAAATTTTGTGTCTCTTAATTTATTAAATAGAAAATATTTCCAATTATAAAATATTTTTTTAAACAAAATTATTAATGTTCTTTAAAGGAAATAAATTGGAAATTAAAAAAATGAGTCAAATTGAAGGTAGTGTAGAAGGTGGTTCGAGTATTTGGATAGCTTGTTCACGTTTTCAATCAAGTAATTTTCATTTCCTTTCATTACTTAACAATTTATTTATTTTTTTTATTTTTTTTTATTATAAATTAATTTTAATTTTCTTTTGTTTAGAAAATAATAATATTGAAATAAGATTTTCAAAAGAAAATTGGGAAACCTATGTTAAAATTAATGAAGCTCCTAATCAAGATCTTTTAATTATTGATTCACCACCTTACATTGATCAAAATATTGTAGAACCGGTAACCTAAATTTATTTTGTATTAAAAAATTAATGATGTTTTAACATACCAAATGTTTTTTATTTTCTATTTTGTTCTATATCAGGTTATAGTAGATGTCCAATTAAAAAATCAAATTGATGGTGCAGTAAGTGAAAAATTTTCATTTACATATCAACCTAAACGTCAAGCAATTAAAAGATGTGCATCACCAATAGAAATGTATGATAAAGAAAATCATGCCAATGGTGTTATCGTTTCTGATAATATTCTTAGTGAATTTTTACAACTTAAACGTAAAAGAATAGATGATTGTAATATAATAGAAAAAAATTCATACACAAATTATTCAACACCAATAGAATATAATGATAATATTGATAGTAATAATAATGATAGTTATATTAATGATAGTTATAATAATGATAGTTATAATAATGATAGTAATAATAGTTATAGTTATAATAATGATAGTAATAATAGTAATAATAATAATGTACAAAATGAATTACCAGGTAAATATGAATAAATATCATGTACATATATTAATTTAATTAAAATATATTATATTAATACAATAGACAACATAAATGCCAGTGAAATAAATTCCGTAAATATTCCATTTGATGATTCATCCTTTGATGTTTTTTCTGATAACTCATCTCCTAATATTGATTCTGGGTATTCCGACAACTTATCTTTTAATATGGATTTTAGCCATTTATCAGTTGATGTTTCAAGCAATATTTCATCTCTTGGTATTCATTCTGGTGTGTCATCTAATGTTAATCAACCTCTTGAACAACATAATTTAAGTGAGTATAATTTTAAATTTAATTTTAAATTATAAAATACTTTAAAAATAATATATAAGAAAAGTTCCTATATTATAATTTTATAAATAATTTTTAAAATTATTATTTATATTTTCCAAATAAAATTATTTAGTAAATTATTTATATATTCAGTGGTGTAGCTAAGAATTTTGGGCCATAATACAACCAATAAAATTGGGCCCCCTATTAATTTATTTATAAATAAAAATTGATATTTTTAATTTTAATAAAATTTACACTTTTTAATTAAAATAAAAGTAATAAATATTAAAATTTAAAAAGATTTTTTTTTTGCTTTCACTTTAGCAAAATTTTGAATTAAATCAATTAAGTCCATTTTTGCAGATTCTGTTGATTAAATAGTTATAGCAAAGCAAAATCTTTAAGTCTATTTTAAACCATTTGTAAAATTTTGCACATGCTTAAAAATTTCAATAGTAACGGATTCTAATCCTATATTTTGCCAGTTACTAATGGGCTCTAACGTTTTGTATTACCTCGCTGTTATTTAACTATGCCGCTGTATACATTTAAAATTAATATAAAATATGGATTCATATCATATATGAATATAATATACTAGATATAATATATTTTTTAAAATTATTATTAAAGGTGATCTTAATGATGTTTTGGAAAAAAATCTACCAACATTAAATTGGATATCTGATAATAATTTTCCATGTGGTATAACAGAAGAATTTTTGTTATCTGAAAATTTTGTGGTGCCTGGTAAAATAATACAAGTTTTGTGTAAAATTATTCTTATATTAAATTATTTTTATTTTTTTTTTTTATTATTTAAAGGCTTTCCATGTATTCAAACTGAGCCGACCGTAACAGTACCGTTTGACAATTATTTCAATAATATAATCTAAAATTCTATATTAATATTGTATGTTATATTTAAAGTATAAAATAAAATAAAAGATAAGTAAAAACAAAAACCATAGCCTTTTTTCCCTAGAGCCTATACTAATGTTTTTGTTACTTACTTGTTGATTGTTAAATTTTTACTGTTACAATAATTGTCAAACGTATAAAATAAGGCACAGTTTGAAATATGGATTAGTTTTTAATTTAATTTTTTTGTTTTTATATAAATTAATGATTTTATTTATTTTTCAGAGGATTTTTTTTTTTTTTTTTATATTATATATTAATATAATTAATGTTATTTGTAATGAGTTTATAAAGTTTTAATTCTTTTTTGATTCTTGTTGATACAATATCGTATTAGTGAAAGTTGTCAGAAATTTTTAAATTTTTAATCAAAAATTTTATAAATACATATAATATGAATATGTAATTTTAATTAAATAGAAAAATAATTTAAAATGTAAATGTAAATGTAAAATAATTAAAATTTCGAAAAAAAATTTTTTTTACTCATTACAATCTCATTAAAATTTATTGAATTTATTTACTCGCACATTTTTTTTTTTTAGGTTCATCATCATTATAATGGATATTTTTCAAGATGATCATTTTTTTTTTTTTTTTTTTTTATAATAAATTTAATTTAGATACGGATTTTTTGTAATCAAATATTTTATTCCATATTGGATTTACATATTGTACATTTTTCTGTATTAGAATATTTATCTATATTATAATAATATTTACGTTTTAGTAAATTAAATAACACAAATAATAATATTTAAATTGACTTAACTTATAATTATTGAATTATTGAATTTTTAAATTTTTAAATATTCTCATTTCTTTTATAAAACTCATTTTTATTTGGCCAAAAACTAGAGAATTTTTCATTTTGTTTTTTTTTTTTTTTACCATTAAATTTTTTGTTAATTTAATGACTAATGAAAGAGGCCTATAATAATTTTCTTTCATTTAAAAACTATTTTCCAAAAAAAATTTTTTTTATGATTTTTCAATATGATTAAAAGAATATAGTTTTATAATGATGATCATATGATGATATTATATATAAAATCTGATGATCATATTATATTAAGAACATTGAATGAAATTTTTTTAATTCTTTCGGAAATGTTTGAACAAAACGAAGAAGATTCCTTTATGTTATTAAGAATAAATAATTTATTTAAATAAATATAATTCGTAGAATTCGAAATTAATTGGGGATTCTTTATATGAAGAGATCCTATATAATTTTGGGTTGATCAAATAAAATTTATCGGAAAATTAATGTTTAGTATTTTTTTTTTATTTTAATAATTTAAGAAAAAGCTTAATTATATAATTTGATATTGTACAATTTATTATGTGTAAAATAATTTCATTTAAAATTTTATAACTAAAAATATAATTTTATGTCTTTACAATGAAAAAATTTAAATTATTTCTATTCTTACGAGTTATATAAAAATTATGATAAAACAATAATTATATTTTTTGGTTCAATTTTAAAAGTGTGTTTTATTAAAAACTTAAATTTAAATGATCGAGAATTTAATTGTGGACAGTAGGATGATTTGATTTTTAAAAATCACAATAATTAGATTTTATCATATTTATTTATAATTTTTTTTTTTATTATTTTTATTTAATTTTCTTTTGTAAATAATTAAAGAATTAGTTTTATTAATTATTAATAATTTTATTTATTTATTTATTTTTTTTTTTAAATATTTTATTAAATTACAATATTTATTTTAAAAAATATGTATTTATTTATTATACAATTTTCAATAAAATGTTTTAACGGTTTGAAGTATTTTTTATTGTTTTAACTTATAATTTAAAAAATCTTAGTTCAATTTTACTATAAATATTGTCATTATCTCAATAAATTTGAAATTAATAATTTTGTAATAGTTGAATAAAATTTTGGTGTTATGATTAAAAATGTATTGTATTATAAATAAAATTGAATTTTTTATTGTTTAAATTATAAAGTTTTAAAAGACTGATAAAAAAAAACATTTACTGATAAAAAAAAACAAAAAGACATTTTAATTTTAATAAAATTAAAAATAAAATATTAATTAAATATATAAATTAATGTGTTTTACTATACCTTCATTAAAAAAAAAAAGTTTCAGATATTTTTATTGTATATTTAAAAATTAAATTGCATTAAAAAATTTCAATTTAAGTGTACAAAAAATTATTTACTAAGCAGCAATAATTGAAAATATAGATAAGTATATTTTGGTTATTTAAAAAAAAAAAATAAATGTAAATACTATTATCGTGATATAGGATCACTTTGAATATGAACTTTACCTAACCGTAATACAAGAAGCTATTTAAGTTTTTTAAAGAATCTCTTTGACAAATTGTATATTATTTAGGAGGATTTAAAATTTTATAATATTGTTAAGTTATTTTGGAGTTTAATATTCTTCGGGAAGATTTTCTTTTTTCAATATGTTTCTGTTTTAAAAACTATTTGGCAAGCGGATGTCTTCTTTGAAAATAAAATTGGGCCCTGTAATCATTATGTTTTTATCATTCATATTTTTATGAATCTATCACTCACTTCACTTTACGTGTCACTATTAAAAAATTAACTATTAAAAATAGTTATAGTTGCCATTGTGTATTTTATATTTGAATCAATTTACGTGCTGCGGTTTGTAGATTCAATTGATTGAACGTACATTTTGGATAAAATATACGTATCCGAAATACGTAATAAAAATATACGAAAATACACAAATAAAAATAAATTGCATTTGGAAAAAAAAATCATAAGCATAAATATATATATTATTTTAATAAACAATCTATGACTGCAATAGCGTAAGTGCAAGAAGCCTCCGTATTTTGTGAATAAGAAGTCGAACCGACATGATTTAAAAAATATACTCACCGATTTTGTAGTAAAATTTGAATAAAGTAAAAAAAAATAAAAAAGCACAACTTTTAAGCTCCAAAACAACGAAGTCCAAAAATTAAGGTGCCACTTTCCGGTACTTTTTTTATTTTTTAGTTTTTATTACAGTATCGGGGACTACCTTTTTTAAATCTCATCGATTCGACTTCTGGTTCTTAAGATAAGGGGGCTTCTCCAAAATAATAAACTTCATCATCAAAAAATATCATTTTTCTTTTTGTTAGTTTAAAATCAATCAATTAAAAGAAAAAAAAAACACGTTTTTTCTTTTTATTTATTATTTTTATAAAAATTTATTTTAATATACTTTATTTAGTTATTTACTATTGAACTTTAAATATAAAAGTAAAAATCTAGTTAAACAAAAAACAATGTCCTATTAGTTAAAGATCGCAGAGACATGCGAGTTGAGTTGCAATGCTATAGTAATTATGGAAACTACAGATGTTAATCATGCTATAGTAAAGTCTAAATTTTAGTGTTTTACTTTGTTAATACTAGAACTCACACATTATCACAGAACTATCACAGAATTCAGTTATTATAAGTTAGACTCTTTAGTACATATATGCGAGATAGTCTCAAATTTGCTGTAGCCTGTAGAATGGATGAGATATTAAAAAGCTTGACCGATTTAAAATTATTTGGATTTTTGTTATACTTCATTTGTTCGCAAATAAAAAGGAAGTAATACCATCGAAATAAACAAATGTGATTTTAGCCACTAAGCGGCGTCACTGGGAAGGAGTTCAAATTAATTAAAAAGTCTTGCCTCTTAAGACAGATGATGTACCCGATCAGTTCAAGAAAGATTGTGTAAAACGAAACGAAGAAATTTTTGTATTGATTAAATGCTGAAAATGTCTACAATAACGATAGGGAGATTACACTTGTTTTGCACATTCAGGAATAGGTCTTACGAACTGACAAAATAAAAAGAAAAACTAATCTAACCTTATTGAATTGGATTAAAATAATTTTTACCGTATATTGTTTCCGTATTTAATTTAAATAATTAATTTTATTTTAAAAGCCAAAATAGTAAATATTGAAAAACAGTTTGGGAAACATGATATTTAATTGAAATAAGTAACTTTTTTTCGAAAACTTTTAAAAAGCTTTTCAATTTCTCTACCATATAATATCTATTAAAAATTGTTGATCTGTCAGTTACTCAGTTATAAGGAAACACTAAACAGTGATAAATTAAAGTTTGAAGAAAAAAAATAAAATACTTATACCTAACTTAGTTACAAAAACATACATAATATATAAATAAAATAAAAATAAATACATATACATATAAAAATTAAATTATAAGGTACGTAAGCCTTTTTATGGTTTTATGAATTATAATGTACATATTTAAACATAAAGTGCTAATTTAATTGATTGCGTTTATTTTATGTACATACAAATATTCTGTAATCTGTATAAAGAAAGGGTTGAAATGAAAATGAAACTTATTGTAGATACATATAATTTTTTTCGTTTTATATATATGTATGTGTATATATACATATGTATGGATATCTTTGATTAAACATTTTAAAACTTTTAATTTTTATATTTACTGCAAGAACGGGTAATTCCCTATATTATTTATATATTTGACAGACACAAATTGCTAAAAAGATATTGCATGTCAGTCAAATACATTTAGCAACAATGTTGCTTGAAAGTTTTATGTTGCTATAAAGTTTCATGTATGTATGTATGTATGTATATTAATAAAATAGAAAAAAATAAAAAATAAAAAAGGATTAAATAAATTTTTATCAAGTCCTTATTATTCATATCAATATGTAATGTATCCAATATTCGGGAAAAGCCGAAATATGATATATGTATGTATATGTAGTATGTACATATGTACATATCTAAACGTTTGTTACATCAACCTTTTAAATTAGTATATGACATAATTCAAAAAAGTTTTGAAATTATTTAATTATTTAAATTTTGAATTTTCAAATTTTGAAATTATTTTAAAAAAAAATATGTATGTACATACATATGTAAGTATGTATTTTATATTGATGTAAAATTTACATTGATGAAAAAAGTTTGTTCTTATCGTTTTTTTTTTTTTTGAATTCAAAAAAATAATTTTATACATACATACATATGTCCATTGTATAATGCATACATAAGTGAAGTGTACGTACATAAATAAGTACAAGTGTACATACCCTGATAATATAAACATTCATACATACATATTATACATATGTTCAGTGTCTAGTGATTCAACACATGCCACATCACATGTAATTTATAACTTACATATTATGTACCTATACATTTGTATGTAGGATTATAAATTTATTTCATATCGTCGACGAAACTTTGATACCACGTAAATACATACATACATATGTACATATATAGTTAATTTTTGAAAATTCAGTGTTTTGCATTTTCAAAAATTTTAGGTAGAAATACACAATTTTTTTCTAAAAATTTCATTATAATATTTGAAAATATAATATTTGTGTTCCCTCGTAGCAATAAAAATGGTGTGAAAATACGTAACTGACATAAGTACGAAGTTTCTATGTTTCATTTTCATACAACAAATGGAAACAAAACGGTGATCTTACGAGTTTTTAAAAGCAAACGGTGTATTCTAACAATTAGTAATATTTCATAATATTGTTTTAACTTTTTAAAGTTAAATTATCGTTTCAAATTAAAAGTTAAAAAATAAAAATTAATAATTTGAATAATATCTGAATTGAACTCAATTTTATAAAAATTTCGATTTGTTTTTTTGTTGCTTGAAATTTTTTGTTTTTCTAATAACATCTTACGTAGGTATTCTTTCTTTCTTTCTTTGTTTTAATAAAATCAAATTTTATTGTAACACAATATTATAATGGATGATTCAGATGATAGTGGCCTTGAAGCTCTTTACAATGAGCTATTCGGGTATGAAAGCGAAACGGTGAAATTGTCACACAGTGGAAATTATTGATTTGGATACTTTTGTATATTGAAAAACCAAATTTTGTTGTTGTGAGAAAAACCAAATTTTGTTGTGTTAAGATAGAATGACCTGAAGGTAGTTGTATTTTAAATATTCTATAAAGGAAATTTTGGACTAATTTATTTACCAGATACTTGCGAATCGGAACCTTATGAAAAGTCAGAAAAAGTTAAAATTGATGTCATTGTAAGCACAAGCGTTTATTTTTGTACGTAATTGGGTAAAAAGGTCTAATGAAGCATGAATCTCAAAATAAACTAAATCAACGAGAAACACGAAAAGAAAAAAACATGCCTCAGAAAAAAATTTTTTTGTATTACCATCACACTCTTATAGAAAAAGTTCAAATAAAAAATATTTAGAACCAACTTTTGGTAATAAAAAACCGATTTGTACCATTAATATAGAAATCGTTGTGAATACGATACCATATACAAACATGAACCATTATCTCTTACAATATTTTGTAGGATGGTAAATGAAAAAACAAAACATTTATGAGACCAAAAAAGATAATATGTGTGAGACTTGCATCCAGGGGTGTGCTGATAAATCCGTAACAACCGGCTCGCATTTTTTTTTAAATTGTATAAATATGAAAAAAAGAATGATATTAACATTTAAGATATTTATTGTACACAAAATATTACAATAAATTGAACACTATAAAAATGGATACATATTGCAAAAAATTGCAAAATAAATTTCAAAATTTCATAAATTATTGGTGTAAAGTCCATATGGCCTGTTCATTTTCAGATACGAACTTCTCGCTTCTTTCATGAACTCTGGTATCTATTGCCAATCTATGGTTCTTATTTATCCAGGATGTCACAAATGGAACCGCATCCCAGTTTACCACCTGCTTCCCCAATAAATTTATAGTCATTAAATTTGATATATGTTCTACAGTGAGACTAGTTCTTATTTTTGTTACAATCAAATTCATTAAGCTAAAACCCCTTTCAGCTTCTGCACTACTAACTGCAATAGTATTTAATATTTTTTAAGCTTTTAAAATTGAATCAGGTAACTCAATATTTTGGGATTTGATGTTTGCATCAACAAAATCTCGAAAATCATTGATATCAATGTTGTGTTTTAAAATATTATTCAATTTTAAAAGTTTGCTTTCACCCTCCAGCCACGGCGATAGAATTTCATTAAACGACCAAGTAGACGGATCTAACACGTCAAAAACTTTTAAAAAATCTTCATAATTTTCGTTTTTATTTATATGGCTGGTAGACAAAAGTCGTAATGTCATATTCTTCGCAACAGTGTCCAATAATTTTTCCCTGGAAAGAGCATTAAATTTATTATTGTTTTCAAACGGAATACATTGAAACTCATTTGAAAGAATTAAATTCGCAACTTTCTTTTCGTAGTTACCAGGATTACTTCTGATCATTTCTATAGCTCTTATTGATCGTTTAATTAATTTGTCACCTTTTTGTATTTGAATTGATCTTGATTGTAATGCATTTGAAAGTATAGAAAATTCTTCCAAAATGTCGATCATTAGAGCCAAATTTTTAATAAAGTTAGTATTAGCTAATCTTTTGGCCATATCAGAATGTGTTGAAGACAGAGAAAAATGTTTGTATAAAGCAGGATATGTGCGCCATACGGCAATAGCTGATCTTAAGCTGCATGCTGCCCAATGTGGACCAAATACACGACCAATTTTAATTATTTCAATATTTAATTCTCTGGCACATGTTTCTAATTCAGCTTGGTTCTTGTTAGATTGATGGTAGATTGAATAAATTTTGTCCAAAAATGTTTTAAAATGGTTTATCTGCTTTATTTCTGTTATCGAATCATCAAGTGCCAATTGCAAGCGGTGATTTAAACAGTGCCAAATAATAATGCCTGGAAACATTTCCACTAGTTTACTAGCTACTCCTGATTTCCTTCCTAACATTGCAGATGCACCATCTGAACAAAATGCTATGAGATTTTTTTTTAAATAATTATTATCAAATCCATATTCAGTTAAACAATCTAATAGCGTAGTTGAAATATTTTGAGCTGTCGTTGATGACAATTTTTTTAAATCTACGAAAATCATTATTGGTTCTATTGCAGATTGTATTTCGGTTTTTAAAAATATGACCAACGTACTTTCTTTAGTAAGTGTTGATGCTTCGTCAATTATAATACAAATTTTTGCATTTTGTTTTATTATGTTTTTAAAAACAGTATTTTTAATTTGTTTTGCAATATGTTCAACAATTCTTGTGGCAGTATATCTTGAATGCAAACAATTTCCAATATCAACTCCATTTTTTTCCTGTAATTCTAAAGCACCTTCTATATCAGATAATGGTCGATTACGTTTCACAAGACTATATACTGTATTAAAAATTTTAACAGTAATGTTAATTGCATTTGTGTTTAATGTTTCAAAAATAGCAGGCAAACCTTGCTTATTAGCCTGTTTCATAATATACTATAATTTTCAAGTGTGCGTTAGATAAGGTTCTTTAATTTTTTTGCGAAGAGAAGCCTGTCTACTATCTTTTTTAGTTCCATTTGGAGTTATGGAACACGAAATCCATTCCTTAGAAACATGTACTTTTTTTTCTGTCTCAGTTGCTAAACATTTAATTTGCGAACAATCTTTACATCCTAATTTGCCATCTTTTATTATCAGCCATTTATATTGTTCTGTAAATAAACTTACTTGCTTTTCATTCCAACAATCAGGCAATTGGGTATTAATATTGGTATTTGAAAATAAATCTTCCTCGATTTCTACAGGTACAACAGATGTTTCTTCAATATGTTCGTTAAAATCAGGTGTTATGATATTTGAGTTTATCTGTGTAACTGCAGAATTGTTTAATCTGTTGCCAATTGTTTTTTCAGTCATTGTCGGCTGCGGAGCAAAAAACGACAATAAATTTCCCTGTTTTCTCTTCATTTTGGGTAAACAATCACTATAATTTACATAAAATTAGTATTCCTAATTTGTTTTAATATATTTTAATAATAATTATTACTTACCTATTAGAAATTGTAAATTTAGTTTTAATATTTTTATATTAAACGAGCTAGCTATTAATTTTATTTTATTAAACTAAAACGTGTACACATTAATACATTCCAGCCTAATATGAAAGACTATGTAAATTGTTATAGCAATACAAAACTATATATAACACAAATTCAAATATCAAAGACTACTACTACCATCAAAATAAGTAATTAACGGTTAGTTTTAAATTTTTGCTTGGCAATTCAATTAATTTAACAACCGGCTCGGCGATTTTTTTTTATTGCCAACAAACGGCTGAAGCGAGCCGGCTCCAGCACACCACTGCTTGCATCGGTTATAAAACGAAAAATATTCAAGAGCAAGAGTATCAGGAGCATTTAAACCAAAAAAAATGAAGATAGATTGGAAAAAGAGAATAGCAAAAAGAGAAGTGAACAACGAAACTGTTTCATATTATTTATCTGTTGATTTGCAAGCCCATGTGTCCCATGTTTAATTCAGCTTTATATTACAAAACAAAATTGTGCTGCTATAAATATACCATATACGATTTTAACTCTCATAAATGTATATGTTACTGGTCTGATGAAACAGACCCTGATCTTTCATCTAATACATTGTGTTTGATAGATTATTTCTCCGACAGGTGTCCTGGAGCTAAAGAAATTATAGTTTGGAGTGATGTATAAAAAATAAAAACTCAAATTTATCAAAAATTTCTGGAGAGAGGGCATACTGGACGTAGACTCCGTACATTCTACAATTGAACAAAAAATAAATCAATTTATTTACCGAATGACTATTGTGAACATACCAATTTTGCAAGGAAAGTCCGTATGATGTTAAACGACTTTCTTATGAATTTACAAAAATTTTTACTGAAAATAAAATTTATAAAGATATTAGATCAGGTCGAAGTGCTGACTTGAAGGTTAATAATATAAAAATAATTAAAATTATCTTTCAAAAGCGAGTGGATTGACTTACTTGTGGAATGAAGATTTCGCAAACTGCATCAATAGCTAGAGTTTTAAGCAACTCTATAAAAAATCATTAAAAGTATCTAAAACTCACTTAGGGAACGTAGGGCTTTCACAAAACCTCTTAAATTTTTCCTATCTCGCGCCAATCTTTTCATTTCTGCCCAAGATATATATGGTCTCACTTAGAACAATTGAAATGTGTAATACCAAAAGACTGTCATCTATTTTATGATAATTTACAACATTTAATTTTAATATTTTGATAAATTAATATTATTTTTAAAAAGATAACAATTTTTTTTACATTTGAACGTTGTTAAAATTTTTTATTTTTGTTATTATTTTTTGTTATATTTTTCGTTTTTTTTTACGATTAAATAAATGAATTAGTTATCATTAAACTAAATAACAGGTTGTGTTTCTTTCCTTGTCCTTACATTATATTTATTATAACAGAATGTGCAACTACGCATCCACATAATATAATTTGCTTAAAATTGCATATTTTATTATGCATTAATAGGGTCCTCTTTTAAGAGATCTAATTTACTTTATGCCAAATTTTAGCTTATTACGTAGTAAATAAAATTTTTTTTTGTCTCTTGAACATTTTGAAATTTTGCACATATGTATGTATGTACGTGGTATTACATTTTGTCGACGATATGTTGTATTTAGTACATACATACATACATACATATGTATATTTTAATTAGCAAATAAAGTTTAAAATTAATTGTAATTATTGGTTCGATGTTTATCTACGTATGAATACATACATATGTTTGTACATATGTATAAAAAAAGAAATTACATAATATGTATTTAATAAAAATTATAAATTAGATTAATTAATCTAAAGACAAAGAAATTATATTTTTAAATTTTTATGGTTAAAATAGATAATGTTTTTATACCCTACACCTAAAGTATAGGGTATATTAACTTTGGTATGGTGTTTGTAACCACCAAAAGGAAGCGAGTTAGGTATAGACATGTATATATATTCTGAATCAGGATCACCGCCGGAGTCGATTTAGCGATGTCCGTCCGTCCGTCCGTCCGTCCGTCCGTCCGTACGCACGATAACTCAAAAAATAATGATGCTATCTTTATGAAATTTATATAGTAGGTTACTAATTACGAAAGAAAGGCTAAGTTCGAATCTGGACAAAATCCGTCCATGGGTTCGGATTCTGGAAGCTTCCGATGATTCCGGGCTTTTGGAGATAATCTCCGCAAACGAGATTATCTCCAAAAGCAACAAAGATAGAACCTTCAAATTTTGTACAATGATGTTTCTTCCCGTTCGATTTATGTCTCTGAAATTTAAGAGGATTTGGTCCATGGGTTTGGGTTTTGGAAGCTTCCGAACGAGCACCAGAGCAAATGAGATTATTTCCAAAACCAACAAAGATAGAACCTTTAAATTTTGTACAATGATGTTTCTTCCCGTTCGATTTATGTCTCTGAAATTTAAGAGGATTTGGTCCATGGGTTTGGGTTTTGGAAGCTTCCGAACGAGCACCAGAGCAAATGAGATTATTTCCAAAACCAACAAAGATAGAACCTTTAAATTTTGTACAATGATGTTTCTTCCCGTTCGATTTATGTCTCTGAAATTTAAGAGGATTTGGTCCATGGGTTTGGATTTGGAAGCTTCCGAACGAGCACCAGAGCAAATGAGATTATCTCCAAAACCAACAAAGATATAACCTTTAAATTTGGCAGGGTGGTGTTCCTTCATGTTTTATTTAAGTCTCTGAAATGTGAGAAGATTTGGTCCATGGGTTCGGGTTTTGGAAACTTCCGATCGAGCCCCAGAGCAAACGAGATTATCTCCAAAACCAATAAAGATCGAACCTTTAAATTTTTTATAATGATGTTTCTTCCAGTTTGATTTATGTCTCTAAAATTTAAGAGGATGTGGTCCATGGGTTTGGATTTTGGAAGCTTCCGAACGAGCCCCAGAGCAAATGAGATTATCTCCAAAAACAACAAATATATAACCTTTAAATTTGGCCGAATGGTGTTTTTTCATGTTTGATTTAAGTCTCTGAAATTTGAGAGGATTTGGCCATGGGTTTAAATTTGAAAGAATTTGAACCGTGGATTCGAATTTTGGAAGCTTCCGAACGAGCCGCAGAGCAAATGAGATTATATCCAATACGAACAAAGGTAGAACCTTTGAATTTGGTACAATGGTGTTCTTTCGTGTTTGATTTATGTCTCTGAAATTTAAGAGGATTTGGTCCATGGGTTTGGTTTTGGAAGCTTCCGAACGAGCCCCAGAGCAAATGAGATTATCTCCAAAACCAATAAAGATATAACCTTTACTTTTGGCATAATGGTGTTCTTTCATGTATGATTTAGGCCTCTGAAATTTGAGAGGATTTGGTCCTTGGGTTCGGATTTTGAAAGCTTCCGAACGAGCCTCAGAACAAATGATATTATCTCCAAATGCAACAAAGATATAACCTTTAAATTAGGCAGAATGGTGTTCCTTCATGTTTGATTTATGTTTCTGAAATTTGTGAGGATTTGGTCCATGGGTTCAAATCTTGGAAGCTTCCGGACGAGCCCCAGAGCAAACGAGTATATCTCCACAACCAACAAAGATAGAACTTTTATTTTTAGTACAAAGGTGTTCTGTTATGTTTGTTTTTCTGTAAAATTGGAAACTGACATTTGAAAGAATTTGAACCATGGGTTCGTATTTTGGAAACTTCCAGACGAGCACAAGAGCAACGAGCATATCTCCAAAACCAACAAAAGTGGAACCTTTAAATTTAATACAATGGTGTTCTGGCAAGTTTTCTTTATGTTCCTGAGATGGATTCGATGAATTGGAGTGGCAATTCGGGTAGCTGACACAAACATCCCAAGGACTACCAATCTTCGAAAATAATTAAGATAGAAACTTAAAATTTTATACAAGGGTGTCAAGCATATCCCAAGCGGATGCCTCTTTTACGTTCTTAAAATTCGAGTTGAATAAGACAGAAAAGGGAAGAAGTTCAAGCAGCTGCCAAAAACACTTATGGATTTTTAATTTAATTCGAATTATTCAGGTGTAGGGTATTAATAAGTCGGTTGCATCGACTTACTGTTACATTTACTTGTTTTTATGTTATTTTCTGATTAAAATTTGTTTGTTAGCAACGATAAAAATAAAAAACATACCTACAATTGATTTTTGTTTCTAAAATTTAAAATAATTTTTTAAATAATTAAAAAAAAAGTTATAACAAAATTTTGAAATTATTAAATAATATGTATGTTATCCAGCATTCAGTGGCGAAATTCAATTAAGTTAAAAATTTATTTTACAAAATTTGAATTGATTCACCATTTAATTGTCCTAAAAACGCAATGTCTTATAACTTTCGTGAGCTTTCGGTGAAGTTTACCATAAATCTGAACATAAAAAAGTATTTGTTGTGTTGTAGTACTAAATCAGAATAATAGCATATAACTACATTGTTTAAGTGAAATCCTTTCGTGAAAAACAACATTTCCATTAACTTTAAACGAAATCGGCTCTGAACTATTTAAGCTCTGAACTTCTATTACCCACGAAAAAATCTTTAATAGTTCGGTAATAGGTCGTCACAATTATTTTAACAGATTTGAACAAAATGAAAGAAAAAGTAATTTTTAAAGAATAGTCTGTAAAATTGAATGATAATTTAGTTGGAATTTTTTTTTGTCGAAAGTTTGATATGCCGATTGCCGGAACGTTTTAAAGGATTAAAAAGAGATCGCATCCTTTTATGTTTAGAAAACATTTCTGCAAAATTTAAGTATAATTAGATGTATATGTATGTATGTATATACACATATGTATGGAGACAAATAGAAAAACTTTAAGAAAGAATTAATTTTCAATATTGGTTATTTGCATATTAACGTTAGTTTTTAAGTTTATTTAATTAATTTAATTGTATTAAATTAATGTTTGTAATTAATGGGCCAAATTGGATTGTAGGATGTTGTTTTCATTTAAAATCTTTTTAGAATAAAGTTTTTGTAAAATTTTTAATCATTAAAAAAAAAACGAATAATATTAATATTAATAAGAGGGACAGCAATGTACGAAAATTTTATTGTGGGTGTTCTTTAAGACAATTTCAAGATATGCTCTAAAATTTGTTAGTTTGTTAATTTTAAATATTGCGGAGTCAATGTGCCAATGTGAAACACATTTAATAGATTGCTTCAGCGATCTCTTTACTTAGTAAACAGAGTTATGGTTCTACAAAGTTTGACCTGAATCGATCGAACCAATGGGATAATAAAAATATGAAAATATTTTAATTAAAGAGTCGTGGAACAGAAACAGGTTAGTACACACCCGTGTAAAAAAGTATAATGGACAAACATACAAACAAACAAAAAATTAGTTTGCTTATTTATATTATATTAAAAGTAAATAACTAAGCAGTTATGTAACTTCATTTTTCACGCAATTCATCATACAAATGTAATATGTAACTGGATGGGGACAACAAACATGATTCAACATACGAGCTAGAATGATACATTTTGTTTTTTGATACATTACGTATCGTATTTATATGGAATTTTGTAATTCCAAGTACCATGATATAATATCTAGTAAAATCATCATTGAGGTGAAACAAAATGAAGTGGGTTTGTTTTGGTCTTTTACACTTAAAATAACAGTCAGACTATTTAAATATGCTTGTATTGTAATTATTCATATGTACATGTAAATATATTGTACATGTAATTATTGATGTATAATTAAAATTCAATATTTAGGGTAAGTTCACATGAGATGCATGCATCCAGATGCAAAACTTATTTCGGTTATATTTCGTGTACTCTTCGAATTTTCAATCAATCAAATGTTTGCATCGAGATGCATTCATCCCATGTGAACTTACCCTTATTGACGAAACAACCACAACCACAAACACGTACATTGTATATATTTATAATATTATATTATACAACCACTGCTGGTTATATACCAGGAAATCTTGTAGAAAATATTAATAGAAGTTGGAACGAAGTACACCGCATAATGATGTTCGTAAAATAATATTTCTCTATTTTCTAGCATTCTTTTATTTTCCAATAAGAACAGTGCATATAAAAATTAAAAATATGACTTCGCTTTTTTATATCCTGCACAATAAGTATAGGGTATATTAACTTTGGTATACTGTTTGTAACCACCAAAAGGAAGCGAGTTAGATATGGACATGTGTATATATTCTGAATCAGGATCACCTCCTGAGTCGATTTAGCGATGTCCGTTCGTCCGTCCGTCCGTACGCATGATAACTCAAAAAATAATGATGCTATCTTGATGAAATTTATACTGTAGATTAACAATGACTAAAGAAAGGCGGGGATTGAGTGAAATCGGACCATGGGTTCGGGTACCTCCCATACAACTGCCAAAACCGAACACGCATATCTTCGAAATAAACAAAGATAGAACTTTTAAATTTGATACCATTGTGCTCTTTCATGTTTGATTTATGTCTGTGAAATTTGAGAGGATTTGGTCTATGGCTTCGGATTTTGGAAGCTTCCAAACAGGTCCCAGAGCAAACCAGTATATCTCCAAAACGAACGAAAATAGAACCTTTAAATTTAGTACACTGGTGTTCTTTCATGTTTTCTTTCTGTCTCTGAAATTTGAGAGGATTTAGTCCATGAGTTCGAATTTTGGAACCTTTGGAGGCAGATGGATTTGATGAATTGGAGTTGCAATTCGGGTACCTGACACACGTCTCTCAAGGACTAACAAGTATATCTTCGAAATTAATAAAGATAGAAACTTGAAATTTTCTACAAGGGTGTCAAGCATATCTCAAGAGGATGCCTCTTTTACGTTCCTGAAATTCGAGTTGAGTAAGACAGAAAAGGAAAGAAGTTCAAGCAGCTGCCAAAAACTTATGGATTTTTAATTTAATTCGAATTATTCAGGTCTAGCGTATTAATAATATAATAAGATACCTTTCTAACAGTATAATAATAAATATAGGGTGTCTTTGAAAATTTCATATGTATATTGGTGTTTTTTTGAAAGTTTGATTTTTTTTTTTATCAAAATTTCCACTTGAAACTGCAATATCTCAAAAATGGTGACACCGATTAAGATGAAACAAGATGTATATTAAAGACAGTATTATGCTCTATAATAAATAGTTTCTGTAGAAAATAGAAGAATAGTAGAATAAATAGTTTCTGTAGAAAATAGTAGAAAATAATTTCTGTATACTATCGTAGACGAAAAATATAACGGTTTAAGAGTTACTGCAAAATGTTAGAAAATTTTTAAAATAATCGATTTGATCTTTAAATGACCTTGTCGCTAAAAATCATGTGCTATAAAATATATGTCACGTCACTGGGTACAGTTATGTAAAATTTCAAAGTAATTGGACCAAAATATACCCAAAATATGTTCTACTTGGAATGTCTTATATATGTATAGTCTTTGCCTTAACTTAACAAAAAAATTTTTCGGGCTTACTTTTAGACAACGAGCAAGGAGAATCGCAAGGAGAATTTGTAATTTGTCCTATGTTTCTGGGATTTGCATTCTCTTGGTTGATAGCCATGCACATTTTTAGGTTCCTGTTAATATTTGTTATTATTGATACAAATTATGTTTATAAAAATCACACATAGTTTTTGATATGACTCACACATTATAATGAATTTCATTATTTTTATTTTTACAGGATATTCTAAAAACAGAAAATTAAATTTTTGAAGATAATTTAAAAATTATATAAAAATACAAAGGAAAACAAATACAAAAGTTAAAAATGACTTCAAATGCTTTAAAAAACGGACCATTTTTAAAAATAACAGAACAACCTGGAGCATCGTATTATAGAAATGAGTCCGAAATGAAAAAGGAGAAACATGGTTGCATACAAGGTAGTAGCAATGGTAAAACATATCCAACGGTTAAAGTAATCAATGCCAAAGATGAAATGAAACTTGTTGTAACTCCTCGCAATGCTAAAAATGGCAAACTTCACTACTGTAGATTAGTTAGAAAAGATAGAAAATTTTTGTCTGAAAAAAATATGGATCCATGTTCATTTGTTCTAACAAAAAACAATAAATATACAGAGTAAGTAAAATTTTAATTTTTTTGGTGGAAATATTGTGTTTTTGAAATGGTTTAACAATAAAAAAAAAACAAAAGTTCTTAATCTTTCTTTTTTTATTTTAAAAATAGGATATTAAAATTAGCTATAATGATACCAGAAAAAAATTCTTCATATTTACGACCTTCAACAAAAAAAAATTTAGGAAATATGGTTTTAAAATTTGAATTATTTGATAAAAATGAAAATAAAGTGCATGAAATTGAAAGTCAAGAATTCTGTAATAAAAGTGAGTGTTGAATAAGTTAAAATATTCCCAAATATTAAATTTCATTTTAAACTATTTTTGTATTTACATACATATATTGGTATTGGTAATATTTATATAATTCTTATAATAGGAAACAAATTAGAGATTAAAAAATTGAGTCAAACTGAAGGCAATGTAGAAGGGAGTTCAAATATTTGGATGGCTTGTTCACGTATTCAATCAAGTAATTTTTATTTAATAAATTTTTATTAATTTATTTTTTTTTAATTAATTTTAAATTAATTTTGTTTAGAAAATAATAAAATACAAGTAAGATTTTCAAGAGAAACCTGGGAAACATATGGAAATATAAATGATACTCCTAATCAAGGTCTTTTAATTATTGATTCACCAGCTTATTTTGATCAAAATATTGTAGAACCGGTAAGTTAAATTTATTTTAGAATAAAAATTACAAAAACCACATATTATTAATTTCTATTTTGTATTTTGTGTTATATTTGATAATTTTTTTTTAGGTTACAGTAGATGTTCAACTTAAAAATCAAATTGATGGCACATTAAGTGAAAAATTTCAATTTACATATAAACCTTGTCAAAAGGCAATTAATATGAGTGAATTATCAAAAAAAGACTGCACATCAGTTTACATTGATGATAATTTAAATAAAGAAATATATGAATCAAGTGCAATTAATTCTAATGTTGATATTGTCAATGAATTTTTTGAAGTTAATGGTAAAAGAATAGAAAATACAACCCAAACAATTTCATACTCAAATTATTTATCTTCATTCGAATATAATGGTAATATATCTAACAATTTTCTATGTAAAATATTAATAATTAAATATCATTGTAACAAGTTTATTTAAGTTGAAAAGAATTAAATAAAAATTGATAATTTTAATATTTAAGGTACATCTACCCTAATAAATTCGGAAACTATAAATTCCGATGCATATTCTGAAGATACAGATTATAATTATGATGATTTTATGGTGAAATCTTTGGAAAATATTGTGGAAAACAAGACAAAAGATGAATATTCAAGTAAGTGTATATAGTGTTTGGTTTTGGAAAATAGGAATAAAGGAAATTGTGAAATATAGGAAGTTATTGGATGTTGAGAGAGTTATTTAAAATAAAAATGTTCATGTTCTTGTTGAAATTTAAAAACGAAAAAAAGGTCTTAAAGCGACACAGGAAGCCAAAACATTTCGGTAATTGCTTAGCTATTTCAAAAACATAATTAGACCAGTTCAATTTTTGATTTAATTCTTTGCCCAAAATGTTCAGACTTTTAGTATGGTGTAAGATTTCATTTTTAAATCTAACGTTAGGTATTGCAGTATGTATTGACTTTATGTGAGATTAGATAGGACTGGGTTTTAATAATTCAATAAAATATTAAAATTAATTAATTTTTGAAATATTTAAATACTAAACTATATTTTTATAACGGTTCAAAGTGTTTCTCTTTCTTTTTTTTTTAAATTACCCCATAAGTATATATATACATATGTATGTATATAAGTATATAGCTGTCATTATATATGATAGACTAAAGGAGATATTAAATAATAAATTACTAGTTTTTACATATTTAGTTCATTAATTAAGCATAAAGTTTTGTAAACATAATTAAAAACAAAAAAAAAAAAAAAATTCTTAACGTATTCTTAAATTAATAAAATTCTTAATTCCAGGTGATCTTGAACAAATATTGCAAAATGATGAATTTCACAAAAATTGGATGTTTGATTTGAATAAATCATATAGGAATGTATCAGAAAATGATCTGTTGACTCAAAACTGTTTGCAAGATGGTAAAATAATAAAAGTTTTGTACAAAAAAATTTTTTTAATTTAATATTTTAAAATTTTTTTTTATTATATAAAGGCTATCCAGATTTTCAAACTGAGTCGATACTGCTAGAAAACCTTTGACAATTATTCGATTAAATCTAAAATTAATATTTTCTATATTAATATTCAAATATGTACTATATATATTATACATATATTTAAAGTAAAATAAAACAATCAATTAAGTAAAAAACCAAAATTTTAGCTTTTTTCCTAAGAGTCTATAAATATTTTTGGCTATTTACTTATTTGTTCGTTAAAATAATTGTCAAATGTTAAGAATAAGGCACAGTTTGAAAAATGGATTAGTTTTAAAATATTTTTATTTTTTTTTTTTTATATATGAACTAATGATTTTATTTTATTTTTCAGAGATTTGTTTTATATATGTATATATTAATAGTTAATATTATTTGTAATGAGTTTATAACTAAATATATATATATATATATATTTAATGAAATCTTACAATATTTACTCATTTTTAATCAAACTTTTATATTTATAAAATTTAATTACAAAAAAACAAAAAAAAGCTAATTTAAAATATTTTTAAAATTTACATTATTTTTATAAATTTACAAATTTATTTACTCATTACAATTTTATTGACTTTTTTTTGGTGAATTTTTTTAATAACATATTTTTATTTTAGATTTATCATTTAAATGGATATTCCAAGATTTTTGTTTTATGAGATTTTATTCATATTGAATACTTTCTATCATATTCCTTATTCGGAAAACTTGAATCGAGTATAACAATATTTTTGTATTCATTATAGAATAAATACTACGTTATAAAAACAAATTTTATATACAAAGTATAAAATATACATAATTATATTTAACTCCAATAATTAATAATTAATACAATAATTATTTTGAATTTTGAGGATTTTTAAGTTATCCTATATACAAACTTTATTATAAATATATTATTTTTTATTTTTGTATTTTGTTGTAGAACAGGACTTAATTTCTTGTTTTTCGTAAATTTATAGAATAATTAATTTAATGAATATTTAATATGATTAAAAGAATATAATTTTTATAATAAGGGGTCTTAGTAGCGTAATGGTTAAGCGCTTCGTTAATAAATTGAGGAAGCACGGGTTTAAATCCTGCACATATAGCAAGTTTTATTAATTGAAAACAGATCCCCTTTGCTACCAAATATAGTCTAAATATATAATATAAATAAAATAAATAATTTTACTATATAAATTAATAATAGCATTTTTAGCCGAAGGCTGTATACTTTCATAAATACTTTCGAAACTTTCATAAATTTAACTTATCAATTTTATTGTTTGGTTTAATAAAATAATAATAATAATAATTTTTATAATGATGATCATGTGATGATTAATATATTAAATTCTGATGATTATCATATAATATCAAATATTTTTTTTTTCTTTTTTTAATTTATTATTTATAATATTAATTTTTTTAATTTAATTTAATGTGTAACGGTGGATGGATCGCATAATGTACCGAAATATTAATTTTCATTTAAAAATTTCTTATATATAAAAAAATATTAAATAAATTATTAATTTCTAAATAATATATACTAATTAAGTTATATGATAAGATATTTGATGCAATAATTAATATTACAAATTTTTATGATATATATATATATATTTGTAAAATTATGTTCCTCATATTATGATCTGTAAAAGAATTTTACCAGATTTGCGCATACATTCTGAGAATTGTGACTCTTATAAATTAAGAGAATGGTTATATACTATAGTACTGGAAGAATCGATTTTTCATCTAATAAAATTTATATATTATACTTCATATAACATTAAAAAAAAATTATGTATGTAATTAATATATAAAAAAATTTAATTTATATTTATTAATTAATATATTTATTATGAAAGTGTGAATGTTATATAATTCTGAAAAATTGAAATTATTTTAAATAACTTATTTAATTTAAAAATAAATATGTAATAATGTATTTTACAAAGATTAATTGTTATTACAATTTGTTTAATAAATGTTTAATTGAAATTATATGTATATTTGTGAGTATATTTATTAAATGTTAAATTAAAAATATTAGAATTTAATTATAATTAAAATAAAGTCTTTGGTTGAGAAAACAAATAGAAAACAAATGCGTTTTAATATTTTTAAAAGTAGAACATTTTTAGCACATTTCCAAAAAAAAAAATTTGAAAAAAATGCATCTATTAATTTTACTCAGTCCTCCCGTCCGTCCATCTATTTACAAAAATTCTACACCGTTAAAGATAGAGCATATGAAATTTTAATCAGGGATAGCTGTCATAAAAAAAACTATTGTTGTAGAATAACTTTTTTTATGTAGCCCCATCCATTACGGATTTACAGCCCCTCAAGCTTTGAAAATGCCCTATTTTTAAATATGTATTTATTAAAAAATTTAAATTAAAAAAAAAACAAATAAAAAAGTAAAAAAACAAAAAAATTTAATTTCTTAATTATTTTGATTGATGTATAAGTCAATGTATTCATGTTTTAACTAATTCTTCAATTTGCTGTAAGATATGCTTTATATGCATTTGGTATATTATTATAACCTGTATTCATAATTGGTTCTAAGCTATTCAAATTATGCCCAACGATGTAGCGGATTTGCTGAGCAGATCTAGTGCTGTAACTATGCACTTCTTGATTTGTTATGAGACGAGTGTTTGTTTTTATGTTGTCATTAGCCATATTATGTATTTGAAGTATTTGTGTTACATATTTTTGGTCAATCATTTTTAAAATGTTATATTTTTGATGTATAAAACAATATCAAAATCGTGCAATTTACTATTTAAATTTACCGTTATGTGAAGACAAAATTTTGCACGATATTTCTTTCTTTATAACTCCGGCATACTTTTAGTTAGAACCTTAAACTTTTAGGAGAGGAAAGATTTTTTTGGGACTAGGGTAAGCTGTAATTTAAATTTTGCTATTTTTAAACAACTGTGACTTAAGCACCTGTACAAGTTTTAAAAGGCTAAAATTAAAGTTTTAATTGTATAATTGTGTATGTGTTGTTAGTTTTTCTTAATTATGGAGAGTTCCTTTAAAATTTAAGAAAGTGTCTTTTTATATTTCACATTTTTTCTTATTATATGAGATTCTAAAAAAAATTTTCAAATTTTGGTGCAATTCACAATTTATTCTAAACAGTACGTATTGTCTTTTGGAAAATATGCTACTTTAAAAACCGTTGATTTACATTCTGCCTTGTTTTGGAAAATATGCTACTTTAAAAACCGTTGATTTACATTCTGCCTTGTTTTTAGTTGTAAAATTAATTCCAATTTTTAAGAATAGAAATAATTTTTTAATTATATCATTCTTTTGGAAGTATCATCCTTTGTTATATCCTTTACTAAATTGCTAAGTACTTTTTCAAAAATCTTTGAACGAATAATGTATAGGGTAGGCATGAAAAACAATTGTTACTAAACCATATTAAAAATCAATATGGGTTCTGTATAAAATCGAGATCGCTTGCTGCCACTTCCCAATTGATTATAGATATTAAAAAAAATTAGGATAAAGGATTAATAATATCATGTATATTATTATTGATTTAAGGAAAAAAGAATTTTAACTCTGTCGACCATCATATTTTATTAGCTAAACTACATATACAGGTATATAAACTGGATACCAATGAAATTTTTTGATATTTCTTCTTCTTTTACTTGTATAATCAGTGTTGTTATAGAATTTTTTTTCAAATCGTACACTAAATCGTTTCAAAATCGTATTTATCGTATTTTGTATTTTGCAATGACTACCAGTGTTGCCACTTCAAAATTTTCAATCCGGTCAAATTTGAACGTTTGACTGGAAAAAATTTTAAAAAATCTGGTCAAAAAATTCAGTCAACAAGTTTTTGGTGTAAAATCCTGTTAAAAAACCGTTCAAAATAAAAACTTTATTAAGAAATCGGGCTAACCTTTTGTTGCTGTATTTATGAAGTGGTAAAATACTTAAATAAAAGAAAAAATAATTTTAAAAATAAACAATATGTATTTTATAAAATAAATAAAAAAAATTACATCATAAATTCAACAAAAACCTTATTTCATAAATATAAATATAATTACACTTTGGGCATTGCAAAAAATAATTTAGCTTGAGTTTGGTAACTTAGCTATATAATATACATATATCTTTAAATATAAGAACATAATAAACAAAAAAATTATTTCATAAATGCAGAAGAAGAAGAATGGGACAAGAATAATAAATGAAAAATAAATTTTGACATCAACGGAAATGAAAACTGCCCATCATTTCTCTTAATTCTAGAAATTTGGTTCCAAAACTCTTTAACCCAATTTTTTCGAGAGATTCGCCAAATATATTTACAAAATCAAGATTTTTAATTTTCAGAAATCCTGAATCAATAGTTTGAAAATCTGATGGCGAGACTAGATTTGGAAATAAAAATAAACTCGTACCAACCCTTATTAAAATTTAGAAAATAAACTATCTTTGATATATTAAAATATTGAATTGATTGAATATTGATGAAACTTGTATATTATATAGTTGTAACTTGTAATAATATTATTCTAGGTCAAAATCGTATTTTTTTCTCAAAATAAGACTAAAAATCGTACATCGTATTTTGCCTTTCAAATTCGTACAAAATACGATAATACGACGCTATAACATCACTGTGTATAATAGAACTAAATTCATTGAGTGATGAATCTAATATAACGTTTTCAGAGTAAAACGCAAGAATTGAAGCTTTAATATTGTATGTTTATATGTGTTAGCCGCTATAATTATATAAAGGATTTCCTTAAAATTGAAGAAAATTTCGCTTGATTTTTTAGAATTCTAAGAAAAAATTCTAAGAAAATTTACAAATTTCAAAGCAAATCACAATAAATTCTTAAAACTTTTTTTATTGTTTTTTGGAAATGTGATCTTTGGTTTTATATACTGTTTTATTTTATAATAACCTATACTTAAAAAAATCAATTCATTTATAATATCTATGTCATCATTCATCAATGATTTTAAATATCAAATATTGAAAAAAAAAACAAAATTGAGAAGCACTTTAGAGAAACTTTAAGTTAATTGAAGAGTAAAACTTTTTTTTTCAAATTTCTACATTTATTCATAAGAACTTTTTACATAGAGCTTTTTATTCTGCTCGTGAGAATTTATGTCGAATCTAATCTATTCTCATTTCTCAATATAAAATCATGCAGATTAGTTAAATTTGTTTTATTGCTTTGCCAGTTTTAATAAAATTGTTGTTCAATAAAGTTGTTAAAAGATTTATTAAACACAAAATGAAGATCATAAATTAAAAAAGAGATAGGTACATTAATGAAATATCTCAGTTCAAACCAAATAAGTCGTATTAATACAACACGCATAATATGCTATTTATTAAAATATTTTTGAACAAATGAAGATGAATTGAGAAATTATATAAAACATGATTTCAAATTATTTAATTATTATATAAGAAATATCGTCTATTATTAAATATAAACAAAAAAACCACTAAAATTATATTATTTGAAAACAAAAAATTTTCTAATATTAATTATTGTTTCAACAATGCAATTATTGAAACTGTTCATTTTATATAAGTATATGTAGTTGCATGTGACCAGAGTTGGACTGAGATTGAATTAAGGACCGGGAAATTTAAACATTTCGGTCCTAATATGTTGTATAACATGTATTGAAATCATTTTTTAAAAAAAAATTTTTTTTCGCTTTAAAAATTAATTTCTTTATTTTTTTCTTTAATAATACTCTTTTTTATCAATTTATGAGATAAATGAAAGTGCATCAAAATTGCAAATTTTTTTTTTTTAATTAATTGTTATGTTAAAAATAAACCATTCAACAAATTCTATTTTCATTTCCAATTTTTAATTATAAATTTCTTATTTTTAATAATAAGTTGATTATTTACTATATTATTTTTTTTAGGTTAATAATTTTTTCAAGAGACTACTTTTTTCTTTTAAAATATCAATAAATATCATCGTTTTTAATGACATATAGTATTTTTTTAAATAGTAATATTTTTAATTTTTTAACTTTTTTAAAATCACAAACAATCCTAATTGAATGAAAGTCTTCAGCAAACTATTGAAAATTTCGTAGGCGAGATTTATGATATTTAAATAAAATTGTAGTAGGCTATGAAGTATTCTTTTTTAAATTTTATTTACGATTTTTGATATTTAAAATTTAAATTTTAAATGATATCACAGTAGGCTATAAAGTATTCTTGTTTACTTAACACTTACTTACTCTTGTTTTTTTATGTGAAAATTTATAAATATTGTTATTTTTATTTTTCTGTGGGAACATTTTTATTTTTTATGGAAAAATTTTCTCACTCTTAAAAAAAATTATTAAAAGGAAACATTTTTGATTTAGACAACGGCCCCCCTGGGAAATTCCCGATAACTTGGTAGGGCAGTCCAGCTCTGCATGTGACGTTTTAATTATTTAGGTTTAATAATATAGACAATAAATTAAATTGAGATAACCATATATAGATAACATAATAAAGAAAATTGCACCTTACATTTTCACTTGAGGCGAACGCGTAAATACTTTAACTAAAATACCCGGGATGTATATTATTTATCCTTATGTTATATAATATATACCTATATTATAATATTATGGAGAAATTCTCAACCATACATATAGGTACTATACTATAATATAATAATAGCTAAATAATTTTATATTCCATTTCCAAATATGAATTATATATGACATCATTTAAAATTATGAATAATCGTTTCATTTTAAACAGAATAATAGATGTTTAAAGTAATTATAACGAAAATAAATTGAAATTTTACTTAGAATAAGCCTTTTTAATTTAAGAATTATTTCAAGTTGAAGATATAATGAACTGCCAAATAAATTAAAAAATATGAAATAGGTATATACTATGTACCTATATACCTATAGTGTAGGAAAATTTAAATGAGAAATAAAAATAATTATTAATATTTTTGAAAGTACCTTTTAATAATCCTAAAGTACCTAATAAATAAATATATGTATGTATGTGTACACTTTTCGAAAAAGAAATTTTAAAACCATACCACTACTGCTAAAATTTGTGAAATAGATATTACATTGTATTTTAAATATTTGAATTAATTAAAAAATAAAATAATTTTTTTGATAAATTTTTGTAGAATTAATGGTTGGACTAAAATCATATTTTATAATATCTCATAATCAAAACTTATTCAATTGACTAAACAAAAAAAATATAACTTATTATAATATAAATAAGTATAACAAATAAGTATAACTTATAAGAAAAATCTTATAATTTGCTTATAATTTCGTATAATATTAAAGAATAATTAGTTAAATTACTTCTCTTCTATGATTAGTTAATTCTTTTCTAAATTCTCTTCAAAATTGATAATTTTATTGCACAAAAAATATTTATCAAGTATAGTCTAGTTAATACAGAATTTTCATATACAAATAAAAAAAAATTTGCAGTATTTTTAACAAGATAATTTAAGCATTAAATACCTAGACGTATTAAAAGAAAACAAATAATAGACACAGAATATAAAAAAAAAATATTTTTTGATGTGTGACAATATTGACAATATTGTAAAATAGCTTATAATACATACAAGTTGTAAAAAAAAAAAGAAAAAAAAAATTTAATTTCCTTCTATTTTTTTAATTGTAAAATTTTATAAGCTATAGACAGTCTCGGCTAAGGTCAAAATTAATCTCAAGTTTTTATATCGAATTTAAATTTTATATCAATTGTTAATAAAAAAAAAAAATAATACAATATATATATATACATATAATATAAATATACGCACAACTGACAACATATTTTTTGATTAGTGAAAATTTTCTTATCAACTTTTGATAAGCATATAACTTAAGTCTTTGTGATAAAATTTCAAATTTTTAAAGATAATGAAGTTGATAGTTAAAACCAGTTTTTTTTTTTTTTTTTTCCTAAGGGAGGTGGGAATCTTCCAAAGACACCAAGAATTTCCTCCTTGGTAGTGTCAGATTCTTATACTGGCTAAACCCACCTCCCCCTTTAGCCAATATAATGGGATGAAACCCTTATGGTATATGGTATGAGAACTCAGTATATGGGCTAGGGGTAGGGATAGGACAGGATAGGAAATGGATACGGAAACATTGAAGTGGGAGTGGGACTGTAAGGAAACAATGAATCCGCCTATTATTATTACTATTTTGCTAAGTGACTATAGCCTTTACAACAGTTACAACATGTAGTAATAACACCTTACTACATGAGGTAATTATTGAAAGCAACCCCCACTGTCACTGTATAGCGGCTATTATTATTGGTATTAGAATTACTTATTAATATTATTATTATTTTACTATAGAGTCAGGGCAATAAGTGGATTACAACGTGAAGCAGTATATATAACACCTTACTGCATCATATAACCAAAGATAGCTCCACTGTAGCAGCTATTATTATTATTACTATTATTATTATTATTATTATTACTACTATTAATTATACGATATACATTATTACGATATAAAATTACTACATATTTTTTTATTTACATGATCTGACCGGGGTTTGAACCCAAGACCCTTCGATTGAAAGGTTGTCAACTTAACCAATGCGCCATGACTCAGTTAAAACTCATAATCGAATTGTAAATGCGCAAATTAATTATAGATAGTATAGAAAGAGATTGCGTATTGTTTTCGATTGAATCTCCGATAAATAGAGAACATTCTCATAAAAATTGATGGAATTTTATCTTACAATAGTGCCAGAAATAATAATTTAAGTCTTCTGCAGCAATTATTAGACACATTGTACTTGTTGCGAAATAGAGAGCAATATCATGTTATTAGCAGCATTTATAAATAAACAATATGTAGGAAGATTTATAGTGTTGATGTAATATTAAATAATAGGTTTATTAAATCTATTCGCCCATAATTAACATATAGATTTTTAAAATATTAATCTAGAACTGTAAATCAACGGTCATGAAAAACATGTAATAAATGCCACGGTGTTGGCATGTGGTGCAGGTAGAAGCTTTTACGTTGTTAATGTGTACATGATTACACTTACCTTAGTAGTGTACATGATTATCGGTTACTCACATTTACATTTAAATTTTGAAAACGGTTTCTATCCATTTACCGGAGCAATTATATTGGATGACAGTGCTTATTCTTTAAAACAATGTCTTATATAAAAATACAATATAAATGGTCCTGTCGTTGTGGAAACCTAAAGAATATGAAACCTCTTAGTGTTATGTCCGCAAATATTTAATAATGTAAATTGTTAGAATTTAAAATTTTGTTAAACGAAATAATTTAATGTCATTTAACAAACGTGAAATTATAATGTTGCTACTATATAAGAATAATATATTTATTTCTATAGCGGTGTCATGGAATCCTAAAGAATTATTAAGTCTCTTAGTGTTATTTCCTCAAATATTTAATCATTGTTATATATTTGCAAAATTTGATTATATTTCAATTATTGATGAACCAATATCAGAAAGAGCTTAACACTGTAAGGAGTAAATCTTTTATTACTGTATCTAATTTAGCATGAACCGTTGAAGTCTTTGTTGAACGTTGAACAACTTATTTTTTAATTCAATGTATAATTTTCGAGTGGGGTTGTTTTATTGTGTGCCATCTCCTATTTTAAATATTTAGTCAATTACTTAAGCTCTTACTATTTGTTTATAAAAATCCTACAGGTATAGTGGCCCTTAAAATCCGTGTTGCTGCATTTTGTTAAAAACTAATTCTTTGAAATTCAATACAAATATACTTCCACTTAACATGTGTTTTTTGTTGTTTTTTTTTTATTGTATTGATATCTTATCAACAAAAATTGCTTTGATAAGAATTAATAAATCATTTTTATCAAAGAACAAGTTCGAAAAACAAAGAATAACTAATTAACATAATCATAAAGTGTTTTAGATAAAATTTTCTTTTTTTGACTTAAAAAATATACTTTTGAGTTATTAAATTGATTTGTTAAAACTTTCCAGTATATTGAGCTTATGATTTTAGAAAAACAAATCCTAAAAAAATACCAGGAAGTTAAAAATCTTCACCCATTGGCCAAATTAAATTTTTAAGGGCGATGAGATCTTTTTTTTCAGGTTAAAGCGATTTTAAACAAGTTTTGTCTTTATATATATTTGGTTTTTATTAATTTTTTCAAAAATAGCTCCATGTTATGGTACATTATAGTTACTTTATTTGTCTTTCCTTAATCTTTCAACGAATGTCGTCAATGGTTCTTTATAGTTCCCGAATTATGACTAATAATGAAAAGCTTTTAATATTAAAAATTAATTATATATTCATATAAATTAATAGAGTATAGATTATAGAACATAAAGAAAATATGTTTCATTGCAAAAATATTAACAAATATAAAAAAGAGGAATTTTTAAAGGGGTAGGAGGATCAGAGGATGGGAAGATTTCAAGTATTTTCAAAAATTTTATAAAATATGTTCCATTCTAAAAAAAAAATTTGGTTTTTTAGCAACGATTTAATTTTAAAGTCGACTAAAGATATAGATTTTATATGGTTTAACTATCTTTTCAGACACCCGCTAACCAAATTATAAAAATTCTGATTTTGTCTTTTAACCGTATTGAGACTCTAATTTTGTGACCAAAATTTTTTCTTTTCCAAATAATTTTGGCCTGTTTTATTAAAACTAAAAGAGAAGAAGTAACAAGATTTATTAAAACACTCAGCTTTTCCCGCATTAAAGGAAACGACATTTTACACTTTTTACTATTTTGTTATTATATTATTACTTAATTCAAGCATTTACAAATAATTGTTACTTAGTAAAAATTATAATATTTATGGAATTATTTCAAATAGCATCTGTTAATCGGCATGCATTTACAGTAGTTAGTTTTATTAAATGTATGGAAAAACTGTTTTCGGACCTAAAACGTGTTCTTATATCTTTATTAAATTCCTTAATAAATTGTTAATGTAGTGTGAATATATGGTTATGATATACTTCAGTAACTAAAACAAAATCATCACTCTTCTGGACTATAAATTATTCATTTCTATTAATTTAAATCAATCAACATATGGAGTATCAATCAATATAAGGGGATTAGCTTAATTTGATTTCTAAAAGAATCTACCTAAATTTCTGAAATCTAAAAGAATCTACCAAAATGTAATGTTTCAATTGTTTAAGTAGAAGTCGTGAAATAGGACCCTGTGGAATAAAGCTCTGGGGTGTTATTTTAGTAATTGTACCTGAAAATGAAAAAAATACAATGGCGGTCTTATTTCATTTTCTTTTTGGGGCCTTATTTTATATGAAATAATCCACCAAAACAAAATAATTACAATAACCCCGTACAAATGAAATAACAAGGTTATTTTGGGAATTATTTCATTATTTTGATAAATGTTTTATTTTGATTTATTTATTTTAATAATTTAATAATGATGAACTTGATATATACCTATAAATTTTGGCAGTTCTCCCTATTTTAAAAATTTGTGATAAAATCATATAACCTTGACTTTGCAACCAACTCTAAAATCTTTCTTAATTCGAGAATCTCGCATATACATCTATATAAATATTCTAGAAAAAGGAAATACCCTGCTTTTGAATCCAACTCTAAAATCCCTCCTAATTCAAAATCTCGCATATAGTTAAATATATAAATATTTTGTAAAAGGCGAATAACCCTAATTACAGAATCTTGCTTATATATATATGTAAACATTCTGGGAAAAGGGAATAGCCTGATTTCGTAGCCAACTTTAAAATGCCTATTTTTCGGGGATTTGTTGTTCGTCCAAATGTAGTGAATTAATATATGTTATTTAAGTTTTCTTAGTAGATAACATCTTAAAAGAATTTGGGGGATTATTTCATTTTCATAATTATAAAAAAAATGTCATTTTAACAGACAACATCTTATAAAAATTTGGATGATTATTTCATTTTAATTTGGGGTATTATTTCACTATATTGCGAGAACATTTCATTTTGAATTTGGGGTGTTGTTTCATAAAAAAATAATCCTCAATTTTTGTGGGTGATTATATTTTGCGGGGCTGTTTTCGGCATCTGATTTTATTACATATTTAATGAGAAATAATACACCGGGGGCTTATTTCTCATATGTCATTGAGAAATAAGACCACAAAATATGAGAATTAACACCCCCGGGCTTTATTTCTCAAAAAGTAAAATAAAACCCAGCTGTGTTATTTATCTTTCAATGTAAGTTTGACTTTTTGAGAAAGAAATTCTGGGAGTTAAATCTATATTGAATAAGAAATAACACCCGGAGGGCCTTATTTCACGGCTCCGTGTAAGTATGTTGCTGGCTTTATACTTGGTTAGCGTACTCAAGAATAAAATGTATTAAGGTCGTATGCAGAGATTTAGTAATGTATAGTCGTCAAATTCTCTAGATCACATTTTAAGAAACCTAGCATTGCATTTGCTTTTGTTGCAATTTTATTAATGTGTGTAGTAAATGTAAGTTTATAGTTAAACGAGGAAGAGTGCAGTAGAGTAGACTGTGTCAACTCTGGGATACCCGTATGAACGTAATATATCCTGTTTCTATAAAACTTGATCATCTTTTAAAAACATTCAGATGTTTTAGTACCGAACTACAGAGATATATTTATGTAAATTGTGGAGTTGTATGACAGCTACCTGAATCTATTGCGCCTACCTTCATTAAGTTTCAAGAGGTGCAAGAAGCCTGAACCAGCTGCTCTAGACCAACCAAATTTTACAAAAGTTGTTGGCCTATAACTCGACACCTCTTTACTAAATTTCAGGTTCCTAGCTTCAATAGACACTGAGTTATTCTCATTTAAACGGATAAGTTGTATGGCAGCTACCCAAACCCGTCGCACCACCACAACCAAATTTTGCAAAAGTGGTTGCCATAAAACTTGATCATCATTTGCAAGATTTCAGACGCCTACCTTCATTAAGTTCCAAGAGGTGCAAGAAGCCTGAACCGACTGCTCTAGACCAACCAAATTTTACAAAAGTTGTTGGCCTATAACTCGACACCTCTTTACCAAATTTCAGGTTCCTAGCTTCAATAGACACTGAGTTATTCTCATTTAAACGGATAAGTTGTATGGCAGCTACCCGAACCCGTCGCACCACCACAACCAAATTTTGCAAAAGTGGTTGCCATAAAATTTGATCATCATTTGCAAGATTTCAGACGCCTAGCTTTATTAAGTTCGAAGAGGTGCAAGAAGCCTGAACCGGCTGCTCTAGACCAACCAAATTTTGCAAAAGTTGTTGGCCTGTAACTCGACACCTTGTTACTAAATATCAGGTTGCTAGCTTCAATAGACACTGAGTTATTCTCATTTAAACGGAGAAGTTGTATGGCAGCTACCCGAACCCGCCGCACCACCACAACCAAATTTTACAGAAGTTGTTGCCATAAAACTTGATCATCATTTGCAAAATTTCAGAAACCTAGCTTGAATAGATACTGAGTTATTTCTATATAAAGATAGAAGTTGTATGGCAGCTACTCGAACCCGCCGACCGAAAAAGTTGGATTTAAATAGCAAAACTAACAATTTTGCAAAAGTGCCGTAAAAAAAATTTCAGCTTCCTAGCTCCTTTATTTTTTGAGTTATCGTGCGGACGGACGGACGGACGGACGGACGTACATGGCTTAATCGACTCAGAATTCGATTCTGAGCCGATCCATACCTTTAACACTATATCTAACTCGACTCCTTTAAGGTGTCACAAACGTAATGGCAAATTTATTATACCCTTGAACATAGTTCATACGGGTATAAAGATACATCAAAATCAATAATTCAGTGACTTATTTCATTATACTTTTGTCTATATTTAATTTAGAAATATGAGAACCCATATTTTTTTAATTTATAAAGAATCACATTATAAGCCTTATCGATTTGACAACCGTTTATAAAAGCAAAAAAAAAACAATTTGACGTTAAAATGTACCGTTACATTGAAATATGGTTCAAATCAAAATCAAAATCAAAACAAACAGTTTAAATTTCTAAAATTAAATGACTAAAATGTTGCAACAGACTCAGCGAAAATAAAGAAACTAAAATGCACCGTTATATTTCTAATAAAATATTTCTCAAATAATTAAAAAATGACGGGAAAACAATGTTTTTGTCTTTAAATCATCCTGTCTTTGGTCACATAACGCAATGTCATACATTTAATACAAATAACATATTACTTTTCTTATAAGGTACTACTCAATTTTATACTCTAAGCATATCTTTGATTTGACTTATGACGTGGTGGTTAACACGCCAATATTTTAATCGGAGGATATTGGGTTTAAGCTCCCGTTAGGTTAAAAAAATTAATAATAGATAAATGCTAGGTAAATATAATATAATAATAAATAAATAAAATAAAATAAATAAAATATACATATACATATATATTTATATGTTGATTTAATTTTGTACATAAGATATAAGTATATAACATAGAGTTTTGCGTTGGTAAATTTGGGGAAAAAACTATGTGTAATATGATTATTTATTTGTTTCTAGAATTTGATTCAATTTTTTTCAAAATTTATAGTTTGGATAACATACATAAACTTTTAATGTGAATAATATTAATAAATGACAAGGCATTTTAGAAGTGGAATTTCCAATAATCAGAGTATTGCCAAATATTACTTTAAAGAGCAAATGCTTAAGATAAAAATTGTTGACTAATAAGAGATAAGTAAAACATAAAAAGAAAAATATCGGTGCATTAATAATTTATTCTAAGAATAATGTGAGTAATGTCAACAATATCTATTAAATGATTTTTCCATAAAAATTTGTTGCTAAATTTAAAGAAAACTATATTTGACAAGGAAATAACTTCTGTGAAGTTTGGCTATCCAGTGCCGCAGGTTCAAGTAACTTGCATATCTTCTAACTTAATTAAGCTAGATATTAAAATTTTGTAAAAGATGATCAAGTTTTATAGCAATAGCTTCTGTGCAATTTGCTTAATTCGGAGCAACGGATTGATGTAGCTGTCATACAACTCCAAAATTAACATAAATATATCTCGATACTTAATTAAGTCAGGTATATAAAATTTTTTAAACGATACTTAAATTTTATGGAAACGGTATATACTGTGTTCATGCGGATATTCTAGAGTTAACACTATATATCTACACTCTTCCTCAATTTTTTATACTTTTAAGCTTAAAAGAATGGAAACATTTAATTTTCTAAAATATTTTTCCACATAAGTAATGAAAAAAATATGGAACTTTAATGATATTTGAAGATTTGTAGTAAAACTATATTTTCAAATAAGACAAGGTATAATTTGTTTGATATAAGTAGGTCAGTGTCTTATTGTCGGTTATTAATTTTTCTTCAATTCTATACATATAACAAAAAATGCAATGAACTTAACTTTTTAAATTCTTATTATTATAAATTTAATAAATATATTATGGTGCTTTAGGGATAACCATTACAGAGAGCTTACTCTTTAAAGTACTCTTTAAAGTAGCTTACTCTCTTGCGAAGAAACGATTTGGGAAAAGAAAAAAATCAATGTCATGATTTCATAAAATAAGGTTCAACGAGATATATTTAAAACGACTTATTTCCAATTTATCTTTTTTTTCTTCCTAAGTGAGGTGGGAATCTTCCAAAAACACCAAAAATTCCCCTTTGGTAGTGTCAGATTCTTAATATGACTAAACCCACCTCCCCCTTTTGCTAAAGTAATGGGATAAAACCTCTACATGCTAACGCAGTATATTAGCTAGGAAATAGGGATAGAAAAGTTTAGGACTATAGGATGCAGAAACATTCGGTTGGGAGTGGGATTGCAAGAAAACAATGAATCCGCCTACTATTTTGCTAACAGTAACAATAGCCGTTACAACAGTTACAACATGCAGTAGTATATAACACCTTCATGCATGAAGTAACTATTGAAGTAAATATTTTTATTTATATGACCTGGCTGGGGTTTTTACCCAAGATCCCCCAATTGAAAGGCTTGCGACTTAACCGCACTACGCCATGAGTCAGATCAAATTATAAATTTTTTTTTAAATAGAATTGGCTAAAAATGAAGTAAATGAAGTACATGTCTTAATCAGTAATAGAATTTTCTTTTGCATATATGTATATATATGTAGTATTAAAGTATTTTTTTTTTTAATTTTTCATAATTAAATATGTATTTTAATTTATACCGAATTTTCATTTAAAATTTAAAAATATTTGAACTAATTTTAAACTTTTGCCACAAAACAAAACATACTTTAGTAAAATAAAGATTCTCTGTGCTTAGTTTTTTATTTTCCATCATAATAATAAAAATAACTGGATTAAATAATTAATTATATAAAATTGTTATAAGAAGAATAAAATGTGTTCACATATTTGTTTTATAATAAATTTCGTTTTTGTAAATATTCTAAAAAAAATACTAAAATTTTTTACCGTTTTTCTAGCTTAGGCTGATTTTTTTGAGTGACATACGCTTCTTTGAATCTATGTACAATCTCCGACTTTGAAAATATATTAACATACAGCAAATATTTAATATTAAAATATATTTATCCTATAGTTACTTTATGTCACCATCTTATTAGTTATAACTGAACACTTTAAATGTTATCTTTCTTCTTTGAATGCGTTTTCGAACTATGTATAACAAAATCACTTTTTCAAAATATGGGAGAAATTAAGAAACAATAATATTAAATATTTAAATAGTGCACGAATTGGGGACTACCCGATTTTTCATATCATGATTTGTTTTTTAGAATAAATTTAGAAACATCATAGAAACACAATAGGCACTTGCGTAATAGGCTTAAATAGATATCTACTGAAAATATTGATTTAGATGTAATCATTAACGTTTTTCTAATTATGGAAAGTATCATACATACATATATTTTTTTAAATAAAATTCAACCAGTTTGAAATACAGATATTTTTTAGCATTTTTGTTTTGTAAAAATGTGCTTTTTAACTCTATTCATTTTCTCCGTCTGTTTACAAAACTCTAATATCATTTAAGATAAAACAATGGTATTGTAAGTTTATTGGTAAATTTTGTTTAATTTAAATCAAACGTAAGCTAATCTGTTTTAGGGTTGTACAAACCTCCAAAACGAAAGAAGATCTACTTATATTATATTCAAATGGTATAATAAGTTATTATTCAATTTTCATTTTGTTAATATTTCTTTAAAAAGGTTCAATTTAAAAATGTCAGCAAGGTGAAAACTTTATAATTCGAAATATTACTTTGAAGTATGGTATTTACATTTACCGTTATCTGACTGTCAATTTTCACAACTTGCTATATACAGAGGAAAATGGCAAATTTTGTTATTGCAGAGGAAAATGGTAAATTTTTAGAAATGTGGACCTTTAAAAACATTTGTTTTTGTATAAAGGCTTGTTTTTTTTAAAAAATTTTGACATCATAGTATTTTCATTATTTATAGGTATCATTGTGTCATTTTTATCTATTTCTGTAAAATTTTGAAAATATTATAGTATTTTTGTCAAATAAGAGAACCATAGAATAGTTTAAAAATGAGTCATTAAACGTGTCATTAACTAAATAAATATTTTATTTGAAAATTACAATTAATTTAGCTGTATTACAGATTTGTTCATAGTTAAAATATGTAAATATTAAAATAAAAATTATACATTAATAACGAAATTCTTTTCAAAAGACATTATCTAAAATATTTAATCATTAGTTAAAAGAGTTAGCCGTATCTTTAAGAAAACTATTTATGAAATATAACTTAGTGTCTATTGAAGCTAGGTAATTGAAATTTTGTGAAAAGATGTCAAGTTATACCAGAAACTTTTAAAAAATTTGTTTATTCTAAACCCATACCTATACCTTACGGTTACCTGCCATATAACTTCTTTTTTTATATGAGACTAATTCAGTGTCTATTGAAGATAGGTATCTGAAATTTTGTAAAAAAGTGTCAAAATATGCATCTTCTGTAAAGTTAAGTTGGACTGGAGCAGTAGGTTTGGCTGCTGTCATATAACTTCTCTTTTTTATTAGCATAATTTATATCCTCATTTAATAAAGCTAGACATCTGAAATTTTTTAAAACTTGATTAAATTTTATTGCAATAACCGGTATGAAGTTTGGTTGTTCTAACCCAACTGGTTGTAAATCTTGCAACTTTATTAAGGTAGATATTTGAAATCTTTAAAAGGTGATCAAGTTTTATTGTAATAATGTGTGTTACATTAGGTTGGTTTGGAATAATAAGTAGGTTTGACTGACTGTCATACAACTCAAAAATTTACATAAATATGTTTATCTTTGTACTTATGTAATTAAGTCAAAGATCTGAAATTTTTCTAAAGATGATCAAGTTTTATGGAAAAATCATACATTATCTTCATCTTCAAAATCATACATTATCTTCGCTGAGTACATATATTTATTTGGTTGTGCCTAATTTTAACACAGAAAATATTTAATTCAATAATTTGAAGTTATAGATAAAAATGTTGATTTGTCATCAGGAATCGTTCTGGATTTCTCGCTTAAAAGGATTATTCTCCATTAATTTTTTTTTAGAAAATGTAAGCTAATTGTAATTCGGATATTCTTGAAATTACGCAATAGAGTTACATTAATCTACTATGACATTGTTATAATATAATTTAGTGCTTACAGGGCAGACGAGATTACTATCTTGCGAGTGTAATACGAAATGTCAAATTACTGTCTGTGTGACGTATGTGGCATTTTTACTATCAAGAAATTATCATTTATTATCAAAATTTTTTAAGTTTATTTTATATTTCTCAAAATTTTTCAAGTTTATTTTATATTTTTTCAAAATATTTCATGTTTAAAATAAACACAAACAACATATAAAATTAAAAATAAAAAAAATTGTTTGACATGAATGTTGTTTTCCATTTGTCCCCATTTTTAATTATTCGAAGTATCAAATTACTAGCTAGAAAAGACAAACATGACATGTTAAGACAGTGGAGAAGATAGTTGAAAAAATGTAATAGTATTGTCAAAAATGTTCATGTATTTGTGCACTATCTTGCTAGTACTGTGACTGTATCGTGTGGTCAAGTAAATTAAACGTTAGCCATATTCTGTAAAATTTTACACGTGTAATAATTTTTCATACATTATAGGAAAAAGCGGTTAGGTAATAATGTAATCAAGTAATAATCTAATTTCATATGAAATAATCCCCTAAAATCAAATAAATTTTAAAATAAAATAATCCTCAAAACTATACTACCTACCTTTATAAGTACATATTTACTCCAAACAAAAAAAAAAAAATTTCAAAATTTTGTTATTTTTTTTACATGCATACATATTAAAGGACTCTAAAACTCATCCTAATTTAGAATTTCATATATACATACAAGCCCTGAAAAAACTTCAATGGGGTCGGGTTAAGAACGGACCGATTTTGAAATTTCGGGAGATTTTGGGTTTTTTTTGAAATTTTGATTTTGGGGATTTTGTTATTCGGGCAAATGTAGTAATCGTTTAATTAATACCTATATGTTATTTAACTTTTCTTAGTATAGATAATTACCATTTTAAAAGAATTTGGGGGATATTTCATTTTGAATTTGAGGTATTATTTCATAATGAAATAATTTATCATTTTTTTGGATGTAATTTCATTTATTTCTTACGGGCTAGAGAATACTCTAGAGTCTAGCGACATTAATTATTAATTTACAATATAATAAATTTTAATATGGATTAATTATTTGATGAAAAATTCTAATAAAAAATATTAATAAAATGTTAAGTGTAAAATGTAGGTAATATGTATTTATGTGTAGGTAAAGTTTTAAATTCTGTTGATACTTAAGGCAAAGGTAGTACTCTTTTGAAATGAAAGTGGAAATTTTTTTTTTCTGCTATTATAAAAATTATAACACTTTTAATTTTTTACTTAAAATTACCATATCACTATCGTTTACAACTAAAATATGTTTTTGTAGAGCTTTTAAGTTAAAAAATATTTTTGTACAAATAAAACTTACATAATACATACATGTATACTAAATATTCAGTTTATATAAGTGACTACACATACATATGTACATCATATAATATTTGTATTTTATTATAAAACTGTATATTTATACCCGTACGATAAGTATCGGGTATAATAAAATTACTCCTCCGTTCATAACACCTCGAAATAAGCGAGCTAGATATACCTTCGAAGAATCAAACTCTGAGTCGATTAAGCCATGTCCGTCCGCCCGTCCGTCAGCATGCTAACTCAAAAACTAAGAAAGCTAGAATCTTGAAATTTATACAAAATATTCTGGGAACAATTTGTAGGTTCCCTATTTTTTGGTTGAGTTCCGACCAAAACTTCGGATAGCTCTTGAATACCTAACTTTTAGATCTCCACAATTTTTTTTGAAATAGAGCCATGAAATTTTAACTGATGATAGATATCATAAAAATATTCATTTTATGTTAATATTAATTTTTCTGTAGCCTCACCCGTTAAGGAGCTACAGCCCCCCAAAGTTCGAAAAATCTCTATATTTAAATTGTTATAACACAAACTCTAAAAGGTATATCTTCAATCTGAAAATTCCAAACGATAGGTGCAATTATGAGCTTTACAAATATGTATATAATAAATATATACTTCTGCTAACTGAATTATTGCAAAATCCTTTAACCCTTCTATCTTCTAAACGGTTTAAGTTGGAAACTTGAAACTTTGACAGAAGTTAGATCTTTGAAAATAAGTATGAGTCATTTCAGAAATTTTTTTGTATCACCCACCGTTTAGGAGCTGTAAGGGGTCAAAAACTGAAAATTTTCTATTTTTAAACATCTGTAACTTGAACACCTGTTAACATTTTTTTGAAGTAATACATAAAAATTAAAGCTTCAACAGTATACTCTTATTTCTGTTAACAACTTTTTTTAATAATATAGGGTTACTTTTTAATTGACGAAAGTGTTACTTGATTTTGTCAAATTTTCTAACAAATTTCTTTAACGAATTTTTTGCATTTTGCTTTACTCGATAATTTGAAATTGTTGAAGATATAAACAACATAACGGTTGCTTGAAGAATTTTTATTTATATGATATTGATATACATACATACTTATATAATATCATGTTTATTTACATATCGTATATGTCACTGATGAATGAATGATAAGAGTATAGATGTATATTATATAGCGCCAATTTACATAAATACATATCTCAGACATTTGTCAGTAAGTAAATAACTGCATTTTTGGTCAAATTTACTTTTTTATGAAAATCAATCTAATAATGCGTAATCTACCGATTGACAAAAAAAAATTTTCAAAAAATACTATTATTAACAAAATAATTTTGCAAATAACTAAATAAGTATACGTAAATGTAATATTAAAAGTGAGTAAAAATCTGTAACTTCACTTATTGATTTAAAATATTTTTAGTTAAATGACAAAAATTATATAAGTTTAGTTATAATCTTTTTAACTTTTTTTTTCTGTACTCTGGAATAAATATGCAATTGTCGTAAACAAAATAAGTTGAGTTATTTATTTTTGAACTCAGGTAAAACATCCGTTAAGCCAAGTTAAATACTTATACACAAAAAATAATTAGAGTTATTGGGTTATTCCAATTTACGATATGATACCGGATGCAATTTATTGTAAACAAAATAAGTTGAGTTATTTAGTTTTCAACACAGGCAAAAAATGCGTTAAACGATGATAAATACTTAGATACTGAAAATAATTACAGTTATTTAGTTCTTCCGATTTATTTTTGTACAGTTGTTAAAACTTATTTAGTTATATTGTCGCCTGAACAGTTATTAGAAAGTATTTGAGTAAATAACAGCGGAAAGGAAATATTTTAAAATAACTATTAAATTTGATACTACAAAACAAAAATATGGATACACAACTTTTAAGAGAAGTTTTCGGAAGTGATTATGAAGAAGAATATTGTGAGATTGTTGAAAATAGCATTCCTACTTTCGAGATTGAAGATACTGGTAATAACTTTTAAGATGTTTAAATAAGTATTGTATTTTTAATTTGAAACTTTTTTTAGAAAATTTCTTAGAAAGTAGTGAGAAAAAAAGCACAACCAACAGTAAAATTTCTTTATGTCACATAAAACGAGAACGAAAAGAAAAACAAGTTTTACACGATTCACCAAGTATTAAACCAAAAATTATTTATGTTTATAAATACTAAACGTTAATCTTCATTTTAGAAATACCTTGTAGCAGAAAAAAATTGGAGAGTGAAAACTTGGAAGCTCAGGAATTGATGGATACAGAGATATTATATTATAGAGAACAGACTTTACAAGAAAATACACATAGTGAACCAGATATGCTACATGAAATTCCTTATAATCAAAATTTTCTAGCTTGTGGTCAAGAACTAATGGATACACAAACATTATATGGAGAAAAAAATGTAGATAAAAATGTGCCCAGCGAACCAGATAAAATTCCTTGTGGCCAAGAACTAATGGATAGTGATAAAGAAAACCTAGAACCTAACAGCATTTTTCCAGCTGTAATTGAAACACAGTATTGTGTTTAGATTTGCAGCAGGTTCTTCCTACACCATTTTTACAAACATCTCTTGCATATTACAAACGTAGTCTTTCTACTTTTAATTTAACAATAAAAAATTGCTCAAATAATAAAACCACATGTTTTATTTGGGATGAAAGTGTAAGTAGCAGAGGAGCAAATCAAATCGCATCCTGTATTTTTAAATATTTTGATATGTATGAAAGCAGCCTTAAAAGCCATGTCGTAATATATTCCGATACATGTCCAGGACAAAATCGGAATTCAATTGTCTGGGCAATGTTTCAAGCTTTATTTTATTCAAAAGAATTAAACGGTAAAATTATAGAGCATAAGTTTCTAGAGCCTGGCCATACACATTTAGAATGTGATAATGACCATGCAGTGATTGAGAAGGCTAAAAAAAATAATAGTTCTGGAATATGGCATCCTCATGATTACAAGCAACTAATTCGTTCTTGTAAAAAGAAAAATCCGTTTATTGTTAAAGATATGTTAACAGAAGACTTTTTAAATTTTTCAAATTTATTTAAAACATATTTTAAAAGAACAAAAATTAATTCTCTTAAGGAACCAGTACAATGGAATCAAATAAGAATTATTAAATATCAAAAGGAAGATTTTGGAAAGTTAACATATAAAACTGATTACGCAGAAAATTTTAAAACGGCAAATATGTTAAAGAAAAAAAATATGGAAGCACCACAACAAGCACCACGACTACAATTACTGAATCAAGGATTATTATCCATTACTAAAGAAAAAAAGAAAGATATAATGGGTATGTTAAGCCTAATTCCTCCGATATTTCATCAATTTTATCGGGAACTTAAAGAATCAGAAAGTGCAGAAGATACATTATATGATTATAACTCAGATAGCCCAGATGACGATATTTTATAATAAATTTTTTTTTTTGATATTATAATTATGTGAAACTACTTTTTAATAATATTATTCTTTAATAATATTTTTTTTTTTATTAATTTAATATTTAATAACTTAATATTCTTAATTTCACACATTATTTTTTAAAATAAATTCATTTTATGTACATTATTATAACACGTTTTTTTTTTTGTTATTATACCTACATATTTTATTCGTAGAAATTTGTAGTTTTTCAGAATTTTATTATTTTTTGTTTTGTATATAACATAATAACTAAACTTATATCGTTTTTCCTATTTCATATTTTCAATGCGAAAAAAGAAAATAAAATTGTCAACAAGTATATAAGTGGAGTTAATTACTTTTTCTCATTTACATTCAATCTGATCAAAAAAATATCTTTTCCTTTTTATTATCTATCATAATGCTGTTTATTAAAAATATATTATTTCTTTTTTAAACTCAATAATTATTATCTTTTTAATAACTAAAAACAAAAATATTATTACAATATCAATAAAATAATAGAAAAATTAAGAAAAATTAGAAAAAAACACAAAAGTAGCTTTTTCTCAATATACCAAAAATGCAGTTATTTACTTATTGACAAATGCCTGAGATATGTATTTTATTGTACTTATAAGAAATTATTCTATGAATGAAAATATTTTTAAAAAAATATTGCTATGTATGGCGATATACTTATAACAATGTACTATGTGCGCATTAATATAATACATACTAACGGTTCGTACGGGTATCTAAGAGTTGACAAAGACAACTGTATTCTTTCTCGTTTTTTTACTAAACGGTTGGTTCCCTTTTGAAATAAATAAAAATTTGTTTTTAATTTGGAAATCCCCTGACTCCTATTATTTTCGTTGCTGTAATTATAAATTGTAAGTTATCATATGTATGTTTTTCTTATTGTCTTTGTCACCGTTCATATATTTTAGATAATATGTAATACAATAACTTGTTGTTTTATTTTGTAAAAATTATTTTATTAAAGTAAAAATCATACAATCATACATTTTTATAGGAATATTGAAAACAATTTTTTTTATACAAAAGAGAAAAAGAGAGGGAAAAAATCGTTGTCAAATCTCAATTCTCAATATTATAAAAAAAAATGGAAATACCGCAATTTTCGATATTCTCCCATTTCTTTCTGATTTCGTTCTCTTTTTTTTTTAAGTTTGTTTTTAGTGTTTACCGGTTTTTCTATATATAATAAAACTACATGAAGAAGTTGTATTTAGTAATTTGAAAAACGCTGATAGGCTAGTCAAAATTATTTAAAGTTTTTAAAATACAATATTAACAGGATCATTCAGGATATTTTAAATAATGGGTCATATAAATGGTATTTATAAATACACATATGTATGTATATAGTACATACATATACCTATGTACATACATGCATGTCAAATAATAATTTTTTTTTTTATATTCAAAGTTTTTATAAAATAATCTCTGAGGACGCATACATATATAAAAATAATAAATATTAATTAATTAATTTAGTACTAATTAGTTTAATAAATTAATTAAATTAGTTTTATTTAAATAAATTATTGCAATAAATCGTTATTAATTAAAATTATATTGATTTTTAGATTGGAGTCTAGAAATAAAGAAAATGTAAAATAAACTAAGTTTTAGATGTTATTTTTTAATCTATAGGTACATACTATATGATTAAACATAAATAATATTTTTAATAAAAATTATTTTGTATTTCCTTTTGTATTTTATAATTCCTTTAGTAATTGTACACTCTTTTTTATTTATTAAACAATAAAAATGGATTTTTTTTTTAACAAATACTTGATAAAAGATTTGTCAAATTTTGAATTCCATAATAAAATATCTAACATTCTAGTATTTTATTTCAAACAGTTTGATAAAATATTAATAACTATTTAGTATTAGTAATTAAGAGTCAGAACTGATCAGAACTTAAAATAAAATTTTCGTATTAATCAATAATAATGATAATAATTACAAAAATTCATAATTTAATTTCGTTATTTTTACGAAATTATTTTGTTATCATACATGTTGCGAGTGTTATATTGCATATAACGGTACTTAAATATCAAACATGTATATGATAATATAATTGCCATATTATTGGTGACTGTATAATAAATTAAATTTATTTATTTAACTTAATATTTTTTTATATAATAGGAAATAAATTGGAGATAAAAAAAATGAGTGAGCATTGCGGTAATGTAGAAGGTGGAATTGAAGTTTGGTTAGCATGTCAACCTGTACCTAAAGGTAAATTTTTAAATTTAATTAATTTTTATTTTCTTTAATATATTATAATTGTATTATTTTTATTATAATTAAATTAGATATTAGAATAAGATTTAGTGAATCTAATGAAAATTGGAAAGGATATGGAAAAATTATAAAAATTTATAATGGTGATCTCATAATATGTAAAACACCACCATATAAGGATAAAAACATTAGCAATTCTGTAAGTAATATTATACAATATGTATTATATTTTAAAAAATAACTTTTTTATTTTTTTATTTAAAGGTATTTGTTGACGTACAATTAGAAAGAAGATCAGATGGTAGATTAAGTGAAAAATTTCAATTTGAATATAAACCTTGTATAGATATTTTAGATTTAGATAATTTTAATACAACAATAAATTCTCCAAATAAAAGGAAATTATCATCTAGGGATATTAAAAATAGTTCTCATATTAATAAAAAAAATAAAATTTTAAGGTAATTTCATATTATACTCGTATATAAATATAATTATACAAATGTAATATTATATAAATTTAAAATTTTTAGATCGAATAAAATTCTTCATTTAAGATGAATGAGAAGCGAGAAAATAGACAAATTTTTTAAAATATATAACTAAAAGTATTAATTAAGTTTAAAATATTTTAATTTTTATTATATCAAATTTATTTATTTATTTATTTAATTAATACTAATAATTTAGTCTGTTATTAATAGATAATAATTTAAATTTTAAATAATTTTTTAAATAAATTTTACCTTAAACACTAACTTATATTATTTTCTTAATTTAAAATATGGGGTGTTTTTTTTGGTAAAAGTAAGGATTAAAAAGGTAAATAAAATTCTAAATAATATTAAATTAATTGTAGTAGAATTTCAAATAAATTTTTTTTCAGTTCAGTAAAAATTGGCATCATTTTTATATGAAAATTGCAAATTTTTCTTACAATTTATTTGTTCAAAATTAAGAGTTAGTTTCTTGAATTTTAAGGAAATGCTAACTCTTTAAGAAAATTATATTTTACAACTTAATTATGCAATATAAAAATAGTTTTTACCTAAAATTAAATATTTTAATGAATTTATCGATTGTTAAAATTTTATAATTTCATTTAAAACATGACATAGAATTTTAAAAAAAACGGGTGAACGGGGAGTAGATTTTTATTACAAAAGTTAAGCTAACAAAATATTTGCTAATCTTGTATATAATTTAGATCTATTTTCCTGCGGTTTTATTTTAAATATAACTCGGAAATTTTGATTTCTACCGAAAATAAGTGTTCGACGCTCAATTCAGAAAGAGATTACCTAAACATCATATAACTAAACATATTTTTATTAATTAATGAATTAATTATTTATAATTTAATGAATTTATTAAAAACAAATATATAATGAATGCTTGTATGTGAATTAGATTACTTAACAACAAAATGAAAAGTAGTTCTGATGTATGCCTGCCTGTATTAATACCTGTACCAATTAAAAATAAAACTGAAATTTCTAGCTATAGGCCTATTAATCTTCTATCTTAAATTGATGCGAATTAAAAATATCATCCAAATTTATTAAGTTAAAAAACTGGTATGCTTTCCTTAGATATTGAAAAAATTTTTGATACCATATCTGGCACTTATACACTTATCCATAAAATGTATATGTTAAACATTCCCGTTTACTTATTAAAAATTATTTACAACTTTTTAACAGACCGATTTTTGTACGGTCAAAATTAATAACCGTCAATCACTCCCACATTCTATAAAGACATGTGTACCACAAGGCACCTATCACCACTACTTTATAATTTTGTCTGATGTTTGCCATAACCAAATAACCACCTTTCAAACAGGTTTACAATCGGGGCTCTTTATAACATAGCATGAATTTGCAATGTTAATATTATTATGAAGGAACAAATAAAAAAAAAAAATAAAAGAATTTATGAGTATACACCAAAACTAATATTGAGGCAAAAAAAAAACAATTGTTTCGCATATGAAGGTGGAAAATTAATAAAATTCTGCGCTAAATTATAATTATAGGATGCTTTAAGTTAAGCCTAGATTAGACATCGGATTGTAATTTCCATATATCTCAAAAATATCAAATTAGCAATCAAAAATCAATAAATGAACATTTCATATATTTTATGTGGGCGTCATATTAGATATTTAATGGAATAAAATAAGTGATTTCTATTAGAATTAAGTTACAAAACATTATAAAAAAAAGGAAAATTGTATACAATTAACATAATATCAAAAATTAAAAGTATTTTCTTAAGGAAAAATATGATCAGAAACACAAAATTTAAGATATGTCCTTTCTTTGAACAACTTATTTCTAAATGTTTTATAATTACAATATGGCGAGTGAATAGGCCACAAAACATATATAAATTAAACTGGAAATTAAAGTAACTATAAACTGCGAACATTTTCCTCGATGTCACGAACTAAAATATTAATTGCGAAATATTTGGGGTCTCCAATAGTTACACGAATTTTTAATTTTCAATTTTGCCTTTTTCTTCCCGAATAAGACAATTAAATCGTGATTCATTAATCAATTTTGTTTTATCGTTAAATTTTTCTTCCAGAGCAGTTCAAATTGCTATGTTTAAGCTATGTTCTTTTAGAATTTCGACGTTCCATTTGAATTGAAAAACTTTTGATGTGATGTGATATTGTCATGTATTAATTTCTAATGGACATATTATGTAATTCTATATTCTCTATGTTAACATTTCAGAATTTTCTTACGAATCTTTTTACATATCTTCTTTAAGGCTTTTATTTGTGTTAGAAACTATTGAAGGAAAAGACATATCTTTCATAATAAAACATTTTACAAAAAACATTTTACACTTCGCAAACTACACATCACATTTGATAAAATAAACATTCACAAGTCATATAGACCCTTTATAGAAAATAAATGTGTTTTAAAATATATGTGAGAATGCGTAATATATATAACAAATCAATTAAAACTGACACTCATGAATGATGAAAGAAAAATAAATAATTGATGAAAAACTGAAATCTTGTTTACATTTAAATCTTTTGACTGGGGCGTTTTAAACTTATTGCACTACTGCCTGATGTATTTTGTTGTGACAAAAGCTCCGCTTTCACAATTTATTGAATTGATGTTGCACGTCTTTTACATAATTGTGGACAAAATGTATGAGTTTGTGGTGACTTTAATAAAATAAAATAACGTTCAGAAAATTAGTTATCGTAAAAAAACAATAGTTTCGAATACTAAAATTTAGAAATTTTTAATTTTGCAATATGTACCTATATGGTTTTTCATATTTAACAGTAAGTAATTAATTTAATACTCAGAGCAAATTTTTAACTGTAATAAATAAATATGTAGTAAAACATGTGATTAAAAACGAGAATTAGAATTAAGAAATTTATATAGAATTTTTAGTCTTGTAACTTGTAAGAACCGCTGAAGAATAAAGTAGGAGAAAATAAAACATATCAAAAATCATTTTTATTTTTTAAAAATAATTAACCATAATCAAACGCTTATTTAAAACATTTTTGCTTAATTTTCAAATTTGAATGGCATCATATAAAAATCGAGGAAGAGTTTAGACTGGAGTATAACTGTTTCAATTCTACGATACCCGTATAAACGTAATAATATGCTGTTCTCATAAAAATTGATAATCTTTTACAAAATTGCAAATGCTTTACAAGTACCAAGTTATAAGGATATAAATTATGCTTATACAAAAAAAGAAGTTATATGGTAGCTATCCGAACATGCTGTTCTAGACCAAACAAATTTTACAAAAGTTTCGACATCTTTTCATAAAATTTCAGATACATATAGCTCCAATAGACACTGATTTAATTTGGTATAAAACTAGTTGTTAACTAGCAGCTACCCGAACCTACATTTAAGTATTTTTCTAGCACTTAGTTACTTTTATATAAAGAAAGAAGTTGTGTGGCAACTACTTGAACCTGCCGTCCGAAATTGCTGTGTTTGAATAACGATACCAGCAATTTTGCAAAAATGACGTGAAAATTTTGAAATCCTAGCTTCTTTATGTTTTAACTTATAGTACGCACTAATGGATAGATGTACATGGTTTAATCGGCTGAGAATTTGATTCTGATACTTGAGTCTATATCTAGCTCGGCTTCTTTAAGGCTTCATTAATGTAATGGCAAATATACTCTAGAAATATGGCAAATTTATTATACTCTTGAACGAATCAGCAAATATTTTTGTTTCAACAAATCCCTTTCCTGTTATTTGATTTTTGGAGACTTTTTTCTTTTATTTCATAGCCTTCTCTTATAAAATCAAATTTATACATTACATCAATGCAACATAATAGAAAACGCGATACTAACAATGAAATAAAAATGTTCTGTTGCTTTCCATGTATAGAACAAGATGTTAAATAAATATAATTTATTAATATAAGTAAAATTAATATAATTTTTAAATATTGATAAAATTCAAAATGCAGAGCGATAAAATATTAATAACTGCAGCTGGTTGTGATAAGAGCATAAGATAAAAAGATAATTTGATTGTTTTTTAAATTTATTCCAATTAAAAATAGGTAGATAAATAAAGTAAATTATTCAAAAACAAAAAAAAATTACACTAAAAATAAGTTGACATTAAAAATTTAAAAATAAGAAGAAACAGGTGACTATTTTAAGATTTCGCCATTTTGTTTTTTTTTTAGTTTTCTTTCAGTCAATTTAATGAAAAATATGGCATTTACAATAATTTACATAAGTCCTTTGTAACGCATTATTGTTAGATTTTGAATGCTTTGTAAACGCAGTCTAATATAGATAATATACAACAAAATAAAACATACACAATGAAGATTTTTCGTTTTTTTCATAAAGAAAAATTTGTTCTTAAAGAAAAGAGCTTGCAAATAAGAAAATTCAGAAGTTCATGTAATTGGGAAAGTACGAAACAAGGAAAATAATTTTTGTGATCATATTTTTCTTAATTTTGTGCAATTAATATTGATAAAATTAAATATTTAATATTTTTATTACAGAACAATGAGTGGGGTACCAACCACAAACTCTTATGAAGAAATTTATACTCCTTACAAACCCTTAGTTTGTGATGTATAAGTAACTTTTACATCCACAGTTTCTTTTCGTTTTAACATTTTATTTTGAAAAATACAATATAAAATTGGTTTTAGAAATAACTTATATTTTCGTACAGTAAAACATGAAATCAAACTGTAAAATTATTTAACGTAAAGGTAAAAATAAAAGTGCCAAAACGATAAGAAAATCAGTTGGAAAAATCAAGTTTTTCGGAAAAGCGTAAATGTCTGATTTCATATCAACTCATATACAGTTTTATTTAATATGTAATTTTATGAAATGGATTTTTTGATGAAATTGTTTGGTCTTTATTGTTTAATTTGGATTTCTTTCTTTATACATTTTGAGTGTAACATTAGAACATCTACATATGTATGTATAATAATAAATTCTTAGTTAAACTTTTACACAATTTTAGTTAAGCTTTTTATTGAAAAGTAAAAAAAATGATTGGCAAGAAGTATTTATAGTCTGTACCGTTAGCATTTTTAAGCTTATCTATTGGTATTTATAACACCGCCCTTTAAAATACTACCTCATATTAGTATATTTTACTATCGATGATCAAAATAAAATTACAATCAAACCCTATTATAAATAACTTAAGATTACCAAAGATTACCATATAAATAAAAGACTTAGGTTTTTTGTTTTTAGTTTATTCCCCTGCCGCACATAAATGTGATAAGAAAATTACACAGCCTTTTCCTTTCTGACGTGGCTGTGAATGTCGTAAGTAGGAATTATTCTTACAACGTATGTGGGATTCGAAGCCACACTCCCTTGGCGTGTTAAGTTAATATTTTATACGCTCTTACCCAATAGGTCACCGCGCCCCTCTTAAGTTTTCTTTAGTTTTTAAAATTATTTTTTAAAGTTTTTAACAGATTTTTAGACTTTTTGATTTTAAGAGAGTGACAAAAATTGAGAGTGACTTTATTTGAACTTACATGGTTTAAAATAGAAATTAGAATTTAATACCTAACTATCAGTTATTTTATCCATAGCCAACGGTTAAGATACCGGCCTTTCATACGAAAGATCTCGTGTTCAAATGTCTGTTGGATCGTTAGGTAATTTTTGAATGACAAAAACAAAAATGTGTTAATTAAAAAACAAAATTCAAGGGTTTTAAATGATAAAAAAATATTACGTGTACTTATACGAGTACATACATATATCCGTATAAATAAGAATAAAATCGTATAAATAAGAAAAAGTTCTGTTTATAAGCGGATTCCACTGTAAAATTTGGTTTTTTATAGGCAGTTAAATGTTAAACTTTCAAAAAGCTTTTTCGTTCTGATACTATTTTTAAATTTTTTTTACTTTTATAAGAAGTTTTATTTTTCGCAGATCTCATTTAAAGTTAAACTATAGAAGAAGTAAGTTTTAAAAAATTAAGGCAGAAAAGAAAATATTTGTAACTTAAAAGGTATACATATAATAATTATAAATATACTTATCTATACATATACTTATATAGAAATATTATATTAAAGATCGGTTTTAAACTATAATGGATTTTCATAATGGTAATTTTTAATTTTCTATTTAAATTTTTTTTAATGATTATGGGTACATATTTATTAAATTTTATAAAAACTAAGGATTGTTTTTTAATTTTTAATTTAAGTTATAATATTAAATAACTAATATATCTCTACCTATAAGAAGTATATCAATCTTAATTTCAATTTTTAAATTATTTTGTTAATTTTGTATTAATATTTGTGTATATATGTATAATGTGTATAACTATATATGTATGTACCTACCTACATTAAATTCATTTCCAATAATTTATTCTAGCAAAAATATTGTGTCGTTTAAAAAAAAAACACGTGTCGAACAAATATTGTTATATAAATCACTTAATGTTAAATAATAAAATATAGTGTTAATTTCGTATATATACTTACGTACTGACAGATGTTTCTACATACATATGTATGTATGAATGTAATGTATTATTTTATAAATTAATTTATATTTTTGTTAATGTTATTTTGTTATACTTTAAATTTTTAATTAAAAAGGACTTTTTTTTTATTTACTTATATTTAATATTAGTATTACCAGATATTACTAAAAAACAAAAAAAAAAAAAACCGGGGAACTCCCGTTATTTGAGAATGTATTAAAAATCATGTTTCCTTATCTTTTATATGCACATACATATTGTTTTAATAATTCTGTTGAGATATCATCTTTTATGTTTCATTTATGGCACAATACATGTGAAATTTTCTAATAATTTTCACAATATAATTTTTTAGGGGAATTCCCTTCTTAATTGCATTATTTATTATAATTTTAGATTTGAATTAAAAAAAAGCTTTTTTTTTCTCTGTAAAGGTTGAGAAAATTAATTAATGCAAGTATGTAGATAAACATACATATTTACATATGCAACTAATTAGTCAGAATTAAGTTTAATATTATACAAATAGAAGTTGCATTCATTTTCATTGTAAAATTAACAAAAATAATTTTTAATTTTTTTTTTGTTTTCTTAGATTTTCTAATGTTACCAAAATTGGAAATAATTGAACAACCGGAAAAAACAACATATTTTAGAAATGAATCTGAAGTAGAGAAGGATAAGCATGGTCGTTTAAAGGGTATTAACAGTAATAAAAAAGAAAGTATAATAAAATTTCCAAAAGTAAAATTAATCGGTTATGAATCTAATATTGAAGTTTTAATAACATGTCAACCTTATTGTGAAAGTAAGAAATTTCCTAAAGAGAAATGTATTCATCCATATCGTTTAGTTAAACAAAGTAAAAATTTATTATCTGAAAATATGATGGATCCATTGGAATCAATTGTTAATTCATTAACACAATATGAATTGTAAGTCAGCAACATATTTTTTTTTTTTTTTTGTTCTTTTTTTGATAATTTATTGGATTATTTTATTTGGCTGGTAATAATGTTAAAATAATGAAAATATATTGTGTAAAATTATTATATTTATTATGATTTAAATTAGTATTTTATATTAAAAGACGTACCTATATGATTAATGCATTGTCAAAATAAATTCTGTTTAAGTTTTTCGTTTTTTAAAAACTAATATATTATTATTATTTTTTTTAAATATGTAGTAATCATTAATTATATGTAGAAATGATTTTATAAAAGTTAATCCCAAAAAATATATACATACCTACCTTATAGCTTCAATTTAAATAAGTTCTATATGTACATACAATATATTTTTACATTTAATATTTATAAATTAAAAATTTTAAGTGAAGTTGAAGCAACCATTATGATACCGGGAAAGAATTCAATATATAGAAGAAAAGAATTTGAATTGAATAAGCAACAATGGGATTTAAAAAAAATTTATCTTTGTTTTGAAGCATTCCAGTATGTAGATGGCAAAAAAGGAGAAAGAATATGTGAAAAAATATATTCAAATCCAATTGGAAATCAAAGTAAGTATATGTTCTTATCCTTATATGTATATGTACGCAAATGTGTTTAATAATCTTATAAAACGTTTTACAAATAATTAATACAATAGTTTTTAATTTTTTTTTTATTTTTGTTAATTATTTTATTAGTATGTAAAATTTTTATTCTTCCTTATTAATGAATATGAATTCATAATATAATTGTTTTACTTTTTTGTTTTTGTTTATAGTTAGAGTTTTGAAGAACGATTAAAAAGTGATCTTTTGAAATTAAACAATGCCGAAAACTATTTTGACAAAAAATAATTTATAAAAATTGAAAAAAAATTAAAAAAAGCTGGAATTGGTATAGTTTCTTATATTTATGTAGGTACATAAATATCAAAAAAAGATTATAACCCCATCCCTTGTAACAATATAGTTCGGTAAAGAAAGACATATAGGAATAAAGCCAAAACTAGAATTTCTAAATAGGTATAAAAAAAAATGTTCTCAGTAGGTATCTGGAATTTATTTTTTGATTTTCTTTTACAATTTGTTACATTTTTCTTGATTTAACATTTTTTTACAAATATTTTAATTAAGGAATTTGTTGTTTGTAGTTAATTCAAGTTAATCCGTTTCTTCAAATTGAAATACAAAAATAAATCAGGTACCGTTAAATTTAGGTAATAAGGAGGTCAAGCAAAATCTGAATTTTTTGAAATAATTTGGCTACCGAAAAGTTTATAGCCTAATGTAATTTATAGGAAAAAAAATTCTTTTTATTTTTCGGAAAATTCCCAATTATGAAGCTATAAACATTTTTAACTAATATAAAATCTTTTAATGAGGTATGCTAAACAAGTACTATAAAAAATAATGAATTTCTTCTAGAATTCCGATTACCGATGAAGCCATTAAGGGGTTAATTGGCTTTTAAGCTTTTTTGTATTCTTCCTAAAATGGGGTGACAGGATTCTATTTTTTGAAAGTAATGATCTATAATCTAATTACTTTTTTTTTTTTAAGTAATGACCGTTTTAAAGTAATGACCTCTTTCCAAAAATTCCAAAACAATCATACATTCTTATAAAATTATATAAATTAGGTTTATTAAAAAGTATTATTATATTTTACTGATTTTTCGTTCAATTTAAGTTTTTAGCGCAATAAAACTACTTTTTTAAATTTTAACAGTTGGCAATCGTAAATTTTTCAGGAAGTACAGAGACAAGTAAACTAGAAATAAAAGAAATGACTTTAAACTATGGAAGCCCAGAAGGTAAAACAAGGATTTGGTTACTATGTGAACGTGTTAGCCAAGGTAAAATTTTATAAATAAATTATTTGTATTACATTTTGCTTTAATTTTACTTTTTTTCTAGACGTTAAAGTTAGATTTTCTGAAATGAATGAAAACTGGATAGCTTATGGTACAATTATTAAAATTCATCATCAGTATGTCATTATATTTGATACTCCGCCGTATAAGGACAATTCTATTAAAAATTCTGTAAGTAAAAAAGATGTAAGAAAATTCTCATGATTCTTCATAAAAACCTCATGAATATGTTTTTTCTCCTAAAATGTATTTTTTTATGCGTTTTTTGTATGTTGGGTTTTAAAAAGATATATCTGTATATATTAAAACAGATAACCTCCACATTATATCCAGTTAATCGCGACTACATCGACATTATTTCCCTTAATAATGAAGATATCTCCATTAAGATGTCTCCTTAAAACCCTACTCATTTATCTGTTTGTTTGGAAGCTTAATTGAAAAATTGGTTTTTTCACTTAACTTGCAATTTTTCTTTATGATACTAAGAGGACCTGTTAGGTTCCAGGATTTTGTGTCTTACCACCAGGTAATAATGCTCTTTTCATTGTAATTTTTTTGGGAAACATATGAAGTGGAGCAATATATTGAGTATAGTGGTTTAAAAGTTATAGTTGACTTATAATTTGTAGGTCTGTCATTAAATAGTCATTGAGTTGAATTCTGTCTATGTATATGTATGTTTATTTAAAAAAAGAAAAGATTTTATATTTATTCTCAATTGTTTGTTATTTTCTTTATATTCAATTTATACTAGATTTTTGTGGATATTCAGCTAGAGAGAGAATCTGATAAAACATTAAGTGAAAAATTTAGATTTGAATATAGACCATGTGGAAAATATTTAAAAAAACTTGCATCAAAAAGAAAAAGTACTCTAGAAAACAGTTTGGAATTTTTAGAACAATATTCACCTAAAATAAATGATTTTTTTCAGGAAAATCAAAACGATAATGAAATGTTTGAAATAAAATGTAAAATAATAGAAGAAAATTCAAGTATTTAAGTTTTAATGATTTCTATAATAGTCAACAAATTAAATTTAAAGATTTTTGAATGGCAATTTTTCAAAAATTATCTGGATAAAAATGAATTGTTCTTCAATTTTATGTATGTGTATATACAGGATCTTCCGCAATAGGTACTAAGAACTGTAACCGTTGTTAGCAAGCATCAGATCAACTAAAAAAGTTTTGGTATCGATAGGAGTGGCAATTGATAATAACTATTAAAATGATTTATACTATTTTAATTTGTAGCTCGAAAAACTTTTAACTCCTTCAATTTGTTTTATTATTATACATATTGGTTTCATCATTTAACCTAAGGTAATTCAATATATACATATATTCATATAAACAGATTGTTTTTTAATAAATTTTTATAGAAAATAACAAAATTTATTTTTTTCTTCTAATTTGTATTGTACATATGTACATATATATAGGTACATAATATGTAATTTATATACATACGTTTCATTAACTTCAGAGTAGTAAATAAAAATAAATAATCTAAACAGTTTTATGTCACTTTTAGATTGGTTTGACATCCGCTACTGCCTCTTGCGGTAGTTTTCACATATTTCAGAACAAACATTTGTATATTTGTTTGCTATATAATAAAAATACATATTTTACAATATACCTATACATAATTTATTTTTATTTTCAAAGATATTTTATTCTATTATTATTTATTTAAAGTTTATAATTATTACCGTTATGGTTTAGAAAAACTTGTTACGAAAAATAAGATACAAGGATATGCCGTTACCTTATAAAAGCACAAAAACAAAATACTAAAAACAAAACAAAAATGTTCTTTCTATGTTATTTAGCTATTGTTTTAATATTTTCTCTATTATATTTTACTGATTTTACTATCAATTACCTGTGTCTCGTTCATACTGGGACTTGTGAGTTGGGAGCATGGGATTCTGATCTGATTGTGTTCTGTTCTGATGTGCTGGTAGTGGTATCAGGTATTATGGTATAGTATAAGCTGGTATAAGTATAATATAGTGATAAATCTCTTTTTCTCTTCTATAAAAGTATCATCTTCTCTTTGAGTATTGTAATAATACGGGTAATTCCCTTATAGTGTTTTAATATTTTTATAATTTTGGATTTGTTGAATTAAAAAAGCTTTTTTAGTTTTAAAAAAATCTTCATTAGATTAAAACGTTGAAAATTGAAATTGTTGAAGGGAAAAAATAGTATCAAACTCTTATCAAATAAATTGACACCAACTACATACATATATACATACATATTTATGTACATAGTTTAGTTATAAACATTAAACAATTTTTATAATGTAAATTAAACAAATAATATTTTTTGCTTTAAATTTATTATTTGAAAATATTATGGAATATTATGGAAAATATATCCGATGGAATTAATTGTTAATGATCGGTTCTTATATTTTTGGAATGATCGGTTCTTGAAGAGTGCTTTTTTGATTCTTAAGTTTTATTTTCTTTAATTTCAGTGGTTGTATTTGTAAAATTTTATACATATGTTAAATACATATGTACATATATAGAAAAGAATTAGTATTATATTTACTTACGTATGTATAAGTAATATATAAGTAAGTATATATGTATGTATAATGTACATATCTATATGTATGTATATATGTATATGCATGTGTGTAATTTTTTAAATATTTTAAGAGAATTAAGAATAAAAGACAATTAAAAAGAATGGTGATGGTGCAAAAATATTTAAATTTTTAATTAAGTGTACAAAATGTTTAAAAAAGATTTATCACAATTTTTTTTTTTTACAAAACTGAAAAAAAATTAAATAGATGAGAACGGGTAAAAATAGGTTCAAATTAAGAACAATCAATATAAGTCATCTAAGAGAATTACGATAAAAAAAAAGCGTTTAGGAGAACACCAAAATAAAGGTAATGTATTTCCAAAAAGCTTTTTGCAAAACTTTCCTTTCAATACATCATTAAGCCCAAATCTGCCGAAATCATTAAAGGCATTCCAAATAGAAATATCGCTAAACATTAAAATGAAAACAAATCAAACATAAATACATACATATGTACCTACTTATATGTTATTTTTTTGTAGTACATATTTATGTATATCAATTTAAGCATATGTATGTTATTATATTAGTTATTTTGGTCAAAACTTAAAACCAAAGATTATCTATTACAATAAGATGGGCCACTCTCACCACGTGACCAAAAATTTCTATGCTACCATAAAGAAACTATACTACTCGAAAAAACAAAAAACAAAAAAGAAATTTAGAAATTTACTTTTTAATTTATTTAAAAAAGCTTAAAGGCTGGTTTTCATTAGAGCGATATATCCACGAAATGTTAAAACATAGGCAGAAGATACAAAAATGATATGTGTTTGAAAGAGATAAAGGTAAAAAAATATCCATCAAACATTTAAAAATATTCAAGAAAGTAACGATAAATATTCACAAAAGTATGTTCTCTTATGTTCTTTAACAACTTTATAAATAAAAAAATTTTAAATTTTTAGCTAAATATGAATATAAACATTAATTCATTAGGTTATGTACATTATTAACTGTCAAAGTGGTGTTGTAATATTTTGTAATAATATAATTTTTTTTCCCTTTCCCACTGGTAGTACACAATATTTTTCTCTTTATAAAGCAATAATATCCACGAAATTTCTCATGAAACAAGCCTTAAAAAAAGAATTTGATTTTTTGATTTTAAAAACAGACAAATAAAATGCTAAAAAGGACAAATTTGAAATGAAGAGTATACATATGTATATATACATAGTTAGATTTGTTACATTTATTACAAATAATTAAAATCTTTTTTTAAACGTTAATATAATTTATATTCTAAATCTTTTTCTGTACTAATTTTACTAAAATATTTAATAAATTTAATTCTTAACTATCTAAATAATAACTACATAAAATTTTCAATTAAAATACATTAGAATTAAAATACATTTTTCATTTTAAAATTTTAATAAACAATTTAAAACAGTTTGGATTATTACTTTTTTATTTAATTTCAAAAATTTCAAATTTAATTTAACAATTTAAAATACTTTCGATTATTATTTTTTGGCACTATGTACAACTATGTATAAAACTAAACAAAGTTACGCCTTTAAAAATACATTGCTATTCAATTTTAAATATTCCTATACTTTGTATTATAACAATAACAAAGTAACACAGTAACAAAGTTGCGCCTTTAAAAAAGAATTGTAAAAACACTACCTAAACAATATTTCGTTCATTTTCTTCATTTTCTCTCTTACAGTAATTCCAATAACATGAAATGAAGTAACATTAACATATATTTTACATTCTTTTGCTAATGGTTTTTTTTCGTTTAGGGAGTTGTAAAAAATGCATTAATATGCGTAAAAAAAGAGTGGCCGATCTTATTGTAATAGATAATCATAATCTTTGCTCACAAGACTTTCTTCTCTATAAAAAAAATCACAAACTATTTAGAGTTACCACAAACTATTTTTATTTTTACACAAATTGTAACTATTTAGAGTTTCATTCCTTTTACAGAGTAAACTACTCTTTTCTACTACCAAATAAACCAGTATTTGAGAAAGAGTTAGGTGTTAAGTGTAAATACGGTTGTGTAACGTTCCCATTTACCAATTACTGCCAAGTTCCAACTACTCTTTTGCTGTAAAAGGAAAGCAATAATAGTAACAGTTTGTATTTAAATATGTGATATAATAAAGGTTTTGCAAATAAAAAAGCTTTAAATATACATTCATACATATGTATCTATATATTATTTTTAATTGTATGCAAATTGCATACATCCATACATATATGTATTGGTTGTATTCAAAATTTAGCTCAATTTAGAGCTTCTCAAAAGAGAATATTATCTGCAAAAATTAATAGATATACAGAAACACACGTGTCATGATGAGTTATGAATTTTTGTTTCTATTTCAAAACTTTATGAAATAATTTGAATAGTAAAAAAATAAAAGTCAAAACCATATAAAACAATTTTTGGAACATTAAAATTTATTGAAATTAAAGACGAAAAAGAATAGAGTTGCAATTATTGTCAACTCTAAAATAATTATACGAATGGATTAAAGTGTTTAGAGTACAATATAATATCACTCTGCTTGTAATATTATAGAAAAATATTATTACAATTTAAAAGTGTGAAATTTAAGTAAAACTGTGTTAAAAAAAATTGTATGATAAATTGAGTTTTGTTCTTTATTTCCATTTATAAGGAGTCTATTTATTGTATGCATTAAGTCACTTATAATTCATAATTAGTCTAAAATTCAGTTTCTTGGTTCATTATTTCACTAAGAAGTTGATTATTTTACAGTATCGAATCCTCCTTTAGCATTACCTCTTCTTTAAGCACAGTATTTTCATTTACCACACGATTACAACATTCTTTTAGTATATTTACATTTTAATTTTATAAGAATATTGTTTAACATTTTTACTTCAACTATTAATTTAGCAATATTTTATTTAGTATGGCTATTTTTAGCTTTATTTTAAGATCAATTTACATTTTTATTGACAGAAAGAAGCAAAGAACTGGCAGTACTACAATATATTAGTAATCACAAATCACAATACGTACATGTTTACTAGTCACCAGTCACCACACCAACAAAGCACAATATCTAAATTATAAGTGTCTGAAAAAGCTTTTTTTCGTTTCTATTCTAGAATTATTGTTATGTATGTATATATTTCGTAAAATTTCGTTTTCATAAAAAACGAATAAATTTCGTATGAAAAAAACGAATATATTTCGTATAAAAAAACGAATATGTTCATTTTAGTCTAAAATGATGAATTTTTTATTCGAAAAATATCAAAAATGGGCATAATGCTCTATTTTAACAAAACACAAAATTAAATCATTAATTAAAATATAATAAACGGGGTAATTTTATTATATTTATATATTAATATTATTGCTGATATCATATTAAAAAATATCTGCAATATATTTAAATGTCTGTTGCGTTTGTGTCTATCGTTGCCTTTTTGTTTTTAAAATAATCTAAACAACAGACAATTATCAGTAAATCTAATAAATCAGACATTTTAAAAAGAAATTAAGTTTTTACTGTAAGAGTATCCAACTTTGTTTGAAATTCTAAGAATTTATCTTGACTTTGGATTAAGTATATGTAACTCAAATTAAATCTAAATTCTGATATGTTGTAATGTTGCAGTTTTATTAGTTGACGATAATTAGAAATATTGGTTTAAATAAAGAGATTATAGGTGAAAAGTAAATGATAACATTAACATCTGTATGTAGATTTCTAAAGAAATATTTAAATACAAATATTTTGAAGACAATCGGAATGTATTTACAAATATTCTAAGAATATTTATCATTAATTAAGATCTAACAGTAAAGACTCACACAAGTACAAACTACAAAAGAAATATTTAATTTTATTTTAAATTTTTAAAAATATAAAATTATAATGAAATTATGTATTTTTGTTTTTAATTTTAATTAATTATTATATTATATTGTATATTTTTTTTGTTTTTACATATTATGTAATATTATTTGTAAATTTTGATTTTTATATTTTACGCTAACAAATTTTACACCTGTTCAATATAACAGATTCTGACCTGTTTTCTTTTGGTAATTTTTTTGTATGTATATCAAGTTTGATCATTGTTTAACTTTTCTTTGCTTCTTAAAGTTAAACTAATGAATTTATTTAAATCCTAAGTTTAAGTTAGGCTCAAAATGTTAAATAAATTATAGGTATGATTATTTTTTATAAAATTTTAAAATGACAATAGGTATTTATTAAAAGAAGAAGTTATACTAAAGAATGTGGTTTTATTAAAATATCGATGGAAGACAACCCAAAAAAAAAACAAAACAAATACATCTTCCTTGTTTTCTTGCCATTGCTAGGCATAGGGCATCATCTAATTCATTTATTATTCATAATTGACTTAAGTAGCTTAAGTTTCTTAAATTATTAATTTCAGTAAGCCGTTGATTACCTGGTTATAGGTATTGTACAAGACTATGAGACATAAATATTTCTTTTATTTCTGCGCCATCTATTTTCTTATACAAGAATTATTTTTTATTATTATTTTATTATACATTAACAATATTAAATTAATAAATTATAAAATATATTATTTATATAGGTAAGGTATATATTTATTTTTTATTAAATTATTATACTTTACTAATTATATATTATAAGAAAAATCCCAATATTTGAACCTGAGACCTTTGAAAGGCCGTGTCTTAATCACTAAATCATTGGCTGGATAGCCAAAAATATATACTCAAAATATTTAAGTTAATTAATGGTTCTATTTAGAAAAACAAAAAAAAAAATATTTTATTTTCTCTTTGGTATTACCAGAGTATTACATTTATTAATGTTTTAAGTTTATTCCTAAATAAGTTTAATTGTACTACGTATTTGAACATTTATATTCGATAAAAAACATTTTTATGTCATAGGTATGTTTTAAAAAAAAAAATTCTTACACAATGGAATTTTGAGATTATGATGTAATATTCATTTTAAAATAGTTTTTGCACTTTTTTTAAACACATTTTCGTAGATTTCACTCGTAGTTTTATCTTACATATTATTTTTCATACATGAATGAAATAAACTCAATTTTTTAATTATACTTTCAAATAGTTTATTTAATATAATTCAATTTTAATAACAATCAAATATTAAATTTGAAAAAACAAATATGTAACAAATATGTAAGAAAAAAAAAATTATTTCCAGATATTATTGAATTTCACCTTAAAGATATGAAATAAAATTTTTACTAAGTTGAATTAATATATTACATACGTACGTTTTACCTGATTTTAACTGTTATTTAAACTGCTTTCATTGTGTTTCAATTATTTGCAATTCTATTAGTTGAAGATATGAAATAAAAATAAAATATTAATTCAATATTATTTTTATTCAATTCTTCAGTTTGTTTTGTCCTTTTCCAAAATTCTCGTTATTAATATACCATGTCATTTTGAAAAATTCATAGAAAAAAAATTAAGATTGAATTTTTAAAAAGAAATTAATCATTTTATAAATAAGAAATTCTTAAGGTTATAATTATATAAATATTATGTATAGAATTACATAGAAATAAAAAATTTTTTTTTTTTATTATTAAAATTGAATTAATGAAGAATGAAAATTCACTAAATTAAATAATTAATAATTGATTGTATTTATGCTTGTAATAAAAATAATTTTCATTTAATTATTTCATTATTACAAGGTCTGTATTCAAATGATATTATATCACTTAATCTGCCATCAGAACGTCTTTCAAGTTGTAAATCAACAGTAACCTTAAAATAAAATATTGAATTTAAATAAATAATTTTTAAATTTAATTAATAATTAATTAATATATATACTTGTATATACAAATTTTCTTAACTTACAGATTGTTTAATATTTTTAAATTTGTATGGTGGCGTATTAATTATTATAAGATCTTTATTGTAAATTTTTTTTATTTTACCATATTTTTTCCAATTTTCTTTTGGTTCAAAAAAACGTACTCTTACATCTAATAAAAATAAAATACGTATAAAAGAAATTTTTAATAATAAATAAATGATATAATTTTATATTATATACGTAGGTACTACTTTTATAATGTTAGTATAAAAAAAATTTACCTTTAGGTGAACGACTACATGCTAACCATAATTCTGTACCACCATTTGGACAACCAAACTCCTCACTTATTTTTTTTATTTCTAATTTAAATCCTATATTAAAAATTTTTTAAAAAAAATATTAATAACATATTAAATAATAAATAAATACAGTTTGATTCTAAAGTTTTTATAAAATTAGTTAAGTTCTAAACATAATTAGTTTGTTTTACAAATGGCAATTAAGATTATGTAAAATATTTAAATATTAAGTATGTTAGGTAAGTACATACATACATATGTATATATATATATTTTAATCTGAATTTTAAAAATTAAAACTTAGTTTAATTATTTAGAATTGGCAAAAAAATAATTAATTTTTTTTTAAATTATTTAACAAAATCATTGATAAATTTGGAATAAATCATATCGTATACTTAATTTTAAAATACGTATTAGCTTCTTTTTATTACAAAATAATATATAAAATATGTACCTTTTTATTTAATACCTGTGAGAATTTTACCACAGACTAAATAAACTATACAAACGAACAGTTTCATAAAAAAATTTTAAGGTTTGTTTAAGAGCCAGCATTAACATTTTTTTGAAGCCAGAGTAAGTATTTTATAGAATATTTAAATAGCAAAAATAAAAATTTATAAAATATTCTTTTGTATTTTGTATTTTTTATTTTTATAATTAAATATTCTAAAATACTTAGTCTAGTTTCATAAACTGCTTAGTCTGGCTCCAAAAAAATGTTCATGCTGGCTCTTAAACAAACCTTAAAATTTTTATATGAAACTGATCGTCTGGATAAAAAATGAATTTACGTACATTATATTATAATTTTTTTTTCATTATTTTATAAAATAATTCTATACCATTTATATGGCCCATCTTAAATAATAAATTTTATATAATATAGTAAATATACATGTACTTGATGTACATATATAATAATATTGTTTTCTTGAAATAAATTTTACTTTAAAAATATCGTTTTATTCTATCCAACTTTTAATTGTATACTGAGCAAATATTGTTATTATTATTTTCAGGAGAGATAATAAATTTTTTAAATTCTTATTTTGTTTTGACTATTAGTGTTGCCAATTTAATTCACTTTTTCTTTTTAATGTAAAGTAAAGTGAAGTAAAATTTAAAAACTTTGTTTTTAGATACATATGTTATAAATTTTTCGCTCAAATGTACTAATAGTATCTAGTACTTTAATATGAAAAAGTTTATATGGAATTATTTTTGTTTTTGTGCATTTCTCTGCCACATAAATGTGAACAGAAAACTACACAGCCTTTCCTTTTCAGGCGTGGCTGTAAATGTCATAAGGGAGAATAACTTTTATGACGTGTGTGGGGTTCGAACTGACGTTCCCTTGGTGTTTACAGCGTATTTTATATACTCTTACGCACTAGGCCGCCGAGGCCTCTTATTCAATTTTATATAGGTGAAGATTCAAAAATCTTGTTAACTCTTCAAAGGTAATGACATGAAATTCATAAAACATATGTATGAAGTTTAATTTTCTAATTTCTGAAAACAAAATGCATATACATATATACCTAACACTGTATATTTCAAAAATTCATTTAATAAAAAAAAAAACAAAATTAAAAATAAATAATATAAATATGTATAAATTATATGTAGTATAATTGTTCTTCTGATTTTTAATCCTACAAAATTTTTAATTAATTGAAGTCTAAGCTATCCATAATCCCGTTTTATGTAGATATTATAGACAAATTTGTCAAACGTTTTGGGTTGTGGTGGGTCTTAACAATTTTTTTATTGTTTTAAGTTAAGTAAGTAAGTATGTATTATAAAAACTTCTTTCTCTTGAAGTTACCTATACATATGTATAGTCTTTGCCTGAAGTGACAGAAATTGGTATTATAGTTCTGTTAGATAAATTCTTAAAACAATAAAAAGAACGTAAATGGTAATCTAATCTCTTACTTTTGTAAGATATGGAAATTGAAATTTAAAGAAGAACAATTTAAAATAAAATGTTAAATGCTAATTTCAAATTACATGAGTTAAGGCTTAACTTAAGATCTAATATGCATATAATCATTTTATTTATATTTTTTTTTTTGTTTAAAATTTTTTTTATGTCACTTAAATATTTTGTTTTTTAATATTAAATTAATCGAAATGCCGCCCTCTTTAGCAAGCCGCCCTTGTGTTGTGTACAACTTGCATATCATTACGCAGCGATCCTGCACCTAATATTGTTTCAAGATAACTGGCAACAATTATTTATTTATTATTTATGCATATGTGGCAAGCAAACACTTATTTTAAGCAAATCATTTTAATAATTATAGCTGATTTATAGTTTGATCAGAAAATCAGGTTTACGGAATATAAAAGTATGTACATAGGTAAATTTGGGTAAGTTAAACTTCAATTATTGTTATATAATATCTATGTAATAAATAACAGAATTATTCGTCATTTCTTTCAAATATTTGTTTGTTTCTTACCTCAAATCTTAACAAAAGTTTAGAAATAATTTATTAAAAATTTTTTTTTATGAAATCGACAAGTGGAAATGGGTCAGCAGATATTAATTTATTACATATCTATGTACATATGTTTTTATATATGTACGTCTTGTTTGACAAGGAGGAAGACATCTAAAATGTTTCAAATCAATCAGACGAACAGTTTAGGTAACAGAACCGAAAAATGAAAGACCTGTTGGACTGAGACGGGTAAAACCAGTTTCAGAAAACCATTACCTGAAAAGTTTGGTTGCAATAGAATCTACATAATATGCACTATGTAAATGTACTATATATGTTGTAGCAATTCATAGAGGACAAACAAGTAGAAGCTCTATTTTATGTAATATGGATTATATATTTGATGTATTTTTAAGTGAATTTTTTATTCAGTTTTAAAATTTTGTAGTACAGAATTTCGTCACGAAAAATAGTATTTGTCTAAAACAATTATTTACCTTCAACATAATATATACATACATATTTAAAAAATTGATATACATGCACATATTAAGCTTTTTAAATAAAAAAATTATAAGAAGTTTTTTTTTTTAACGTCACACACGTGTTTATTTTTATATTCATTTACATTTACATTTAAAAGATTCATTTGTTTCGAATGGAAGTGTAGATATGACCGTATTTAAATGGAAAAATTTTGTTATTTAAAAATCGGGTATCACCCGTTTTTCCATGTGTGCGAAAAAATACGATTTTATATTAATAGATAAATTTACAAAGAACTTTTTACATAAATATGTATGTGTATTAATTTTTTTTAAAGAAAATAAAAGTATAATACGAAAGCCACCATTCAATAAACGTCCAACTGCAATGCAACAAGTATAAAGAGGGAATTTTTTTTTAATAAAAGATATGTATGCTCTTTTTAATTTGTAATCAATCAATAATACTAAACTAGCTTGTTACTTATGTACTTATATAATATGTACATACATATGTATCTGTTTTCAAATTATTTTCGTTTGCCTTAATTAATTGCTTGTTTAACGGTTGAGTTGATAAGGTTATTAGCAGTGCAAGTACAAAATTAGAAGAAGAGTGAAGGTAGGGAATTTGAACGAAGAACAAGAGTGGGAATGAGTTTGTAATATATGTATGTATGTGTGGATGTATTATGAATCTTCACTTTTTTTTTAATTTTTTTTTTAAATATCAAATTCAAGTACATACATCATAACCTATATTAACTTTTTTATTCAAAACTAACATTGTACATAGGTTATGAGTACATACATATGCAAGTATTTGGTTTTATAATTAAATTAATTGTTTGTTTTTAAAAATTATAAAAAAGACCAAGAAAAACTGCTACAGAAACAATCACACATCTGGTATGAACATATTTTGACGCGATTCAATGAAAAAAGGTTTAAACAAACCCTGAGAGTTTATATACATAGATCCCAGTTTATACTGTTATTATTATTTCTAAAGGAAGGTGAAGAATTTACAAGAAGGGGTAAGCTCTTTTCAACTTCTATATTTCTGTTTAGGTTGGCCTCATCTTGTAAAGCAAGCACAATTGCTAAAATATCAAGCATTAAAATTAATGATGGCGATACAATTGAAAATGTAATCAAGAAAATGATGGTATTTTAAATTAAATTCAAATTGGCTAAATGAAAACGAAAGAAGTTCTATTGTTATAAGAAAAAATTTCTTGAGTTGCCATTCTGAATGAGTCATGTAGATGGGACAAAATGTAAATTGGAAGACTAAAAAGTTGGACTAATCTACCCTATACATAAAAAGTTTGCAAAATCTTATGGAACAATTACAGGGGAATTATGATGCTTGACTCAACTTAAAAATTGGTATCAAACATTATTAATCGAAGAATGAAACTACTAAACGAAATTTTAGATGAATACCTGTGGAAGCTGGAAGGTCTACCGTAGATCAAATATTTTTAATGAAGCAAGTGATGAAAAACTGCTACGAGTTTCATACGGACCTCCATATATTATTTCTTAATTTTGAAAAGCATTTGATTCGATAAAAAGAAGTAAAATAAACGAGGAGTTAATATCTCTTAATATCCAACGCCGCAATACTGATATTGCTGCCGTAGTGATTTAATCGCGACTTTCATAAGAGTTCCCGTTAAGAGAAGGGTTAGGCAACAATAATCTTCAACCTGGTTCCACATTATGCCATTAGTTGTTGGGAAGAAAGAGTAAACATATTCATTAAATCATATCAAATAGTAGCGTATGCAGATGACATTTTAAACATTTCTCACCATAGATGAAAAGGCTTTCCGAGTGGGTTTTAAAATTAACGAAAACAAAACAAAGTATTTCAGATTGTCCAGAAATGAAAGTAGAAGAGGTACACAGTTGCTGAATATAACTAAATAGCAGTCACACAATTCAAGTACCTGGGTGTAATGCTAAACTATACAATGATATTAATATGCACTCATCTATTCAAGAAAAAATTCGAGCAGAAAATGGGTGTTATTATGTGCAAAAAAAAATATTAATGCAGTCGAAGACCTTTCAAAACCTCAAAATTAGAATATACAAAACTGTGAAATTATATAATATACTAAAGAAAAATTATGAGAAAAATCTTTGAACCAAGGAGAGTGAATGATGGAATGATGGATGGAGTCAATAGAGTAGTAATGAGGAAATAAACAGTTTAATTAATGAAAAGGATATAGTCAAATTTATAAAGTCACAAAGGATGAGATGGACAGGCTATATATAATACGAATGACAGAAAGCCGTGTGCAAAACAGAAATCTTCAACCACTTTCCGCTACTAAGGAAGAAGAATTCCACACAAGATTTGTATAAGGTATATAGCCTGTGTATAGGTGACTTAAGAAAATTAGGTGTATAAAACTGGAAAAATGTAGCTCAAGATATAGATGAAAGGAGACGATTCATGAAGAAGGCCAAATCCTTTAAGGGGTGTAGCTCATAAAGAAGTAAAAGGAAATTCTTGTGATTGATCAGGCAGAAACTAAATCTACATATCGCACAAATTATGTGTGATTTCCAATTCCGAATTAGATACATATGTTGTCGTTGAAATTTCTGGAGGTGTTTACGACTCAAAGTTGTTTTCACAAATTCGTTACAAAACTTCTCCATCGTTTAAGATAGAAGAACAAAATTTTAACTATGGATACACTATAAGAGATGCGTTCACAAAATTGTTGTAAATGTCATAATTAATCTACTCATAATGACGTCATTGCAGCAAATATGGTAAAATTTGTTTACTTTCGTAATGATACCTAGTGTATGGTTGAGCCGTTCTGTTTTGGGTAGGGTATCCATTGAAGGGTTAATGAAATTCTATATATAACAAGGCCAAGTATGCTGTCTAACTTAGTAATTGTTGTGAATTCTTGAGCACCATTCCAATAATAATAAAATAGTTAGTTTTTTCTAGACTAAAATTTTGCATACTTCAAAATTTAGGAAATTTTGACTTGTCAAATAAATTTTTTGTTTTAAAATAGCTTTTTAGTTTTTAAGACATATTAAATTTAAATTTGAAAAATTAAACAAAACAAGGCATTATGAAAGGTTTTTAAAGGCGCACATTTTCATAAAAGACTATAAAACATTTTAGAATTTTATTATGACTTGCATCAAAATGTTTAATTTTTCTTAAAATTTCATATATAAGAAAAATTGTGAAGAGACTTTTTCTTCAATTTTAAGGAAGTTCTATATATAATTAAAAAAGGCTGTTAATAAAATGTTGCTTTTTGCTTCTTAGAAAAAATTTGGACAAATGGTTAAGGTAGATATATCTGAAAATAGAAAATTTTAGATTTTTTCATCTTGTTTCAAAGTTTTAATGTTCTAACGTGTTTGCTTTGAGAATAAGAAGAAGCGTTGAGAAGAATGAGATAGGCAGAAGTAGAAAGTCTCGGGCAGAAATTAAAAAATCGTGCAAGATATAGAAAATAGGAAAAGTTTTGTGGCAACTCTATGTTCCCTAAGGAAATAAAACAGGAGAAACAATGTATAGAAATCCAACTTTATTAAATGTTGTAAGGTGTGTGCTGTTAAAATCCAATTTACCAAAAAGTTTATGCTCATAGACAATTTATACTATGCTTTTATTAGAAACCAAAATGAGCACCTTTTAAGTTTTGGAAGGAAAACAAATAATAATTTTTTTATTGTTGGGTTTAGTTTTGGGATGTAGTGTTATTCCTCTTGAGAATGGTCTAAGAAGATCGATATTAAATACAAAAGGAAAAACCTATAATATATTTGTTGTAAATAAGTAATGAATCAAAAGGTTTTCGTCTTCTGAATGAATTTTTAAAAATGATCCCTTCAAATAATTATATGTTTTGAAAGATTAATTAAAAAATTAATTTTTTTTATCAAATATTACCGTAACTGCAGATAATGAAACAAATATTGATGAAAATAAAAAATAAAAATTATAGTACAGGCTAAAGACAGAGCGAACAAAAATTTTTGTTAACATCAATTATGTTTCAGTTGATCTTATTAGTCTTATTATAGCATCTTTTGAAAATATTATGAAAATTTATCATAAAGAATTATGGATTGCTATGAGATCCAAACAGAGCAAAAATGTTAGCTTGTTTTTGATCTTTACAGTTAGTTTTTTTTTTAAATTTTTTGTTGTAACGATCTTAGCCAAAGCTGTCTGATCTAATAAAATGAATAAATGATCTACTTAATTAAAAAAAACAAAAAGTAAAAAAAAAATAATACAAAAAAAAAAAAAAATAAAATAAAAAAGATAAAAGATTAAAAATTTAAGCAACTATAAAAATATAAAGTTCCGATTCGGCTACTACAAGTATCCAGTGGCGGAACTTTAAAATTTGTCCCCCTCGCCACCGCGCAAAAGAAAAATATTCCCCCAATATTTTTTTTTTAACAAAAACAAGTTAGATATTTATTTTATATATCATATTGCAATCAAAGCAGCATTGCCTTTACCATAACCATTTGCAGTGTAAATTCTTTTGATATATCTTAGTGTGTTGTGCTTCTTTATATAATTACTATATCACGTAATATTACGTATAATTTACTATATCACGTTTCGTCATTAGCATTAATTTATTTGGATGGATGCAGGAAAATAATTCAAGAACAGAATATGCAATAGAAAAATCACAAAAGCTATGGCTTAAACTAGAAATTACACATAAATATTCAAGATTATACCTGCAATAGAATTAGAAACATATTCACTTCACCTGCAAATCACTAAAACTCATAGCAGCGCTATTCAATGTTAGTTTTATATATTTGTGGGCAACTATAACTGCGGGAACAAAGTTTCAGTCTATGTATATAAAAAATTATTGTAAATAATTCTTTTAATAATAATTTTAGGCCCCGTAAATATAGTCTGTATTTGTATTCAACCAAAAAATTGGTTGAAATTTAGATGAAATTCACCAATCAAGATGTATAAGCCTTATAAAAGAGTATAATAAAGATAATTAAATGAATTTTTTGTACAGATCAAGTGTCCTCTATCTCTAATATTGATTTTCTATCTCTAATATTTAACTCTTTGTATAGTATGAAATCTATTATAAAATCAAGTCAGATGTTAAATATGTATATAAAAAGAATGAAATAATTTATTTGTAAATAATTAATTAATTTCAAAATATCGTTCCAAAAATTTGTTTTTCCTTCCACCATAATTGTAAATTTTCCAAATCCCACTCCTAAAGTTTTCCTTCCGTATCCTGATCCTTAAAACCAAACTGTATATTTATATTAAATATTTATTATTATTTCAAAGTATGGTTTGAAATAAGAGTAGTTTTGGTTATAGTTAATATTCAACACAATCCAAAAAAATAACGCGCAGTTCCTCTGGAGTGGCTTTCGATGTTTTTCAAAAAAAAAAAAAAATAAAAAATGATATTGTAATATTGTAAATGAAAAGAAATATTTCGTATTAAAAATTTCATTATTTGTGATCAAACTTTGGGATCGACCATATTAGAATTATTTTATGTAACCTCTAGAAACAATAATATTTATATGTTATCTAATAAATATAAATAATACATAGTATATACTATATGTGCGTATATTATAAATATAAATATTCATACATTTTACTACTATTATCTATAGATAAAAAAATAAGCTACTGAATAAAATGTATTTTAACTAAAAGTCTTTCTATTCTTTACCAAAAACTCATATATTTGAGAATATAAAAAAAAAAAATGAGTAATTTTTGATCTTTAATATTTTAATTCTTATCTATTTTATAAAGCTTTAAAAGCTTTTAAAATTTTTAAAATTTGTTTTATTTTAAGTGAGTAGAGTAGAGTTAAGAATTTTTTTTTAGTATGAATTTGTTTCGCAGGATTAAAAGTTGTTAAATATTTTTATTTATTTAAATAAAATAATAAGGTAGAGTAATTTATTATATTATATACATATTTATTATATATTTATCAAAAGTGTTTTAAATTATTTTAGTAAATAAAATTGAAATGAATTTTTAAATATATTTGAAATTGCAAAATTTTATTATCTTAAGATTGCATTATTGTAAAATACAAATAGTTAAATTGATATGAAAAAAAATATGTGTGTAAAAAACTACCTTGTTATTTAATTAACTTGATGGATTGATGTTATACATTTTTTAAAAATTAAAACAAAAACAAAAACGAGGAAGAATACAGTTGCCTTTGTCAACTCTTAGATACCCGTACGACCCGTTAGTATGCCTATCACTCTGCTTATAATATTATTTTTTTAATTTTTTAGTATTTTAAAATAATTTGCGTGAAATTTTATAATTTCTAGAACTGTGGGTTGTACATATATTCAAACTATATGTTTATACATTCTTCAAAAGCAGATTCTAACCTTCCGAATAACGATTATCTATCTAACTTTTCCAAATAAGCTATAGTACCATTTAATACTAAGCGGCAAATGTATAATGCCTAAGTTTAATAATTTATACTATACATATGTATAAATTATTTATCGTACGGTATAAAAAATGTGAAGAATTGACTTTTCTGGAATTTTAAGGGGCTGTAAGTCCGGAACCCTATATAATTAAAAAAAACCCGTTAATATACGTAAAAATATATTATTGAACCTTTAATTTTCATGCCTTGCCGAGGAAAAATTTTTACAGGTGCCTGAAAATAGCAAATTTTCTATTTTTGAGGAGTAATAACTCTTAAAGAGGGGGCGCTACCAAAAATTATACTAATTCTAAAAGTTCTTTCTTGTCTTAAAATTTCAGGTTCCTATCTCAAAACGTGCCGGAGTTACGAAAAAAGAAATATCATGCAAAATTTGGTTTTAACATAAAGGTAAATTTAAATAGTAAATTACAAACTATTGCATAATTTTGATATTGTCTTATGGAGATAACAAAAATTCCGGTCTTCTAGTGTTTTTAGATTGTAAAACTACTACACAGAACCTGAGATATATACATCTGAAAATAGGGGTTTTTTGAAATTTTGGGAGGCTGTAACTTAGGAACTCTATATAATTAAAAGAAACCATTAACATACGTAAAAATATATTACTGGACCTTTCATTTTTTTTGTCTTGCCGAACAAAAATGTGTACAGGTGCCTAAGTTAAAGATGTTTAAAAATAGAAAATTTTCAATTTTTGAGCCCTAATACCTCATAAACAGGGGGTGGTCCAAAAAAAAATTTCTGAGCAAACTTATACTAATTCTAAGAGTTCTTTCTGCTCTCAAAATTGCAAGTCCCTATTTGAAAGCGTTCCGGAGTTATGAGGTTAGAAAAATCATGCAAAATTTGGTTTCATATAACAGTAAATTTAAATACTAAATTTAAAAAAATTGTACAATTTTGATACTAATTTATAAATTTAAAAAAAATACCTGTCGAATGACGTTTTCTGATTGAAAAAATCTTAAGTAGAATATGAGACATATGCATTTAAAAATAGGGCTTTTTAAAAGTTTGAGGAGCTGTAGCTCCGTAACGGATCGGGCTACAAAAAAAAGTTGTAAATTATAAAATTAATAATTTTATGTTATCTATCAGCAGTTAAAATTTCATGTCTCTATTTCAAAAAAAATGTGGGGATCTAAAAGTTAAGTGTTCGAGAGCTACCCGAAGTTGTGGTCGGATCTCAACCAAAACAAATAGGGAACCTACAAATTGTTGTAAGAATATTTTGTGTTAATTTCAAGACTCTAGTTTTCTTAGTTGTTGAGTTATCTTGCTGACGGACAGACGGACGGACGGACGGACAAAACTCAATCGTCTTAGAATTTTTTTCTGATCCGATCCATACCTTTGAAGGTATATCTAGTTAGCTTATTTCGAGGTGTTACAAACGGAGGAGCAATTTTAATATACCCGATCCTTATCGTACGGGTATAATGATAGTTTTTATTCTTTTAATCTTATTTGGTATGTTTATACCCGTACGATATGATCGGGTATAATAAAATTACTCCTCTGTTTGTAACACTTCGAAATAAGCGAGCTAGATATACCTTCAAAGGCATGGATCGGATCAGAAAACAATTCTAAGACTTTTGAGCCATGTCCGTCCGTCCGTCAGCGCGCTAACTCAAAAACTAAGAAAGCTAGAATCTTGAACTTTACACAACATATTCTGGGAGTAATTTGTAGGTTCCATAATTTTTTTGGTTGAGTTTGGACCAAACCTTAGGGTAGCTCTCGAACACCTAATTTTTAGATCCCCACACTTTTTTTGAAATAGAGCTATGAAATTTTAACTGCTGATAGATGTCACAAAAATATTAATTTTATTTTTAATAACTTTTTTTTGTAGCCCCACCCGTTACGGAGCTACAGCTCCGCAAAGATTCAAAAAAGCTCTATATTTAAATTGTTATAGCACTAGTTGTATAAGGTATATCTTCATTTTGAAAACGGCAAACAATTACTACTTTTATTACCTTTAAAAGTATATATACAATAAATATATAGTTGTGGCATACGGTGTCTTAATTTACCGTTATGCGAAACTAAAATTTTGCAAAATCCTTTAACCCTTCTATCTTCTAAACGGTTTAAGTTGGAAACTTGAAATTTTGACAGAAGTTTGAAAATAAGTATGAGTCATTTCAGAAACTTTTTTTGTATCACCCCCCGTTTAGGAGCTGTAAGGGGTCAAAAACTGAAAATTTCCTATTTTTAAACACCTGTAACTTGAACACCTGTTAAACATTTTTTTGAAGTAATACACAAAAATTAAAGCTTCAACATTATACTCTTATTTCTGTTAACAACTTTTTTTAATAATATAGGGTTACTTTATAATTGATGAAAGTGTTACTTGATTTTTTCAAATTTTCTAACAAATTTCTTTAACAAATTTTTTGCATTTGTTTTACTCGATAATTTGAAATTGTTGAGAATATAATGCGTAGTACATAAAAATGTAAATAAATAAACAACATAACGGTTGCTTGAAGAATTTTTATTTATATGATATTGTATTATATACTTATATAATATCATGTTTATTTACATATTGTATATGTCACTGATGAATGAATGATAAGAGTATAGATGTATATTATATAGCGCCGTATTTACATACATACATATATGTATTTTATTGTACATATAAGAAATTATTCTGTCAATGGAATATTTAAATATAATATAATATAATATTTAAAATTATATTTATTATTTTGTACTAAGTAAATTTAATATACATTTGCCACTTAGTATTAAATGGTACTATAGAATATTTGAAAAAGTTTTGGATTGATAATCGTTATGTTGAAGGTTAGAATCTGCTTTTGAAGAATGTACATATAAACATATAGTTTGAATATATGTACAACCCATAGTTCTAGAAATTATAAAATTCACCCAAATTATTTTAAAATACTAAAATATTAAAAAAACAAGTAAAAATAACAGTAAGTCGATGCAACCGACTTATTTATACCCTACACCTAAAACATTCAAAAATACAAGCTAAAAAAAATAAATGCTGTTACAACCTTTGTACAAAATTTCAGGTTTCTATCTTTATTAAATTCGAAAATATGATTGTTAGGTCTTGGGAAGTGTGTGAAGGCACGCGGACCACCACCCCAATTCTTCTCAAATTTTAGAGACATCAACAGGGTAGAACAGTCTTATATCAAATTTCAAGTTTATATATTTATTAATTTCGAAGATATGCTTGTTTGGTCTTAGGAGTTGTGTGGCAGATACCCGAACAACCATTCTAATTCATCTTAAATTTTGGACAAATCAGGGATTCAGGAAACAACACCCTTGTACCAAATTTGAAGTTTCTGTCTTTATTAATTTCGAAGATATGCTTGTTCGGTTTTGGGAGTTGTATGGGAGGTACCCGAACAGCTCCACCAATTCATCTCAAATTTTGGACAAATCAGGGATTCAGGAAACAATACCCTAGTACCAAATTTGAAGTTTCTGTCTTTATTAATTTCGAGGATATGCTTGTTCGGTTTTGGGAGTTGTATGGGAGGTACCCGAACGACCACTCCAATTCCTCTCAAATCTTAGACAAATCAGGGATTTAGGAAACAGCACCCTCCTATCAAATTTGAAGTTCCCATCTTTATTAATTTCGAAGATATGCATGTTCGGTTTTGGGAGTTGTATGGGAGGTACCCGAACAACCACTCCACTTCATCTCAAATTTTGGGGATATCAGGGATTCAGAAAAACACACCCTCGTACAAAATTTTAAGTTTCTATCTTTATTAATTTCGAAAATATGCGTATTAGGTTTTGAAAGTTGTATGGAAGGTACCCGAACGCATCGTCCGATTTCGCCCATTTACAATCCCCGCCTTATCTTAGTTATTGTTAACCTACAGTATAAATTTCATCAAGATAGCATCTTTTTTTTTTGAGTTATTGTGCGTACGGACGGACGGACATCGCTAAACCGACTCCGGCGGTGATCCTGATTCAGAATATATATACATGTCTATACCTAACTCGCTTCCTTTTGGTGGTTACAAACACCATACCAAAGTTAATATACCCTATACTTAATGTGTAGGGTATAATAATATTGTAAGCAGAGTGACAGGCTGTGAACATACTAACGGTTCGTACGGGTATCTAAGAGTTGACAAAGGCAACTGTATTCTTCCTCGTTTTTTTTTTTTTACCATTCTCAAGCTAATTATCAATTTTGTAATCAACAATATTTATCGAAATTTGTTTTCGAAAATTCATTTTTCATGTTAAAAATTTTATTATTTGTGTTGTATGTTGGGTATAACCCATGTCAGATGTAAATTATATTTAGATCAATTAATAAACACTATATTTATAATATATTTTATAATTTTACATATAAGGAAAGTGTTTTATAAATAAAATATCCTATAATATTATTAATGAACTATTTTTTAAATAATAAATTTTACGTTGAAACCTTGCTTAACTTAAACAATTTTCATTTGGAACACTGAACTATTGTTATTTATTTATATATTTTATTTTTAACTATTGTTATTTATATATTTATTTATATATTTATAGATACTTATTCTAAAATTTTTATTTGGATTTCAAAATAAGATGTATATTCAAATATTTTGATAAAGATACTTTTACAAAATAATTTGTTTTTAATTTTTCATTATAATAAATGTATAACTTTCAAATTAACTAAACTATAACTTTCAATTTAAATTTTAAAATAATACTTGAGCACAATAGACATAATCACATAAATCTTCATTTATCAATTATAATTAAATTATATATGTACATTTCAATAAATAGAATTTTAGTCGAAATAGTGTTGGTTTGGTATATAATTTTTACTTTTTGACATTAGTTTTTAAATAAATTTTTATATTAATCTTCCTAATGATTAATACTATAGCTATGATACATTTATGACCTAATGATTAATACTAGCTATAAGATACATTTAAATATTTTCTAATTGAATATGTACATATTCGCACGATAACTCAAAAAGTAAAGAAGTTTGGATTCTGAAATATTTATTATTTTTATATAAATGGCAGTTTTTCTATTGTAATTTGAACAAATTTAATCGGCGAAATTTAATAACTGCCATGCATATTTTTTTTTATATGAAAGTAACTCAATATCTTATTTAGCTAGGTATCTATTTGAAATTTTATAAAAATAAGTTAAGTTGGGTGGAATATAAAATATTAATATTTTTGATTTCGCTTTTTGAAATCGTACCTTTTAAGAGGTCCTCGTCCTAATTAAATTTTACATTAAAATGTCATTTTAAAAAAGAAAGATTTTAGAAAAAAGTTGAGTTAAAAAAATATTCAAGAAAAAAAAATGTGAAATTAAAATAAAATATTTTGAAAAAAGCGTATAATTCTGATTTTGTATAGGAGAAACCCTAATTTTTAAACCCTATATTATAAATTTACGCATATATTATAAATTTAAATTATTTTTCGCAGTACAAAGTATGATTTATTTTCATCTATGATAGAAAAGAAAATTATTTTAAATTTTTGAGTACATTTTGAGTACATTGAGTACACGAAATACTGAATAAATTTAACAAAGCATTTTGCATTTGAAATTTATTCAATATTTCGTTCTATTCAAAAAATTTTTCGAGTTTTTTTGACATTAAAAAGTGACCAGTATTCGCCCGCCCCTCGAAATTCGGGGTGTCTTTATAAGCAATTGCAATTAACGCACTCAATAACAAATATTTGGGATTTTTTAAATTTACTCTATCAAATGTATATGATAATCATCAAAAGGATTTTTGTATTATTATTGTTATTTTTCTTATTTATAAGTTGAACTCGAAATTTGAGGTTGTTTGATAAATAACTGTGGTTAACCACAATTATCCGTAGCCAATTTTTTTAATTTACTAACTAATAAGTGGGCTACTAATAAGGGCTACCAAACCCTTAAAAGAGTTTTATTTATATTTTATTTTAATTCTATGTCCATTTTGAGTTAAATAACGAGAAATAAGCAATTTTTTTTTGATTTTATCATATAAAGAAACTATAATATACAGTATGTATACAGTATATAGTTTTTTTTTATGATTTCATTTAAAACGTAAAAATACTATTTTCAATAATTAATGCCTTTGTAAATTTAAAATTTCTTTGCAAACGATATTTTTTTTAAAAATACGGTTATTATTATTTTTTAGAAGATGCCCCTGATTTATTGAATATTAGAAACTCAATATATGTATACCTATTATTTATATTATAAGATGCTCCTGATTTATGTATTAATATTGAAAATTTTATTAAATTTTACATGTTACATTTCATGTTTACTCGAATAAAAAATCCTAAAATGACAATAAGTATCATTTCAAAATTTTGTTTATGTATGTAGAAAAAAAAGCAGAGAAAAAAAGAGGAAAATTTAAAATTTAATGGAAACAAAAGAACAAAAAAAGAGTGTCTTATTTGAATATATAATAGATGTAGATTATAATATATGATACATATGTAGGTATATTCTTTATATGCGTTTTTTTTAATAAAAATGGCAAATTAATAATGAAAATCGAAAATTTTTTGGAAAAATATTGGTATTGTAAAATGGCTGAACTGAATATTTGTCATTTAAAAAAAAAAGTGAAAATCGGTTCGTAAATAATTAAGTAAAAGAGTTTTAAATGTCTATCATTTACAGATTAAATATTAATACGTAAGAATTTATTTCGTTTAAAATGTCAAAAAAAAAACCAAAAAAAAAACCAAAAAAAAACCAAAAAAAAAACAAATGAACTCGAATCGAACTTGTAAACTCAAAATGTTCGTAAGTTTAAGAATCGGCCACTCTACCACTGCACCAAACACTCAACTAAAAATTGTATGCATGAATATATGCAGTTACATTGTGAAATTCCTACAATGCAAACTATCATTTTAAAATTTTGTTTATGTAGTTAGAAAAAAAAGGAAAAGCTAAAAAAATTTAAAATTTAACGGAATCAAAAGGCGTCTTATTTGAATATGTATGTATATAAATACAGATTATACATATACTATATGATACATATGTATATTTTTTACAAGGGCTTTTTTTTATAAAAATGGAAAATTAATAATGAAAATCAGAAAATTTTGAAAAATATTGATATTGTAAGATGGCTGTACTGAATATTTATCATTTAAAAAAAAAAAAATTAAAACAGGTTAATCAATGAGTATAATCATTGAGTAAAATGATTTTAAATGTCTATCATTTAAAGGTTATATATTATGATTAGTTAAACTAGACATCTAAATTTTCTAAAAGGTGATTAAATGTTATGGAAATAGCATACTTATATATACATTAAATATATATATATGTATTCGTGCCTACAATTGATAAAATCAACTTTGCACTCTTCCATATTTTATTTTAAATACAAATATTTGAATGTATAGTGGTACTTCATTATTAATATGCATGTGCATAAGTAAAAACGTTCAAAATTAAAAATTTATGAGAAATATTATTTTTTTGTTTATTTATTATTTTGATGAGGTACGTACACAAACAAAATTCTAAAAATTAATACTTATTATATTGGAGTACCTGCACCTTTTGCGGCATTATAAAAATTATAAAATGTCCTATTAAAATTTTTTTCAATGTTTAAAGATGGTAACAATTTATTATTACTTCGATTTATTAATTTAAAATTATTTAGTTATTTTTATTTAGAGCATCAGTTGAATTAAGTTCTATTAATCAATCTTGGTCCTATTATACGAGAGGCCCAAAATTTTTGGCTGAAAAAAAATCATGGTGAAATTTTTACTGCTGAAGAAAGTTGTCCTAAAATTCATGTAAAAAATGCAGTTGAACCACTTATGCTTGTTGTTAAACCTTGTTATGCAGAAGAAAAAGAAACTTTACATCATTATATAGATTAGTATATAATAACAACATTTTAAATTATATTAAGAAATTATATATCCCCTTGAGACGTATTTTCACTTACTAAACCCACCTTTTGTAATAGCCGGAAGAATTTAATTGGTTCCAGTTGTCAGATGGCTAAAATTAGCTAATTTTTAATTTTTGATCGGGCCCAACTTAAATTTTTAATTCTAATGGAGCGGAAAACCATTTTTTTTTGAAGTAACTTATGTTTATTCATAAAGGTCTTACCCCTATGAATTTAAAGTTTCTAACTTTAGACGTTAATGTGTTTCGGTTAAATAAAATATTTAGATAAAACAATTTCGAAAATATACCGGTTAATAATTTTGTTTCTATAACCGTAAATTGAAATGTCAAAATTAATTAAAGGAAAGCGGGTTTAAATCTTGCACAAATCGCAAACATTCATAATGACTTCTACTTCGTTTAAAGGTGTACTATACGGATCTAGAGTCTTTATAATGATTATGATGAGTTACCTTCGCCTTCATAAACCAAAAAACCCTTACGAAGTGTTGAAAAATATAAATGCAATTGGTTAACTAAAACTTTTATTAACTTTCTTTACTTATCTTTAAAATTTTCTGCTCAAAAATTAAAAAGAATTATATGATCATATAAATGGTGCAACATTGTGCAACATCATAATAGTTAAGTTCTTTTATTCTCTTTTTTTATATTAATTAAATTGTGTTTTGTTTGTTTGTTTATAAAGATGTTCTATATGCAATCAGTTGGGTGAAATTAAGGTCATTTGGGTGAAAACACCTCTTTATAAATGCCAAAACATAAATCAGGCTGTAAGATCAAAACAATTTAATATGTATATTAAATAATAATAAGTATTTTTTTTAAGGTCACAGTTCTACATATTGTATTTGATGGTAAAAAAATGAAAGAATTTCGTTTTAAATAAATATGAAGAATACAATAAAAAGTTGAGAGTCAATATTCTATCGAATTATTTTAGCCTATTTCCGAAGCAAAATGCGTCATACAATGTCGTATAATGTTACGCGGCCAGAGCAGAAGCCAAAACAGAAAAAAAGAATCAGTTCTATATACAATTAACATACATTTTATAATATATTATATTTTACATATAGTTTACGCAATTTAATAGGGAAATTTTTGAAAACACTAAATTAAATTTCCAATTTTTAGCTTTAGATTAGCTTACCAATTGAAATGAAATTTAAGGTATTCTTGGAAAATACTTGTTCTTTAACTGATACATTTCCCTCTTTTATCACGATACAGTGTTTAGCAATATTTTATACAATATTTATACGCATCTATATGTAAAAATGTATTAAATTATATTTGTCCAGAAAAATGATGTGTAACAAACGCATTCATTTTAAAGTGTTATGTTGGATGTGTTCTATTACAAAAAAAAAAATATATTATTTATTTATTTATTTATATTAATATTACATACATAAATGTAATGCATTTTTAATTGATTTTATTTTGTATTGACATACATACATACATACCCATATATCCATATACAAAGAAAATGTTTTTAAATAATTTTAAAAATGTCATTTTCTAGATTTTAAAATAAAAAAAAAAGGGCCAAATAAAAATTTTATTATAGGAAGCAGGAATATTTTATTATAATTGTTTATGAATATTGTAAATTGTAATGCTGCATACATGGTGGACTAGGTTGTAAACTTGGTACGCGGTCAGCTTTTAGAACAATACCACGGACTTATCCAACCATTGTTATTATGTACTTTGTATTTTTATTATTTTTTCAAATCAAAAAATTTCAATGTTAAAATGACATTATGACAACTTGGCCATACACGATACAACGCAACCGTAAACCAAAGTCTCCACCCACAAAAATCAAAATTTTTTGATATTCATTCATCCAACTTTCCAACCATCAAAATGGTTTTACAACTTGCCCATATACGATACAACTTATCAAATCCGCGGACGCCGTGTATGGGCAGCATAATGGATAATCTATTTTGTTTTGATTTATTTTTTTGTTAAAAAGAATTTTTTTTCCAAATTTTATTGTAATCAAAGTATAGTTATAGGAAGTAGTTTCACTCTTTTTTACAAACCTAATGCATTTTTCATACAACAAAAAAGTCTTTTTTCAAGAGTAGGTGCAATATATTTTTCTATTTTTCATATCCACTGTTCTGTGTCTGTGCATAGTGCAAACATATAAAAAGAAGAACAATACTATATATTTTTATAATGTAATTTTATTACGAGAACCCAAATGAATTTATTGGTGTGCGAGTATAATGTATTAGGTATAGGGATAACTGAAATTGGAATTGTGTGTATATTCGGGTAGTGCGGGTACTCAAATGAATATTTTATTCCTTTTGGTTTCAATTTCAAGTCGTTTTTTTTATTCTGTCTTTTTCGTGCATGATAAATTTTAGTTACTATCCAGTTTTTACATTAAGTTAGCTTAATTTAGTTACAAAATATTTTTATAGTGTTTTTTCATTTCTTCTTATTAGTACATATTTAGTGTGTTTGACTGTGACACGGTAGTGTGCAGGTACGATTCCGGATGAAAACATAATATGTTTTTTGTATATAAATTACAAATATAACTTTTTGTTTTTATTTACTGCATTATTTGGCAAAGTACAAATTATACATTATTCCGAAAATTTTTTGCAAATATGTAGGTGTATAAAAATAAAATTTACCATAATTAACTCCGTCATTCTATGACCAGATTTTACCAGATTTTACCAGATTTTACCAGCCAACAGATTTTACCAGATTTTAGTTATTAGGGGCCAACAGTTTAACAGATTTTAGTTATAAGTTAATCGTAAGTTTTATATATAAAAAAAAAAATATTGTTAAGGTTTTGCCCTACTTTTCTTATGTGTCACATATATTTGTAAAAATAACAAACTTCCTTATAAAAAAAATTCATATATGTATGTATGTATTTGGTATATTTCAGTTGTACAGGTTATTATTTGTCTAAATCTCTGCCCAAATAGCAATAAAATTGTAATCAAACCGCATACTACGAAGAATTCGAAAAAGTAACGTAATCATATATTAATGGATGATCTTGAAGTGAAAGTAGGCATTGACAATATCGAACAATTCAGAGGTATAAGAAACGCAGGCTTGGGGTTAAAAATGGTAATAGATAAAAATTGAGTTGTGCCAAACTTCGGAATTGCCATCTGTGGTATATCCCCTCATAGGGATATTCATAAATACACGTGGGTTTTTCGCAGTGTGGACATTAGAAAGCAAATTGAAAAACCAGGTTGTCCACATCTTTTATTCAGAAAAAGTAGAGAAACAATACAACAGATAGAAAAGGAAGGAATAGAGCCGATATACATAGTAACTACGAATTCTTCATTGGTGATATCATGATCAAATTGCACGGAAAGAAGCCCTACTCCAACAACAGATGTTAGCGCTTCAACATTAGAAATCTGCATAACATTCAGTGCCCTAACAACTTTGTATCTACACATCGAATACAAGTACCCTTAGACTAAGATAACACATAGGACAAAAAAGTAATTAAGTTAACCGTAGAAGAAACAATTTGCCATTAATAACCAGAAAAAAAACCATGAATCATGGATGAAACATGGGACACTGAAACAGAAAGAGAATAATATAGAATCCTGATGAAATACGTCATAATAAAGCTGCAGGCAGTGATTGTATACCAGCTGAGCTGCTAAAAGTTGATACTCACTTGGTAGCTAACTATAATCAAGTCATTTTCCATCAACTATACACGAGACTAATACGTTTCGGCAACGGAAAAATGACTTACTGTTATTCCTAAATGGCCGAAGAAACCAAAAGAAAAATAGTGCTTGATCTTTTGCAGACCATAGTAACATTCCTGTAAGATATGGTTTCAATTGAATGTATATGTACAGTGTAGAAATGCATATAGAGGATAAATAAATAGAAACTTTGCTTTTTATAATAATATAAATAGTAGATTAGATAAAACTAACAGTTTATTAATTTACTAGATAAATGAAAAAAAAATTTTTAGTTCGATTATTAACAAAATTCATTAACTATACATAATTTTTGTGTTTCACCCAATTGAATTATGTAGTTAATTATTAAACTTTATAAATACTGCACATTTGATAATATGTTACATGTATGTAGGTAGAAGGGGTTCTTCTCTTCAAACAATTCTCAAATTTTTGAGAATATTGAAAAATTGAGTGACTTTCTCAAAATATTATTTTAAAACTTTACGTAATATAAAAAGTTTATTATTTTGTTACTTAAGGTGAAAGCCCAATGTACGCTTTGCTTACTTCGTTTACTTTGTTTCGAAAAGCGAATAAACAAAGCAAAGTAATCAAAGTAATTTTAAATCCCAACGCTTTTAAATTGCTTGACATTTGACATTTTCATTTTTTTATTCTTACTAGAAAATCCCCTGTGCAATTGCACAATTTCTATAGATTGAAAAACATTTACGGTATCATACTGACTCCCTTAATAAACTACCTAAAAATTTCATTTTTACATCAGCACCATTAAAAAAATGTAGAAATCACTTACTTACTTGTAATAGAAAAAAACATAAAACAAATCTAAACACCTACAATTAAAAATGTTAGGTACAGTTTATTAATTTTTTCTCGCCGTTTTTTCGTGGCGGTAATTTTTGACAGTTTTTTAATCATTGAGAAAAAATGGTCCAAGCTAAAAACACATTCAGGGCAAAAGTTCGTGCCGATATCTCAAAAATTGTTTGAAACAAACACCAACCGCTACGACATTTTTTTTTTTTTTTTTGTTACATTTAAAACAATCCCAATAATCGAAATAATTTTAATATTAATTATCAAATTTTACCAGACTCTCTATTTTTCTTTAGTTTAAAAAAAAATTTTTATGTCGATAAAAACAGTTGTTTTCGCCGCGAAATTACTTTAATTACCAAAACTACTTTCAAGTCTTTTGCGTTTATTTTTTTTTTGCTTGAAAAAAATTTGCTGAATTTATTTTATTTAAATGTACTTTGGAAGAGGTCATTAGTATATTTAATAAAAGATTCATGTCTCTGATAATGTAATTTCATAAATTTTCGGGGCCTTTTTTTTTGTGTGGGTCGTTTTCGACAGCTTTTTAATTTAATGGTCTAATAATAAATTAGTACAAAATTATGAATCTATTGTGAGAGAAGGCTTCTAAAATGATATTTCCTATGTTATTTTTTCTTTTTTTTTTAAGAAAAATATCCATTTCTATAATATTTAGTAAGTTTCTGATTTCTGTTATGAAATATAATTAGCTAAGTCTGCCGAATTTTATATTAATAAAAAAAATTCGAATATTTTATGTTATATCAAAAATTCAGCTTAAAAAATCAAAATTCCAACCTAAATAAACAAAACTACTTTAAAGTCTGTTGCGAAGCTTTTACCAGCTTTTATAATAGTGAAAACAAAATCAAGAATAAAATCGGCCTATTATTTTTTTTTTTATAAATATAAGGCTTACTATAAACTTTGCTCTTTTCACTTTCAAGTCTTTTAATTTTATTAAGAGTATTTTTATTTTTTTCAAAACAAAGAGTCATTTGAAAACTGCCAGCAGAAGATTAATAATTTATTTTTAATTTACCGCTGCGACCAGTTCATAATGGATGTGGCGGTCAAATTTAAAAATTAAAAATTTGCTTTAAATTTTGTGTCGAAAGTACTTTTTAAAAAGTAAAAGTTTGTGTCTCTGATAAGACTTTTAGTCGAAGATTTGTGTCTCTGATAATAAATTTTTAAATTATTAAATAATACAGAAATATCATCATTGCCAGTTTAGTTTGTATTTAGTGTGAGTGGTTTATTATAGATCTGGCCAACATCTTGTGTGTATAATATTGTGTATATTATCAGAAATTCAATCATTAATTCCTGGTATTATATTATCTGATCTGATTAATAACATTATTTTTTTCCATTGCTAACAATTTTATTAATGGTCTAATAATAAATTAGTACAAAATTATGAATCTTTTGTGAGAGAAGGCTTCTAAAATGATATTTTCTATGTTATTTTTTTCTTTTTTTTTTTAAGAAAAATATCCGTTTCTATAATATTTAGTAAGTTTCTGACGTTTGTTATGAAATATAATTATTTAAGTCTGCCGAATTTTATATTAATATAAAAATTTCGAATATTTTATGTTATACCAGTTCTACCGAAAATTTAGCTTGAAAGTCTAAATTTCAATCTAAATAAACAAAACTACTTTAAAGTCTGTTACGAAGCTTTTACCGACTTTTATACTAATGAAAGCAAAATCAAGAATAGAATCGGCCTATTATTTTTTTCTTATAAATATCAGGTTTACTATAAACTTTGCTCACTCTCACTTTTTCACTTTCAGGCGTTTTAATTTTATTAAGAGTACCTATTTTTATTTATTTTTTTTTTCAAAACAAAGATTGAAAACGCCAACAGAAGATTAATAATTTATTTTTAATTTACCGCTGCGACCAGTTCATAATGGACGTGGCGTCAAATTTAAAAATTAAAAATTTGCTGAATTTATTTTTATTGAAATTTTTATTTTATTGTGTTTTTTAAGTACTTTACTTTTCCTTTTTTGACTGTACTCACTTTTAATGAACGGTTTGTGTCTCTGGTAATACTTCTAGTGGAAACGTGGAAAATTTGGTCACTCGTAATAATATTTACAAAATTTATTTATATTTTTAATAGTGTGTGTCTCTTGATAATACTTTGAGTCAAAGATTTGTGTCTCTGGTAATAAAATTTTAAGTTATTAAATAAATACACAGAAATATCATCATTGCCAGTTTAGTTTACATTCAGTGTGAGTGTTTTATTATAGATATAAAATATATTTTTTTACATGTTGGCAAGGTCTCGCCAACATCTTGTGTATTATATTATAGATTTTGTTTCGCTTTGATTACTTTGTCATTGGGCGTTGATACATAAGATACAATGTAATTTATTTCAACTGTCAAAGTGTGTAAAGCAAGTGAAGCAAGCAAAGCGTACATTGGACCTTCACCTTTATTATTAGATAATTAATCAACTGATGATAAAAGCTTTTCACATTTTTCGTTTTCCTCCAGTCAATTCCAGTCAATTTCAGTGCGATGAACAGTATTATTAGTCAGAGTTTATTTCTCAGAATTTAAAGTTGGTAAATATGAATTGTTATTAATTCATTAAGTTAATAAAAAATACTTATTTATATACATATGTATAACATATCTTTGAAAGATAAGAGTCCCCATTTTTAAATTATAAATGAATTAATTTTTTAGAGAAATAAACATTTTTAGATTAATTAATTATTTGTATTAAAATTTACAATAAACACAAATAGCATAGATAAATATTGAGAAATTAAAAAGAATTAAATAAAGTTTACATATTATATAATAATAATAATAATAATAATTAAAAATTTTAAAATTTATAAAAAATGTTTACAGTTATTTTTTATTTGGTTCAAATAAAATTGAAATATTGTAAAATTACTTTGTTGCAAAATTGAATTGTATAATTGAAATAATATTGTTAAGAAATTTTTGTAAAAAAAAACTATAGTGTTATGAAATTAACTTGAGATTAATTAACTGTTCTTTTAATATTGTATTTATTTATTTTTTTTTAATTCATCGTAGGTATTAAAAAATTTAATAATTTGTGAATAAATATTGGGTTCGATCCATGTAAATTATCTTTAAACATTTAAACATTATACCTATGTATGTATTTATTTATTTACTTGAATGTGTATTTTATAATCTGGTATATGTTAATTGTTAACAAAAATGATAATATAATCAGATATAATGATAACATAATGTGAAACTTTATATCGGGAATATATATACATAATATACTAGCAGGATCACGTTGCTCTTATAGTTGAATTTTGTTAGTTTTATGAAATAAAAATTATTAGCTTTTTCTTTTACGTTAATTTAATTAATATGCTTAAATTTATAATATGTATGTATTTATAGATTTTAATATATGTGCATGTAAATTTTTTTTTTTTATAAATGTGTATTAAATAATTAAGAACAACAAAATATTATTTTAGAAAAATTTAAGTTATTTTGATTTCTAAAAACGTGTTACGCTAACATTTATTATTAAAGATCCAAAATGGGTTATAATCAGGGCTGTCGTTTAACAATTTAAAAAAGTAATCGGTTTTTTAAGAAAACGGAGCTTTTAAGCACAAAAGGGAGCTTGATACAAAATACTCTCTAATTTATTTTATTTAATTACTAATGCTTACTAAATTGACTTTATGTAGATTCGTTTGTAATAAATTTAGTTTTTAATCATTTACGAACTGAGTATATGAATTATCAAACCTGAAAATAAATTTCCAAATAAAAAATTTAAGTAATCAATAGAAAGTTTGTGAGAATTTTTAATTTATATCTTTTAAAAATAAAATAATGAATTCAACATAAAAATATAATTTGTACTTCATTCAGATAAGAAAAAGTAAACTAACATAAATAAATTCAAACAAAACAAAAAAAAACGTAACATAGACAAATTCTTTGTAATTAAAAACAAAAATTATTTATCGCATATAATTATAGTTTAGAATATTTCATTATTAAATTCTTTAAAGGATTCCATTTAGTTAGTCCAATTTCTGAAACCATTGCTTTAATAATCATAATTGAATTGATTGTTTCAATACTAAGATAATTTCTTGTTTTCGTTTTTATAAGATGCAACTATGAAAATCTGCGCTCTGCGCTAGCTGAACTGTGTGGTAAACACATTATTGATCCTATAAAATTTTCTAAATTAAGAAACATTTTTTCTTTAATCGCAATGTTTCCTATTTACATATTGTGTTTACACTTTACGCCCCAAACACATTACACAATACGTATTAGTATTCACTAAGAAGTATGCATAGGTATGTATAGGTGGTCAATTTTTTATATTCACGAAAGAGTTATTAAAAAATGTACCGAAGCAAGCATAAACAAAAGGAAGCAAAAAACTGCGGTTGGAGCTAAAACGACAGCCCTGGTTGTAATGATTTTATTGTTGCTTTTGTAGTGTTGTCCTTGTAGGAAACTTTTTACAGATAGTACAGATAAAGATAATTTTGTTTACAGAAAATACATGGCATATTGGAAATATCTTATCTTATATAACTTTTTACCCGAGCTTTTTTTAAAGTTATAGAAACTCTTTAAATATTAAAATTTTAAGAATTATAACTAAGATCGAGAAAACTTCTTTAGTATGGAACAATATGCAAGGACCAGATAATAAAAATATGAAAATTTAATTAGAAAGTCGTCGGAAATATTGGAAACGATTAGGTTAGTTTTTAGAGATTGATGTGGGGGAAATCATAACAAAAGGAATGAAGTACACTGCTTCGTTAAGGAGCTACATTTCTGCAAAGTTTACAGTAGTGACATGATAATGAAATTTCTTTCAAATTATAATGGTACCGGAATTGGTAAACATAACTTTGCAAAAATTGTCACGGTTGTTTTTTAAAGCCTTAATGGCAGCAGTCAGAAAAATTGGGCAGAATTCGGATTGTGGCAATATTAATCCAGCAAACTCCTACGCTAAGCATCATGAAAAGATAAAAATTTATTTAAAATGTAGCAGCGCCGCAAGAGATGAACGGCACTTCTGTTAAACAACGGTTAAACTTGTTCTTATTGTAATAGGTATATGTGCCATTAAATCACCCTGCAAAATTGCAGACGATTGGGATGTAATTTTTTTGATATAATAATATGTTTATGTATAATGTACCTTCATATTTTAATTAAATATGATTTTATTAATTTTTTTAATGTTTTTGTTTTTTATTATTTTAGAAGATACAAGTCTTTTGCAACAAAATATTTAAACCATATAAAAAATAAAATAAGAGAAAAAAGTGAAAATATCAAATAAGTTAAAATGGATTTGTTGCACCCTAAACGTATGTAAAATATAAAAAAAAATATGTATTTATTAATTCCATATTATAGATTTTAATTTTTATTTTAACTTAATTTTCCTAATGCCAGATTAAATATTTATATAAAGCTACAATACATTTTTTAAATTATAACTGTAAAATGTGGATTTAACAAAACTTATTCAATGACTAATGAGTCATAAGCATCTTCTTTATTGTTTCTTCATATCGTTTTATTATGTACACGTACCTTTGTTAAGAGCGTCTGTATAGATATGGGGTTTGGGGTGGTGTGTTCGAAATGGTGTTTTTATAATTTTATATTGTGTAGCGTAGTCTAATCCTAATGCATTTCAGTTTGATTTTAAGATTGCAACATACATATATATATTCTTTACAAATTGTTTTTGTGTGTGTGTAATTTAATTTGACTATTTATTTATTTCGTTTATGTATAGCGTAGCGGCGAATAAGTACATATATGGATAACTTAATAAACCTTTCATATTATAAGGTGTTACATTTCTAATTACACTTGTTTTATGATGATCTGTCTTATGCTTCTGGGAATGCGCTATCTGGCTGCGTGTAGTGTTATTTTTTAAGGAGGAAACGTTGAACTATTTAGATTAGTGATATATAAACGGCTAAGACGATGCAAGCAGATTGATTAATTCTTGAAAGAGTCTTGAGTATGAATTATTCAGAATTATTCAAATTACATTTACATTGTCATTGTCCGATTTGTTAATGATACATTATCTGTATGATTATTATTGAACGGAAAGTACTAGAATAAGTATTTGTATGTAGTTTTTATAATTTCTTGTACTATTGTGAAGTGTTGTTTATTTCTTTGACATTTTGTTTTTTTTTCCAGTTTGTTAATATGTTACCCTAACAGTTTTGTTGTGATAACATTATTTTTAAATGTAGGAAATGTAACTTAATCTTATTGATAAAGTATAATTTTGATAAAGTATAAATCTTTTTAAATGTTGCGCTTCTAAAATAATAGTTCTGAATCATTTATTTAAATTTTAGCACATTGTACCTAATCCAAATTAAAATTTTTTATATTTCTAAAACAAAGAAAAAATTTTAAAATTTTGTTTTTATTTTGGTCAATGCTGAATTATGTAATAAATATAACAGCAAAACTACCTGTACCTGTTTTGGCGTTAGGAAAATTAATCTACAGATTTATCAATTTAAAATATTTTACAAATTTTTATTTAACAGCTAAATTAATTTTTATTAATCAACCTTTGTCAAACTATACTAGAGCTGCAAACACTTTGGATAAAAAGGATTGTAGGACTAGGATTGTAGGATTGTAGGACTGTAGGATTAAAACATAATTTCTCACATGATTATATTTAAATAAAATATTCTTTTTTTTTTTTTTTTTTTTTTAAGGTAACAGTAAATGTACATATTCTAAACGAATCTGATGGTACAAAAAGTAAAGTATTTTATTTTAAGTACACTCCAAGCGAATCTATAGTATCAAATTGTAGCCCAGTTAAAACTTCTCAAAGTAAATAAAATGTATAATACAATTTTTTATAATTAATTTAATCTATTAATTGATTTAGGTTTTTTTTTTTTTTTAAATATGTACCATTATTTATTACAGATGATTATATAAAAATAAAAAGAATGATAAGCAGATATACTACAAATGGTAGAATCGAAGCATGGTTATTGTGTAATCGAATTACATTGTGTAAATGAATTATTTTATTTGTTTAATTGTTTTTAAAATATTATTAATTTTTGTTTTTAAAAAATTTTTTTAATTAATTTAGCTGAAGAATATGTAAAACAGTATATAAGAGTTAGATTTTCAAGGGAAAATTTGCAAGCAGTAGATGTTGAAATAAAAGAATTTATTGCAGAAAATATTTTAATTATAGAAACTGAATTCAATTTCGATAAAAATAATACAAAAAATGTAAATTACAAAAAAAAAAAAAAAATTACTAAATTCTTATAATCTTAATATAATAAATTTTTAATTAAATTTTTAAGGCAGTTGTGGATGTTCAAATTAAGAATATGCTGTATAATACATTGAGCGAAAAATTTAGCCATGAATTGTATACACCTACAAATGAAAAAAATTACGAATTTTATACTTCAAAATCAGTCTCTTCTATAATTAAATTAGGTAAAGACATAATTGATAAGTATAAATATCAAAACATGATACGCGATATTAACAATAAAGATACTTATTGAAAATATGAAAAGATTATAAAATTTATTGCAATAAAAAATTAAATAAATTTATAAATGAAAAGTCCATATTTATTTATATTTATTTTTCGCTTCTTTGAGGAATTAATAAATCTAACAATTTGTCAAATAGCATAATTTTGGTTTTGTTTTTAATTTTTATATGTTTACTTACCGATTTTTCATTTAGTAAAAGATTTTCGAGAATTGAATTTTTGTTTCTATATTCGCCAACATGTGAACATTTTAATATCGGATGATTCCGCGTAGTGTTATAAAATTAACTTTGTATTTTTCATGTTCTGCCTTTTAGGAATTAGCACATTTTTAAATAAAATTGATTTATTTAAGAAATTTTCTGTAAGATTAAATTTAAAAGGTATGTATAAATAAAAATATCATTAGTTAACTAACAGATTATGTATATCATTAAATTTGAAAATAAAACAAAGAAAAAAATTAACACTTTTTTATTTTTTAAATTAAATGACAATTAAATATAAATATCTTAATAACGAAATATTGATCTGTCGCGGCAGGCATATTTAATTTGTGTCAAAATCTAATATATAAAGAAGAAATTCTGTTTGTTTGTGTCCTTTTCACGTAGTAACCACCAGTCCGTTTGCAATTAAATTTTGCAGAAATATATCTACGACCCAGGAATGTGTTATAAGCTATATCGCGTTTCGGTGCATTAACCCATTGTGGCCCGAGAGCAATTTAAAGATTTTTCGGTTTTTCGTTGACCTGCCTAAACGGTTTGATCCATTGAGTTGAAAATTTGAAAATGTTCTTCTTAGCTTTGGGCGGGTACCGAAGAAATTTGGATGCAATATGTTACCCGGATTCTGCCTGGCTGGCTTCCAAAAAAATTTTTGTTTCCGATTTATGTCCAATTTTGTATGGTGGTTTTATGGTCTAAAAAAAGCCTGTGACAAATTTGTATGAAGTTTCGGTAACCCGTTTGGGCACGAGAGCCGAACGAAGTTCATTAAATTTTTCTGTTGTCCTGCTTAAACAGTTTAATCAATTGATTTGAAAATTCGCAAAATTCTTGCTCTTTAGCAGAAAAGCTCACTAGGTTAATTTGGTTACGATCCATTAACCCGTTTCGACACCAGGGGTCAGTGAAGTTTTGTAATTTCTTTGTTGTCGCATTTAAACGATTTGACCAATTTAGTTGAAAATTTATAAAAGTGTAGGTCTTTATCATATAAGCTTTCTGAGTTGACTTGGTTACGATACATTAACCCGTTTCAGCAGGAGGCTTCAGGCCATGAAGTTTCTCATTTTTTTGTTGTTGTGCTTAAACGATTTGACCAACTGAAAATTTGCACAAGTATTGCAATTTCGAACACAAATTCATTCAGTAAATTTTGTCATGATACATTAACACATTTCGGCACGACTAAAAACTGTACACTGTCAAAAAAAATTTTTGTTTCTAATTTGTGTCTAAGGATGAATTTATGGTTATAGCAGGATGAATTGGATTGGAATTTATGGAATAGCAGGATGAATTTATGGTTATAAATAAAGCCTGTTACAAAAGGTTTTTTAACGTTTGTTAACCCATTTGCGCACGAGCACCTATTAAAAATATTCTGCCTAATTTTTTGTATTGTTATTATTATTAAAAAGATATTTCTTTACTTTTATCTATACTGTTTTTAATATTCCATAAAAACCTTTTAATGCAAATTTCTAATATATAACAATAATTAAAATAACCTTATTAAGTATCTTAAGAATACTGTGTTTAAGTCTTAACATAACATTTTCGGCCGTTGTTTAAAAAGAAACAATCTTCTACATTGGACAATCATCATGTCGTCATTCAGAAATGCATTACTTACATATTGTGGTCTTTACATGGCGTCTACCTATATGAAATGCATGTGTATAACATATTTCCCATAAAATATCATTGAAATATGTACATATAGTATGTATAAAGTGCGTATATTTAAAAATACTATAAACATAATCAATTCAATTAGAAAACATATTCACATTTCTGTACAGTATTTAATCAAAAATGAGTACATACATATTTTTAAAGAACAGAAACCTTATATTCTTATCCATATACAATTTTTACACATATTTTTAGCCAATCAATTTGAAAACATAATTAGAGAAAGTAAACGTGAAAAAATTGTGGTTGATTAATTGTACATAAACATATTGTACATTGATTTATTGTTGATTTAGGGTACATAAAAAAGTTGTTCTACAACATTACTCTTTTAAGAGACCTTATGAAACAGTATATAAGTTTTGTAAACAGACGGAGGGGCACCTGACCGAACCTAATAAAAAATAGAATATTAACTACCAGAATCTGAAAATGCATAGTAATACGTGAACTATATTAATTAAATTATATTAACTCAAAAGTAAAAGTTAATAATTTTTATTTCATGAAGCCGATAAAATACTCCGGGCAACGTCGGATACTCTGCTAGTCTAATAAATAAGGAAGAAATTCTGTTTGTTTGTTTGTTTGTGCCCTTTTCACGTAAAAATCATCAGTAACCACCAGTACTCTGCTAGTAAAAAATATTCTTTGGAATACTTTGAAGAAAACATAAGTATATAATATAATAATCATAATGGCATATCAGCAATAAAATTTTTAGCACATTTTTAGCATATACCTATTAGTTTCACTCGGTCTATTAGTTTCACTCTCTCTATTACTTTCACTCTGTCTATTAGTTTCATTCTGTCTATTAGTTTCACTATTTTCGTCCGTCTATCTGTCTGTTTACAAAAGTTATGCATCGTTAATGATAATAAACCATTGGTAAGTTTCGAAAAAAATGTAGGTTGTAGAACCACTTTTCTATGTAGTAGTTATCTAATACGAAGCTGCAGCCCCTCAAACTTTGAAAAAGCTCTATTTTTAAATGTATTATTCTAGGCAGAACCCTAGTAGTTTAAATAATCTAAAAACGGTAGAAGACCGGAACTTTTCTTACCTTTATAAAACAATATCAAAATTATGTAATTTTTGCAATTTACTATTTAGATTTACCGTTATGTGAAGACAACATTTTGCAAGATTTTTCTTCCTTCATAATTTCAGCAATCATTTAGTTAGAACCTTAAAATTTTAAGATAAGAAAGATATTTTAGAATTAGTGTAAGTTATCTGAGAAAACTATTTTGTACCATCTTTGTAAAAGGGCTGTTAGGGCTCAAAAATTGAAATTTTGCAATTTTTAAACACCTGTAACATAGCCCACCTGTACTAATTTTGGCAAAATTAAAGCAAATACTAAAGCTTAGTTTATAATTGTTCATGTGTTAATTATGTAGGGTTCCCTTAATAACCACACACACACACACTCCCTTAAAAACTACACGCTTCACAATTTATTCTAAAAATTTCGTATTGTCTATTGGAAATTGTGCGCCTTTATAACCTCTTGGTTTACATTCTACCTTGTTTTGAATATGTACTTACACACATATATAATATTTATTTCGTAATATTAATTTTCAATTAATGATTAAAAAAAAACTAATTGAGAAGGTGTTTTGACAGTTCTTTTTTTGCATATTTCGTGAGTTTTTTATGCGTAAAGGACAGGCACTTTTTCTTTTATATTCGAACTAATTTTATTTTATAATATAAATTTTACCTATAATAGAGATAAAATACTAAACTATGTTGTTTATGTGTTTCTATAATAAAATATTTTCATTGGTTGGAATTATAAAACTTAATTATGAAAAATTTAAATAATACAAAATCACAAAAATCGAGGAAGAGTGCAGTAGAGTAGATTGTGTCAATTCTGGGATACTCGTATATCCTGTTTTTATAAAACTTGATAATCTTTGAAAAAATTTCAGATGTTTTAGTACCGACGTAAGACGTTAACACACCGAGATATATTAAGATTATCAAGTTTTATAGATACAGGGATATATTACGTTCATACGGGTATCCCAGAGTTGACACAGTTTACTCTACTGTACTCTTTCTTGTATTTTTGTGATTTTGTATTATTTGAATTTTTCTTTGCGATATTAGGTGGACTTCCTTAAAAAAAATATCTACTTTTTAATACAACAATAAATTTGATCATTTTTAATAAATGTGAAGTTTTTATGATTATATATATATTGTCTATTACTGTTTTACATTAACGTTAATAAATATAGGAAATATAAGTTGCGAAAAAATTTATTTCCTATTTAGAGCAATAATTTCTAATCTACTTAAAGCTAAAAAAAAAATTGATAATTAACATTTTGATTAGATAGTACATTTTGCGTTTTGTAAAATTGAACAGCAAATTTTATTCTACGTGAATACTCTATATGTAAAAGTTTCTTTATGGTTAAAACGTTAAAAATAAACCCTAATAAATATATAAAAATTGAACTTTGAGTGCACGGTTTAACGTTTGAACTTTTTGTAATTTACGTATGTATCAAGGTTATAAGGGACTTATAACCTATACTTATATACTTATTTTTAAATATAGATAAAAGATAACTAAATGATCTATGTACCTATAACTTTTCTTCAGTTGTCAAATAAATGTTACGTTTTTTTTTTTAAAGAATAAATTTAAGATATGCAACGATTATATTGACTGCAACGCTGCAACTGAACGTAATATGACTCAGTATGTAGATTAAAGAAACAATTAAAAAAAAAATGTAGTTCAATGATTACCTTTGTCCAATGTAAATGTAAATGTAGTTCAATGATTACCTTTGTCCAATAATTACCTTTCATCTCTATAGTGAATCTTTTAAAGTTGAATATTAGTGTTCTTGCTATTTTACGTACTTAACTGTTGTTTTAATATACTTAAAATTAAAATAAGTTTCCAAAAGTTATTTACATAATTTCTTTTATCAAATTTTCTTTATATATAGTTTATTTTTTTCTATAAACACAATATTTAAGTTTTTAACGAAGGTTTTTATCTATTTGTTTTTTTTTTTTTTTATTTTAAGCAAATTTTGATGCTTAGATAAAAAATTAAATATGAAAAAACAATGATAAAGAATTTAGAGTTAATTGTGTCAACTTGAGTATCCTAAAGTATGTTCATATTCATATAATATCTTGATTCCATAAAATTTAATTATCTTTTAGGAAATTAAATACCTATTATCTGACTTAATTAAATTCTCAAAGATATTTATATAAAGTTCGAAGTTGTTAGACAGCTATTTGATCCCATTGCGCCAAATCAACTAAATTTTAAAGAAATTGCTCATATCTTTTACAAAATTTCAAATGTTAAACTTTTATTAAACCCGAAGATATGAGCGTATATATTTCTCAATTAATCGAACCAGTTGCACTTGATTAAACATATTTTATATAGTAGAAGCATTACTTTGGGGCCAGTGTTAGTTAACGGCCTATATTGATTTCATTTTCAAATATTAAGAAAATCCTTAATAAAAATGTGTATTTTAAGTTTTTTTTTTTTAATTATTGAAGTATTCCACATATACATACAAATTTGTTTATTGTAAATAGATCATATAAAAAGTTTAAATTGCATTTAAGTTTTGTTCAATCGATGTGTATTAATGAAGGTGTTACTTTAAATAAGAAATTAGGCCACGAAAATTAGTAAATAATGTTAATATTATTATGAAATGCGACATTTTTAAATATTTTAGTTTTCGGCACTATGGCCGGATACTATAAAAACCTTTTTTTGTTTTTTTCAAATGTTTTAGTTTGCGGCCACAATTATGACCGCTATTTTGAACTGGCTGTATCAGTATCCAACCATTAACATTTACATGTGTTTTTTCTTAATAAAGAAAAAGATCCAAGCAAAATCGAAACGATTAAGAAAAGTGCAAGACCTTCTCTAGGTCTGCAGGAGATCTGCAGGTAGCATTAAAGGAAATTAGGGAAAAAAATTAAGTGCCCGTAAAGCTGCAGGAAAATATGGAATTTTGCGGACTATAACTATACTCAAGATTGTTTATTAGGAAGAGTCAAGAAAGAATTTTTGAAAAGAGGTCCTAATCCATTTCTATCAGTTGACTCAAAGTATAGTAATGTGGTGTAAAAATCTTTGCAAATCCGGATTTCCTCTGAAAAAATCTGATTTACTTGATACGGTACAAAAAATAATAAATGGAGATCAGAGAAAAACACAAATTACAAATGGAAGACCCGGACGTACGTGGCTAAGATCATTTTTACGAAGAAGAAATCCTTCGCTCTCCATAAGTGAAGCAGAAAGTATTAGCAAGGGAAGAGCTGTTGTAACCGAAGAAAACATTAGAAAATTGTTTGGAAAGGTATAATAAATTACCTACATATGTTTATATATATATCTATTCCGTCTACTTTAAGGTGTCACAAAAGGCAAATGGCAAATTTATTATAGCCTTGAACCATATTCGTAGGAGTATCTATAATGACACAGTAATTTAAAAAAAAAAATAGATAGATACTAATTGAATTGAATTGAATTGAATTAAAGAAAAAATTAATTAAAAATTAATTATAAATCTTTAATTATGTATATAATATATTATATATTTTATATAAACAAATAGTTTCGAAAATTTTAAATCACAGTAATCGCTATTTTATGCCTGTATCAAATTTTCTTTTATTATCTTTATATGTACATATGTATATACCTACTGTTTTTATTGTCAAATATCTACGAATATGACTATATATTTCAATAATTACAACAGTTGTAAATATTCAAATCTTAAACATTAAAATCTCTTAGTTTATAATTAAATAAAAATTACAAAAATCATTTCACGTCGGAAAAAAATAAAATATTTAACTTATTTTTTTTTTTTATATATATACATACATAAATATGAGGATTAATAAAAACAAAATTTTATATTAACGGGATAAACCCATAATTTGTTTGCATTAAAATTTTTTCCCCATATACTTAGATAATAAATAACATAATATCATGTACCCTATGTACGAGTACTATATTTTGGTATATGCATGTACATTTTATCAAAAAATATATGTAATAAAAATCTAAAAATAAAATGTTCTCTCTTTACTATCTAATAATAAAAATTAAAATGTTCTTTTTTACTCACAATATTGACAAAAGCTTTTGAAAATATTTCGTTTAGTGTTTGTTTATTTATTAATCAGTGGTGTTATTGTCAGTCTGAATTTGTTTCCAGTGAAGTGACGTTGTTAAATAATTTTATTTGAGAAACAAAAGAGAAAAAAAAAAATTAAATATTTTTTTTAGAATAAAATCTTTTTTTTAATTTCATTTCGTGGAATTAGTTTTAAAAAATGTAAGTATGATTATGTGAAATTATTAATTGTATGCTGAATGACTAACGTATATTTGTTGAAGAAATTGCGCAAAAAACTAAAGTATTGTAAATTGATATTGTGTTGAAGTTTTAAATAATATTTCAAATTTAGAAAAAAAAACGAACTAATAGTCGTTAATATTTTAATATATATATAAATATAATATGTATAATAATTAATAATAAAAATTATATAAGTAGGTACCTATATATATGTATATATTATTATTATTAGTGTTCAAATTAATTTATATTTTCCAATTAATTTTTAAGGATTCATTAAACTTGTGAACATTTTTTATTGCATATTTGTGTTAAATTTTTGGTTAGTCCAACATATGTGAATTATCTTAAAAAAAAAAAAAAGCATATATATAATATATACATACTTACATTTGATATTATATATATGTATATATCTACGTAAAGTAAGTGTTTCTAATAAATAAAAATATATTTTATGTAGGTATTGTTAACGAAATGGTTTTTAAATGCATAATAATTCTTATTTTATCTATAAATAGTGATAAATTTATTTATTTTAAATTTAATTCGGTTCGGTTGATATTTTTTCCAAACGAACTTTAAATTGAATGTCGTAATCTATTTTATCATTCTTATACGATGATTAATTAATATTACTTAACATTTTCAAGTTTTTATTGGTATTCGCTAAATTGTTTTTATACTAATGTTATGCATGTCACGTGAAAACGGACATTTTACTATACCAGTATAAATATACATATGTTCAAGAGAACAATAAATTTGCTAATACATTTAAGACATTTTAAAGGAGTCGAGCTAGATTTATAAACTCAAGTGTATGGATCCGATTAGAATCAAATTCTGAGTCGAATAAGCCGTCTGTCCATCAGCACGATAATTCAAAATATAAAGGAGCTAGGATTTTAAAATTTGTACTGCACCACTTTTGAAAAATTGTTTGTTTCGCTATTTAAATCAAACGAGTCCGGCCGGCTGCCAAAATTGGTTATGCTAGTCCAGTACGTTCAAATACCTTGCATATATTGGGGCTTAATTAAGCTTAATTAAGCATTTTTCATATTATATTACTTTATATTAGTTCAAACGAAGCTACAAATTTTTATTAGAATAATCGCGAATACTCATTCCAATAATAGCAAATTTTTATACACAATATGTATCTACATATTTTTTAGCTTAAAAATGTACTAAGTACTTCCATACATAATTTGTCTGTTAACAACTCAAAAAATCTCATACAATTTTCAATATACATCATATACATACCTAGAAGTACGTACCTACATAGTACATATTGTATTATATTCTATAAAATATCGTATCATCTATTTTTTATTCTATGTACATACATAAGTATGTATGTACTTATATGATTAATATTGTAGGTATGGTATGATTTGCGTTTGTTTTGTTTTTATTCTTCATATAAAATCAAAAAAAAAATTTGCTGTCTCCACCACAGGACCGACCGCCACTACACGAAAAGTACAATATACATAACATAATAATTTATATCAAAGCAAAATAACTTCTAATAATTTAACAACATTTTGTTTTATTCAATAACAATAATAAGCAATGAAATCGTAAAAATATACTTATTTACATTCATTCATACATCCCTTTACATTATTATGTAATGATACATATGGCGTGAATCAAATTCTGAGTCGATTAAGCCATGTACGTCCGTCCGCCACTCCGTCTGCACGATAACTCAAAAATTAAAGGGGGTAGGAGGCTACAACTTTTCCAAAATGGTTAGTTTCGCTATTTAAATCCAGCATTTTCGGCCGGCTGTTTAAAACTGTTTTCAAGGGTGGGAAAGGGCTTGGAAAGCTTTCATTTAAAACTTCAAGCTGATTGGAAAAAATCTTATTTTGAGCATTTTTCTGATTTAAATTGTAGTGATAATCTTAAAAAAGTTTCAACTCATCAGAATATCAATATGTGTCAAATTTTTTTAAAATTTTTATTAAATTTAAAAATATTTCCTGGGGTGAGAAATGGTCTAGAAACCTTCCATTTAAAATATCAAGCTGATTGGAAAAAGTCTTATTTCATAAAAACTTAAAAGTCTTAAAAGTCGTGGAAAAAAGTAACAAGTTACATGCCAATCATTTTTGCAAAAATTTGGTTGGTCTAGAGCAGCTTCTTGCATCTCTTGGAACTTAATGAAGCTAGGGGTCTGAAATGTTACAAATGATGATCAAGTTTTATGGCAACAACTTCAGTAAAATTTGGTTGTGCTTGTGCAATAGATTCGAATAGCTGTCATACAACTCCACAATTTACATAAATATAACTCTGTAGTTAACGTCGGAACTAAAACATCTGAAATTTTTTAAAAGATGATCAAGTTTTATAGAAACAGGATATATTATTTAATTATTTATTTATTCATATTAATATTCTCAAAGAGCCCATTCGCTCGTACAGAGTGTACAATATTAAATTTCTAAAACTAATCAAACTAATTGATTTAATAACAACTTAAACAAATAACTTCAGTGATAAAAAAAAAGTATTCTTCAAAAAATTTAAACCTTAAGAGCTTATCCCAGACATTGTTTTTCATATTTCTAATTTAATTCATGCCCAAAAAATTTTTTTTGTTTTTTTGATTTAACCTATACATGTTACAACTATCTACTAATTGATTTAAATTAGTTTTAATAATTCATTTTTTACTCTCTTTTTAAATACTTTTATGTTTTTAATCTCTTTAAATTCACTATACCCAGCCCATTGTAGAATTTGTACGCTATATTATATAATGCTTCCTTTCCATTGAATCTTCTACTAGATGACCTTATTCCAACATCTCCGGCATTCCTAATGTTCCTCCATAATGTTGTAAATGTGTCGTTGATTATTTATTGTAATGTTAACGTTGGATTTTATTTTGTTTTTTACCATTAAGTGAACTTGCACTATTAATTTGTACTTTGTTAAAGGTCCACTGGTAAGGGGTAAAATTGGTCCAGGTCCAGTACAGGTCCAGTGGTAAAATTGTATAATTAGTGTGTATGTATCGTGTTGATGTCCTTTGATCATACTGATATAAGTTTTTTATTGCTCTATTTAGAATTTTTTGTATTTTGTTTCGATCTATATCATATGTATTGTAAGAAACTTGTATAGCGTATGTGACCGAACTATGAAACATGCTATAATACATCGAGCTCTTAATATTATTTGGCACCCTTTTACTAATATGCTTAAATATCCCAGCGATTCTACTCGCTTTTGAACAACTCGAACAAAGTAATATTTATTACGTTCATACGGGTATTCCATAGTTGACACAGTCTACTCTACTACACTCTTCCTCGTTCATACACAAAATAAATTATATAAAAACGAGGAAGAATACAGTTGCCTTTGTCAACTCTTAGATACCCGTACGACCCGTTAGTATGCCTATCACTCTGCTTATAATATTATTTTTTTAATTTTTTAGTATTTTAAAATAATTTGGGTGAAATTTTATAATTTCTAGAACTGTAAGTTGTACATATATTCAAACTATATGTTTATACATTCTTCAAAAGCAGATTCTAACCTTCCGAATAACGATTATCTATCTAACTTTTCCAAATATGCTATAGTACCATTTAATACTAAGCGGCAAATGTATAATGCCTAAGTTTAATAATTTATACTATACATATGTATAAATTATTTATCGTACGGTATAAAAAATGTGAAGAATTGACTTTTCTGGAATTTTGAGGGGCTGTAAGTCCGGAACCCTATATAATTAAAAAAGCCCGTTAACATACGTAAAAATATATTATTGAACTTTAATTTTCATGTCTTGCCGAGGAAAAATTTTTACAAGTGCCAAGTTACAGGTACCCGAAAATAGCAAATTTTCAATTTTTCAGGAGTAATAACTCTTAAAGAGGGGGCGCTACCAAAAAATTTTCTGAGGAAACTTATACTAATTCTAAGAGTTCTTTCTGCTCTCAAAATGGCAAGTCCCTATTTAAAAGCGTTCCGGAGTTATGAGGGTAGAAAAATCATGCAAAATTTGGTTTTCATATAACGGTAACTTTAAATACTAAATTTAAAAAAATTGTACAATTTTGATACTAATTTATAAATTTAAAAAAAATACCTGTCGAATGACGTTTTCTGATTGAAAAAATCTTAAGTAGAACGTGAGACATATGCATTTAAAAATAGGGCTTTTTAAAAGTTTGAAGAGCTGTAGCTCCGTAACGGATGGGGCTACAAAAAAAAGTTATAAATTATAAAATTAATATTTTTATGTTATCTATCAGCAGTTAGAATTTCATGTCTCTATTTCAAAAAAAATGTGGGGATCTAAAAGTTAGGTGTTCGAGAGCTACCCGAAGTTGTGATCGGATCTCAACCAAAAAAAATAGGGAACCTACAAATTGTTGTAAGAATATTTTGTGTTAATTTCAAGACTCTAGCTTTCTTAGTTTTTGAGTTATCTTGCTGACGAACGGACGGACGGACAAAGCTCAATCGTCTTAGAATTTTTTTCTGATCCGATCCATACCTTTGAAGGTATATCTAGCTAGCTTATTTCGAGGTGTTACAAACGGAGGAGCAATTTTAATATACCCGATCCTTATCGTACGGGTATAAAAACTTATTATTATTTTTTATATTTTAATTAAATATAATTTTTACTTTTTCTAAAATATGTATTTTTTTTTTATTATTATTTTAGAAGATACAAATTTTTTGGAACAAAATAATTAAATCATATGTAAAAAGATTCAAGTGGAGAAATAAAAAAATAGAAAGTGAAAATATCAAAGTTAAAATGGAGCCATTACAGTCTAAATGTGGGTAAAATATAAATAAAATTTAATATTATTAATTTGCATTATAATTTTTAAATATATTTTTATTTAATTAATCTTTCCGATGTAGCGGCCTTTTTGTCGAAAAAACAATGTTGAATTTTAATGTTGAAAAAAAAAATTTTCTACATTTTTTTAAAAGTAGTACTATTCAAGCTAGTTAGTTAAACAGATCATAGCTTTTATCATTCACGAAATATGTATGTAAAAAATATAATTATGGGGGATTTTAGAATTGGGTATCTATAAAATCGTGGTCTCAATATTTTGTTTAGCGGGGGTTTGGGAGATGTTGCCCATACTATTAAATGTTTTGTTGTTGAAATATATAATTATATAGAAAAGTAATTGGGAGAGATTTTAGAGTTGGTTTCAAAATCGGAGTATTTCCCTTTTACATATATTTACATATGTATGTATATGTTAGATTCTGAAGTAAGTGCGGTTTTAAGTTAGTTACAAATTAGGGTTATTAGCTTTTTGCAAAATTTATTATAAAAATATTTATTTTTTTTTACTAACTTTCATATATAGATAATAATATTATTTGTACTTGTGGTACTAAAAATTAAAAAGAAAAATATTGTAAAATAAAAAAAAAATAATTTTAAATACATTTTCAATATTTTTTTACATTTTTGCCTATTCGACATTTTTTTTCAACATTTTTTGCCTTCAACTTTTTTTTTTCAACAAATAGATCCGCACCCAATACACAGTCTTTTCTTTTCATAAAGCCAAATTATTCTTACGACGTGTGTGGGATTCGAACCTGCACTTCCTCGGTGTTTTAAAGCGTAGTTTATTCGCTCTTATCCGCTATAGATCACCTAAACGCTCCTTTCTGACAACATTTTTTGTATTCAATATTGTGTTTTCGACATATGTATTGTTTTCAAAATTTTTTTTTTTCAACAAATTAACCTACTACCTCTTCCAGGATAATATAATACCGGGTTAAATATTAAATGAGATTTGATACATTTGTGTTTTTTTTTCTTTTGTAAAAATATACATATGTACATATGTATGTATATGTATTTTTTGTTAAAGAAAATCATAAATGTATTTTAAAGTAATATTTTTAAACATGATCTAATCTCATTTAATAAATGTAATTACATTTTTTTTGCTTCTTTTATTGTATTGTAAGTATTATGTTGTAAAAAACATAAAACAATAAATGTTTTGTCATTTTATTTTAAACATAAACATTAAAAATTATAATTGTAACAAATACGGAATAACTGTAACTTTTTTGGCATTATGAAGATTAATTAAAAAAATTTCTTTTTAAAAATTTTTTCAATGTTTAAAGATGGTAACATTTTATATTATTAATTTTTTTTTATTAGTTTTTTAAAATTATATACCTATTTATTTTTATTTAAAGCATCAGTTGAATTAGGTTTTATTAATCAACCTTGCTCCTATTATACGAGAGGCCAAAAACTTTTGGATAAAAAAAATCATGGTCATATTGTAAGCATTAACGGAACTAAGAGTTTTCCAAAAATTCATGCAAAAAATGCAGTTGAACCACTTATGCTTGTTGTTAAACCAGTATATGCAGATGAAAGAGACACTTTACATCAATATAGATTAGTAAAATACGATCGGATATTTTACAAAAATAAATCTTCGTTAAGAACTAAAGTAATAGATCCTTTATATTATAAACTTAATGAAGATAATAAGTATACTGTGTAAGTGCATATTACATTAATTAATAAAGAAATAGTTTTTAAGATGATTAAAAAACATTAAAATAATTTATTTTCAACTTTCTTATGAACTATTAGGGCTAAAAATTGAATATTTCCTACTTTTAAACACGTTTACATATTTTTCTTCGGCAATACATAAAAATTAAAGCTCCGGTAATACATTTTTACATATGTTAATGGTTTCTTTTAGTTGTATAGGGTTTCAGAGTTACAGCTCCCCAAAATTACAAAAAAGCTTTATCTTCGGGTGTATATATCTCAGGCTTCGCGTAGTAGTTTTACAATCTAAAAACGCTAGAACACGGAATTTTCTTGTCTCAATAAATATCAAAATTATGCAATATTATGTAATTTACTATTTAAATTTACCGTTATGTGAAAACCAAATTTTGCATGATATTTCTTTTTTCATAACTTCGGTACGCTTTTAGATAACGACTTGAAATTTTGAAATAAGAAAGCACTTTTAGAATTAGTATAAACTTTCTCAGAAAATTTTTTTCGATCACCGCCTGTTTACGAGGCCTCAAAAATTGAAAATTTACTATTTTTAGACTCCTGTAACTTAAGCACCTGTATAAATTTTTTTTCGGCAAGACATAAAAATTAAAGTTCCAGTAATATATTTTCACGCGTGTTAACGGTTTTTCTTAGTTATGTAGGGTTCTGGACTTACTCAATCCCTCAAAATTCCTGAAAAGTCCTATTTTCATGTTTTTTCTTATTATATGAAATATTCAAATTTTTGTGCAAGCCACAATCATAAAGAAATCATATACATCAATACATGTATATGATTTCTTTATGCCACAATTCTAATCAGTTTGTATTGTCTTTTGGAAACCTATATTTTGCAGTAGCCAAAATAATTGAAGAGGTGCCCATTTTCAGATGACTAAAATTAGCAAATTTTTAATTTTTGATCGGAGCGGACTTTAATTTTTAATAGAAACGGGACGGAAAATAACTTTTTTATTGAAGAAACTTTTGTTCGTTCTTGTAGATCTTACACTTCTAAATTTAAAATTTCTAACTTTAGACGTTAATGAGTTACGGTTAAATAAAATATTTAGATAAAATAATTTCGAAAATATACCGGTTAATAATTTCGTTCCTATAAGCGTACATTCAAATGTAAAAATATGTAATAAAGTTTAAGAATACTTTTCTTTTTCCATACAGAAATATTCAAGTTATAACATTCAAGTTATTTCTTCGCAACTAGTGGCACTACAAAAAAAAAGTTTTTATATAACTATTAAGAAAAAAAAATTTATAATAAAAATTTAAGAAATTATATAAAATATGAATGGAATCGATTTAATAAAACTTAACTTTTTTATTTATTTTTAAAACTTTCTACTCAAAGAATTCAAAATTATATGATAATTTTATTTCATTCTTTAAATTTATTTAGTGATCTTAAATTAGTTGTTATGGCACCTGGAGAAAAATATAAAAGACCCGGCATAATAAAATTAAAAAATGGTGACCCAAAACTGAAAAAAATGAGATTGTCTTGCGAAATATTTTCATATGAAAATGGAGAAATAGGAAAAAATTGTATACAAAGATTTTATTCAAATCCGTTTTGTAATAAAAGTAAGTCGTCTTTTATTTACATAGAAGTCTGTAAAAAAAGTTAAATATTATCAAATTATTAGACATAAAATTAAAAAATATCTATATTAACAAAAACTAAAAAAAATTTTAGGAGATAAAGAAATGTTAGCTGAATTAGTAGGCGAAGGAAGCGTAAATGGTGGAACAAAAATTTGCTTTCCAAATGTACAAGATCATAATAGTTAGTTTTTTTATTCTCTTTTTTTATAGTGTATAATTAAATTGTTTTTTGTTTTTTTGTTTATCAAGATGTTCAATATGAAGTCAGTTTTTCTAAAGGCCAATGGATAGATTGTGGTGTTATAACAAATATCGGTTCAGAATGCATTTGGGTGAAAACACCTCCATACAAATGCAAAAATATAAATGAGGCTGTAAGATCAAAACATTTTAATATATTAAATAATAATTATAATTTTTATATTTTTGTTAAGGTCACAGTAAATGTACATATTGTAAGAGTATGTGATGGTAAAAAAATGAAAGAATTCCGTTTTAAATACACTCCAAGTAAATTTGAAGAATTAAATTGTAATCCTGTTAAAACTTCTCAGGGTAAATAAATTCCACATTACCATTGTGTATTCATATTATAATAGCAATTAAAACTTTACAATTAATTTAATCTCTTTATTTTTTTTTTTTTTTTGGTTTATTTAGTGTCATTATTTATTACAGATGATTGTATACAAATAGAAAGAATGACAAGTAAATGTACAGCAAATGGTAAAATTGAAGCATGGTTGGCCTGTACTCCAATTTCACTATGTAAATGAATAAATAAATTTGGTTTTAATTGAAAATCCTTTATTTATTAATTTGTTTGTATTTAGGTGAAGAAGATGTAAAAAAGTACATAAGAGTTAGATTTTCACATGAGAACATAGTACAAGATGTTGAAATTAAACAGTTCATTCCGCAAGGAGTTTTAATAATAGAAACTTCATTAAATTTCTATAAAAATGATACAAAAAATGTTAGTTTTAAAATAATTCGTTACTAATTGCAGATAATCTTGATAGTAATTTATTCTTTTTTAATTTGTAAGGCACCAGTAAATGTTCAAATTATAACATTAAGTAAAAACTTTAGTCACCAATTGAATACACCAACAAGTGAAAACGATGAAGAATTTGAGATTCCAAATTTGTTCGAAACAAAATTACCAAACTCAAATACTCAAATGCAAAAAAATACATCAAAACCATCTGATAAAACTTTTATAAGTAATTCAAAAATGCTAATCACCAAGAATTCAACACTTAAAGGAGAGAAAAAAACCATCTACCATTCCAAGCCATATAATAAACCGATTGAAGGTAGCTCACAAACAGCAAAACTATTAGTTAACTCTGATTCAACATCTATTACTTCAATTTATCAGTCAAAATTTGAAAACAATCGTAAACAACAATGGGTAAATGTTAAATATAAAATAAATTTTAAATTTTGTAAATAAATATTTAAATTTTGTTAAAGAATCAGCCAGACCCACTTTCGGATGTTGACAATAATGTTGATTCTAACATCAATAATTTGAATGTTGTGCAAAGTCTTTGCAATTTCATTGATGAAGTGCCACTATCACAAATTGAAAAATTATTACGTAAGTATTGCATGTTTTTAAGTTGCATTGTTTTTTTATGCATGTTTCGTTAGTTTTTTATAAATACTAGAGCATATAAATTTTTTATTAGTCGTAAGACACTAGTAATTAAAAAACAAAAAAGGACGAGTTAAATATTTTTTTATACATACTTACATATATCGTATTATAATAAATTTTTGTTATATTTTAATTGGCACAAACAATGACAGAAACATTGATTAGCGTCTATAAAATACTTCTTATATGTATTTGTTCTAACCTAATCTAAAAATTACAAAGAAAGATAAATTTAAACTTATTAAAGTCTAGTTAACTTATTAGAGCATAGTGGAAAGGAAAGGCTATGTAATTTCTTTATCACATCTATGTGACAGGGCAACAACTGATACCAAACATTGACTGGACTGGATTAATAAACAAAATTATCATTTAATTTATAATGCTTTAAACGTTCAGAAAGATTTAACTTTTATATTAGATATATAATTTATAGGTATATTAACATATTATTTATAATTTATTTTGTCGTTAGTTAGTGTGAGTTTTAGAGTTAAAAATTTTGGATTACAATAATAGTAAAACCCCACAAAGTCAATTGTTGAAACCTTAATTTTGTAACTAACTCTAAAATGCTTTAATAATTCTTTATTTCATCACATACATACCAAAAAATATAGCTCTAAAAATTTGGCTGTCTCTCGCAAACTGTCAGAAAAGAAATTATTGAAATTTTTCTTTTGTATTATTTGTATTTATTCTTTTTGGTATTTTTTAAATATTTTATCAAATAGAAATCCTGGGAATTGACAATTTCTGAAGTGAGTGATTTTGTTAATAGTGATGTTGCAATTTCATTTTTTTGACTTGACTAAGGTGAAATAAATCGGAGTTTTAAAAATTTTCGTAATAGTATTATCGTATTATATTATACAATTTTACATAATATGTATATTATTTTTTAAAGAACTTAAAAAATTTCCGCCTAAATGTATGCAAATAAATTTTAGCTATATCAAATATAATGAAAAAATGTTAATTGTTATTTTAAAACATTAAAATAACAATTGTTAATTGTTATTTTAAATGATTAAAATAAAATAAGTAAATAAATAGTGTGAACAAAGGGAGTGTGGATTATCCATCCATTATCCTATTTGCTGTTTATATTGGAAATTTATAACTTTTAAGTTAGTTAGTTATATTTTTCAATAAGTTAATTTAATTTAATTTAATTTAATTTAGCTAATATTATACAAATTAATTGTCTTAATATCAGTACAGCCTTCGGCTACTAGGGCCATTTTGGGCTTGACAAATATAAGTTTTAAATTTAGTGCTATATTTACAATTTTTAATGAGAAAGTTCATTATTTCACATTAATTCGTTATCTCACATTATTTTAAGGAAATTCACAATATAATTTTAATTTTACTTTTTATCTTAAAAATATCTTATTATTCTAATCTTAAATTTATCAAATAGTATATAAAAATATGATACAGATAATATTTTGAGGCAAATTATAGTAGGCAAGGTAGTCCCAAATTATTTTAAATAAATTACATATTTCGTAAATTGTTTGCACATTTTCTTGTGTTGGAATTAGTACTTTTTTTAAATCTATTAAGTTTCTATTAGCGAGATTTGTTGTGTCGTGACATTCGTGAAACATATGCTTGACAGTAAGTTGACTTTGGCAATAAGGGCATATTAGAGGATTACTATTTTCAAAAATGTATTTTTTAGTAGATATAATGTGCTCTAAGCGAATTCTGCATATCTTTCTTTCTGGGACCCTTTTTTTGCTTATGTTATATGTGGGAGGATGAAAGTAAGTCCAATGACTTTTAAGAAAGATGCTGGAGCTGTCCCATTTCAGTTTTTTAGGTAATAACAGCTGTGTTTCAAGTTCTTTAGTTTTTTCTTTAATAAAGAAGGTTTGTTGCAGAACTGTTGGACATTTTATTGCCAATTTTGCTTCTAGGTCGGCTTTCTCATTCCCAGCTATACCCTAGTGACTAGGTACCCAAATAAGCTTCAAATATAAAAATTTTACATTTTTTTGGAATTTAGTATTTAAATTTACCGTTATATTAAAAAAAATTTACAAGATTTTTCTTGCATCAAATCATCGATACGCTTTTTGTTTCAAATTTGAAATAGAACCTTTTAAGAAAAGAAAGATTTTTTGGAATTAGAATAAGAGTGGGGATTCGAACCCACACTCCTTCGGTATTTACAGCGTATTTTAAACGCTCTTACCAACTAGGCCACTGAGGCCCCATTTTTTTCAAACTATGTGGTTAACTATATATGATTTCTTTATGGTAAAACATAAATATTACAACTTATATGTTTAAATGTGGTTTTAATTTTTATTTGTGAAAACATGTGTTACAACAGGTTTTCTTAATTTTAAAGAGTTTTCTTAAAGCTGAAATCTCTTGATTTTCAATAATTTTTCTTTCAATATAAAATTCTAAGAAAATTTTAGTGCAAGTCACATTATTCTTAATTGTTTTCATTATCTTTTGGATAATGTGTGTTTTTAAAAGGCTTTGGGAGGCCTTGGTGACCTAGTGGGTAAGAGTATATAAATATATGTGCTGTAAAAACCGAAGGGTTATGGATTCGAATCTCACACTAAGAATAACTAAGAATATCTCCTCTTTACGATATTTACAGCTACACGTGGAAAGAAAAGTCTATGTAATTTTTTTGTCACTTTTATGTGGCAGTTGAATAAACAAAAAAAAAAAAAAACCTATGGTAAAATATTCTTCTTCCTTGGTGTATTGTTATTCTTGCATTAATTTAAGTTTCCATAATCTGTTCTTTTTAATATAATTTTTTAATAAAAATTAATTTATTTCATTATATTTGTTTAAATTTTTATTTTTATTTTATTTTTTTTTTTTTAAGCAAATTTCGAAGATTTTTTGCTCGGTGTTAAAGGTTATGGTAAAATAAAAAATTTATTTACTTTTATATTGTTTTATTCATATTTTTTATTTTCAAATTTATTATAGAATAATGAATTCAATTGAAAAAATTCATACTGTACTGGGGAGTTGAAATACGTTTTGCATTTTTTTTTTGTTAATAATAATATTTCACATTATATTTATATTGTATAAATTTTTCTATTGTAATTGAAAAAGAAATAAAAAAAATTTAGACTAAGACACATTCGAAGTCTATATGAAATTTTATATCTCTTTCTAACAATTATTATCAAATTAAAAATGCCAAAATGATCTATATTTCGATATTCAAAGCACAGTATTGAATTTTTTTTTTTTTTTTTTAAACTATTTAAATATTATTTTAATTTTTTATTTTATTTATTTAATATTAATATATTTAATATTGTTTTTTTTTTTCTTTTTTAGCAGTTTTATATAAAAATATATATTTAATTATTTAATTAGCAATCAGGATGCATGTTACTCAACTTTAGAAAAAAAAGCGCGCAATTTTATTTCATACATATAAACTTACATATGTATAAAAATTTTATCTTTAAAATCTGCATATTAACGGTTATATTTTTAAGATTTGCTTTTTTGAAAGCATAATTATATTCGAAACTTTTATTACATTTATTATTTCGAATTTTTTTTAAATATATAAATCTATCAATGGACATTCATAACTTTTCAATAACGTCATCATTTTTGAAAAAAAAAAAAGGCGCATTCATTTTGTTGCTATATCTGCAGCGTGCACCAAAAATCAGATTTATTGTAAAAAAAAAAAATTTAATACAGGAAAATTTAAACTTTTAAAAGAATTTAAAAAAAAAAAAATATTTTATCATCATTTAATACTAAAATAATAAAAAAAATTATTGATGATTGAATTTTATATTTTTAGCAAAATTCCGAAACAAGGCAATGTTATCTAGTCGATTAGTAGTGCAGTCATTCTATTGTACAGTATATTTTGTATTGGAAGGTATTATTGAAGCTACGTTAACATATACAAAATATAATTGGAGTGAATCCTTATTCTTAATGGATTAAGAAGCAGTGAAGCATGACTACCATAACTGTAAAATTTTAAAATATATTTTAATGTGATATCCTGTTTAACTTAATTTATTATTTATGTGATATTAATTTATATATATGTAAATATTAGTATTTATGTTTTTATTCGTTTCAAATTGAAATTGTCATAATATATTATAATGTCTCAAAAAAAGTCGATACACATTTTAAGTAACTATAAAACCGAATAATTTTAAATTACTTTTAAATTAATTCTGTACCTATAGTATAAAAATTTTTATTTAAATTTTTAAAAGTAAATTAAAAATTCTAAACCATATGAAATATTAAATAGGAGATGGTTTGGCAAAAAATAGCATTTTGTTTAATATATTTACTATAGAGAAACAATAAATTAAAATTTTATTTAGAACTTACTTAAGATAAATATAGCACATACACTTTTTTTTTAGCACTTTATGCTTAGATACATTTTAATTTAAAATTTATTTAAAAAGAATATGAAAACTAAAGAGTAAATGTATATATTATGTATTAGATGTAATATGTATCTAAATATGATTTGTAAAAGTTGTATCAACTTTATAAGTTTATAAATTTTATATGATATACATAATATTATGAAAATTGTACAATTATAGTATAAGAAAGATTTAAAAGAATTTTTTTATTTCATTTTAAAATTTTAAATTTTAAAATTTTTTTTTTTGTTAAAAAATAGTTAAAATTTTCTTTAAATATAAAAAAACTTTATATTTTGCATATGGATTCTCTTATTTTATCATACTCCAACAGCTTTAAACTATAAGAACTTACATTTAATGTTGTTCGATATTGTTATTGCGATAGTAAGATAATTTTTGTGTTGATAAGCATATTTTTGAGTGCTTAATGTAATAATAATGATCTTGATATCGATTCGAAAATTTTAAACAATTTCTGAATTGTAATAACACTTCATGTATGCCTTTTGATTATTACAATTTACTATACTCATTATACATGTTAACACTAAATATCCTTTTTTCAGGAAAATCTAAATTAATACAATTTATTAAAAACAGACCTATAGAAAGAAAATAATTATTTTATATGTAGTTATATTGAAAACGGCTATACAACAATAGATACAATCAAACAGAATAGAAAATTTAGAATTAATTTAAAATGAAATAAAAATTTCTTATGTAAAAATATTAATTGCATGTAGATAAATTTTATATATGTATTTGTAAACCTATCAAGGGGTTTTTTTCTTTTTTATTAAACTAAAGCATAGATCTGAGCAAGCTCCGGCTTTTGATTAAAATGAGAATACTCTGAGCATAACATTAACAGAGTGCGATCAGATCTAAATATTCGAAAAAAAAAAATAAACGAAGAAGAGTGCAGTAGAGTGGACTGTGTCAACTCTGGGATACCCGTATGAACATAATATATGCTGTTTTCATGAAACTTGATCATCTTTTAGAAGATTTTTGTTGCCTAGCTTAATTAAGTTCCAATATAAGTAAACTACCTGAACCTACTGCTTTAGTACAACAAAATTTTACAGAAGTTGTTGGAATACACCTTAACATCATTTCACGAAATTTCACATATCTAGCCTCAATCGACACTGAGTTATTTTCATTTAAAAAGAGAAGTTGTATGGCACCTACTCGAACCTGTTGTAACAGCATAACCAAATTTTACAGAAGTTGTTGCTATGCAACTTGATATCTTGCAAAATTTTGCTTTTATATAACGGTAAATTTAATTTTTAAATTTTAAAAAATTATACAATTTTGATATTGATTTTGATAATGCCAAAAAAAAATTTTTTCTTGGGTGTCTTTAGATTGAAAAAATATTAAATAAAACAACTCTGAAATACACATATTTAAAAATAGGGCTTTTCAAATTTGTATAGGGCTGTAGGTACATTACGGGTAGGACTAAATGGTTCTACAAAATTAAATTTTTGAAGAGATCTATGCATTGTTAAAATTTTATTGATCTTTCTTTAACCAAAGTATTCATTATTTTTGCTTTAGCGGTGTAGAAATTGTGTAAAATAGGTTGACGGATAGACGGCGGACAGAAGGACCGAGTGAAATGAAAAGGCAAACATTTTTTGAAAAATGTGCTAAAAACAAATTACAACCTCTGACCGCTAAAACAAAAATTTTATTTTGACAGACCAGATCGAGTTCTGCTCAAATTTTCAAAAAAAATATGGCAGGATATAAAACTAAAATAAAAGCATATTTAAAGATTGTAATTTTTATAATTTTTTTAAAATTTTAATAAAGAAAAAAATAGGAAATATTAAGATACACGTTCTTCAATTTTAAGAAAACCCTCTTTAATTAAGCAAAGCGTTTAACACATCTGTGTAAAAATATAACATTGGAGCTTTAATTTTTATGTCCTTGTTTACACTTAACACAATAATTTAAATAATTGAATTTGATATTTACATGGTTTTTTTTTGCAGGTGTTGGGTAATAGCTCTGTATAGAAAATTATTACTTTTTTTTCCTTTGGATATACTTTAGGTACATTGTTGAATCCTTTTCAACCTTTACTGGAAGAAACCTTATAGATGACGTCATGAAACACTATATATTTTTTTAATGTAATATAAACTATGGATCGGACAAGGTACCTAAAGTAAAGTATATCCTTTTTAAAAATTATATTTAAATAATTTTCATTCAGGTTAATTAATTAGTAAATGCACTAAAAAAATTCGAAAAAGAAACAATTTTAGGTTTTATTTTTAAACAATTATAGCTTTTAATTAGATATTGTTGTTATACATATATAAATACATATGTACGTATGTATTCATTCTCATTGTTAAAGCTTAAATGGGCTTTAATTTATGATTGTAAAAGAAATTGAAGTAGTTTTTGTCTAAGGTTATTATTACCAACATTGCAGGTTCTACAGAAATAATTTTATTTTATAATTAACTTTTTTAATTTTTATATCTTAAATAATATCTTAAAGTAATAATCTCTTAAACGGTTTAAAACTTTATAATAATTAAAATAGAATTTTATAAATCATTATTTATTAAAACAATATTGTAAAATAAAAATTGCAATATGTATGTATGTATATATTTACTAGAAAATCCCCTGTGCAATTGCACAATTTCTATAGATTCAAAAACATTTACGTTATCATACTGACTCCCTTACTACCTGTATTAAGGGAGGGATTATTACATGTATTTTTTTAGCTTAGGTATATTAAGTACCTAACTAAAATAACTTATGGATTTTGAATTTAATTTGAATTTTTTAGGTGTAGGGTATAAATAAGTCGGTTGCATCGACTTACTGTTACTTTTACTTGTTTTTTTTTGCTTGAAAAAAATTTGCTGAATTTATTTTATTTAAATGTACTTTGGAAGAGGTCTTTGGTATATTTAATTAAAGATTCATGTCTCTGATAATGAAATTTCATAAATTTTTGGGGGCTTTTTTTTTTGTGAGGGTCGTTTTCGACAGCAGTTTAATTTAATGGTCTAATAATAAATTAGTACAAAATTATGAATCTATTGTGAGAGAAGGCTTCTAAAATGATATTTTCTATATTATTTTTTCTTTTTTTTTAAGAAAAATATCCATTTCTATAATATTTAGTAAGTTTCTGATTTCTGTTATGAAATATAATTAGCTAAGTCTGCCGAATTTTATATTAATAAAAAAATTCGAATATTTTATGTTATCAAATGTTATCAAATTATAATATCAAAAATGCAGCTTAAAAAATCAAAATTCCAACCTAAATAAACAAAACTACTTTAAAGTCTGTTGCGAAGCTTTTACCAGCTGTTATAATAGTGAAAACCAAATCAAGAATAAAATCGGCCTATTATTTGTTTCTTATAAATATAAGGTTTGCTATAAACTTTGCTCTTTTCACTTTCAAGTCTTTTAATTTTATTAAGAGTATTTTTATTTTTTTCAAAACAAAGAGTCATTTGAAAACTGCCAACAGGAGATTAATAATTTATTTTTAATTTACCGCTGCGACCAGTTCATAATGGATGTGGCGGTCAAATTTAAAAATTTAAAATTTGCTGAATTTATTTTTATTAAAAATGTGTGTTTTTTAAGTATGTACTTTTCTTTTTTTTGACTGTACTCACTTTTAATGAACGGTTTGTATCTCTGATAATACTTCTATTGGGAAATTTGGTCTCGGGTAATAATATTTACTAAATTTATTTATATTTTTAATGAACGGTTTGTGCCTTTTGATAATACCAATAATACTTTGAATCAAAGATTTGTGTCTCTGGTAATAAAATTTTAACTTATTAAATAAATATACAGAAATATCATCATTGCCAGTTCAGTTTACATTCAGTGTGAGTGGTTTATTATAGATCTGGCCAACATCTTGTGTGTATAATATTGTGTATATTATCAGAAATTCAATCATTAATTCCTGGTATTATATTATCTGATCTGATTAATAAATCTTATTTTTTTCTTACAATATTATTAATGGTCTAATAATAAATTAGTACAAAATTATGAATCTTTTGTAGAGAAGGCTTCTAAAATGATATTTTCTATGTTAGTTTTTTTTTTTTAAGAAAAATATCCATTTCTATAATATTTGGTAAGTTCCAGACTTCTGTTATGAAATATAAATATTTAGGTCTGCCGAATTTTATATTAATAAAAAAATTTCGAATATTTTATGTTATGTTTTATGTTAAAAATCTAAATTTCAACCTAAATAAACAAAACTATTTTAAAGTCTGTTACGAAGTTTTTACCAGCTTTTATACTAATGAAAACAAAATCAAGAATAAAATCGGCCTATAATTTTTTTCTTATAAATATGAGACTTACTATAAACTTTGCTCTTTTCATTTTCAGGTGTTTTAATTTTATTAAGAGTACCTATTATTATTTTTTTTTTCCAAAACAAAAATTGAAAACGCCAACAGAAGAATTTATTTTTAATTTACCGCTGCGACCAGTTCATAATGGATGTGGCGGTCAATTTTAAAAATTAAAAATTTGCTGAATTTATTTTTATTGAAAATGTGTTTTTTATGTATGTACTTCACCTTTTTTGACTGTACTAACTGGTACTAACTTTTAATGAACGGTTTGTGTCTCTGATAATACTTCTAGTGGAAAATTTGGTCTCTGGTAATAATATTTACTAAATTTATTTATATTTTTAATTAACGGTTTATGTCTCTTGATAATACTTTGAGTCAAAGATTTGTGTCTCTGGTAATAAAATTTTAAATTATTAAATAAATATACAGAAATATCATCATTGCCAGTTTAGTTTACATTCAGTGTGAGTGTTTTATTATAGATATAAAATATATTTTTTTACATGTTGGCAAGGTCTCGCCAACATCTTGTGTATTTGGTATTATGGTATTCTGGTATTATATTATAGATATATATAAAAAAAAATGTAGAATTTGGTGATTTTTCCCTTCAGTAGGCAATAGCTCCAGTACGGTATATGTTGTATTGTATATGTTTGGTGCAAAAGAAAGACCATATAAAAAAAAGAAAGAAGTAGAACTTAGTAAAAGTTGGCAAGGCAGAGTTGAAGTGTTAAAAGGAAAGGGGAAGATTCTTCAATTCGAAACCCGAAATTTCTGTATCAGTATAATATTTAAAGTAGAATTAATAAATTTTTAAAATATTTAAATTTTTGGTTTTCATTTTTTTTTGCAACAATTTTTGTATACAACAATTTTTAGCTATACAAGAAATCTTTCATAAAGCTTTTGTAAACACAATTTTTAGCAACAAATCATTCATTATATTGATTATATTATTATGTACATGAAGCTTTGGTAAAACTAATTTTTAGCAATAAAATGATTATACATACAAAAAAAGCTTTCGTAAAAACATTTTTGTGCAACAAATCATAATACATAAAGGTTTTAACAACAAATTAATAATTAATTAACTGAATTATTATTGTAAAGTATGTACTATATAAATTATACATAACATCTTAATTATTGGGCCGGTTACATTTTATGAATGTGGGACGTCGGCCAACTTAAAAACTAAAAAAATTTAAAAATAAATATTATTATATATATTATTTATATATATAAAGCTGTTCCTAACAAATGCATGAAACCACCCACTCATTTCGTATCAAAAAGATAAAGCACTTCTAGATGTGCTAGAGACTAGCTGCAAAAGAGATTTGATAGAGTTTGGTTAGAAACCATCCAGAAAAATCTGAAATTACATCTTTTTGGTTCCAAAAGAACCTTTTCAGCTCTTTATATGTTGTATGGCGATTTCAATATTTATAACCTAATATCGTCATATGGGGTATCGCGAAAAGGTCTTGGCGAGCTTTTTAACTTTTGTTTGGGAACCAGTATTCTAGGATGCCTTTCTTGGTCCCTAAGACCGTTTATAAGCCCTTAATATAAAACTAAGCTGTATATTATCATCTGCGGTATCATTAAAAACGTCTTGGCGAACTTAACAACTTTTGTTTCGGGATTTTGGTTTTAGGATACCCTGCTTGAGTCCAGATAGCTTTTATAAGCCCTTGATATAAAATCAACTGTATATGATCATGTGGGGTATCATTGAAAAGATTTTGGCGATCTCTGCAACTTTAGTTTGGGGACCAGTATTCTAGAACGCCCTTCTTGGTCCCTGAGATACTTTATCAGCCCTTAATATAAAAGATAACGGTATATTATCATATATGGTATCATTAAACAGATCTTGACCAGTTGTACAACTTTTGTTTCTGGACCAAGGTTCAAGACCGTCCTGTTGGAGGATGAGAGCATTTATGATCCCTTACTATAAAAATTAGTGATAAATTGCTTTTTCAACATGCTTTTTCATCATGCGATTTAATCATCTGTTTGACGGTTGCAATTCAAGCACACATTACTAGTATTATTATATATTTATTATTTAAATATTTAATCTAATTTTCTTTATAAATTAAACATATTGGCTTTTATTTATTTTTATTTGTATTTTCAATGTATATTTCGTGAGTCTTATCGCTCCAAGAGCTATACTAGCAAATTGGTTCATTATTATATCTGTAATGTTCTTTTTATGTTTCCTTTGGCCCTGAAGTCATAGATAGTTATGGTATAACCTATTTATCCAAACAAAAATGTAAAATACTCACTATTTTGCGTGCCATCCTTCTGCAGTCCATGTTGGTTCTCTATATATATCTTTAAAATTTTAGTGGTCTGTCGAACCAAGAACATCAATAAATTAAATTTTTGTATACATTATATTATATTAAGACTAACTGAAGCGATTAACTATGTAATTAATAAATATGTGATAACTGAAAACCAATTGTAAAATACTTTTTTCAAAATATGAAAGACAAAAAAAAGGAAATACTAAGAACTTTCCTGCGTAAACTCTGCATCATTTTGTAAAAGTGAATGAAATAAAAAAAAAAAATAATAAAATTTTTAATTGCAAAATTTATGGTTAAAAGTTACTAAAAATGTTTGTTTGTATAAATTTCTACTTTCTACTACTATACGTATGCTTTAGATATAAAAGTTTAATATATGTATGATTAAATTTTCCCATAGTCGGAAATGCATCTAGAACTTTCCGAAGTTTTTAACTAGTTTTAGTGGAACTAGTAATCCATTACTCTTTAAACATTTTAATGTAAATTCAGCATTACATTTTACACAGGATATTCTAGAAAGTAACCGATTAGTGATTACTCCCTCCCAGCAATATGGAAAATATATGTTTATTTACTTATTTACTTTTATTTATATTTTATTTCTATTATTATGTTATAATGTTCTGCCATAATATTAAAATTTATATACATATATATATTATTATTATATATATATACATATTATATATATTAATGTATATGTATGTTATTTAAACAAACTGCTTACTTCATTACTATTACTACATTACTTCATTACTACTTATTTCATTTTAACCAACGTATTTCCTTTTCAAGAAATGCAATCTAAAATGAAACTAAATCTTAATTGACAAAATATATAACAATTTTAAATACTTTGTGCATTAGTTCTGTCAATTAGTGAGTAACTAGTGTTAAAACTGGTATTTTAAGTAACTAGTTGCGAAAATTCCAACTATGATTATTATTCTGATAACAGTAATTTGTTTTACTACTTAGATAGCTTTTAGAGTATCTATATGAATTTAAAATAGCATTTAAAATCATATAATTGTTTTTTAGAAGCTTTTATTTTATTTTATAACGCTTAAAAACGAACACTTTAGCGAATCATTTTTATAAAATAAAAATCAAAAAAAGAAACAATTCAATCAAAAACAAAACAAAAGGTAAGTATGTATTTTATTTTATTTATAATTTTTAAAATTAAAATTTTCTTTATTAATATAAAAATTATTATTTAATTAAATGTAATTTTAAATTAAAGCTTTATATAAAATTTATAATAACAAGTAGGTATATATTAATAGAATATTATGGTTTTTTTGTTTAGTAACGGGAATATCCCGTATTAATATTATTAGCGTTTATAAAATTTAACAGTAAGTTACAGATATAGATAAATTAATTCAAATTGAGATAAATTTAAAGAGGATATTTAGATAATTGCAATTATCCAAGAAATAAAACTTTAAAAGTAGTTACACATATGTAGAATAAACTGTAAAAGCTTGTAAAAATAACTTCAACTCTGTTTCCAAAAAAAAATAAATGAAAAATAATAATTTAGGGCTAAATATTTTGCAAATAAATTTTTAAACTAAATAATAATGTAATTTCAACTTAAGTAAGTCAATAATGGCCTTATAAAACAGAATACATCTTATACAGAAGCAAAAATAAACTTAATAATTTTAAGTATAGCCTATACCTGCCTATATATTTTAACTATATTGACTATATTAGGTATATGTACATATGTAATTTGAATTGTTTTATCTAAAACTATTTTGTTGTTTTTTTATTTTATTTATCGGAGAATATGAGAAAATTCATAAAATAAAAATCAAAAGAAAAACTTCACTTTTTTTCTATTTTTAGTAGTGGCAATATTTTTTCTTCCAAGGCAGATTTATATTGAGTTAAAAAAAAAAAAAAAATGGATGCCATCGGTATGTATAACTTATACATGTATAACATAAACATAATTATTTTACTTTAAATATGTATATAACATTCATATAACTCATCATAATATTTAATATTATTTCGTCCTTAGACCTTATTAATATAAGCTTATGTTGCTTAAATTTTAGTAATGTTTCTTTTTAAATTATTAAAGGTATTCGTTTAATTATAGATATACATATGTATATGTAAATATGTATTAGAAATTATAGATATTATTATATATATATACATAATTAAATCTTTCGAATAAATTAAATGAACAAAAATGAACGGGATGGTGTCATAATACCAAAAAAAAAAAAAATCCACAAAATGAAATACATAAGTATTGGGGTCTTCCCCACTATGATTTAAATTAGTGGGGTAATTTAAATCATATCTTATTTATACATACATATATTATACTTGTAGATACTTATTCTTTATACCCGTACGATAGGATCGGGTATAATAAAATTACTCCTCCGTTTGTAACACCTCGAAATAAGTGAGCTAGATATACCTTCAAAGGTATGGATCGGATCAGAAAAAAATTCTAAGACTTTTGAGCCATGCCCGTCCGTCCGTCAGCACGCTAACTCAAAAACTAAGAAAGCTAGAATCTTGAAATTTACACAAAATATTTTGGGAGTAATTTGTAGGTTCCCTATTTTTTTTGGTTGAGTTTGGACCAAGCCTTAGGGTAGCTCTCGAACACCTAACTTTTAGATCCCCACATTTTTTTTGCAATAGAGCTATGAAATTTTAACTACTGATAGATCTCACAAAAATATTAATTTTATTTTTAATAACTTTTTTTTGTAGCCCCACCCGTTACGGAGCTACAGCTCCCCAAAGGTTCAAAAAAGCTCTATATTTAAATTGTTATAGCACAAGTTGTATAAGGTATATCTTCATTTTGAAAAAGCCAAACGATTACTATTTTCATTAGCTTTAAAAGTATATATACAATAAATATATATTTTTGGTATACGGTGTCTTAATTTACCGTAATGCGAAACTCAAATTTTGCAAAATTCTTTAACCCTTCCATCTTCTAAACGGTTAAAGTTGGAAACTTGAAATTTTGACAGAAGTTAGATCTTTAAAAATAAGTATGAGTCATTTCAGAAATTTTTTTTGTATCACCCCCCGTTTAGGAGCTGTAAGGCGTCAAAAACTGAAAATTTTCTATTTTTAAACACCTGTAACTTGAACACCTTTTAAAATTTTTTTGAAGTAATACACAAAAATTGAAGCTTCAACATTATACTCTTATTTCTGTTAACAACTTTTTTTAATAATATAGGGTTACTTTATAATTGACGAAAGTGTTAGTTGATTTTTTCAAATTTTCTAACAAATTTCTTTAACGATTTTTTTTGCATATTGTTTTACTCGATAATTTGAAATTGTTGAGGATATAATGCGTAGTACAAAAAAATGTAAATAAATAAACAACATAACGGTTGCTTGAAGAATTTTTATTATTATTTATATGATATTGATATATATACATACTTATATAATATCATGTTTATTTACATATCGTATATGTCACTAGTGAATGAATGATAAGAGTATATATGTATATTATATAGCGCCGTATTTACATACATATATGTATTTTATTGTACTTATAAGAAATTATTCTGTCAATGGAATATTTAAATATAATATAATATAATATAATATTTAAAATTATATTTACTATTTTGTACTAAGTAAATTTAATATACATTTACCGCTTAGTATTAAATGTTACTATAGAATATTTGAAAAAGTTTTGGATTGATAATCGTTATGTGGAAGGTTAGAATCTGCTTTAGAAGAATGTACATATAAACATATAGTTTGAATACATGTACAACCCATAAGTTCTAGAAATTATAAAATTCACCCAAATTATTTTAAAATACTAAAATATTAAAAAAATAATATTGTAGGCAGAGTGACTGTGAACATACTAACGGTTCGTACGGGTATCTAAGAGTTGACAAAGTCAACTGTATTCTTCCTCGTTTTGTATATTGTTAATAAAATAATTCTAATATTGAAATTTTTATATAGTGAATAACTTATACATTAAAACAATGAAAGAATTCACAAATGAGGGAAAAATTTGGTTGATTGTTAATCCAATTCGATCAGGTAATATTTAATTTTTTTTTTTCTTTTGTAACAAACGATAGATATTATATAGATATATTTTTTAGATATTAATGTTAAAAAAAATTTAAAAATATTATTTTCAACAAATATTTGGGTAAAAGAGTTTCCAATTGAAGAGTTTTTACCTAAAGGAACTTTAATTATTAAAAGTCCAGCATGGCCTAATGATATCAAAAAAGAAAATGATGTAATTTTTTTTTTAATGTCATAGTTAATATTTTTTTTTTTTGTTTTTTTTTTTTGTTTTAGTTTAAGTGCATGGTACAAATTAAAAATGTATTAGATGGGACATTAAGTGAAACTTTTAAATGGAAGATATCTAAAAAGTAAGAAGATGTTTTGTATAATATTAAATTGTCAAACGCCATTTTCTTAAGAAAAAATGTATACATACATATGTATTTATATTTAACAAAATTCTAAATAATCAAAAAAACACAAAGATATGATATTTTGATTATTAAATAATTGTATTTTTCGTATCTTATTTAAAGTTAACAATGAAAAAACGTTCAGTTAATGATTGTCCCAATGGAGGAATTAAAGAAAAAAATATATTCCTGTATATGGTAAATTTTTTTTTTTTTTTTTTAATTTAAACTGTGTTATCTGGAAATTTTGTATCACAATTTTTGTTTTTTTTTTTTTAATTGTATAGTATATAAATAAATTTTTTAAATGGATATATAAAACAAAATGGCACAGTTTGAATTTTTCTTTATTTAATTTATATTATATAAATTTATTATTTTTTATTTATAGAATATTATATAATTGTAATGAGTAAATAAATGATTAAAAAAGTTTAGTATAGTTTATAGTTTATATAAACTTATATAAAAAAATAGGTTTTATAATAATAGTTGTAAATTTGTATATATAAATCGGATGATTCCTTTTGTGTACTTTAAACTTTTTATAAAAAAAAAAAAATTATAATTAATTATTAAGTTAATTTGGGATATTGCCAATATGATGGAAGAATATTTTTAACACACAGGTTTTAGCACATTTTTAAACTTTTTTTTGAAAAAATGTGCATATTAGTTCCATCCTGTCTATTCGTCCGTCTGTCCATCTGTCCTACTCTATTCCCAAAACTTATTATGTAATAGTTTTTAATTTAAAAAAATGTGCATTTTTAAAAACCTTTGGTTTTTTGCATTACTTGTTTATTTACTCATTATAATTTTATGAACATTGTATTTTTAAGAATTAATTATACCCTAAATTTGGTTATTTTCTGCAGATATAATCGTTTTCTTTTATCTATACAATATCTGTTTCTTTTTTTTTTTTTTGTCTGTGAAATATAATTTAAATTTTACTAAAACATTTTAAAAAGTCTTTTAAATTTTTAATGTAGAAAATGGTTTTATTCTAAACAGAATAATTTAAATTGATATAAATTATTATTTTATACTTACATATAATTAATATACAAATGTAATTTTCATATATTTAAAGCAATAACGGATATTTTTTTTTAATTGATAGGTATATGTACTTAATATGTACTAAATCTTTTTCTTATCTAAATTTGTTTTTGTATATATATATATTTACAAGTCTAATTTTCGATTATATAAATCAGATAGCTTGTTATTTATGTACTCCTCCATGGTGTGTACCTGAACCAAATTTAGCGAGAATTTTTCTTGAATTCTGAAAGGTTCCATATAATACTTTATTTTTCGGTGGTATAAATTTTTTAATTTTGTCGTTATATCTTATCTATATACATTTCATCGAATAAGTTAAGATTTTGTAGAAACACAGTTTCTTATCAAACGAATTAATATATTTAATATGGTTAAGATCCGTTAAGCTGTATACATTGAGTTGATCTGTTAAAAAAAATTTCTAACCGCAACATGCGTAATCAATGTAATAGTAGGTTATTCATTCCTATAAATATTTGTTGTACCTAATTAATATAAATAGTAATGAAGATTGAATTGCGTTCAAATTTTCTTTGTGTTTATTCAATTATCTCAAAAAAAAAAAAAAAAAAACAGAAACTGATAGAAATAAAATTAACTGATTATTATAATTGAATGTAAAAAGAAAAAAAAACAAGGTAGAATGTAAACCAACGGTTTTTAAAAGCGCACATTTCCAAAACTCAATACAAACTGTTTAGAATTGTGACTTGCACAAAAATTTGAAAATTTCATGTAATAAGAAAATATGTGAAAATAGGACATTTTTGAAATTTTAAGGGGCCGTAAATCTGGAATCCTATATAACTATGAAAAACCGTTAACACACGTAAAAATATATTATTGAACCTTTAATTTTCATGTATTGCTGAAGAAAAATTTTTACAGGTGTCTAAAAATAGCAAATTTTCAATTTTTGAGGCGTAATAACTCTTAAAGAGGAGGTGCTACCAAAAAATTTTCTGAGCAAACTTATACTAATCCTAAAAGTTCTTTCTTGTCTCAAACTTTCAGGTTCCTATCTAAAGACGTACCGGAGTTATGAAAAAAGAAATTTCATGCAAAATGTGGTTTTCACATAACGGGAAATTTAAATAGTAAATTTAAAAAAAATGTATAATTTTCATATTAATTTACAAAGCTAAAAAAAATACCTGTCGAATGTCGTTTTCATATTGAAAAAATCTTAAGCAGAACATAAGATTTATGCATTTAAAAATAGGGCTTTTTCAAAGTTTGAGGGGCTGTAGCTCCGTAATGGATGGGGCTACATAAAAAAGTTGTTCCACAAAATTATTTTTTTTATGAGGGGCTTTTGTCCCCTTTAGCATATATGTATACCACTTTTAGTTTTAAAATTAATAGATGAATTTTTACGTGATATTGGTACGAATGAAAACATACATTAGCAAACATTACCAGTTATTTCACATGCTGCACCTTTCATTCCAATGCAAAATTGTATTACCTAGCTTGATCAAAAAATCATATCAAATGGACAATGTATTTGAATTCTCTGAATTCATTTAACTTAGTCCAGTACATTGTTACTATTCACTCCTATAATACCGATAAATTCAACAAATTCAATGTCCTATAATAATGTCCAGCTTTTACCATTGCTATTAATAAATCTCAAGGCAAACGTTTAATAAAGTATAGGTATGGTATTCCTCCAGTATATTCAGTCATGGTCAATTATACATTACAGCAACTAGAGTTCGTACATTTGACAGTGTTTGTTCACAGTACCATATCAGAGTACAGAGTTGAGAGTCCACGTTCAGAGTACCAGAAAATATTGCTTACAAAAATTTATTACGATAGATTTTTTTACGCACTTAGTATAATCAATTTTATTTTTAGTGTATTACAAGCTATGCAAAACAAATAATAATTTAAAACAATTAATAATAATGCAAAATACAAAATAAATAAAATATTATAGACAAATAGAAAACTAATTTTTTTCAGAACCAAAAATTTTATTATTATTATATGTAAAGAATGAATAAAAAAAATCTAGGATTCGTTTCATTAATCTTGAGCCATTATTACTTCACTATTTCTGAGGGTTTGAAATTAGGAACATTATCACAATATTATGGTTACGGAGGAAGGTGGTTCAGTGATTCTATTCTTTGCAATCTGGAAGTTTCATTGTCTAATTTGGAAGACTTTTATATGTTTTACGTTTTTTTTTTAAAATACATATAGCTTTCTTTTTTTTTCTTTGATTGAAACAAACTTAATAAACAAACTACAAGTATACATATATAATTTTTTTGAAGTTCATTTTTTAAGTACATAAGTATATAATTTTTATGAATCATTCAGTTTTTTTAAATTTATATCTTATCATAAAAATAATATTTTTTGTTAATCTAATATTTCTATTTAAAGTATTTCGAGTTAATCGGATTTTTAAAAATGTGTATTTATATTTTTGTGGTACCTTTAATAATTATTTTTGTATTATTCTACAAGGTTTACTCGGTGTTGCTGGGCGAAAATTAAAGTTTTTGGAATTAACAAAAAAAAAAGAGGTTTCGCATCACTTAACGAAATAAGACGCTGTGAAAGAAAGCGTCCGGGGGTGTTATTTCATATTTAATAAAGTAGTAATTAAAAAATAATACAGCAAAATATGAGAAATAAAGGGAGGTTACTTTTCTTTTAACTAATCTACGACTTCTATGAGAAATTTGGATTTATTTCGCTGGGCCTAATTTTCTGTCACCCGTTAACTATAATGTTAAGTAGTTAATAGATTTATATAGAGAATAATTTTTCGGAAAGTAAGAAAAGAAATAATTTTTAAATAGATTCCACAAATTATGGAGAACAACCCACAAAAAACTTTATACTTTTTACAACACTTTTGTGTCGGACCTAGTTAAAAAATCTTAAAATAATTATTGAAGTAATTCGTATATAAAAGACAAACACATCTTCAAAATTTCAAATTTTTTTTAGGTTAACAGAATATTTTGATTGAAAAAGCAAAAAAGAAACAAAAACGAAATATTATCAATAGATTCATGTTAAAAAAGTTTGATGAATCATAACTAAATTATGCGGAAAAGTGCTTCTCGTTTAATAATACGTCAAAAAATTTACGGATCCGTAATTATCCGCTTTATTTTTATTTTTATTGATCTTTTGGCATACTTTGCTTCAAAAATTTTTTTGTACTTTTCCTCCTTTAGGAGCTATTAGAGATCAAAAATTAAAAGTTTCGTACTTTCAGACACCTGGTAATTTCGGCATCTGTACAAATTTTTGCAAATTAATACATTAAATATTATATTTTTACATGTTTTCACAGTTTTTCTGAATTATTTAGGGTTTCCTAAAAATTGAAGAAAGTTTCTTTTAACTTTTCACAACTTTTTTTTTTTTATATTATATACAATTCTAAGAAAAATTTCGGAATTTGGTGCAGCTACGGCAGACTTTCTGTTAGTACCTTAAAATTTTCAGAAAGAAAAGGTTGTTTAGAATTAGCATAAGTTACCTCAGAAACTTTTTTTATACCTCGCTGTTTAAGAGCTGTATTAGGTATAAAAAATTGAAAATTTATTATTTTTAAACACTTGTAACTTAGGTACCTGTACAAATTTTTTTAAAGTGAAACGTAAATATTAAAACTTTAACATGTTTTACATGTGTTAACAGCTCTTCTTAATTATAAAGCGTTTTTTTAATACTGATGAAACTCTCTGTCTCTTGATTTTTCACAATTTTCAGACATATAAAATTCTAAAAACACTTAGAAATTTTGGTGCACGTCACAATCCAAATTGTTTTAATTGCTTTTTGCAAAATGGGAGCCTTTAAAAATCCTTTGGTTTAGATTCTGCCTTGTTTTTATTAAAAATAAATTTTACAAATTTGCAAATTTTTTTATTTATGAATTCTTTAGTTATCGTTTCGATAATATTTTTATTAATTAAAAGATAATCGAATTTTTTAATAAGTCGAATATCGCATTATCAACAATATAATATTGATGTATATTCAATATTTTAATATAAAATATTTTTTTTTATTATTTTTTTGTTTAAAATTCTGTACTTCTGTAAATTTTCACTTTTTTTTTATTTTAATTTTTGACAATTCTAAGTTTACAAAATTCTGAGCAACCAAAACTCTAAGGTTGCGCAATATTTTTGTTTGAAGTGCATATATTTGGTTTGAAGTCTCTATGGCTTACAAAGCTAATAATAAATTACCAACCGATTTAAAAAATATTAACATCATACACGTCTTCAAAAGAAGAATTATAAAGTTCATCATAGAATGTGATCTCAGTTTTTAGAATAAAATGTGAAAAATGTGAAAAAAAAAGGAAATTACTAGAATAAATATTTAGGAATAGATAATAGGATTATATAATTTTTCAGCCTTAATTTTAATTGTATAATTGTATTATGAACTTTTGATTTTAATATTAATGCAATGTTTGACAATTACTAACGAAAACTTAAATATGTAATTAATATGACCAGATGGCTACGGCTAAGGTCTCTTTAAATTAATAATATTAGGTCATACATTATTTCTGAAATTATAATTGAATTAATAAAGAAAAAAAACAAGATAGAATGTAAACCAACGGTTTTTAAAAGCGCACATTTCCAAAACTCAATGCAAACTGTTTAGAAGTGTGACTTGCACAAAAATTTGAAAATTTCATGTAATAAGAAAAAATGTGAAAATAGGACATTTTTGAAATTTTGAGGGGCCGTAATTCCGGAATCCTATATAACTAAGAAAAGCCGTTAACACACGTAAAAATATATTATTAAACCTTTAATTTTCATGTCTTGTCGAAGAAAACTTTTTACAGGTGCCTGAGTTACAGGTGTCTAAAAATAGCAAATTTTCAATTTTTGAGGCGTAATAACTCTTAAAAAGGGGGCGCTACCAAAAAATTTTCTGAGCAAACTTATACTAATCCTAAAAGTTCTTTCTTGTCTCAAACTTTCAGGTTCCTATCTAAAGACGTACCGGAGTTATGAAAAAAGAAATTTCATGCAAAATGTGGTTTTCACATAACGGTAAATTTAAATAGTAAATTTCAAAAAATTGTATAATTTTGATATTAATTTACAAAGTTAAAAAAACCTGTCGAATGGCGTTTGTCGAATGGCGTTAAAAATACCTGTCGAATGGCGTTTTCAGATTGAAAAAATCTTAAGCAGAACATAAGATATATGCATTTAAAAATAGGGCTTTTTCAAAGTTTGAGGGGCTGTAGCTCCGTAATGGATGGGGCTACATGAAAAAGTTGTTCCACAAAATTATTTTTTTTATGAGACCTACCCATGGTTAAAATTTTTTTTCTCTATCTTTAACGGTGTAGAAGTTTTGTAAACAGACGGACGGACGGACAGACGGACAGAGTGAAACTAATAAGCACACTTTTTCAAAAATTTTTTGGAAATATGTTAAAAACATAAACATATATAAAATTGTAAGTATGGTTGAATATTTGTTATTTTGCTAAAAACTCTACGAAAACTCAAAATAAGTTTTGTGTTAACATGGGTGTTAATAAAACATACTGCTCGCGCCGGCTTCATTTATAGTTGACATTTGACATTTCAAAATAGAAATTCTGTTTAAACATGAATATAAATAAATAATAATATTTTGAGAAGGTAAGAATCAATCTATACACAATTTCTTGAAGCTTGAAAATTATTAGTTTAATTTATATTAGTACTTTAATTTATATAGGCGCAACCTTAAAAATCAAAATCAAAATATGAACACATTTACACTATCGGTAAAAATTTTTAGGAAAGTTTTTTTTTTACCAACAGATGTCACTGTCAAAAAAGGTGTGTTTACAATAAATTAGAATTTAGAATATGATTAGTTGGTGTTTGCAATAAATTATTATATTTAAATTGTAATATTTGGATTATAAGTATAGATAATAAAAGCGAAGTCCGCCTGCACAACCATAAATTATAAACATTTTACCAATTTTAGGCACAACAGGCCATCTGTTAGTGAAAAGGATAAAAATTAATTTTTACCAAAAATGCCTTTGCTTTTACATTTTACAAGACATGAGTCTTCGTGTGTGTTTTTCATAAAAATCGTTATATTGTCAATTGCGTCTATAGAAACCGCTATAATTTTTACGTCCCGGGAGCAACAACAGCTTGAAAATAAGGTATCGTTTTGCGTAATCTCTTGCTCAAAATATGACCTTACGAAATTATATATGTATATAGATAATAACTTTTTGAATTACATTAAATGTTTCAAAATACATATTATATATAAAAAGACTTAAAAAAAAAAAAAACATTTTTAGTGGGTCAAATAATTTTTATAGTACCTTTTCTGTCTAATATATACATTACTATTAAAGGTTTTTTGTTTTAAAAATTTTTTTAAACAATATTTTATTAAACATATTTCTCTTTTACTACATAATGCTACAACTAAAATATATTATATATATATATATTATGTATATATATTGTATGATAAAGATGCATATTTAGTTATGCATAAGTGTAAGATTTATAATGGATATTGAATGGCAAATAATTGATAGAGGTATTGTACACCATCATCATAAAATATGGTATATAATATATAAAAGGAAAAACAATAAACTTTCAATAAACAATTGGTGCATAGTTAAATATTTATTTATTTTTTTCTTTTTCATAATTTTCATTAATTAACAGTGCGATTCAATATTATTTGAACAAGTTATAAATTAATAGAGAATTGTTTTAATTTTTTTGTACAAAAAAATTAAATATCTATTACAAAAATTAAAAATAAAACTTAAAGTAAATATTTTTTGAAAACAGTCAAAATATTTTGACTAAAGTTATGTTTACTATACATTAATATTTCAGTAAACATAGTTTCGTATTCAATTCAGCACTAATAGATTCAGTCTACTCTTTTAAAAAATCAATGGTATCAATATATAAGATTGAATAAAGATTTTAACTATATATATATAAAGTAAGTATAAAGAAAAGAGTTCTTTTCTCTGTTTATACGAAATTTACAATCAAACTTCAAATGAAAAAACATTCAAATTTTACAGAAGCCCAAATTTTTAACAACATCTTTTTAAGAAAATGTCTTGAAATTTTAGATGAAATCTTTGCTCTATAGAAATGAACGCGCCAAAAAAGTTTGTTTTAAAGAAAATTATTTTACATTTAATAAGAACAATCTTTTACTTTTTATCAAATTTTTGTTTTTTTTTCTTTTTTAATTTATTTAACCTGAGTGGTACATTTAAGGCATTGATGTTTCTATAATATCGTCCTACGAAAGAACTTTTGCAAAAATAATTTAAACTGAATCATAATGAAAAGTAAACGTATACCTTTAGCTGTATACCGTATAGCTTTACCATTGAAGGTAAAGTTATACCTATTGTTTTAAAACCATACAAATAATCTTTAAAAAAGACTATGGAATAGTTTAAGTGATTTTGTAATTTAGGTAAAAGAAATTTTCAAAATTTATAAAATATATTTAAAGAAATATGTTATTATTTTATAATAAGACTGTAAATTGAAAGATACAACGCACGGATTTATTATAGTTTCAATTTTAAACTTTTATTTTTCTTATTATATTTGCCTTTAAATTAATTGTTTTAATCAGTTATTCGTATACGTACTACACTCTACAATATGTTATACGTGTAGTGTTCATACTTCATATGTAAAAAGAAATTTTTTTTTTTATTTTTCTATTTGTTATTTACCTTAATTTATGGTGTACACTCGCTATGTCAATCAATGCATTAAATGTCAAATGGTGAGAAATTTTCATTGTACATTAATAACATTTTAAAATATCGTATATATGTATAAGTATAAATTTTGGTACCGATGATTCTAATAATATATAAATAAAGCCGACTCTTTATGAACCACACCTACAATATATAAAATTAAAGAATACTTTTAGTCAGATGTTAAAAAAATATTTAAAATTATTAAATTCTTATAAATTATTTTTTAGAATATTTTCATAGATTTGTTTGAAAATTTTTTAAAATAATTAGGCTGTTATTTAGGTTATTGGTTTTTGTTCTAAGCCTTAATAAAACATTTTACTTTAGGTGATTTTTCTTGTAATTTTTTTAGTAAAAGAAAAATATAATTAAAAAAATTGATCAACAATGCAATATCTTAAGTGTAAGTGTTATTATGTTCTTAATAAATTAAAATTATTTTTATTATTAATTTTTTTTGGGTGAATTTCGTTTTTATACCCGTAAAATTTGCCATTACGTTTGTGACACCTTAAAGGAGTCGAGCTAGATATAGTGTCAAAGAATCGAATTTTCACCGCCGGGTTCGAGCAGTTCCCATACAACTTCTTTCTTTATATGGAAATAACTTAGTATCTATTAAAGCTAGGTATCTGAAATTTTGCAAAATTGTGTCGAGTTACAGGACAACATCAACATCAAATTTGGTTGTGTTGGTGCGACAGGTTTGGGTAGCTGCCATACAACTTCTCTGTTTAAATGAAAATAACTCAGTGTCTGTTGAAGCTAGGTATCTGAAATTTAGTGAAGAGATGTTGAGTTACATGCCAACAATATTTGTAAAATTTGATTGATCTAGAGCAGCCGGTTCACGCTGTTTGCACCTCTTGGAACTTAATGAAGCTAGGCGTCTACAATCTTACAATTGAAGATCAAGTTTTATGGCAACAATTTCTGTAAAATTTGGTTGTGCTGGTGCAATAGATTTGGGTAGCTGTCATACAATTCCACAATTTAATATAAATGTATCTAGTTATAACGTTTGGTACCAAAACATCTGAAATTGTTTAAAAGATGACCAAGTTATATAGAAACAGAATATATTACGTTCATACGGGTATCTCAGAGTTGACACAGTATACTCTAACTGCACTCTTCCTCGTTTATTTTATGGTTATTTATGAGACTAGTTGAATTCAAGACTCATTTTGACGCTAGCATTGCAACAATTCAATTATATCTAATTGTTTGATCTTATATATATATGTAAAAGCCTTTAATTTTTCTAATATTACTGGTTAATGTACGTTTTTCTTTGCCCACAATCTGTTTAAAATTTATAATGATTAAAATTTTACAAATGGAAAGAGAAAAGAACTAAAAATTTATTCAAGTCTTTCAAGTTTGATAGAATTTAGGATCTCAATTTATAAATTATAATCAATAATAGTACATAAATATCATTCGCTTAACATCCCATTACTTTGTTTTTATATTGTTATATTCAATGTTAAATTTTGATTTTATCATTTTGTTCAATTAATACTCGAACGTTTTTTTCTTTTGCTTAACATTAAACGTCAATTTAATTAAAGATCTCTGGCGTACTTTTTGATAGTAAACTTTAATGTCAGTCTCATTACACCTATATTTTAAATAAATCCAATTCTATGCTTGGTTTCACAAAATCGTTGATTTAAAAATTTTAATGATCCTTATTTTCTAAAATCTCTCTATACACTTGTTTAGCTCCTAAGTGAACTGATTAAAGAAAATATTTTGTCTTCTCAATTATATGACAATTTAAGTTTTTGTTCCAATACCAGATTAAGATCCGCTAATATTTTTCATTTACAATTTCACCGAACCAATTATGGTAAACATGAACCGATCAATAGAATGATGTGTTTATGTAATAAATATAAATCCCATATTAATATTCTATTAACAAAGGATTCTTTAAAGAACTGTCAATATTTGTGTCATTCATTTTTATTTTTAACTGAAATTCTTAACCGAAGGTTTATTTGATCGTCAAGTTAACTAAAGTTTGAAATATTTACTAATTTAATATTCTGTTATTTACCTACATATCTTCATTTCGATTACTGCATTTCACTTAACAAAGAAAGTTATTTTTTTCAAAATTATTTTGACCAAAAATAACATGGTTGTATTGTCAGAGTAAGCTGTGTCAACAGTAGGATATCCGCAGGATCTTAATAGATGCTGTTTTCAATAAATTTAAATTAAAAATTCATAACTTCAGATATTTGAATTAGTTAAGTACCGAGATATATTTTTGTATTTTTCGGAGCTATGTATATCAGCTACTGCTATCTGTTGTTTTAGACTTCATAGCTAAATTGACTCATAATTCAACTCGAATCAAGAATATATTATGTACTTTGTAATATCTATCACGCCTTCTTAACAGTGTTCCTATATTTGTACATGTATAAGAAATTGAACTTTAATGAATGTCGATAAGGCCGCTTAAGCTATTTCAGATAAGTAATATCATATAATTTGTCAAAATTCACAAAATACATTTCATCGCCTCAAAAAATATAAATACCAAGTGAAAATGTAAATAAGGAGTATTTTGTTTCATTAATGGAGTTTAGTTTATTTAAGGCATAAATAAGTTTAATATGAAAACTACGTTTGAAAATTAATTCATAGAAGAAAGTGTTTTTTTCTTTTTGTTTTTACTAATTAAAAATAAGTAAAGAAAAAATAAATAAAAATTTATGAGCTTAGATAATTTAATCGTTTGATTTATTATTTAATTTGTATGGGATTTTCTCTAATAATTTGTAATTTTAATATATACATTATGGTATTAACAGAAAAAGGATAGTTTTTTTTTAAGGTAATTTTTTTTTGTAAAAATTATAAAACAACAAAAAAATATTGAAATTTTTTTTTCATTTTTACACACCTGGAACTTTAACACTATATAGGGTCATATGGAAAATATTTTAAACATGGAATACAAAATGAAAGCTCAAATATTATATTTTGATATAATATGTATTATGTGAAATACTTTTCTTAACGAAAAAATAATGTTTGCTCTAAGTTGAAGAAAGTAATTCTTGACTTTTCAAAAAAAATATAAATTAGAAACATGATTTTTATGAAAAATTAAGGAATGTCTGTTTATGAAAACTTTTAATACTCATATTATGCTTAATGATTTTTTAGTATTTTCGAAATATCATTAAAATTTTATTTTGTCTTTTCAAAATGATGCAGTGAATTAATACCTATGGACATTAAATCATTTTTAGATTAGCACATGAACACCCGTTATTGACTTTATTACAACACACACAAACTATGTTTTATATTGATAAAAAAGTGTATTTACTGATATGTATGCATATATGCATATATATGCATATATCTATAAAATTAATAAAAATACATTTTGCAAAAGAAAACTTTACCTAAATATGGACATTTAAAGAAAAACCGATTTACTAGAAGATTCATTTAATAAAATTCATTATTACATGTAGATATAATTATTTATTATATTAAGAAGTTGGATCAGCGAGAAAAGCCAAATATTAAAATCCAAACTTTCAAAATCCAAAAGCATCAAAACACAAACTTTCAAAAAAATCCAAACATTTAATATCAAAATAATAGGCAATATTATGTAACGTCCCAAGGTATAAATCAGAATTTATTATAAATGAAATAAAGTAATTTTCGTAATTTAACATAATTAAAAAAAAAACTCATATCTAATAAAAAAGAAAGAAAAGGTAGAATGTAAACCAATGGTTTTTAAAAGCGTACATTTCCAAAAGACAATACAAACTGTTTAGAATTGTGACTTCCACAAAAATTTGAAAATTTCATGTAATAAGAAAAAATGTGAAAATAGGACTTTCCTGGAATTTTGAGGGGGCTGTAAGTCCGGTATCTTATATAACTAAAAAAAACCGTTAATACATATTATATAACCTTTATTGAACCTTTAATTTTCATGTCTTGACGAAGAAAAATGTTTACAGGTGTCTAAAAATAGCAAATTTCCAATTTTTGAGGCGTGATAACTCTTAAATTTTCTAACCTAAAATTTTCTATGGATTACCATGCGAGTTGTAATTGATATTAATTTATGTTGCAGTTGCAAACTACAGGTTTATCAGTTCCAACACTCTTTTTTAAAATACTTTTGAGCTTTTTGTAACGCAAAATTTTCTTTTTTGGCACTGTAGCAAATTCGCCGGAGTTAATTTTGTCTACATTATTATAATACTATTTATAATTTTTTTTAATTGCTTCATAAGGGTGTATAATGCAGTTTTTTTTTTACGAACAATAACTCAAATTCTATTATACCAGCCCTCAATCATATTTTGGATTTGAAGAAAATTGTTCTATTCAATCTATACATCAAAAACTGCGGGACGATTGCGACGAGAACCCGTTTTGTTTTTACCAATTCTAGTTTTTTCAAATTTTTTTTACCCAAAATTATTTTTTTTTTGTGTGTTTTTTTAAACAAAATTTTCATAAATATAAATTAAATTAAATATGGGATGGTTTGGGTATTTAATACATTGGAAACTGTCGCCCCAAACCCCCATAAAACAAATTATGAAATTCTGATTTTGTAACCAACTCTAAAATCCCTCATAATTCAGAATCTCGCATATGTATACACATATTATATAAAAATATTCTGTAAAAAGCGTACAATCCTGCTTTTGTTACCAATTATAAAATCTCTCGTAATTACTTTTATTACATGCATACATATTTCAATAATAAAGTGATCAAAATAGTGCAGACTATCTCTTCCGAATCGCCACTAAACAAACATTGGAACACTAATATTATATTGAAATACTGATTTTGTAACCAATATTGTAACAACAACTCCCCAAAAATTCAATTTTTTTAAAATAATATATGTATATCTAAACAGAATAGTACTGCATTGTGATGCTTTTTTTTTTTTTTTTTTGAGAAATTTTATTTTTGAAGTTTAGTTTTAAAAAAATGTTGGCATTATTAGATATTAATTCTTTGCACCTTTTAAAAACTTTTTTTTTTATAAATTCTACTTTTTTGAAATGTCTATACTTTTAAAAAAATACTTAGTACTAAAAACTAAGTACTAAAACTAAAAACTGTTTTGTTTTGAGTTTACAAAGTAAATATACCTACCAAATTATCTTTCAGAAACATATAAATAATAGAAAGACAGCTTACTTTGCGATTACTGAGAATGACATTAAATAATTGACATTAATAATTGTTAACGTTTATTCCAAACTATAAATAACTAGTGTTGTTTTTAGAACTATAATAGCTGTATCTTTTTATAAAATTAAAGTTACAAAATTCATGTATTGTCTCAGTTTTTTTTTTAATTTTTAATGCTTTTTATGAGTTTTTTTTTTAGATAACTTTTAAGAATTTTTCAATAAATTTAGGTCGTCATATTTATACCCGTATGAACTATGTTCAAGGGTATAATAAATTTGCCATTACGTTTGTGACACCTGAAAGGAGTTGAACTGGATATAATGTCAAAGGTATGGATCGGCTCAGATTCGAGTTCTGAGTCGATTAAGCCATATCCGTCTATCCGTTCGTCCGTCCGCACGATGCTAGAAGGCCGAAATTTTTTTATGCCACTTTAGCAAAATTGTTAGTTTTGCTATTAAAATCCAGTGTTTTCGGCCGCCGGGCTCGAGTAGCTGCCATACAACCTCTTTCTTTATATGGAAATAACTCAGTATCTATTGAAGCTAGGTATCTGAAATTTTGCAAAATGGTGTCGAGTTATCGGCCAACAACATCTGTAGAATTTAGTTGTATTGGTGTGGCAGGTTCGGGTAGGTGCCATGCAAATTCTCTTTTTAAATGAAAATAACTCAGTATTTATTGAAGCTAGGTTTCTGAAATTTAGTGAAGAGGTGTCGAGTTACATGCCAATAATTTCTGTAAAATTTGGTTGATCTAGAGCAGCCGGTTCAAGCTTCTTGCACCTCTTGGAATTTAATGAAGCTATTATAGGTGTCTGAAATCTTGCAAATGATGATCAAGTTTTATGGCAAGAACTTCTGTAAAATTTGGTTCTGCTTCTGCAATAGATTCGGGTAGCTGTCATATAACTCCATAATTTACATAAATATATCTTGGTAGTTAACGTCGGTACTAAAACATCTGAATTTTTTTAAAAGATGATCAAGTTTTATAGAAACAGCATATATTACGTTTATACGGGTATTCCAAAGTTGACACAGTTTACTCTACTGCACTCTTCCTCATTTTGTGATAAATTTACAATAACGAGTTTGCTTTGATATTAAGGAATATATTGTCATTATACATTAAATATTATTTATAATTAATTATTGTATTAATTTGATTAATCAACTGATTTTTAATGTAAAAATAATGATGTTAGTAGTACATAGTAGGTGTAATATGTATAGTAGTAGTTAGTAGTGTGGTGTCAACAGTTAATTTTCTTTAATAGTAAAGAAAAAATTAAAAGTAAGTTATAAAAATTTAAATATATAAAAGTATACATTTACAAAAAACGTTAAGTGTCAACTCTAATTAAATTGACAGTGAGGTGTCAAAAATGAAATTTTAATAGTCAGGTACTGTTAAGTTTTTAAATTGTGATGTTGCAATTTATATTAAATGTAAATGGTAGCAAAGGTTGTTTTTGTATTCAATTCATATTTAGCAGTGTTCATTTACAGAAGAAAAATATGTGTTATTTTAAGTGCATACTTAAAGAAATTAAAATCAACATCTTAGGAGTAACATAATATATATATAAATATAACAGTTGTAAAAATAAATTATAATTAATATATTCAATAAAATTTTTTATAATAAAAAAATAAAATAAAATGAAAAAAACATGCAAAATTTTGAAATTAATAATGCTCATTCATGTGTTTTTGAATATTATATTTATAAGTATATTTATTTGTACTTTCTTTTATTCTATTATTTGAAAGTAAAATTTAAATCGCGTGTTTTTTTTTATTGACATTTAATTAGCTTTTCTATTTTTATTATACATACTTACATAGTTTTGTTTAAAAATGAAAATATTAAAGATTGAATAAAAAATTATGTAAATACATGTATTGATAATTTTCTTTAAAAGAAATATTGTAAAATTAATTTTATAAATTAAGTAAGTATCTAAGCTATACATAATGTATATGCAGCATTATTATCTGAAATTGTTTTTATATTTTTTAATACCTATCACTTACAGTATTTGCTTAATTATTAATAAATAATAAAACTTTTAGATTCGATATCTTGAACTATTCTCTATTTGATATCTGTTCAAGTTTAATTTGTCTTTTTACTGCCTTTTTTACTGCCCTTTTAAATATCTTTTCATATATGTAGAATATAGATAAATTTAATTGTTACATTTGAATCTTTTTTCAAAAACATTTTTTGGTTAAAAAATCATAGATGTACTACCATTAAGGTTATACTTTTTTTCTTCATAAATATTTAATTTAAGGAAAATTTAAACCAAGAGTTGTCTAGACAATACAACATTACAAAGCCTACTGAAAATTCCAAGTAATGTTGTAGGACGAAACACTCCTAAAATTTGATAAAATTCTTTACCAAAGTAATGAATATCTTCATCAAATACAATTACCATTTTTTAACCATATAAAATTTCAACTTCGTATAACTTATCAAAACACGAGTAATAGATTATTTAGATGAAAATAATGTAATACCCAGAATAGAGAATTTAGTTTTTGTAAAGTTCACAGTACTAAATATAATCTTGCTTATGCCAAGAACTTTGTCATTTAGATATAAATCCGGCATTCATTACTGAAAATATTAATAAAATAATAAAATCGATGCTTCAGAGTTTACATTGAAAATACATACTCAAACACTGTGACAGCTTTTACTAGAGTTCCGCAAGTGTCGGTTTTAGAGTCTGTAGTGTGAATAATATTTATATGTCAGATATCCCAAAAATATAATCAATACTGTATCCCAATAAATTTGGATAATACTTACGAAAAGCTAAATTGTAAGCTGTTCTATATACATATATAAAATCAAAAAATTAAACTATGCAAATAAAAATAATTGTATACATTAGATATGCTCATTTTATTTTTTTATTTATTATTAACTAGCAGAGTACCCGGCGTTGCCCGGAGTATTTTATTGGCTTTATGAAATAAAACTTATTAACTTTTGTTTCTGCGTTAATATAATTTAATTAATATAGTTCATGTATTACTATGCATTTACAGATGCTGGCAGTTTATATTCTACTTTTTATTAGATTTAGTTAAATTGAATGGCGAAGTGAATTTCCACAATATATTCTTTAATATCGAGACATAAAATCGCATTTCAATTATGACTATAATGTAGTACATTTTTTTTTTTCGTAAGTAATATCACTTCATGTTTTGGTGAATTATCCTTTTAAGCACATTTTGAAAAATTTCTTATTAAGTTCGCTCTGTCCCTCCGTCTGTTAAAACTTATATACTGTTTAATAAAGAGTAATGAAATATTAACTATGCATAGGTTTCTTAAAAGAGTAATGTTTTAGAACAACTTTTTTATGTACCCTCACTGTTGGAGATCCTACAGCACCGACAGCTCTTCAAATTTTGAAAAAACTTCTTTTTAAATGCGTACATTGCCGGTTCTGTTTAACATATTTTCAATATAAAAAATAGATGATTGTTTTTTACCTTTATAAATCAACCAGAATTTTTTTACGTTTAGTTTTTCTAATTATGTTTCCAAATTGATTGGCTAAAAATATGTGTAAAATTTGTATATGGATAAGAATGTAAGGTTTTCTGTTCTTTAAATATGTATGTACTCATTTTTGATTAAATGATGTACAGAAATGTGAATATGTTTTCTAATTTAATTGATAAAGTTTATAGTATTTTTAAATATACGGATATTATACATACTATATGCAAATATTTCAATATTTTATGGGAAACATGTTATACACATGCATCTTATATAGGTAGACCACATGTAAAGACCACATGTAAGTAATGAATTTCTGAATGATGACATGATGATTGTCTAATGTAGGAGATTGTTTCTGTTTTTAAACAACGGCCGAAAATATTATGTTGTTAAGACTTTAAACACAGTATTCTTAAGATACTTAATAAGGTTACTTTAATTACTGTTCTATATTAGAAATTTGCATTGAAAGGTTTTAATGGAATATTAGAAACAGTATAGATAACAGTAAAGAGTGTTGAAAATATCTTTTTAATAATAATAACAATACACAAAATTAGGCAAAATATTATTAATAAGTGCTCGTGCGGAAATGGGTTAACAAACGTTAACAAACATTTTGTCACAGGCTTAATTTAGAACCATAAATTCATCCTGCCAAATTAGACAGAAATTAGAAACAAAATTTTTTTTTGACAGTCTATCGTGTCGAAATGTGTTAATGTATCACAACAATATTTATTGAATGAGTTTGTGTGCCAATGTGCAATACTTGTGCAAATTTTCAATTAGTCAAATCGTTTAAGCACAACTGCAAAAAATAAGAATTTCATGGCCTGAAGCCTGATGGGTTAATGTATCGTAATCAAATCAACTCAGAAAGCTTTTGTTATAAAGACCTAGACTTTTGTAAATTTTCAACCCAATTGGTAAAACCGTTTAAGCGCGACAACAAAGAAATTTTAAAACTTCATTGAGTCCTGGTGCCGCAGCGGGTTAATGGATCGTAACAAAATCAACTCAGTGAGCTCCTGTTGTAAAGAGCTACACTTTGATAAATTTTTAACTCAATTGGTCAAACAGTTTAAGTGCGACAACTAAGTAAATTACAAAACTTCACTGACCCCTGGTGCCAAAACGGGTTAATGGATCGTAACCAAATCAACTCAGTGAGTTGTTGTGGTAAAGAGCTACACTATTGTAAATTTTCAACTCAATTGTTCAAACCGTTTAAGCAGGACAACAGAAAAATTTAATGAACTTTCTTCGGCTCGCCTGCCCAAACGGGTTAACGGAACTTCATAAAAATTTGTCACAGGCTTATTTTCGGACCATAAAACCACCATACAAAATTGGACATAAATCGGAAACAAACATTTGTTTGGAAGCCCGCCGGGCCGAATCCGGGTAACATATTGTATCCAAATTCGGCATCCGTCCAATGCTAGGAAGAACATTTGTACAAATTTTCAACTCAATCGATCAAACCGTTTAGGCAGGACAACGAAAAAACTAAAAAGCTTTAAATGGCTCTCGGGCCGCAATGGGTTAATGAACCAAAACACCGTATAGCCTATAGCACTTTCCGAGGTCGTAGGAACGTTCCTGCAAAATTTGGTTGCAATCGGACTGGTGGTTTTTACGTGAAAACGGCACAAACAAACAAACAAATAAACAAACAGAATTTCTCTCCGTAATGTTTTTAGATAGAGCCTTGAATTTTTAACAGAAGAAAGATCTTTTAGAATTAGCAGAAGTTACCTCAAAAAACTTTTTATACCACCCCTTGTTTAAGAGTTATTTGGACTCAAAAATTTATTAATTGCTAAGTCCGGCACCTATACAAATTTTGCCAAAATAAAAGTCAAAATTAAGGTTTCAAAATTATGTTTTTACATTTATTAGCAGCTTTTTTATTAATTATGTAAGATTACTTTAAAATTGAAGAAAATGTCTCTTGATTTTTCACAAATTTTTCTTACACATATTTAAAATTCTAAGAAAATTTATAAATTTTGGCACAACTCACAATATTCTAAAGTACTTTTGTATTTCTTTTGAAAAATGTGCGCCTTTAAAAACCATTGGTTTTCATTTTACCTTGTTTTTTTTTATAAAATCACCAGTTTTTTTCTTATTGGTTGTCATCACATATTTTTTTAGCCTTGACAAGCTTGTCACTTATTGTGACTCGTTTGTTTTTTAAATGAAATTTTAATTCTAAAAAAAAATCAAAATTTTTGGAATGAAAAACAAAAACAAAAAAAAAAACAGAAAAAAAGTAATCTTATGAATGTTAATTAGTTTTGTCGCCTTAATGCTGATCTATTACACAATTCAAAATAAAAAATTTCACTTTCTCTCATAGTTAACACCAACGCAATAACATGAATCGCTTTTATTGTAGTTGCAATTTTTTATCTCTTTTTTTTTGTTTTATTATAATATATGTATGGCAAATGTTTACATATTCATGTATTCAGTTTTTTTCCTTTTTAATTTATTGTGGAATATTTGTGCTCTCAAAAATAATGAATTTTAATTTTACACGTTCCAACATTGATTGTTAAATGACATTGAAAAATTAAAAAGGAATTATTATTTTGTAAACTGATAAATGATTACAATCAAGATTTAATATAAATAACAATAATAAAATGCCGCGTCTTGAAAACATCACAGTGTCACATCACAGACCATCGATATGGTCTTTTAATAAGATCCGATAATAAGGTTATTTGAGTGAATCATACTTTAACTATTGATATATGACTATATAGATAAGTTAGGTAAATGACTATATAGGTGAGTTAGGTTTTACACAAAAAATGTAGGAACAACAGCAACAACATTTTTTGTGTAAAACAGTGGTAATTTTCTTAATTTACCCATATTATTTTGCACCCACATTATAGGTATGTATATGATTTTTTATGTTTTTTTTTTTCTTAAGATTTCTTTTGAGATACATTTTAAACGGGATTCAATAGATAGATTTTCAGGCTGAAAAATAAAAGGATACTTTTTTGACGATCAAACTGAATATTTGGTATGCCTAAAAGAAATATTACCTCAAACGTTATAATTTAAGCAAAATTTGCCAGTAAAATTTACTAATACCTCTTCTTTTGCCTTATGTCTGTCTATGGGTCCGTATCGAAATCCCGTTTTTCCAAATCCCGTAAATCGAAATCCCGTCAAATCAAAATCCCGTTAAAAAAAATCCCGCCATATCAAAATCCCGCCAATTAAAAAATTATATTATATTAAAATATAATATAAAATCCCAACAATTAATATCGCGACGTTCAAAATCTCGCTTTTTCTTTGTTTTCCTTTAAATAAAAATTCGACTTTTTCTAGAATTTTTTCATTAATTTTTTTATGCGTAGCTACTGTTAGATACAAAAATGAGAATGTCTGCCTTTTTCAGAATTTTTAAATTAATGATGAAAACAAGATATTTGTTTTCTAGATTTATTGGCGGAATTTTAACTGGCGGGATTTAGATACGAACCCCTGTCTTTATAAAATGTTATAATTTTCTATAGATTGTTGTCTTCTACTTTATCGAAATTTATTCTACAAATCATCTTAGGAGTCATAAACTTTTTCTTACAACGACTCTCGGCTATTTTTGTTAATGGTAATTGGCAGTTTAAATTTTATAACAATTTATAATTATATTTTTGCGAAAAAAATATTTTGATCATTTATTGATATTTTCCCAGCAAATAAATAAGTATGAAATCATTTTAACTGTAAGAAATTAAAAATTTTATATATCAAACTATCATATTCTGTTGATCGTTATTTTATCTTACAAAAGTAAATATTTATATATTTTTTTTAAATAGAGTTACTAATCAATGGGCAATATAGACGTATTAACTCTGCTACATATTAAAATAGCAATGTTTAGCTGTAACAACAATATATTAGAAGAAATCATCAATCATAGTACTAATATTAATCAAACGCTATGCCGTATTCTTTAAATGCACTCGAAATTGTTGTGAAAAAAACACTGTGCGTGTTCTTCAACCTTTAAAATGAGCAGAGACATTTCAATATAGACGTTGATTGTTTACATAAATTTTGTTTTTTTTTTTCAAATTAAGTAAGACATACATATTCGCTTGTTAAATTTGCCAACAAATAATAAAATTATGAAAAAAAACATTATTTATGTTATTCGACAGAACAATTTTATATTTTGGATACTTTGCAATGTAACGTTATTTCTAAACGAGCTTACAGCAAGCGTTAGATATAAAGATTAATTTTATTTTAAATATTTCCTGTTACTAATTCTTTATTGTTGACATTGACTGCATGAAATATTTGTTATTAACTTATTATAAATGCACGATTTTAATTCAATTTTAATATAAATACATATAGAAAAAAAAATTGCATTTAGTGTACCCCGTTAATGTACATAATTGAAACTAGGTATTATCTCAATTTTAAGTTATTATGATTTAAATTATGTACCTATTATAGGTACATTACATACCATATTTTCATATTACCAACTTTCACCAAAAATAATTTTGAAATAATATCTATCTTATTTTTCGTTTTTATAACTGAAAAAATTACTCATAATAACTACCTTTCATCATCGTTATGTTTGTCATCTATAATATTATAGATTCCCTATAATAATAATAATAATAATAATAATAATAAGATATGTATTTCCCATTATTATAAACCAATTACATATACATATATTATATCAAAATATTTTTCATGATTCATTTTACATTTTATAATCAACCGCAACAAACATCTGATTGTCAAAAAAAAAAAAAAAAAGAAAAAAAAATACAACAAAATGGAAAGAGGTGAAAAAAAAGAGAGAAAAAGATTGGATTGCGTTTGAATATTATGATGATACATAACTTCAATATAATTTAGTTATGCAATTTTATACCTTTTTTTTTTTTGATAATTATTTATTTGTAAGTTTATACTTTGTCATTGAACTCATTTTTTACGTTTGCATAAATGAAAGAAAACGGAAATAAAAAACAAAAAAAAAAACAATAAAAACCAATTCAACGAATGTGAATAATTGCCGCCACCGTATCGTCATATCATATAATACGTAATAATAGGTTTTTGAATAATTTATTTAAAATCATAGTTACCGTTAATGTAATGAAAAAAATAATATTCCGTTTAAAAAAATAAATTTAAACTAAACAAAATTGTTCCTGGATGATCGTTCTTTTGTTTTTGTTGTTGTTGTTATATTTTGATGTGAACACGTTAAACAACTAATGGAGAGTCAAATTTATATCGGGAAAATTTTATAACCGATATTTTGATTTGTCTCAAATTTCTGAGAAAACGCTGTGTCACTGTTGTCAAAATAATTTATTGTGTTTTTAATAATTTTTCATATTTTCAATAATTTTTCCATGAGTGCTGTTTTTTCGGAGTTTTGTTAAAATTGGGGGAGTGTTTTTTAAAGTTTGATTGAATGTTATTTGATGTAAAAGAATCATAATTTTGTCTAACCTATAGAATGAGCGATTCTCTATTTATTGTGTTTAGACACACGTAGACAAATGTAGATAGACACAACCATATTTTTTCAATTAAGAGGAAAAGTGAAAATTATTTAATATTTCGAAGTCGATTTTTTCGTTATTACAATACTTTTCTAATACACACGTGTTTTTACACATAAAAAAGTAAAAAAAAATCAGTAATCAATTCCATATTAGTCATGTGATTGAATGATAATTATGAGGAATTGATTGATTATTTTTGGAAGATAGATTTGTTATGTGCTACCACAGACTAAATAATTTTATACAGACGATCAGTTTCATATAAAAATTTTAAGTTTTTTTTTTGGAGCCAGCCTAAGTATTTTTGGAACGAGACTAATCATTTCAGATTAATTTAGAATATTTAAATTGAAAAATTAGAAATTTCAGTTTCATAATGTCTTTAAATATTCTAAACTATTCTAAAATGCTTAGTATGGCTCTAAAAATGCTTAGGCTGGCTCCAAAAAAAAAACTTAAAATTTTTATATGAAACTGATCGTCTGTATAAAATTATTTAGCCTGCGGTACTACATAATATGCTGCAAAAAAAAAATATGAGTTTTTTTTTTTAATGTATTCCCCAGCCACATAAATATGAGAAGGAAATTACACAGCCTTTGCTTTTCAGGCTAGCCGTAAATGTCGTAAGGGGGAATTATTCCTCTTACCCACTACTCACTAGGCCATCGAGGTCCCTTTTTTTGCAGTTGCAAATTGCTATAGTAAAATTATAGATAAAATTAAATCCATTTTACACTAAAATTTTATTTTTGAGTTCAAAAAACATACTACCACCGATGTCCTCAGTTAGCAGTTACTTAATGATTGTCAAAATATTTCTTGAGCAATTTAAAATGTAAATTTATCAATTTTTTTTTTTTTTATTGTTGGAGAGCATTACAACCCCGTGGTAGCCACAGATATAAATGTTTATTTAATTTCACATAACGATTATAATTCGTGAACGCGGATTGTGCAAAAGGCAATAGTAATAACTCTTTGATACAGAAAATTTGTCCATTGTTAAAAAATCAATTTAATCGAAAAAAAATTAAACAATTTTTAAAAGTGACCTTTATTATAAAATAAAAATTCCTGAAAAATCATTCTTAGTTAAATCAATTACATCATTCAGCTGATCTGATCTATGGTATAGTGAATAAATCGCAATGGAATCGCGAGTTTATCAATGGAAATGTTTTAGTTTAAACTTCGAACAACTGTTCTGTTCTGAACACTGTGAGAACTGTTGAAAGAGGGAACATGCTTTCATCAAATATGTTCCATTTTAATAATTGCAATTATTCATAAAGAAGCTTTTCAAGTTTGTTTCCTATTTAAGTTGAACCCTCACCTATTATATTACTTTGCTTTCTCATTTGCTCTTTGATAAATAAAATAATAAAATAAATAAAATATATGTGTGCGCACAAATAAAATATATGTGTGTTTCATAATCTTGTACAAGAGCTACTGTAGAGGATTCAACGACTGAGCAAAAATAATCATTTAAGACATGAAGCTAATTTTAATATAAATAATAACCCTATACTTTTTGTAGGAGTAAATAGAAAACATCAGCTGTTCAGTCACATGTTAAGTTGATTGGTGAAGTTAAGAAGTAGTTTAGTTTGTAGTAGTAAAGTAGTAGTAAAGTTTGTATGAGAAGTAAGATAACTATAGAGGAAAAAGATTGAGCGGTGGTTGGGTTTATCAAAGATAGAACACTATTCTCTAGAAAATGTTTAAAATGAAAAAAAACTATATTTTCAAAAAATATAATAACAAAAAACCACATGTCATCCAAAAAAATATGAGGAAAAATCCATGTCTTAGAAAAGAATAATATCTTCAAAAACTATTAGAATAAAAACTGAAATTAGAAAATCTCGAAAGGATTTTTATAGCAAATCGCACAAAATTTCATTTACACGATTTTTTTAATTTCATTTACACAATCCCTAATTTTTTTTTTTAACGTTCTATCAGAGAAAACCAAAAATTTTAAAATTTACTTAAATTCCTCTTAATTAACATTTAATTTAAGTGGTTTAATTTCTTAAAGTCAGTTTTTACAAAAATTTATTATAAATACAAATAAATTTGAAACTCTTAAAATCATGAATCATGTCGAATTTTTTTTTCAGTAGAATTAACTTTTTTTTGAGCGGTATTTTTTTAATAACGACGACATAAAGTTTAAAGATAAAACGTTTTCAATAAACACAAAAGGGTTTTAACAAAAAATAAATAGTTTTTGTTTTTAGTTATTGTTTTTTTTGTTTGATTCCCGGTACTCCCAATTAATTGTCTTTTCTTTCACGTGAAATATTTATATTGATTACGTATTACAAATGTTTTTTTTGCGTTTCATCTCCTGAACGTAATTGCATTATTTTGAATTTAAGGAGGACTTCAAAGAAGTTTTAAAAAGTAAATCATTTTATTCCAAGTATTTCAAAGTGAACAAAATTTTGAACGGAGAAGAAAAAAAGGATTTTGAGAATGAAAATGTAAATTAATACATTTTGATTTTTGGATAATAAGTTGGGTCAATCCACTTTTTTGATCGAAAATTAGCGGCTTTTATAATATCGTCGAATTTGTTTATGAAACGTCCTTTCCCACATCCCTCTCCCCAAAACCAAACTGTACATTTGTATTAAAGGTTTCATCCTAAAGTTTGGTTTTAAAAGGAAGGTGGTTTTGGTTGGTTAAAGTCCAACACTACCCTGAGGAACTAGGTGTAGTTCCTCTTGGTGACTTTCGAGTTTTTCCCAACCATTGTAAAAAAAAAAAATTTAGAAAATAATAAAAACAAAATTTTGTCATTGCCCTTTTTTTATCTAGACAACACAAGACTCGACAAGAACAAAACTCGATATTTATCTTGAAAAATGTACTAAATGACAAAAACTTTTTCGGACAAAGCTTGTATTAAACTCCACAATATACTAAAGATAGAAGAAAAAAGTAATCGTCGCTTCTTCCAGATGTGTTAAATATACGATAATGTTATATCAAAACCTATAATTTAACATAAAACTTTAAATATTTTTAATTTTTTAATATCAATTTATATTTTTATTATTATTTTATTTTCAAATTATTATTTTAATTTAATCATTATTATACTCAATGTTATATAATAAATGTCAAAATGCAATAAAATTTATTTATTACCACTGAAAAATTAGATTTTGGACGATAAATATGGACAAATAATTATTGGGGTTCGGTAGCCTAGTGGGTAGGCGTGTAGCGTATTAACCGAAGGTGTGTGGGTTCGATCCCTGCACAGGTCGTAAGTGTTTTTTTCTTTACATACGCTCCTTGCGACCAAATATAATGTAAATATATAGTATATAATATAAACAAAATAAATAATATTAGTATATAATTTAATAAAAGTATAAAAACCTATAATGGCCTTGGTTGGTAGCCGATAGTTCAATAATATTGCATTACATTTATGTATGTAATATTAATATAAATAAATAAATAAATAAATTAGTGTAATATTAAAATAAATAAATAAATAAATAAATAAAATAAACAAAATAAATAAATATTGATTTCTTCTCAAACTTTCACTGGTACGAGGATTATTTAGTTTAATGATTATTTTTTTTTAATAAGGTTATTTACTAATAAAACATTCTATAAAAAACCAATCACCTTAGGGTATCCACTAAGTCGCTTATTATTTATATTAACTTCAGCTTTTTGAATCATTGTTTTTACTAAACAATTTATTACCCGCGACTGGCCAGTATCTATAACTATTGTACAAAATAATGCAACATTAATATTATTTTTGTGCGACATCTATTGATCTATTATGTTAAATACAAAAATTATTTATTTATTAATTATTTTTATATTACGATATTAATTGTTACGATATAAACTACCACGATATAAAAAACTCTAAATATTGAAAACTACAAAACTATATACCAGTATTTATAATAAACGACGATTTATATTTTTTGATTTATATGAAAATGACAGGTATTTACATAAACAACTGAAGAAGCCCTAGAATAACCTACAAGATTACTATGGTTACTTACAATAGGCGAAAGCCAGTATACGACTGAACAACCAGAGTTGAATTTATTTGTATGAAATTTTTTTACACTAGAAAAAATATGATTCTGCAATGTCGAGCAGAATTTCTGCGGTGCCCCAATTATCATATATGATGCCCTAAAAAAGTGCTTAGTTTCCTTATAGGTTAATCCAGATCAGAACTATTTTTGGTTTTATCTTATATTGATTTTGTTATTAAACCAAAATTTAAGATCACTGCACCCGATTTAATAATTGTACTGTGATAATTAAGTTGAGCTAATACATAAATCATTTAAGCATCTTTAATTTAAACTAACGTTAAAGTTGGGAGATGCGCCTAAGCCTCAATATTTGAAATGTTTTCCGTATTACTTGAAGAATATGAAGAATACATACAATTAGTGCTTCATATTTTAGGATTATGGTTCTTTAATTAATCCAATTTATAGACATGATTCAGTTTCTGATGTAAAACAAATTTTATTATAGATACTAATATTTTTGATATTGTTCCAATTAGAATTTTCTTTTATTCAATTGGGATTCATTTAAAAATTATAACTAAGAGAATGAATTAAGGATCTTAAAAGATGCAGTAACATTAAAAGAAGTAAAATATCGAAATTTATTGAGGTTGAAACATCACAATTGTGTTGTTAAAAAAATATAAGATTTTCAAAAAAAAAAAATTAAAATTTAAGCAAAATATAAACCGTAAAAAAATTTATTGATCGAATTGCATCTTTTGTCTTCCTTCGTTTATTGTTGTTTAGTGCCATTTTATTTAACATTGTTTCCGTACAGATGCAATTAAATTAATTACTTTCTGTATTCTTTTTTAATATTATGCAATTATTGAGGTCAATTTAGGAATTAATCATTATGTATATAATACGAGTTATTTACTCACCAATAAACCGTTATTATAAGTTAATATTGATAAAGACTAAAGAATCAGATTGTAGATTGTTTTTTTTTTTTTGTTTTTATCGAATTCTTTAATACTTCATTTTTCGTTATTTTTAGTTTTTCTTTTTTTATTAATAAACCGGGAGCCAAAAAAAATTACAAGTGAATAACAAAATGTTTTTGTTTTTTTTTTTTTTCTGTAAATTTTAAGTCTTCTTTTGTTTCTTACCAATTGATGCTTCTTGACAATAACAATTTATATACATATATATATTACGCTGTATAAGTTTGGTGAAATTTTTTTGAAATTATTTAAGAATTAGCAAAATTTTAAGTTCATTTTATTTAATACTTAAATAAGATTAATGACATTACAAAAGTTTACATTAAATGTTGTCCTTCTTTGTAATAATCACTTTATAATGTTTTTTTTAGGGGTTCAAGTTTCCTATAGGATCCGTTTTAAACTTTTACTTTTTCTTTTCGTTTTTTTTTCCCAAATAATGCCATATTTTGCTTCTTTACCTAACTAATAACCTTAATAATAATTAGAAACGATGCTAAGTGTTTGCGTGTCACTGATTTTAGCGGTTAACATCATAATATTGTTGAAAAAATGTAGCAAACAAAAATATAATGTTAAATAAGTTGAAAGCAAAAATGTTAGCAACAAAAATATCCCAGAAAATTTGTCGAAGCACAACGAAAACTACATCTTTTTGTAACTTTACGATAAAGGAGCCTAAAATTACAATAATAGAACGGCACAATTAAGTTTTAAAGATCCAGCTGATATCACAATTGTGATAACTGGATATTAAAGGGTTAATCTTCATTTAATTTTTTAAAGGCATTAAATCGTGAGAAAAAGATCTGTGCAGAACAAAATATTTTCGATAAATTGAAAATAATTGGTATTTGAATAAGGTTTTCCGGATGGAATTTGTATTATAATATTCAGTATTGAAATTAAATTTAAGATTTTGTTCGATTTTTTGTTTTAAATCGAAAGAAAGCAAGCAAAATAAGATTTAAACAATATCATAAAGTATTTAAAGGTCATTGTCTTTTACAAGTTGAGTAATTTTAAATTCTTTTATTTTAAAATTTATAATTTTGTTTTTTTTTTTGAGTATTTTAAAGTTATTTTATTTAAAATAATTAATTAGGTACATACAAAAAAAAAACAGCTAAATAATTCATTCGACATTTAATTAGATCAATATAAAGATGGTATAAATTTATATCTATCCAAATTTAAAAGAAAACATCTGAAAGATAGTTTTAATCAAATTAATATATTTTTTTGTATTAATATTAAAGACGTTGTAAAGACGATTAAAAGAGATTTAAAAAAAAAAAAAATTAAAGAAAATTTTTGTATCATTTACAAAACAAACTATTCTTGGCATCAATTTTTTTGTGATATCTTGAGGACAGTAAAATTAAGATCGTGTTGTGATATATCGTATTACATGAAAAATTAAAATACAAAATATTTGGTAAAGTTCATGCGCAAAATTAGTATACAAACTATAGGTTTGTGTCTCAAATATTTAAAAAAAATCTTAAATTAATATTCCTATACATATACATATAATATATGTTATATTCGGAAAAAGATATGATTTTTTGACTTATGGTTTTATTTTTATTTTTTTTAATGCATTTTACTATTACACAGCCTTTAATGTTCAGGCGTGGCTGTAAATGTCGTAAGGACGAATAACTCTTACGACGTGTGTGGGATTCGAACCCCCACTCTCTCGGTGTTTACAGCCTATTTTATACGCTTTTACCCACTAGGCCACCGAGGCCCCATTTTTATTTACCAGAAAAAATTTCAATGATCGTCCGGAAAAATTCTTTGATTACCCCTGTCATTTTTTCTTATATGTATGACACATTTATTATATGGCAAAAAAAAAAACGAAATCTTCATCTCTTCCAGATTTTTTCTTTTATCCTTACCATCTAAGTATATTTTGTTTAATTAATAATCAACTTTAAATAATATGACATAAAGTATTTTATGTTGGAATTGCAAGAGTTGGATCGAAAGAGATTTTAAATAATAAACAAGAGAATATTATGTTATAATTTATTGGAATATGATCTGACCGGTTCTTAAATTAAAAACGTTTCGACTGAAAAGCTGGTGACTTAAGTACTACTATTCGTATTCGTCAAATACAAAAGAATAAATAGAGCATTATTCAATAATACTCCGATATACAAATCAAATTTAGCCATTAGATTATTAGACGTTTGACAAAATTTTTACTGTTAAATTGAAAAATGGTAAAAATTTATAGTTACTTTTTGGGTCATCCATAAACCTTATTAAATATAAGTTTTAAAAAATTTAATGGAGTAGAAATGCACAAATCAATAATTTAAAGAATGTTTCATTCATTTTTTTTAGAGCTTTTTCTATTTTTATATTTTGTACTGTATAGAACCATTACACCCGTAGGAACATTATTCAAGGAAATAATATATTTGCCATTACGTTTGTGACACCTTAAAGTAGACGAACTAGATATGGTAAAGTATGGCTGGATATGGTATATTCTTGCTTTAAATTGAATTTTGAATCGATTTAGTCATGTACATACGTTTGTCCATTCGTCCGCATGATTACTTAAAGCAAAATGGAAAAAATTTCATCTCTGCAAAATTGTCAGAATCGCTTTAAATCGAGCAAATTCGACCAGCAGGTTGGAACTGGAAGTAGTTTTACAATTCTTGGGTTATACAATTCTAAAATTTAGATAAATATAACTTCATACCTAATTCAGATATACGAATATTTTGTAAAATAATGAATAAATGTTATCGTAACAGCATATATTATGTTCGTAGGGGTGTTCTAAAATTGATATAGTTTACTTACACTCTTTCTAGTTGTTTTATTAAATTTACAAAATCTAGAATCTATCAGTTTACATTTTTCTTTTTTTTTTTTTTTTGTTACTTTTAAGCAAAATTTAAGGAACTAAAAGTTTTGTTGAAAGATCACTTCAACAATGTTGTAACGATTTGCAATTTAAAAATGTAACATTACCTTTATAATAAAAGCAAAAATAAGTTATAATAATAAAAAAAAAGAAAATGAAATAAAGACAACGCCTTAAAAGTATTAATATAATGTTGATTATAAACTATTTTATATATTCAATAGTATATAGTATATATATTAAGATTTGTAAACCTTTAGGCTTTAGGACAACACTGACACAACATGGCAAATTTTATTTTTAAAGGAAAAAAAAAAAAAAACAAAATAATAATTTTTTGAGTTAATATGGCATATATTTGTGCCAGTATAAATGAATATGACAAAGATTAGTGCAACATTTTATTTTTATATTGTTTGTAGCTGTAGGGATAAAATGTTAGACATAAAAATTTTATCTTCATGGAAAATATTTTCAAAGATAACAAAATCATATATTATATATTATGTATATGTATATAATATTGTGGTTTTTAAAATGGGACTTAAAAAATTTTCTATGGTCTCTGTTAAATATTTTACATACCTATAGAGTTTAGTTAAATGTATTTTTTTTTTTTGCTTCAAAATAAATAAAAATGGAAATGAATTAACTTATAGTGTAAAAATTTGAAAAAGAAATTAAAAAAGAAAATGAAAATTTAGGTTATGTTATAATAAGAGTTAAATAAATTAAAAAAAAAAAAAAAGAAGGTATTTGTATTGTTTCCTTAACTGGAATAAATAATTAATAATTTGACTTAAGAGTAATTTTTAATAAAATTAATATTAATTGAATGCGAAAAAACGAGAAGTTTTTTGGTATTTTTTTACCAAATGAAAATGAAATATAATTTCAATTAAATAAATTAAGACTGCAATGAAACGGAAAAACTGAATTCCAAAACATTTTAAATTATTAATTTAGGTCTTGATATTTTATTGAGGTTTTCCTATTTCTTAAAGGATTTTCTTTTTTATGCGTTAATTATTCTTGTATTTTTGCGTTTTGTCAGTGAATGATTCTTAATCTTAATTTATTGAGGATTATTTTGTTCTATTAGGGTCACCATATTTTTAGATGTCCTCTAAGTTCTTCATTAAAAAAAAAAAATTAAATAGTTTTCTAATTATTGATTTTAATATATAATAGGTAAAAAGACACTTAAAGTAATGCAAAATAATTTTTCGCATGTACATTTGTTGAAACCTTCGCAACCAAGTGAGAAATAGATTATATTGACTAACATGTTTAACTAGTTCTTTTCTTGAAAGAAGTTTGAGATATGAATAATAAATCATTAAATGACAGATATTCAGATATATCGCATAAATAAATAGTTCCCATATTAATAGAACAAATGGGTCTTGATTATTATTGGGTAACCTTAAAAACACTGAAACTGAAGGAAATGCAAATGCAGCTGATAATGTAACATATTGCAGTAATGCGAACATTCCCTGTGACCATAAAATTCTTCATCTAAATTTGATATACTTGAATTACATGTTTTTGGATGAATAGATGCATATGTATAAACACATTCATTTGACCAACTGAATAAAGTAAAAGAATTGTAAATACTCTATAATTGCCAATTCTAATATAAAACCTTCTGATGAATCCCATGCAATTCATTTTAAACGTACAGCCAATAATAACATTAAAATTGAACCAACCCATATAAATGCTGTTAAAAACAGCAATAATAACATTAAAGTTCTTGGTACACCATATAGCTGTTGTAAAACCTAAATCGAAATCTTTTCGATATACACGTTCTTTATCACTTTGGCGAAATTTTAATGTTATACGATCAGTATGAGCTGATTTTTCTTTATCAACTGAACGTGCATTAATAACTTGTGATAGAAAACGATTAACACGGTTTGTTGATGTACGTTTGAATGTCGTTTACGTAATGATCTTTTAAATTTATCAGTTATTTTGCTCGTATACTTTCTTGTTTTATTTCCAATTGCTGTTGTTCCAGTACCACTACCAGTTGATGATGGATATGAACAAGTTGCCATATTTAAAAATGGTGCAGATTCAGAAAATTTAATTGTATGTAATAATTGCTTTTGATACATTCCGGAATGATAATTTTTTATGACTGCCCATAATGCTGAACGTATACACCAAGTATATTCAACATAAGTAGCTTTCTGCGGTGGGGTGGAGGAACAGATATAGATGACGATGATAATTTAAATTATTATATTATATAGCTCCAAATTGAATTCAAAAATTAAAACAGCTTTGAAACAGAATAGCATATATGTATGTTAGAAAAATATACGTATAGTAGAAGAATAATTGGAAATATAAACATATTGTACATATACAGTTATGACTTATGAGAAAATTAGTTATATTATATAGAAGTTTTATCTTAATTAAGTAAAAGAACAAAATAAAAAAAAAAATAAAAAAAAAATGGAACCACAAGTAAAGTAAAGTACGTATATGAATGAATGAAACCACAAGTACGTATTTTAATTTTCTATTTTTATTTTGTATTTTACGAATTTCTCATTAATTTTTATTGCTTTTTTATGTAATATTTAAAGTTCATTGTACTGTTTTTCTCTGTTTATTAAGTTTGAAGAAAATTTTTACTTTTCCGATTTTCCATAAAATGTTTTAAATTTAAGAAAAATCTAAATATATACAGATACAGTTTTGTACAAAATGTTATAAGTATAAACGATTTTAAATATTGAATTAAACAATTTTGTTTTATAAAAGTATAAATAGTCCGCAGCATGTTGTAAATATATTAGTTTTACCTAAATATTTAAGTATTTCAAGATAATTAGTCAGATATTTTGTTTAAAAAAAAAAATGTTCTTAAGACCGAATATATATAATATAATTCAAATGATGATATAAATAAATAAATCACTCCCGGCAGCAATAAAAATACAGTGTGGGATTATACAATTAGTGATATATTTTTAGAAAGAATTAATTAATAAGTATAAATATTTTGGTTTGAAAGGATAATAAAAGAGAACATCATCTAATTCATAATTCAAAATATTGATTTTAAAGAAAAAAAAATTTGTCCATTTTTTGTTTATTAACGTAGCCACCGATCTCGAAATGAGCTTCGTTCGAAAAGATGTTTTTTTTTGAAAAATCTTCGTTTTGTTCTTGTATCCAATTGGCAAAGTCCAGACTCATGGAATGATCTTGTGGCAGCTATTCTTGTGTCAATTGAACTTTGAAGGCCTTCAACGCTAAATCTTTGTGCATAATACGCCATACACTTGACTCAGAAAGTCCCAATTTTTGTGAACGTCGGGGAAATTGACATGGTGCGGCCAGCTGTAACACTATCACTCACAGTACCAATATTTTCTTCTAAATGACCGGCACGAGCATATAGCTGTCTTTCTCGATCTTGTACTGAACCAGTTTCTTGAAATTTCCGCACAATATTACCGATTTGTTGCTCAGTTGGACGATTATGTCGACCATAAACATCGCGTAATTTGCGAAATACATTTCTTACAGAACGACCATTTTCATAAAATAATTCAATAATTTCAACACATTGTTGTGATGTATACGACTCAATTTTTATAAATGGCAAACCTTCAACTGTCAAAATGACATATAATATGGGTGCGTTCAATGTTTGAAGTGTGTTACACGGGCGCCTACTTTTGAAAACTCAATTTAAAATACCCTTTGTTTAAGAATAACTTATGATATTAATTGAGGAATACCTAATACTTTGGCGTAATTCTATACTTTAGAGTAATTAAGGGACTGGAGAAAAAACAGAAATATTTTCAGTACAGAATGTTTCTTTTTTCAAAATTTAGGTGAACACTACGAGATGAATCTGAGAAGCTTTCAAAACTCCTCTGTTAAAATATTATTGTCATGGCATTAATCTAAGAAAACTTAACAACAACTCAACTCTATATTATCGAATAGTTATAGTGTTCCTACGGTTTAAAGGTGTACTACGAACCTACAGAGCTTAGTGATTATTGACGCATAACAATAAAATAATAAAAAAAAAAAACATAAAAAGGTTAATGCATTTCAATATCTACAACAATATAAGAGGGTATTGATTCAGTATTTGATTCTTTTGCACATTTGACATTACTATATGTTTATATATTATATTATATACTAAATATATAGGTATTATGGATAAAATGTATTTTGTATATAAATTTAACAAATTCTCAATAATAATATTTATTTCATTTTCTTTTAATTAATATGCAGGCTTTTTATTTATTTATTAGGCTTTAAAATTATTACAGTAATAATTTTTTTAATAACTTGTATCTGTATAATTTTCTAAAGAATTTAAAAGTTATTCTAATGTATTATTTAAATAAGATTCTTCATTCATATATAATCTTCCATAGAATACTTGTACGAAATTAAAATTTTTCAAATGTTCAATTAAATTTTCTTTTTTTCTTTTTTGCTTTTTGATTATAGTAAACAGTTAATTAGACAATTACAGTTATTATATCATAACTATATATTTCCTTGTAATTTTTATTACTTCTATACTTGTACATATTTTAATTTGATTTGGATTCTCATGTAAAATCAAATAATTTTGATTACTATAAGAGTCATTTAATGGTAGTTTGAATTTAACGGAATCATCATCTTAAAAGAAAAAAAATTGTTTAATATAATTGTTTGTTTTTATTGCATATTTTGTTTTTTTCTTTAAAATTTCCTCGAAAGGATACATAGATATAGAGTAAAACAATAAAGAAAAAATATAGCGGAGGAACTGTTCAAAAGATTTCATTGCGATTTAAAGAAAATTTGTCAATTTCAAGAATTTTTTGTTCATATATTAACAAAAACATATAATCTTTTAATTGATTTTAATTTATAATTTATTTTTATTGAAGGATAAAAATGTTCTTTTTCCAAATTTTTATATTAAAAATTGATTTATGGAAAGAAATATTCCGAAAATTTTGATGTTCATCCTGAAAACATCATAACAGAATTTACAGTACATTAAAAAAAATTCTGAATGTTTTATAATTTTTAATATTTAGAAATTTTCAAATATTATCAAAAAAGTTGTCACTATAATAAGTATGCAAACATTGTCGCATAATTTTGTTTTTTATTTTTAAATATTTAATAATCAAAATCATCTCATGGATAAAATACAAAAATGAAAGAATGGATTTTTAATTTTAATTGTAAAAAAAAAAAAAAAACGGGGAAGAAGACATTTGGACTTGTCAACTCTGAAATACCCGTACGTACCCTTTATAGTGTTAAAATACAATATACCATTTCAAGTTTTGTCTTATTTAATCCTATAAATTTTGAAGTTATGTAAAAGGTCATAAAATTTATTTTAAATTAAATTTTTAATTATTTAATTGAATTTTGATAAGTAAGAATGATAAGAGTAAAAAAATATACCTAGATACGTATAAACATATATTTCACCAGATGTAAATTTACCACCAAATGATTATCAATTCAAGATTTTACCAATTATGCTACAGAACCATACAATATAAAAACGCAATTATGTGAATTTTATATACTTAGGAACTGCAAAACAGCAAATATAATAAGGGTATTCACGAGTTGGTGTAAAGTGGTCTTGCACAAGTGCAAAATTTCGCACCGTAGCATATTTCAATTTTTTGACAGTTAAAGTGCACAATTTTTTGTTGTTTTCATGTATAAAAAAGTGCACAATTTTGCAAGACTATGCAAGACCTAAACGCTATTGTATATTTGTGCAAAACCATTGCAAAGTTTGTTTAAATATATTTTTTGTAAGCGGCTATATTAGATAAAAATTTAAAAAATGCCTAAAAAAAGTGGAAAAAAAATTATTTCTGATTATTTATTAAGTATTTAAGCATATGAAAATATACAAATATCTGAAATTTTTGGTATGCATATTAAATTTTTATGTAAACAAAATAAGCACATCAACGATATTTGACATTTCAATAAAAATTCATGCTAGGGTTGTTCACGAGTTGGTGCAAATATGTGGTACGGTACAAAAAAAATTTGCACTTTTGCACCAACTCGTGAATACCCTTAATATTAATCTGTATAATGCATAGGTATAAATATATAATTCTCATAATAATACGTAAATAATATGTATATATTGCCATATATCACAATTTTTTTTTAAAAATATTTCATTCATTGAATTTTTTCTTATATATACATTCATATACAAAACATGTATAGAATTTTTTTATATACAAAATATGTATAACAATATACGCATCAATATTTTTTATCTAACATATATGTATGTATAATAATATCATGTAAATAAGTTGTTCACGGAACAGTTACATTTTTTATTTATTTCAATTTTTTCTATTACTCATCAACCTCAGTAATTTTAATTATCGTTAAATGACGACATGTCATGAAACCCTAAATAGTCCGTCATACTATCCTTCTTTCAATTTCAATTTGTTTAACGAGGGTTTGGGGGTGACAGCTAACAGATAATGTGCAATTTAAAATTTGGCAAGAAAACATTGTAAATTAAAAAAATGAGAGATGGGAGAGACTAGAAAGACTGAATTGACAATTTTATTTATTTATTTCGTAACTGTACTAAAAAGGCTTTGCCTTATACAAATTGTATACTTAGATATTATACAAGGTAAAATCAGATTAAAATTCAAAAACTAAAATTAAGATTAAAATGAAATTTAAAACAAAATTAAATTAAAAATTAAATTCAAAATCAAAATTAGAATTAGAATTAAAATTAAAATAAAAATAATATTAAAATAAATTAAATAACGTAATATGTTATACTTTAATTTTAATCAATAAAAATTTGAAACTTCTTAATTATTTTAAGTTTTTGTTCTGAAAAACTTTAACCTCTAAAACCCCAACGATAATCATAAACCAGCTGTAGCTTTACCTGTAAAGAAAAATATCTTAATTTTTTTTTAATTTTTATTGTGGGTCATTTATTATATTTTAGTATTGGATACCTTTATACATACTAATTAAAGTTGGATACCGTACCTTACATATCTCAAGTTCGATACCTTATCTCAGATAGCTCAAGTTCGATACCTTAATTATGATATCCATTATAAAAAAAATAAGTTATTATTAATTACTTTTTGAATTCATAATATACCTTGATTTTCTGTCAGAGTCACAACTGATGGTTTGATCACCCTATTTTTTTTATTAAGTTATTTTTTGTTTTTTATATTTTTTATCAATAAAAACACCATCATACCTTCTATGTACTTATTGATATAATAGTTCTAATTAGATTAGAGAATATTTCAGAATTGGTTAATACCTTAGATTCTATATACATATGTAAATATTGTTGAAAGTTAATATTTAAATTTTGAAATATTAAAAATTATTTTTTGAATATATACGAAAGAAAGTACGGAAAATAAAACTGAAATATTAAATTAGACATTATAAAGATTTTTTTAGCTTTTGGTGATTGACTTTATTATAGGAACAACAGATTAATTACTTTATTATGATGAATTAAAAATATTAGGTATATTTTGTTAATTTTAAATTTGGCAAAACTTTGTTATAAATCTTAAAATGATTATTATTAATATAAAACCAGATAAAACTCAAAAAATCTTATACTTGTAAGTTCTAGAACTAATTATTCCAGTATACCTAACCTGTACTTATATTTTGTATTATAAGATATTTTTAGTACAAAATTAAGCTTATGAGAAACTGAAAATTATGAATTGAAAATTTAATTTATTTTGTTTTTTTTTTTTTTAACTTATATTATTAAAATAAGGTGGTTGACCTGTATTCAGCATAATTTAAAAAAAAAAGACTTTCATGTGAGTTCAAAGTAATTTTAAAGTATACATATAGTAAGTACTTCAAGTATTCAAGTAATTTTTTTTAGATTTATGGATTAATTTTTTCGTTTCTGAATATTTTGAAAATTTTTAGTCTGAAATCAGACACAAATTAAAAATTTTTAATTACAAACGTTTCACTTTTACTTAAAAATATTTAAATTTATTCAGGATTAGATGCATTAAAAATATTTTATTACAAATTTACAGTTAAAAGAAAATATAAATGCTTGTAGCTATAGATAGTAAATATTCTTTAATTTGATACTTTTAGTTAAAATTTACTAAATACTTTAGTACCTAGTATTTTTCTTAAGTTTTAATTTAATAAATAATACATTATAGGTTAAAATTTAACACATGTATTGTAAAAATTAAAATGGAAGTTAACAAAATAAAAATAATTAATATAAATTAATATTTTATAATGGTAGACTTTAATTAGAATAATTTTCATTATTTTTAAGTAATATAATACTGAAGCTGAAACCACAATAATTTTTTTTTTTTTTTTATTATATTTTATCATTATTGTGGAAAATTGTGGTTATGTTCTTATACCATAACAATTTAAAGTAAAACTTGTTGGTTTTTTCAAATGCCATAATACATGTACCATTTATTATTATTAATTTATATTGTCAGATATTATTACGCATATTTAAATATAATAATATAATTGAATATACTCGTACTTATCTATCTTTTTATTATTTTTGTGACTGAAATTGAATAATATAGGGTATATGAAAATTTTTTTTTTTAAATCTTAAAGTATTTAAACAATAAATTTAAACAGAAATTGGAACTTAAATATTAACTAAGTGTAAAGTGTGTGTATCTAGGAATAGGTTTTTTTTTTTTCACAAGCAGTCAAATAGCAGTAAAAACAAAAAAAAACAGAATGTAAGGATAAAAACAAAATTGTTAAATAAAAAGCTTTTAAAAATAGTTAATAATAAAATAATAATCGTAGTACTTTGTACTAAAAAACGGAAGAGAAGAAAAGAATTGCGGAAAATTTAGCAAAATTACTGTAATTAGAACTGTCAAACTTTAGTTTAGTAGGTAATGTGAACAAAGGTGTCAACTAAAATAAGAATAAATTAAAGACAAAAAAAATTTTGATTTAAAAAAAGACACATTTTTAGCACATCTCCAAAAATTTTTTGAAAAATATGCCTATTAGTTTCACTCTGTCAGTCCATCCGTTCGTCCCTCTACTTACAAAACTTCTATACCGTTAAAGATAGAGAAAAAAAATTGTAACCATCGGTACGTCTCATAAAAAAATTAATTTTGTGGAACAACTTTTTCATCCATCAGTGGACTACAGCCCCTCAAGTCTTGAAAAAACCCTATTTTTAAACGCGTATATTTCATGTTCCGTTTAATATTTTTTCAATCAGAAAACGCCATTCGACAGGAATTTTACCTTTATAAATCAATATCAAAATTATATATAGTTTTTAAATTTAGTATTTAAATTTACCTTTATGTGAAAACCAAATTTTGCATGATTTTTCTACCTTTATGACTTCCGCGAATTCCGGCACAGGCGAGAAAGAACTTTTAAAATTTGTATAAGTTTGCTCAGAAAATTTTTTTGTACCACCCCCCGTTTATGAACTATTAGGGATCAAAAATTGAAAATTTGCTATATTTAGACACTTGTAACTTAGGCACCTGTAAACATTTTTCTTCGGCAAAAAATGAAAATTTAAGGTTCAATAATATATTTTTAGGTTTGTTAACGGTTTTTTTTTAGTTATATAGCGTTCCGGACTTACAGCCCCTCAAAATTCCAGAAAAGTCATATTTTCACGTTTTTTCTTATTACATGAAATTTTCAAATTTTTGTGCAAGTCACAATTCTAAACCGTTTTGTATTCTCTTTTGGAAATGTGCGCTTTTAAAAACCGTTGGTTTACATTCTACCTTGTTGTTTTAAGTTTTACTTATATACATTCAATATAATAAAAAATTCGATGTTCTCTTCTAACTTTTTGGGAACACTTTTAAACTAATAAACTAACAAGACAAGTTCGATACCTTTAGATTCATCCTGTTCGCTAAGATGAAGATAAACTTTAATTTATTTTTTGATGTAAAGCAGAACTAGAAATTCTAATACCTAATTTCGCATTGATTTTTAAATATTTTTTTTTTTGGATACTATTTGAAAGCTTTAAGTATTCAAAAAAAAAAAAAAAATGATTTTACCTAATACTAAAAGTTATATACTACTGTTACTGTAGCTGGTTTGAAATAAATAAATATTATCATTTTAAATCTCAATGGAATTTGTTGAAATGTTAAACCTATAGCCAGGATATCTATAGAGTGTATTTCTTTTTAAAAATTACGGGTATTAGTTAGAGCACTTTAACAAGAATTTTTAAAAATAATTCATAAAATATATTTTTTTATATTACTGTCAAACAAAAAATAAAATAAATATGCAGTTTGGAATAAAGGCACTTAATTGCAATAATTAAAAGAGAGAAATTCAATGGATTTATTATTGAATGTATATTGAAAGAAATTAGATTTGAGGTTAGGTGGGTAATTAAGTATAAAGAGAATAATGGGAATAATTAGAAAAGAAATGAATGATTTAGAATTAAAGATATAGGCATGACTTATATGTATAAAAATGTTAATCTTCTATGTATATTTATAAATGTGTGGAGAGAAATTATTTAGTGTGGGGTGCTTCAAGGCTGTATTTTCTCATCATTGTTGTTTAACATATATTCTGATGTTTCAAGAAGCATTATGATGAATAAAACATAAAATTTTAAAAGGCAATGGTATTCCAATCAATAATCTTCATTATGCAGATGATACGATTATTTCAGCAAACACATGGCAAAAACTGCAATATTTCTTAGAATGAGACGCTTTAAAATGCGATGAATATGGATTAAAGTAAAACACAACTAAAACAAAATAATGGTTGTTAGTAAGGCTCCAATATTTGGTACTATAGTTTAAAGATTAAAAATTTGTAATGAGTAACAGTCAATACGCTGAATGGGGTCAAACAAAGGAATTCCGTTCTGTAGCAAAAAAAGCAGCATTCGTTGAATCTAAAAAATTCCTGACCACTCACGATCTCTTCCTAACTCTAAGAATGAGAATATTACAGTGTTATGTGCTAACTACACTTCCGTAAGGAATCAAAATTTGGACACTTTCTGAAGAATCTCTAAAAAAATGATAAGCATTTTATGGAAATCCCGAATTTGGAAATAACCACAAAAAAAGATACAGCAAAAACTATAGGAATCGCGAATTCTTTGAATGCATTGTAAGGCGTAGTATATATTTTCTTCTGAAGGTAAAATCCAGGGAAAGCGAGGTCAGGACAGAAGAAAAATATCGTTTATATATTCACTACTGTTTAAATCAGTAGTGGACAAGGTCAAAATTGCTGTAAGTTGAACGAAGTTCGAAGGGAATAAGGCACAGAAGAAAAAGAAATTACTAATTTTGAGAAATTTTTTTTTTGAAGAAAACTAATGATTCCATATACCACATCTAATAACAGCTTCCAAAGTCGATTTCATTTTAAATTAAATTAGTTTAAATGAATCATGTTTGATTTTAATATTACAAACCATAGGAATTTAAGTATGTACTTTTTTATATGCATTTATATAAATTAATTTAAAAAGAGTAACAAAAAAATCACATTATAAATCGCTTTTACTTAAATTCAAATGAAATTGTAAAAAAGAAAATGTAAAACAATAACTTTCAATTTTTATTTTTGCTGCTTAATTAATGTTTTAAGTAAATTAATATAAAAATACAATTCTATGTGTGGTCAATCGTACATACATACATTATATGAATATGATTTATGTGTGAGAACATTTTTTCTACTAATTTCTTTGAAATTCACAAATTATATTTTTTTTCTTCTTTTAAAAACATTTTATAGATATATACTATACTTGTAAATTGTTTTAAAAACTAATAAAAAACTTAAAGATGCTGGACTTCTTCTTTAGTCAGACTGAATGAAAAGTGAAAAATTAAATATACATATGTAAATGCAAAATTGTTTTGCTTTTGGACAAATTCTTTTATATAACCTTTCTTTAAATTCTTTTATAGTACATTTAAAATTATTTTATTTCAGTATAATAAAATCAAAAGCAGTAATTTTTTAACATATATTAAAGTATTTGTCATATTAATTATTTTTCTTAAATTATTAAAGAAGCATTTACAATGAGCGCTCTTGTTCGTTTTCTATAATACGCAGCCAATTGTCAAAATAAAGTTGAAAATGTATTAAATTACATAAAAGTATTTGACAGTCTGATAGTCCAAGGCTTTTTTTTTGCGAGGGTAGGGGGGAATCATTTAAAGACACTATATAGAAGAGTGAAAACGAGCACAAGTTCTCTATGACTTTAACCCACTAAACACCACCTGTCTTTTTTGATAAAACAAAAGGTTATACGACCTTTAGTAATCATGTACTGCCTGGTCAGAGGAAATTGAGTTAGGGAAGGAAAATTGATTTCAAATTGGTAAGCATAATGTTAACAAAGTGGTTAATATTCACCTTGAATCTTTGCACGTTGTAAATGTAATCATCACCAATTCCACCTCATGTGTTCCCCAGAATTGGTGATGATTACATTTACATGTTCGCGATGTTCGTTCTACAAACGAATTTCCATAAGCCGAATTATGGAATATACGGGTGGGCAGCAGAAGTTCTCCTTGCTTCTCTTTGGAATGCTTTGAGAGGAGGCATTAAATTTTTAATCTCGTTAGAACAAGAACCCATCCTATAAGGTATGTATAAAACAGGGTAAGTGTTCCTGTTAGGTGACGGAGACCGTGTGGAGAGAGCGTAGAGATGACATGCGGATAGTTTATTAGACAAATTGCTCTATTTTGTTCTACTTCTGTCAGCTCTACTGCCTCTAAGAAAATAAGAATAATCTATTCAATATTTTTGGAAAAATTTTTAAATAAAATTTAAGCTTCAAAATATCATTATGAATATAGTATAGGATATAGAATACAGAATATCGAAGGCAAGAAGAGTTTTTGCGAGATTATGGCCAACTGGGAAAACACCGCATATAACTCGTTCGACTAAGATCAAAAAATTCAACTCTTGCTTGAAATCTGTACTACTATATAAAAGTGAAATTTGGTTGGTAACCCGTACCAACATTCAAAAATTATAGGTTTTCACGAATATGTGCCTAAGAATAATATTTAGAATCTTTTGGCCAAGAAGAATATATAACGAAGAGATATGATATTATTCTGTCTGGACCCGATTGAAACGCAAATTAGAAGTAAGAAATGGAGATGGATCGGCCACATCTTCAGACGCCCAACAACATCAGTGGCATGTCAAGGAACATACGAAGACCTAGAGCGACTTAGAAAAGAAATGTCCAAAAAGAAATAGAGAATAGTAGAAAATCTTGCGTGGAAGTGAAAAGATTGGTACCAGATAGGGGAAATTGGAGAGATTTTATTAAAACCCTATGTTCCTTAAATTAAACATTAAAATTTAATAGAAACATGTAATTACTCAAATTCCAAGATTAGTGAAAACAAGATTAATGGAAATTTCTATATATGTATTCTTAAATAGTTATTGTAATATAAGGTAGGGTGGGGCAGCTTTGACACCCCTAACTTTAGATTTAATTTTAATAATTAATAATTTTTGAATTTTTCAGTATAATACAAATAATAAACAAAACTTTTAATGTTAAAAAAATATATATAAATTTTTTTTTAAATTAAAAAGAAAACGGCAATGAGAAATGTACCCCACACATTTGACAATTATGTGGGGCACATTTGACACGTCGTGAAAATGCCTTAAATATCTTGCAAAACCAACAGAAATATTTTTTTTTTGATAATAGAGAAAAATAGATAAGCATATTTATGTATTTATTTGTATGTAGGAACTAACATATGTGATTATGTTTTTTATATAACAATTATGTATGTTATAAAATATGCATTTTTTTTAAGCTGGATGCATTGGAGAAGTTAGCTTACGAACAACATTTTTACTAAATATCTAACACTTATCTGGTATAACTGGTTCATAAAATTGGTAGGTATTCAACTCGGTTTTTAAACAATCTATAGTTAAAGCTAAAGATTGATCACTAAAAACTTTCAAAATTTCGCCTACAGGAAAAAATTCAAACTTTACTAATACAAAATCTCCAACATTTATTGTATCAATATCGTATGATATATTATCTTCTTGACTATTTAAATTTTCAGTTACATAATTAGAATCTTCTACAAATTCAAAATAATCCATTGAATTCAAACTGAAACTAGTTGACGGAAATTTCGGGAGATAATTCTATTCTAATATCTGGATGGATATAATTTCTTACTTTGTTGTGTATGTGTTTTCTGGTTAGGTGATTTCTTTTCTGTCTTTTTAATAGTCTTTCTTTTGCAATTTCAAATTTTATGTTCTAGGCTATTTTAACATAATGGGGCACATTTGACAGTGTCAAAAAAAATTATCAAATGTGCCTCACTTAAACCATGTTAAATGCCCATATCTTTGGACTTCAGTTCTAATTAAGATAATTTTTTTTTTTTTTTTTAATAGAAGAAGCTTGAAAATTGCCTCTTGCTTGTAAAATTACCTATTTAAAAAAAAACTTTAAATAAAATAGACACAAAGCTTGGACTATTAAAATGTTATAAGAAAAAGTAAGAAAATGGAAAGCTATAGTAGAATCATTAAAATTTATGCTTTCTTTTGTTAACCACCTTACGAGTATTCAAACAAATTTTCAGATTAACTTTTAAAGCGTTTTTGTCAAAGGTGCTCCATCCTACTATACTTTTATTCTATTAATATCCTTTCTGTTATATGTATGAAATATTCAAATTCCTATATATATTTTCTTATATATAGGACAAAAGTTTCTTATGATCAAAATATTCAACCGTGTGCGTGCAATCGATTTCCATAAGAAGCTATCATTTTAAAGTGCTGAAAACATCATTAATTTTTTTTTTTTTCTAATAAAATTCCTTATTATTGTTTTTAACTTTTTGGTATGTTTATGTTAAATCGCGTAATTCTTTGATGATAGTTACACTAAATGCACATTTTACACTTACATATACTTGAAAACAAAAAAAAAAAAAAATGTAATGATATTTTCAGCACTTTTTAAAAAATTTCAAGTGATTTTTTTTATTTTATGATCACAAATGATTATTATTTTTTTTTTTGTTTTTTATTATCCAAATTTTCCAAAATAACCATGTTCGAATGATTGGATATGTTTTTTTTTTTTATGTTGAACTGGTACCAGGAATACTTTATTTATATGAAATGAATAAAACCAGTTTCGTTAAGAAGAAATATATGCGCAATGTTCAATTGACTCCCGTGACTTTTTAGTAAGATGTGTTAAAGTTCTCAAAAAGAATTAATTGATATTTTTTGGTTTTTTTTTATTTGTTTTTGTTACTTTTGTCGCCAGATCTTAAAAAGTACGATTATAATTTGGCAAAAAAAAAACAACAAACATTATATAAATAAAAACCTATCGATAAGAATGCACTTTCTAAAAGAATTAAATTTGTTTGTATATTTCCAAGAATATAATATTAAAATGTTAAAAAGTAAACCATTGATGAAACAAAAAAAAACAAAAAAAAGGACAAAAATATTTGGACATTATTTAAAAGATTGGTTGAGATATTTTTTATTTTTTTAAATTTTATCGGATTTGTATTGAAATATAATGAAATCTTTTTTAAATGTAACTACATATATTTTTTTTTAACATTCCACGCATTTATTACTTTTTTTTATTTTTTTTCAAATTGGCTGTGACCTAAAAAAAAACAAAATATGCCCTAAGATGATTATTTTTGTATAAAAATTTATATGATAATTTTAAGATAATGAAAAATATAAATTGCATGTACTTTCGTATAAAATGTATATGTATCTATAGATATTTTTTAAATTAAAATTTCATATGAAAATAATTTACGTAAAAAAAAAAATATATATATATATCTATATATATTTTAATACGTATTTGATTTTGATTCAATTGATGTGAAAAGAAAAACTTAATTATTATCCAAAATGTAATGGAATTTAGTAGAATGACTTTTATTTCGACAGTTTTGGTTTATTTTCTTTTTATCAAACAATTTAGAACATTTTTTTCTAAAATTTACCTATAGAATATCTTAACTGTATTAACTACATAGAAATCTTATTACATTATTTATTTGTGGCTTGAATGTAATATCTATTATACAGAACTGAATTTTTCTTTTGTTTTTATTTTGTATATATAATGTGTAAAACGATAAGTTATTTTAACTTTACCATTTAGTCAAACCTAACCACCAACACACGTATATAGGAATTGTTCGTGGAGTTTGGCTAGCGTGCAAAAAAAAAGGAAAAAAAACTAAAATAAAATTTTTAAGCGTTAAATTTTGTTTCGCCCTCTTTTCTAAATACTCGATCAACTTAAAAATTATGGCTTTTAATTTTTTTACTTTAAATTTAAGATACATGACGTTTTTTGCGGGTTATCGGTTTGTAATCAAAATTTCTAATAAAAATATTCAATTTTTGTTTTCCTAAAGGGGGTGGGAATCTTCCGAAAACACCAAGAATTCCCGCTTGGTAGTATGTCAGATTTTTACTGACAAAACCCACCTAATTCTTTAACCAATATAATGGGACCCCCTTCTATCTCCTAACGCACTATATTGGCTAGGGAATAGGGATAGGAAAGGATAGGACAATAGAGTGCGGAAACATTGGATTGGCAGTGGGATTGTAAGGGAACAATGAAACCGCCTATTATTTGGTAACATTTGTGTATATCATAAAAATTAGTTTTTTATCTAAGTAAATTTTTTATATAGATAGAAGCATTGTTTGTTGCCACTAAAAAAGTAAATTTTTCCAGCCACATGATTGGTATAGATATTTAAAACACCTTAAGAGACTTAAGGTATAGAGGTAGGCCAAATTCAAGACAAAATATATTTTATTTGTACATTTTTATAAGACGATAAGAGTCAAATGAAAATAAAAGATCACAAAAGAAAATATAATATACTGTTTTAGAAAATGACTTTAATTATTTTAATTTTACTGACTAATGATTTTTATATACTCTCCTGACAAGTAAGTAAAGTAATGAGTAAATAAGGGAATAAATTTTTTATTTTTATCATTCTTATCATAAAAACATCTCTCATTTCAAATATTTGAAAATTATTTTGTTATAATGCCGGTATATTATTAAAGTAACTTAGATATATCTATAGATATATTTTCTAAAAGTTAAATATAAGTCAGTTAGCTATAATTTCTAAAAACAATTTTATTCATTAAAAACTGATAAATAAATTTCGACATTTTGACTAAAATGATTAAACATTTTCAGTTTATGCCTGTTTAGTTAAAATGACAATCAAATGAAAGTTTCTGTAGAAAATGATAATAAAATTCTAATACAAAACAATTATACATATATATTATTATTTTATAGATGCAACAAAAATAACATTTATTTATTAAAAATTAAAAAAACGCAAGGCAGAATGTTAATCAGAGGTTTTTAAAAACGCATATTTTTAACACAATTTTTCGGCTCAGTTTAGAATATTGTGATTTGAACCAAAATTAAATTTGTAAATTTTATATATAAAAAAAAAAATTGTGTGAAATTAAAAGACACTTTCTTCAATTTTCAGAACACCCTATACAAGTAAAAGTATTAAAACATGTCAAAATATAATATTGAAGCTTTAATTTTTATGTTTTGCTAAATTTGTACAGATAAATTGCATTTCTTTTTTAAATTTTGACCACTAAAATCTTTAAAACAATGGATGGTGCAAAAATATCTTCTGAAAAATCTGTCTCCATTAAAAATTTCAAGTTTCTAACTAGAAACTTTACGGAAATTTGAAAAAAAGCAAAATCTTACAAAATTTTGTTTTCACATAACGGTAAATTTAAATATTAAATTGCAAAAAATCATATAATTTTGATATTGATTTATAAAGCCATCTTCTGTTGTTTGTCGTCGTGGAGCTACATAAAAAAATTGTTCCACAACATTAATTATGTTAAGAGACCTATTAATGTTTAAAATTTCATTGTTCTGTCTAAAATTATGTAGAAATTTTGTAAACAAACGGGATGGGAAAGTGAATCTAATAAGCACATTTTTAAAATTTTTTTTTTGAAAAAATGTGCTAAAGAAGACAAACGTTAAATCTTAAAATTTATCGTATTTTTTTTTTTGGTTTTTTTTTTTAAACAAAAATTCAATACAAAAAAAATTCAACGCTATCAAAATCTAATAGCAAAAAAGAAAAAAACTTGTTGCCCTACAATTAATCAATATTCTTCTCTTGTTTCATACCAAAAAAAAAAAAAATATATATTCCAATTAGTTGTAATAATTTTTTTTTAAGTTCGATCAAACAATTTGTTTGATCGTAGATGTGATAAAAGAAATCATTATTATTCAATACAAAGTTGTTTTCAATAAAAAAAATATTCGTGCAAATAACAATACAACACATTCAGTGTCATGAAAAAAAAACCTAATTAATTAACTTCTTTAAAATTAAAGTTAAATAAATTTCATTATTTCATGTTCGATTGAATTAACTTATAATTTTTACTCATAACTTGTTAAATGCAAATTTATAAAGATTTTAGAATTTTCTAACGGTGCGTTAAAAGAATAGAGTATTTTAACCATAAAATTTTTGGAAATTGAAATAATGCAGTTTATATAAATCTCACAAATTTGTTAAGATGTTTAGATTATTTATAAGAATTATTTAAAACTTGAATATAATATTTTGATTTTCATATAAAATATAATATATTTTATATTTAGAGTTTTCATCGGTCATGTGGCTAAAGTTTAGAGGTTGAAAGGTCAATATTTTTTTAAATCGGTTGCTGAATAAAACTTTAATCAATTAAATTAAAAAAAAAAAAAAACAAAAAACTTATTACCGCAATCAGAATGTGTACAGTTTTTAATTCTGGTAGTTTTACATAGCTCATTACATGCTCTTGTCACAGCTGACCACGTGCTGTTTTGATATAATTTTCTCGTATTTTTGATTAATGTCAACTATATTCTATAACCAACCCGTAGAGTTCAGAATTAAAATTAGCTCCTCGTGACACTCTCAGATAGCATTGCGTTTTGGAATGCTGTTTTATATGCTCCTTGACAGCTAGTACTTTTGCATAGAAAATATTTTCTGCTTCAGGAAAGTTATTAATTTTATTTCTCATCTTTCTTATCAATTCTTTGATTTAAATCGGATCAATCTAATGCTTTTTGTACTTTATGATACTTAAGTAAGACTTAAACCTAGGTTAAAAAAAACCTGACGTTTTTAAATGGTTAATTTTGACTTTTTTCGAAAGAATTTGTCAATGGGATGGTTATCTGTTTGGGATTTACTTTTTGTGTACTTTTTTGCGGAATCGGGACACAATTTAGATTTAATTGTTTTAAAGTTTGTTTTTTTTTCTTTTATATCTTTGAAGTTCATCAACAACTAATGTTTAAACTTTCATTATAAAAATAATATTTAGATACGATAAAAAGGAAAGGAAAATAAAAGAGGAACAGATAAAGAAGATATACTTTACAAGATATACATACTTTAAAATACAAAAAGAGATGCATTAATAAATAGTTTAAATAGACTTTTTTTTACATGAAAGAAATTTTAAATTTTAAGATCTGATAAATAAACGCAAGTATAATGATTAGGTACTTAACTTACCTATGTACTTAATCTTTTACATATATACATATATCATATATATCTAAGTATCTAATTGTATTTAATAACATAAAGTTCTCCTAGCCTAAACAGCTAGCTTGAATTAAAGAAAAACAATTGAACAAAAGTTTAAAAAAAAAAATACAAGAAAAAAAAAGTATTGTTTTCCTTTTTGTAAAGTACAAAAGGTGCAGCTTTAGCGTGCATTAATAGACATGATATACTACTCTTTATAATCAGAAATGTGTTAATAACAATGATTGGATGATGTTTGTGTTGATTATGATGACTGACATTGAAAACTTTGTTGTTAAAAATTGTTAATCATGCGAATTTGTTGTTTTTTTTTTTTTTTTTTACATAAATATACGAATAGATGGCACTTTTACTCTTCGTCAATATTTTTCATTGTTTTTCTCTGTTTCTGCCACAATATTGATAATGAAAAAAAATTTTTTTAAAATATATTGAAGTTTTATATAAATATAATGGATATAGTAGTATTTTTAGTGTATCTGAAGATACAACTGATACAAAATTTGTATACAATAATATCTTTTGTCTTGTAAAAATTTAATTTTTTTTTTTTATATTAATCCAAGTTTGGATATTTCTTTTTAAATTTTTTCAAAAATATAAGTATAAATTACAATTTCACACGACAAATTAAGTGAATTATCACGAGATATTAGTGAAATTTTTGTAATTTAAACTTGTAGAAATTTTTTTTGTTTTTGTTTATTATATTATATTAAATATTAACGCTCCTCATCAAATTGATTGGTAAATTCAATATTAGAATAATGAATCAAGGTGGTAGTAAAAGGTTTTGATTTTTCATTTTGAGTTCTTGCACTATTTGGTTTGACATTTGCCAATGTTAATGTGCCGTATCTTCTTTTATAATTTTAGTCTAAAATTTTATACGTTTTCGTTTTTATGGCACTATATGAGTATTCCACTCACATATAATATCATACTGGAAATACTGAAAAAATCCACTAGTTCAATTACTTGAATTCATAAAACCCAGGTTTTTAAAAGGTGACAGAATTTTCAGTAGACAACGACCAGTGTGCAAAACATCATCATCTGTTAAAAAATATGGAAACCGGGACGGGATGTTAAAAATACGTGTAAAATCCGTATTTTTATAAGGCTCTGAAGCTTGAGTGACAAACGTAAATAATTTGAACAAAGTAGAAGTATTTTGTTAACAATTAATGCAGAAGAATAATATGCAATATAATAAGATAAGAGTCTAACAACAGCAAAAAGAAAGAAATGACGTTGGATTGATCACATCTGACGTAAATTTGAAAGGTCGGTAACGAAGCACGTTTTAGAATTCTAGGCAACTTTAGTTTTTCTTAAAACTCTCATAATAAATAAAATGTACGAATATGCCACAATACTTGGCAAAGAACAAATTCAGGAAGAATAAAAAGTGGCAAAAAGAATATTACAGAAAGTTAGAGCAAAACACAGAGTAAGATATAGAGTTTTCACAAAATCCTTGTATTCCTTCCTTGCTTCCTTCATACCTATATTTATTGAAGACATCATTGATTCTGTTCAAATGCCGAGAAGGTATCATTATTTTAATATATAATTTATAAAACTCATTTTCATAAATTAAACGTTTATTTCAGAAAAAAACAAAATTTCGATTTAGTCCTTTTTATTAGCCTCAAAATAGTTAGGTTGCACGACACGTCAAGTAAAAAAAAAATATTTTATCATAGACATAATATTTTACAAAATTTGTCTATTTTTTATAAAGTTACTGATGACATCGCCTAATTCGAACATCGAAAAACTCTTAATCTGCTTTGATTTACATTTGGGAATTATACCATCTTCAATGAAAATCAGATTGGTTAATAAAATGTCAGTTTAGAATCAATTTTAAATTAAAGTATTGTGGAATCGCTTTTCATCAGCAACTTATTTGTAAAATTACAAATGTATATATATACATTTATAAATTTTATTCATTATAAAATGTACAAGAAATAGTACTGTATACCTTAACAAGATAAAAAATTAGATAACAAATAACATCTTTACAATACATTTTATTTTTTTTAAATAGGAATCTTCCAAAGACCTCAAAAAAATACCCTTGATAGTATCAGATTTTTACCGATTAAATCCACATTTCTCTTTAGCCAACATAATAGCATAAAATCTCTAATTGTTAACACAGAATATTGGCTAGACAGAAGGGTCTTCCTTCCTGTCTTCATCATTTTCCTGCATGAAGTAATAAATATTTTATATAGAATAAAACTGGCAGATTACAACTAACTAAAACTTTCAAAATATATATAATCTACACTAGGCTGCTTATACAGATTGGTTTACAGGCATTTTTCCAGTTTTTATAGACAGAAAAGTTTTATATTAATGTTTGTATAGTTCCAGAGGGTTTGTAAACCGGTATACCGGTTTTTTGATTCAATTTACTAAAACCGTCAAACCGGTTTTTTTTTTCGAAAAAATACTAAAGAAAATATTTACTTATTTTTTCAACTGATAAATAATTTTATTTTTCTATGTTATTCATGTAGTATTAGCGATTTAAATTTTTCTCATATAAAATTCATTTAAGTAGCTATAGTAAAATTGTATGGATTTGTTTTAGCTCCAATTAGTTAATGGCCTTACGCAGTTAATTTTGAAAGTTAGTTATGTCCATTGTGAAATGTTATGTCTTTGTATATGATTTCGACAAAACAGTTTTGCGCACATGAAAATTGTCGTTCAGTTGACGCTATTTGAAAGTTATCTTATAAATATAATTATAGTCTGACAATTACAACACAATTTTAAAACATAATTGTGCTTGTTGCATGTCTATATTAATCTGTTATCTGTTTGATCTACATTATACATAATATATAATTTCTAAATGTCATTTCTCAAATTTCAAAATGAGCAATAATAAAAAGCAAAGCAGAAAATGCGTAAAGAAAAGAGACGCATTTACTACAGTTTACAGTTCAGTTATATTCAAAGTAGATTTTATTGTATATTTAAAGCAATACTTAAGATACCTTTTTCTATAATTAAAAAAAACCGATTGAAAACCGATTTACCGGTTATTCACTTTATAAAAAACAAAAACCGGTTTTTGATATTTTCCGAGTTTTTACATGCCCTAAAAGCGGACATTTTTAAATTGTTTTTCTTAATAATTTGTTATTTTTTACATATGTATGTATATTTTGTTCTTTTAATTGCAATTATTTTTTTTATTTTTTTTTTTTTGTATAATTACCAAATATTACTATAATTAAATTTTAAATGTTAAATTGTAATTTTTCACCTAATCTGTAATGAAAATGTCAAACATTTTTTGACGATTTGTAAACATAATAAAAAAAGAAAAAAAAAATTTTATATAATAAAGTAAGTTTCGAAAAAATTAAAGTAAACTGACAAACATAACCATTAAATTATGTTAAAATCATTCATATTCATATATTTTTATAGTTATACATACATACATACTTATTAAATTCCTATTATTCAGGTGCGAATTATTCAAGTGATGTGTGCTTTACAGAATTGTGAAAAATAAAAAAAAAAAAAAAAAAATATTTCGCATTTATTTATTTATTTTTTTTTCGCATTCAAATGTTGTATATTTTATGAAATAATTTTTTTTTTTTTAATAAGATTAAGGGAAGAAATGATCTCGTAATTTCAATTGATGATATTTATTTAATAATAGGTTAAGCATCATAATTAACTATAAATTTTTCAAGGATTTAAGATATTAACTCTGGTTGACAAAAATAAGCATTTTGACGGACTTGTATATGAATTTTTCCAAGCGATTTCCAAAAAATCTTTGAAATACATATACCTAATATCTATATATTATTTCATAATTCCTTTTTATTCCGTTTTACTCAGCCATTACTGTAAAATAGTTTAGGATCCTATTTTTTGTCTATGAGTAAAGAAAGATTTCTTGATCTATATAGAAAATTATAATTTTTTGAAATGAAAGCAAAATTCCTTTAATGCTAAAATAACAAAAAAAAAAAAACTTTACGTTTAAAGCCAATTAATTTAAATTTAAATATTAGCAGAACTGACTTAGATACAACGGACAATTATTAACCAAAGAAATATCTTAAAATAAAGAGTGGAAGTCAATTGTGTCAGTTTTTGGATAAAAATGTCCACAAGTCTAAGATTAGTTCATTAAAATTTTGAAGCCGCAGTATAGACTAACTATATTTGTTTTTAAATAGGTATCTAAAAAAAAAACCTAAAAAAAAGTTTACTATTAAAAGTATTAAAATGAAATTTAAAGGTTTTAGTATAATAATAACATTATGATAGTGATGTAAATGATCCTTTACTCAAATTGTAAAAAATAAAACATTGTATGTGCCCAAAAAAATATTTCTTAGTGAATAAATAGAAAAAAAATATACATATGTACAAAAATATACATATATGTATACATATGTACAAAAATTATCATAAGTCTTTTAACCTGTTAGTAAGATTTTTATTCAAGTTTTGCATTATCGCATTAAATTCTGGGGAATTAAAATCTTTGTACTAATTATAGATATGGGCGGTTATTTGAAAAATTGTATAGCAAAAAATTTATTACCAGAATAAATTTAGATTATCTGTTTCATGCCAATAAGAATACTTCCATAAATAACTAATGAATACTTAATAATACCTTTGGACTCAGACAATTCAAGGAGATTCTGGGAAACTATAACCGGAAAAAATATACTACCTATGATTTTATTGAGTAAAAATAAATTGAGAATTTTAACAGGATTCCAGGATGGCTAAAGGGACACTTAAAAAAATTTGGAACAGAAAATGACGATACATGCAGATTCTGTCAAGAGGAAGAGGAAACACCAGGTAACATACTCAAAAACTGCGGAGATTTACTCCGAGTGAGATATGTGTACCTACGAGTATATTGCTTTATCAAAGATGAACTGCCAGCAATAAACGCTATACAAATTTTAACTTTTTTAGAAGCAACACGGCTGACAGAAGTATTATAAGTGTAGGGAAGATCCACAACACGCAGGGGTAGCACAATTGATGTACATCAAAAGGTGTAATCTAATCTTAATAATACATTACAAAGTTATTTCCACTCGTATAAGAAGCATAGAACACATCCACTTAGTTATTTATTATTTCTATTTTACTAAGCTTCAGTTTTCTGGAATCATTAATTTCACAAAACTGTTACTCAGCTATAGCTATACTCGTAGTATAAGACTATGAAACACAAATTTTATTATTTGTGCTCCATCTATTGTCTTATACAGAAAGTAATTTTATTTCTATTTTATTATATATTATGATATGATATTAATAAAATTGTATGTGATTTTTTAATTAAAAGTCTAAACTGACAGACCTTTTTATATATGTATATATATAAATGAAATGTACTAATAACTTAATAATTTTGTTTCAACTTATACAATGTACAATATTGTGGTTTGTTATGCATGAATATTCATAATATCATTCACCAAATGTTTTGGGGTAATAATTACATTCAGATGTTGAAGTTGATGATGCTTTAGTCATATACTATACAATAAAAATTAAATATGTATCTATAAAGATGATTCTATATGATCAAGTATTAAATATATACCTTTGGATTAAAGAAATTTTAGTTGTACTGAGTTGTATAGAATGTGTAATGTATATATGTCATATTTAGGTTGATATGTAGATTGCCATTAATAATGGTGTATGGTAATTGGCCCCAAAAATAATATAACATATAAATTAAATTTAAAGAAAATGAAATTTTTTTTTATTTTTTTATTTGTTAAGAATAAAATAAGAAAGAAAAAAAAAAAAACACAAAAGATACTTTGTGAAAGTTTGAAAGTGCTAAAAATTTCACTTGGAATTTTGTTATTTTTGTTTTTTTTTTTTTAATGAATGTTATTTTCATTTTCATCAGTAGATAAATTTTATTTCATACTTTATCATAATGTTTTTTTTTGTTTCTTTTTCTTATACATATTAATTACATGTAAAATAATAAATGAGAAATATAAAAAAATTTAGTGATAAATTAAAAAATGTATAAAAATAACAACTATATAATCTCATTATAGAAATTAATTATCATTTTTCTATAGTACCAATTGAATCTTTACCTTTTTTTTAGAAAATTAATGAATTGAAGACGATCAGTAAAGAAGGAAGTAAAACGAACAGGAATAATTTGTGTAAGATCGTAAAAAATTTCAAAGGAATTTTATAAAGGTGTTATCCTAAAGTAAAAATAAATATTTAGATTTCTTTATATTTAAAATTTCAATTAAAAGCGAAGGTAGATGGAAGGTAGGTAGATAGAAAGGGGCTACAGATGCACACTTACAACAGAGTAAAAAAACTGATCTATTATGTATCACCAGGATCAATTTTTCTCTTTAATAAAAGATTGGAAACTTATATATAACATACAAGTACTGTAAATCAATTAAATCTATGCCTTCGACAGATCGAAAAGGTTATTTAAAAAGAATTTCCTCAGAAACTTTTTTATTTTGAGAGAAAGAGCTGGTCATTCAAATAAAATGTGAAGGATTAATTTCTCTTGCTTGTCATTTTTGCTTTGAAAGTTTGTGAAAAGGTCGTATGTCCTAATCTTTTCCATGTCTGTCGATGAACAGAGTTCCCTTTGAAACCGATATTGCGGTGATTTACGAATAAGATTAATTAATTAAAAAACAAAAATTTTAAAAAAGTTAATAGAGCTGTAGAAAAACAAAAAATTTTAATGTAAATTTTCTTAAGACATTAACTAAATTTTCCTACTCATTTTAAATTATCATTTATAGCATCGCTTTTTTTTACATCCTTTTAGTCGGATGCTAAACTTATAAGTCTGGGACGAAATATCTTGGGACAATAATGTTTAAAGTAATATGGGGTCATGTTGTGATTTACTCAAATAATAAATAAAATTTAATAAGGAAATTGTGAAATATTTTATCCTACCATTAGGAAATTTCTAGCATGTATGGAATGTATAAACATAAGTGAAAAGAGATTTGGTATAAACTATATAAGCAAAAACTTAGTTATGATTTTGTGTAGGATTTCTTTTTATTGTTAACTATTGTAAAATTAATGTAAACATAAATAAAAAAAAAAATTTTTTTTAATTCGCTTTTTTTTTCTTTTTTGTTTCACTTTTTAGAAAAAAACAAAACAAAGATAAAACAACTAGAAATTGAAAACGTGATGAGTATTATTTAAAGGAAAGTGTAAGTTGTCCTAAATATATTGTTTTATAGGTTTTAGTTACAAAAAATTTCTACATGATTTATATTTTTACATATGGAAGTTATTATATCCCCAAAATATTAAAAAAAAATTTAAATGATAATTAAAAGTTGATGAAAAGTTGAAATTTTAAAACTTGTATTTAATTTTCATCAGCTAACCAACACTTTATTATATCTGTATGAACTATGTTCAAGGGGATAATAAATTTGCCATTACGTTTACTTCTTTCTTTATATGGAAATAACTCAGTATCTATTCAAGCTAGCTATCTGAAATTTAGTGAAAAGGTGTCGTGTTACATGCCAACAATTTTTGTAAAATTTGGTTGGTCTAAAGTAGCCAGTTCAGGCTTCTTGCACCTCTTGGAACTTAATGAAGCTAGGCGCCTGAAATCTTACAAATGATGATCACATGCTCGGGTAGCTGCCATACAACTTCTCTTTTTAAATGAAAATAACTCAGTGCCTTTTGAAGCTAAGTATCTGAAATTTAGTGAAGGGATTTCAAGCCGGTTCAGGTTCCTTGCACCTCTTGGAACTTAATGAAGCTAGGCGTCCAAAATCTTATAACTGATGATTAAGTTTTATGGCAATAACTTCTGTAAAATTTGTTTGCGCTTGTGTAATAGATTAGGGTAGCTGTCATACAACTCCATAATTTACATAAATATATCTCTGTACTTAACGTCGGTACTAAAACATCTGAAAGTTTTTAAAACATGGTCAAGTTTTAGTTCATACGGGTATCCCAAAGTTGACACAGTCTACTCTACTGCACTTTTCCTCGTTGTATCCTTTTTTTAACCCCTTTCCAAAAAAAAATTTTGAAAAAATGTGCCTAGTTTCACTCTATTCGTTCGTCTATTTACAAAACTTCTACAGCGTTAAAGATAGAGAAAAAAAATTTTAACCATGCGTAGGTCTCATAAAAAAAGTAAGGTTGTAGAACAACTTTTTCTTGTAGTCCTATCCATTACGAAGCTAAAGCCCTATTTTTAAATGCGTATATCTCATGTTTTGCTTAACATTTTCTCAATCTGAAAACGCCAGTCGACATGAATTTTTTTGTTAATCAATATTAAAACAATATTAAATCAATATTCTACATTGTTTTTAAAATTTAGTATATAAATTTACCGTTATGTGAAAATCAAAATTTTGCACGATTTTTCTACTTTCATAACCCCCGCACGCGTTTTAGATAGGCACTGCACTTGAAATTTTAAGGTAAGAAAGAACTTTTTGAATTAGTATAAGTTTTCTCAAAAAAATGTTTGAATCCCACCCTCTATTTAAGAGCTATTAAGGTTCAAGAATTGAAAATTTGCAGACACCTGTACAAATTTTTCTTCGGAAAGACATAAAAGTTGAAGCTTCAATATTATATTTTTACGTGTGTTAACCATTTTGCTTAGTTATATAGGATTCCGGACTTATAGACAGTCCCTCAAAATTTCAAAAATGTCCTATTTTCACATTTTTTCTTATTAAATAAAATTTTCAAATTTTAGTGCAGAGTCACAATTCTAAACAGTTTGTATTATTTTTTGGAAATGTGCGCGTTTAACCATTGGATTATATTCTTGTTTTTATTCAAATAAAATATTATGTGTTAGTATTTTTTATTATAGAAAACTAATTAAAATTAGTTTCTTATATAAAATATTTAATTATTTTTATAATTTTAAGGAGTGATTAAATCAATGCATAAGTGAAATAAAATGCGTCAAATAGAGAAAAAAAAGTGTTATTCTATATTTTAAATCAAACATTTTACATGGTAATAAAATTTAAAAAGATATTAATAAAATGGAATTAAATCTGCAAAATCAGGAGAGTATAGAGTTATTATAAAACATTCTAGAATTGCAATTATTTCTATTTTAGTATCAACATTGCAATGATATTTTTAAAGAGGAAAATTTTGAAAAATCAATTGACATTTTATTTTATTTTAAACCAATATAATTAAATAAAGCCACATGTTGAATAACCCATTGAATCCCATGTGTATCACCGATGCATATCACTTAAATGTTTCAAAATCTCGTGCTCACCGGTCAACTTGCGTTAAATTGAACGTGTATCACCAGTAAACATTACTGAATGTTTTCAAAATCTCAAATCAATATAATGTACTATTTTTCACTTTATAATTGTTCACCGGTGATACATTGGAACTTAACGCAAGTTTACTTTTATGTTTATCTGTGAGCACGAAATTTTGAAACATTTGAATAATGTATGCCGGTGAATTATACGTGGAAGGCAACGCAAGTCTTCTTATGGTACGCAAGTCTTCTTATATCCCCTTTTTTATATTATGTACGCAAGAAGACTTGCGTACATAATATAAAAAAAAAAAAAACACTTTTAACCAGTCAAAACTTTTTATTAAAATAGGGTTCAGTTTTGAAAGAGAACTACAGAAAATGTATTATACACATATAAAAATATAATGTTTTTTTACATTTTAAAAAAAAAATGTTCACATGTGTCAAGTTCATTGAGAATTCATGAGAATTTCAGATGAAAGTTAAATTCTGGAGTACTGTAAATAAATCATTACGCTGGCTAATACAATTCTAAAATAAAAATCATAAAATTTTGTTATATTTTATTAATTAATTAAATACGAAAATTATTTTTTTTCATTTAATTTGACACTTTTATTCAGATCGATCGATAATTTGAGAATTAACAGTTGTAAAGTTACTAATTTAATCAAACAAGATATTTAGGCTAAAAAAAAAAACTGGATATTTATAGGTTACATAACAAGAAAGAAACAAATTATTTTGAATATATACCTACTTACACGGTGGTACACAGCAATACACATACAACATACATTATATATACATTATAAGGTACACAAAATATATGAGTAAATTGATTTTTTAAATTCACACCTTTTTAAGGTGTATATAGTGTTGTAGTGTGGTGTATAGGTGAATGTAGTGCAGTATACGTATTAAATAATAAATATTATTTATTTTATTTTTTACATTATATTATTATATTTTATATTATATTTAAATATGACCGGCGTTTAAATCTGATACGTTCGTTAGAAAGAGCGGTTATATACGCCCTACTGTCTACACCAATAGTTAGATACATCAAATTTTTACGAAACTGATACAGTTTTTACTTTAAAAAAAAAAAAAAAAAGTCTTTAAACCTGTACATACGCTCTTATTCTCTTAATTTATGCAATATACCTAAATGGGTATAAAAAATATTCTAAATAATTAAAATATTAGTTACAAATATTTTATTTATTAAGTAATACTCATTTATCTTTAGATGCGATGTGTGATTAGATGTCTGTGTAAAACATACACAAGTAAAAAACATCGTTACAGAATAACAAAAAAAAAAACTAAATAAAATAAAATAAAATGAAGGAAATGAGGTAAAAATTAGAAAAATATTTACAAGATCTTTATAAGATATTATAATTAATTTAAATTTTTTATTTAATTTCTATATACATATACCTAATTCTATTTTCATTTACTTTTATTACAATTTTATAATTTTATTTTTGTTTTATAATATATAGTAAAAATAAAAATAATTAAAATAAGAAAAACAAAAAAATAAAAATAAAAATAGTAATAAATAAAAATAATAATAATAAAAAAAAAACTAAAGATATCTGTTTTATTAAAATTTCTTTTCAAATCACGGTAAATTGATAGCCAATTGTAAAAAACTTTATTTTTATTTTTAAGATTCACTTTTAATGATAGTAAAATTAATGTGTTATTATTGTAAGAATTTAACAAAATACACATACCTATATAAAAGTGTAAATAAAATAAAATGTCATATAAAATAAAGGATTTTAAAAGTAGTTTATTTTCAAAAAGAAAATAAAAAGTATTCCAGAATTGCAATTATTTTCCCTTTAAAATTTTATAATTTTTCTTAATTTTTTCTATAAGTCAAAATTTCAATAATCAATAGACATTTTTATATGGGGCCTCGGTGGCCTAGTGGGTAAGAGCGTATAAAATACGATGTAAATACCGATGATGTGTGGGTTAGAATCCTACACACGTCGTAAGAGTTATTCCCTCCTTACGACATTTACAGACACGCCTGAACAGAAAAGGTTGTGTAATTTCCTGTCCACATTTATGTGGCAGAAAAATGCATTAAAAAAAAAAAAAAATTTTTTTATATTTAATTTTAAGAAAACTCTGAATTTATATTTAGATTATTTTATTTTAAAGGGTATAAGTCTTACCTTGCAACATTTAATGTAGATCTATTGTATTTCCCCTTTTACTACGTGTTATGAATTTTGACTTCACTTATAATATTTCTGTCTGGCTTACTACCTCTAACAAATTAAAGATCTGTAGGAAGTTTATTGTTGGCAGTTTATCTTCGATAAAGCAATATACTTCTAGGTGCATATATATCATGCTCGGTGTAAAGTTTAGCAGTTTTTCAATTTGTGTTCTGGAGATTCCTTTTCTTTTTGACAGAATTGTCTTAAATATTCCATCATTTTCTATTCCAATTTTTAATTAATCATACTTAATTACTTAAAAAGTCATTTTCGCATCTTACTTTTAAATAATTTGTTCTGTAGTTGTTTAAATTACCTCTTGGAAAGGTGGAGTACAAGAATTTAATGATAATTTATTTATATTTTTTTATCCTAAGGGAGGTGGGAATCTTCCAAAGAGACTAAGAATTTACCCTTGATAGGATAATGTCAGATTCTTACTGATTAAATCCACCTGCCCCTTTAGACAATATAATGGGATGAAACCCTTACTTGCGAACGCAGTATATTGGTTAGGGAGTAGGGATAGAAATGGATAGGAAATGGATACGGAAACATTGAATTGGGTTTGGGACTGTAAGGAAACAATGAATCCGCCTATTATTATTACTATTTTGCTAACAGTGACTATAGCCGTTACAACAGTTCAAACATGTAGTAGTATAATATAACACCTTACTGCATAAGATAATTATTGAAAGCAACCCCCACTGTCATTGTAACAGCTATTATTATTGGTATTAGTATTAGTATTCTTATTAATATTATTATTATTTTACTACCTATATGATTAAAAGTTAATCGCTTTATCTCTACCGAAAATTAAAATTTATCTTTAGAATTTTGTAAACAGATAAATAGACATTCGAACCGATTCAATCTAATCAGCCCTTTTTTCTTCAAATGTGGTGTTTAAAAAATGTATTAGAAAATGCTATTCACACATTCAATAGATAAACTCCTAAAAAAATAAAAAAAACACTTTAGCAGAACAAAAAAAAAAGAATTCATTTTCGAACTAATGATAATAAAAAAAATAAACAAATTCTATAAAACTTCCAATTAAGAAAGTGAAATAAAATAAATGCAATTAAAATATAATACAAACAATATATTATGAAAGAATGAAAATGGCTATTAGGAGCTAATTGTTTGTTAATTAAAGTATGTAATTAAGTTATCTTATATGTATATATAAATGATGTGAAATGTTGAATAGATATTAAAACAAAATAGTATTCAACTTATATTCTAGTTAAAATAATAGAACTATAATCAAAAATCTGACGTTGGTCAATATTATATAGAAGCATTAAATTAAAAAAAAAAGAATTTGTGTTTCATAATCTTATATACAATAACTATGACTATTTTAGTGAAAAGAATGAAAAAATTTGAAGTAAGAGATGCCCTATTCCCAAGAGATGGCCTATTTGAAGAGCATAGTAGTATAATAAAAAAAAAACACGAGGAAGAGTGCGGCAGAGTAGACTATGTTAACTCTGGGATACTCCAACCAACCCCATTTTACAGAAGTTATTACCATAAAACTTGATGTTCTTTTACAACATTTCTGTTGCCTATAGATAAATTATGTTCTATTATAAGCAAGCTTCACGAAACTGCTACTCCAGCACAACCAAATTTTACAGAAGTTATTGGCATGCAACTTGACATCTGTTCATGAAACTTCAGATACCTAACTAAAATAGATACTGAGTTATTTTTATATAAAGAAAGAAGTTGTGTAACAGCAAGTCGAACTCAACTGTTGAACTATCTGGATTTAAATAGATAAACTACCAATTTTACCAAAGGAATGTAGTAAACATTTTAGAATCCTAGCTCCTTTATTTTTTGTGTTATCTTGCAGTTATATCTTAATTTGATTTTGATCCGATTCATACACTTGCATCTAAATCTAGCTCGACTTCTTTAAGGTATCTCAAACGTAATGGCAAATTTATTATACCCTTGAACATACGTTCATACAAGCATAAATATAACAACACAAATATCAGAGAACATTAGACGGGAGAAAAAGATGTTTTAAATTTCAATATTTGTGTTTCATTATCTAAATAAATAAATTTAAATATATTACATGTTATTACGTGCCTAACCAGGCTTAATTAAAATACTGAACTGTGAAAATTAGGGTTAGTTTGGTTGTAATTAAAAATGTATATAATTTAAATATAATTCCTTTCTGAAAAGAGTAAATAAGGAAAAAACTGAAAGAAAAAAAAGATTTCGAGTGTAGTGGAAGTGTTAAGAGATTGACAAAAACAAATTAAGTCAAAGTTTATCTATAATACCGATAAATCGAAAATCTATAATCCCAATACTATAAGTTTTGATATTTTGCAATATTGCAAGACAAATAATTATTTAGACCGTTTAATGTGTTTTCTATACACAAAATGCTTGTAGTTACTTCTACTTACTAAATGTATTTTTTTGTATATTTTGAATATCGATATGGTATTAACATAGATACTAGTCGATATAATATTATAAACCCTATGCTGGTTTAACAAGCAGTTATCTTATTTCAATATGATCTGAACAGGGTTTGTCGAATCCTATGAATCCTCTAAAAACTGAAATTTTTAAATAAAAAAAATTTTCCCCATTTCCAAAAATATTCTCATTTTATTTAAACTGAAATATAATAAAATTAGTTAAATCATTTGTATATTGTTGTTGTATTGTGTTTGTATTTTGTTTTATAAATCGATTAAGAATTCGATTCAATTTTCAATTATGACGAATATGATTTCCGTAACGGTATAATAAAATATATATGGCATATTAATGATGTATCAATACATAATAAATATTATTTATAAATATATGTATAAAACTTAAATTATAGAAAATAAATTATGTAAAAATAATTTTAATTCATTTATATAACTCACAAAATATAAATCACTAATAATATAAATAGATATAGTATTGGGTTAATAAATGTTTAAGCAGTTGGTTCTGTCTATAGTAAGGGAAAAAATGTCTTAATATGTTATAATTAAGAGAAATGAATTAAATTAATGGAACAAATGTTAGTATATGAATTTGTAATTATTTCAAAAAATATAATTTACTATAATATATAAAGATATTTTGTAAAAATTTTCAAGGTTTTGTTATTCTTAAGTTGTTAACATAACTTTTTGGCACATTTTCAAAATAAATTTGCAAAACATGTGCCTATTAATTTCAATCTGTCCGTCCGTCTGTTTACAAAACTTCTACACCGTTAAATTGCACAGATAGTGCAATGAAATTTCAACCGTGGGTAGATAAAAAAATAAAAAAATAATGTTGTAGAATAACTTTTTCATGTAGCCCCATCTATTAAGAAGATACAGCTCCTCCAACTTTGAAAAAGCCCTACTTTTAAATATTTATATCACATGTTCTGCTAAACATTTTTTTCAATCTGAGAATGCCATTCGACAAGACTTTTTTTACCTTTGAAAATAATCAAAATTATAGAATTTTTTTTAATTTACTATTTAAATTTACCGTTATGTGAAAATGAAATTTTGCATGATTTTTCTTCTTTCACGCTTTTAGATAGAGACTTGAAATTTTGAAGGAAGAAAGAACTTTTAGTAGCGTAAGTTTCTTTAGGAATTTTTTTTGTTCCACTCCCTGTGGAAAAATGAAAATTTGCTATTTTTAGACATCTCTAACTTAGACACCTGTATAGAAATTTTTGTTCGGCAAGTCAAAAAAATCCTATTTAAATCCTATTTTCTCATTTTTTCTTATTATATGAAATCTTCCAATTTTGGTGCAAAGTTACAATTCTAAACAGTTTGTATTGTCTTTTGGAAATGTGCACTTTAAAAAACGTTGTTTTATATTTTCGCTTGTTATAATATATTACTGATCTGAGATCTCTCCTACGACTTTATTTTATCGTGATCTTTCATAATGTCACACCTGGACATATGCAAAAAAACTGTTTTAATATATGTATAATTTAAAAAAAAAAAAAAAGACAAGGTCGAATGTAAACCAACGGGTTTTAAAAGCGCACATTTCCAAAAGACAATACAAACTGTTTAGAATTGTGACTTGCATAAAAATTTGAAAATTTCATGTAATAAGGTAAAATAGGAATTTTTTGCAATTTTGAGAGGCTGTAAGTCCGGAACCCTACATAATAACTCTTAAACAAGGGGTGCCAACAAAAAACTGATGGAAACTGATACTAATTGTAAAAGTTATTTCTTGTCTCAAAATTTCAAGTTCCTATCTCAAAGTGAGCCGGAGTTATGAAAAAGCAAATATCATGCTAAATTTGGTTTTAACATAACGGTAACTTTAAATAGTAAATTACAAAATATTGCATAATTTTGATATTGTTTTCTAGAGGTAAGAAAATTTGAGGTCTTCTAGTGTTTTTAGATAGTAAAACTACTACATAGAGCCTGATATATACATCTGAAAATAAGGTTTTTTTTTGCAATTTTGGAGGGCTGTAACTTTGGAACCCTATATACAATTAAAAGAAACCATTAATACACATAAAAATATATTACTGGAGCTTTAATTTTTTTGTCTTGCCGAAGAAAAATGTGAACAGGTGCCCAAGTTACAGGTGTTTAAAAATAGAAAATTTTTAATTTTGGAGCCCTAATAGTTCATAAACAAGGAGTGGCAGCAAACAATTTTCTGAGCAAACTTATACTAATTCTTAAAGTTCTTTCTTGTCTCAAAATTTCAAGCTCCTATCTAAAAACGTGCGAATGGCGTATATACGCGTTTAAAAATAGGGCTTTTTCAAAGTTTGAGGGGCTGTAGTTCCCTGATGGATGAGGCTACATGGAAAAGTTGTACCACACAATAAATTTTTTTATAACATCTAGCCATAGTTAAAATTTTTTTTTCTCTATCTTTAACGGTGTAAAAGTTTTGTAAACAGACGGGCAGATTGAGGCACAGACAGAGAGAAACTAATAGGCACATTTTTCAAATTTTTTTTGCAAATCTGCTAAAAACTACTGAACTATTAATAATATTATTATTAATATTAAAATAAATTACAAAATTAGCATTAACTTTCTTGACTATATTATGAGTTGTTAGTTATCTTTTTACATATTATGAGTGCAATATAACTTAATACCTGTTACTTTAAAAATGTATTTTATATATTATAGTCTATAATTGTATAATATGTATAGATGTGAATACTTTATATATATATATATATATATATATATATATATATATATATATATATATTTGTATGAATTCAATTTTATTACTAGCTTAAATGTGTATAAATATATGTATATGTATATACTGTATGTGCACATTTTGTTTTACATATTATATTACATGTAGAAATAAACATAAATATACATATATACATATATATATATATATATATAAATATATTTAATATGAGTAATCATATGCGCCTGTTATGCATACTTTATAATATGAATAAGAAAAAAAAATTTAAAAACTAAAAAGAAAATTTTTGTGGTCGCCGTTCTTCTTGTTCTTCTTCTTTTACTAGCAGATAATTTTTTTTTTTTTTTTTTGAAATCTTTTACTGTTCCTGTTACTGTGATTGTTGACTGTTGTTGTTATAAAATCTCTGTAAATCTTTATATGGAAAATTATTTTCTTGTTTGTTTGTTATGTTTTTTTTTTTTTTTTTTTTTTTTTTTGATTTTCTTGTTCTGGGTTATTTTTCTTTTATTATTATGCATTCGAAAAATCTATATATTCTAGGTAAAAAAAAAATAAGAAAAAAAAATTAAGGAAAAATCGTAAGTCAGCCAGTCATTTTGATCGATGATGATCAAGTTAGTTAGTTTTCATAAGATCGCGTTTAAGGAAAGTTGAAAGAAAAAAATTTTCTTCATTTCTTACATTTGTTTTTTTTTTTTTTTCTTGGTGACTAAAAAAAAAAAATTATCACACATTTTCCCATATAGGTAATATAGGTACATATAGGTAAATATAAAAATAAAAAAAAAAATAGTACTGCCAATGGGAATATAAATTAAATAACAAATTAAATAAATATATTATATAGTCATGCAAATATAAGAGAAAAAAAAAGGATAGAAGATAAAAAAAAACAACAAAAAAAAAACAAAAAGGGACTATAAATAATGTGGAAGTGTAAATTTTAAAAATTAAATAAACAAAAAAAAAAAAAGAAATGTTCTATGAATTTAATTAATTTGTTAATATAATAATAAAGTTTTACATTATTATTTTAATTATATTTAATATACATATGAATAAATATTAAATTTTTGTACATATACATAAAAGAAATTTGATAATATTTGTAAATTTATGTTTAAATAAAAATTATTTAATTAATAAATGAAATTATTTAATTAAAATAATTAAATTGATACAAAAAATATGAAAAACTATAATTAATTCTTAATAAAGGTGTTACTATTTTAAATGAAAATTTCAAAATTTCAAAAATAGGTACATATTGTAAAATTCATTTCAAATTATAAATACAATTTTTTGAAAAAGAAAAATGCAATAAACCTCTTGTATATACATACATATAGAATAATTGTTTCGGGAAATTGGTCAATTCCTTTTTACTATTAACATTAATAATTAAATATAACTATAACTATACATAAATACATACATACATATATATTGTTAAATGACAGAACCATATTACTTTATTATTATAGTAACTGTACCATAAGTCAAATGTGTGTCTAAGTTTTTAAAGATTCACTTTTAATTCACGAAATTAAACTATATATACTTTGTTACAAAAAAAAAAAAAATGAAAGCATTTTATTAGGTCTTTTGATAATTTGAATTTGAATTTAATTTTTATCTTTTTAATTTTACATTTTAATATACATATACAGACATACATATACATATGTAAACTGAAAATTTAAAAATTAATAAAATATTAATTTCAAAAAATAATTTTCACAATAAAAAAATAGGCAAAAAAACAAAAATAAAACATGTTATAATTAAATATTAAATACTTTTACTTTCATCATTAAAATAAACATTTCTTTTTTTTTTTTTAATCTTTATATAAGACAAAATAAATAAAAATTTATTCATTTATTTAATAAAATATGTATAAAATTATTTATTATTAAATAATAATTTAAAATAAATACTCTATATATTAAATATTATAATAAATTCAAATGCATTACAAATATTTAATAAAAATTAATTTAATAACTGCAAAAAAAAAAAATAATAACTGTAAAACAAAAAATTAACGGGACTAATTAAAATGAAAATTTTAAATATTTTTTTTTCGTTTTGTTTTGTTTTATTTTTTCGTGTATGTGTTAAATTATAGATATTTATTAAAGAATAAATTTGAATTTTTAATTTATTTGTTTTTAATTTTTAAATAATAGAAGAAGTGAAAATAATGTATATATATATACATATATTAATAAATTTTTTATTAAAACATAATAAATTTTAATAAATTTAATAAAGAAATAAAATAAAAGTAAAAAAAAAAAGTAAATAAATCAAATAATATTATGGATACATGAATAAACTTCTATACAAAAATAACCGTTAATTTTTATTTTTATTTTGTGCAAATTTTAAAAATAAATAATAAATAAAATAATAATAATTCAAATTAAATTAAATTATATTAAAAGAATAATTTAATAAATAAAAAATAAAAAAATAAACATTAGTATATAAAATATGATTTTTTATGGCACAAGTAAGTAATTAAAAATTTTCAATTATTATAATTATAAAATATAAATAACTGTTAAAAAATTAATTATTTATTTATCCTTTTTGTTAATGTTCTCCATATAAATCTCAGTCTACTTAGAGTCTTTTTTGTATATGAACATATGTTAAAGGATATAATAAATTTATATGTATAATAATTTTGCCATTACATTTATGACAATTTACGTGCGCACAATAACTTAAAATGAAAATGGAGCTGTAGGATTTTGAAATTTTTACAACGTCACTTTTGTAAAATTTTTAGTTTCGCTATTTAAATGCAGTAACTTCGGCCAACGGATTAGAGTAGCTGCCATACAATTTCTGTCTTTATATGGATATAATGGAGTGCGTCAATTGAAGGTAGGTATCTGAAGTTTTTGTGAAAAGGGGTTAAGTTGTAGGCGAATAACTTTTGTTTTGTTGGTCTAGAGCTGCCATACAATTTCTTTTTACTTTAATTCTATCTTTTACTTTTTTGCTCTATTTATAAAAAAAAAAAATATGTTCAACAAGCGTTATTTGCTGTTCAGTTTCATCATTTTTAGACTTTAGACGTTTTGTAACTTTAGATTCACTCACTTATTGTTAACTGGAATTTGAACTTTTATTGTTGTTAATTTTTTTTTTAAATAAATGTGGACAGGAAATTATATAGCCTTTCCTGTTCAGGTGTGGCTGTAAATGTCGCAAAAGGGAATAACTCTTTCGATGTGTGTAGGATTCGAATCCACACTCCCTCGGTGTTTACAGCGTATTTTATACATTCTTACCCACTAGGCTATAGAGGCCCCTTGTTGTTAATTTAAAATTTATTAAATTTTCTCTAAAAAAATATCACATTTATCCTTTATTTGTACTTTTTAGATTTCATGTTTCACAATCATACAAAACTACTGAACGAATTAAAGTTTGTATAATTAGGAGGTTCTTTGATGCATATAACAAATGTCTGCTCGTAACCTTCACATCAAATATAACAAATCAGTTTAGTAAAAAGTTACATTATAATATAAAGCTGATGAACAACGTCATTATTGTAAAGGGTCTTAATTTAACTGTATATATATATATATATAGTATATAATACTATCATGCGATAATTAATTAATAAATCTAAATCTTAATCTAAATTTAAATCTGTTATATGGTATATATAGATATTAATTTAATAATATCTTTTTCTCATGAAAATATTTTTTTAGTTTTTCATTTCCTTTTTTTTTTTTAGAATCATTTGCTTATGATGACCCAATTAAAATCACGTTAGTTTTAATTTTCATTTGGAATTTGTAATAATAGTAAAACAATAAAATATAAAACAAAGAAAAAAAAATTTTTCATTTTTTAAAAAGATCATTTAATTATGTTACTATATTTATATTATAATATCTTAAAGGTGAAAAATAACATTTTATTTTTAGAGGTCATTTAAAGGTCAAGGATTAAATTTTATTCAAAATAGGTACTATAAAAACTTTCTTAATAAAAATATAATAAAAAAAAATAAAATAAACAAATTATAAATTATCTTGTTTATCTGTTAAAATCTTAAATACTTCATTTTTTGCGAATTTTTTTAGAGAAATTCTTGGTGTCATTACATTTTCAACATGAATATTAACTATAAAAATAAAAACAAACAAACAAAAATAAAAACCAAAAAATATAATAAACAATTAAAAATATTTTCATAACTTTTATGTTTTGTGTAAAAATTTCTTAAGCGCAATAAAATTTAATTGCTTTAAAAGATAATTAGTGTTACTATATATGATAGAGTTAATTTGTTAAGAAAAATTCTTTTATATTTTTTTTTTTATACATTTTACCTATAACAGAGAAAAAATATAATTTTAAATTTCAAACTTTGAACATTATAGTAAAAAAAAAAATAATAAAGGAATAAAAAATTTTCAAAAAGAGAAGATTTTTCTATTCATTGAAACAGTGATCCCAAGAAAAAAAAAATATCTGTTTTATAATATAGAAAGTGTTAAGTTGTAACATTTCAAATATCCAAAAGTTATTAATAACAACATTAGATAATTTTAATAATTAAACTATTCTTGTATCTAAACGTGTATCTTTCAGAAACGTCCAAAATTTAAAAAAAAAAACAAAAAATTAAAATTAAAGAAAAGATTAAACATTGTAGATCGACTCTTTATTTTTTCTTTTTTACAGTCCGGGACATCTAAAACGAAAAAGAAAGGGTTAAAATCCATCCATGGTTTTAGATCCATCAAAAAATTGAAATACGAAATTAAAACTGATAGGAGATTCATTTTATGAATACAAAAATCTATTCATGATCATAGCTCTATATTTTGATGCTTATCTTCTTATTTTATTCTTCAAAAATATTTGATAAAATAATTTAAAGATAGATTTAATTTTTGTTGAATATCTGCTACTTTTAAAAAATGTTATTCAATATAGCATAGAAAGTACAAAGATAATTGTGTTTTAGCTGCGTCCTATTGAAATTTGAAAGCTGTCTTAAACCAGCTAAACAGATAACCTTGTAGACAAAATTTAAGGCCGTTTACGAATAATGAAGACTACACAGAAAAATTAATTATTAACCCAGAAAATTTTGAAAAAAAAAAAAATGGTCAGATTATAACAGTAGAGTTACGTAACAACAAGAATTAACTTAAGAGTAATGAAGATCACAACAGATGCCCGATTCAGTTTTTACTTTGAATGGAGTTTATGTGTTTATATGTGTTTAGATACCACATAAACATTCATATGGTAATAACTTTACTCTGCAATTTCTAAACGATTAAAATTGAATATAAATTTCAACTGTCAGTATCAGATGGGAACATTTATTTATTTCAAACAAAATAAATTAATGTAAGTATTAATGTAAGTAAATATGTATATAAGATTATAATATTAAAATTTGTTTATTAAACATAACTTTGTCATTTCAAAACGACTTTATCTGTTTTAGATTAACTGTAACTCCACTAGAATAAGAAATGAAAAGTACTCCAGTTGATTGAGTACAAAACAAGACAATATTGGTAAAGTATTGAATAAAGGAAGGCATCTCTAATATTTAAAGAATTAAATAAGGCAACATAAAAATAACTGACATAATATAAAAAATTGATTATTGCTATAAATTTTTAAGGTTATGATAGTTTAAAATGATTGTAAACTTAAAACTTATTAATAATAATAAATACTATAGAATAAGAATAATATTAAATTAATATATTTCGATTTAAAACTTACAGTAGCGCCATCAAACACAAAAATAGATGATAATTTACACATTATTAATAACATTAAGATTATAATACACATGACGTGCAGAATAAAAACGTATACGTATATGTAATGTAGATTTAATATTAACATAATTATAAATTATTGTTATTACATATATATATATATATGTGTATTTCTTTTTTTGTTGTATATTTTTATTTGCTACTAACTTTAAAAATTATTATTAAATATATTATCAACATACGGCCTACGAATTATTTTGTATTTTATTTAATTTTTTTTTTTTTTTTTATATATAATATAATAAATCTTAAATCGTTCTTATATAATATATAATATACAATATATAATATACAAATATATAAAAAAAAAATATGAATAAAAAAAACTGGATTTTAGGTCAGAAAAAAAAAAAATAATAAAAAAAAAATAACAATATGAAATTTTTCATCTTTTATTTATTTTTTTGCTATTTTTTTTTTTTTTTTTGTTAAAAGATAATTTTCCTAATTTTATTCTAAAAATTTTCTTCATTTTTTTTTGTTTCTTTTTTTGTTCTTTTAGAATTTCATTCTATCCATTGTAAATTTATTTTTTATGAGTGCATATTTTTCTATATTCTAAGCTACTCTCGTGATTACTTTCAACCTAATATTAGACATTTTCAAAAAAAAAAAAAGAAAAAAAATAATAAAATAAAAAGAAAACAAAACCTACATATATATATGTATTGTATGTATAATTGCAACAAACAGCAACAACTATGCACAACAAGATTAGAATGTGTTAAAAAATTTTATAAAAAATTACAAAGAATTAAAAAAAAAAAAAAAAAAAAAACAGAACAATAAAAAAAGAAACAAAATGACTTGAAAATGACCAGTAAATGCAGAAAAACTATAAAAAAAAAAAAAATAAAAACAAAAGTTTTAAAATACATACCAGAAAAGAAAAAAAAAAATTTTTTTTTCGTAAACTTTAAATGGACTTCCTTGGATCTGATCATTTGGAAGCAACATAATAACAACCTGTTGCACTAGACCAAACATAAATCCGTTATTGCATCATACACCAGTCATTTTTGTTGTTTTCCTGTTTTTTTTTTTTAATTTTGATTTTTCACTACCAATATTATTTGTAATTTATAAAATCTTGTTAGACTCAATAGATGAAAACTTTCAATTAAGAATAAAAAAATCTTGAACCATTTATTTGAAAATATTATATGACTGGTTATTGGTTTTAGTTTACAGTCACTTTTAACACCTGTAATTACAGAATTTGGCAGACTGGAAAAATATTTTGATTCTCTTTTTCTTTATATTTGTTTTTTTTTTTTTGTTGAAAATGGCAATGTGGGTGGAATTGTTGAACTTATATTGAACTTTCGACATGTCCCAAAAATTACACACTTTAAGAATTATATTGCGACGAATATTAAGAGGAGTAAAGGAAATCTGAACAATAGGGTCGTCGATTATGAGTAAAACGCCATTTGGATTTTTGCCAAGGTAACCTTGCTAATGAAGAATGAAAGACGTCAGTTCATATATGGGAGTTGTACTTCATCTTATGTCGAATATAAGCTTTATATATGTTATCAGTTAGATCCCTACGAGAAAAAGAAGCTTTCCAACAAAAAAGAAAGCCCAAACATTTGGCAGTATTTTTCGCTACATCGAAAATATATTCATTCTTTGCATTTTTTGATTTAGTTGCTAAAATAAAATATTAATATTTAAGCGTTTAGACTTAAATTATTTATGGTTTTAGACCTTTCAATAATTTCTCTTTGAAATCTCAGGATCTCAGGTACGAATTGATTTTTTTTTTTTTGTTGCAAGAGATCAGATAGTTTTGAATTTTAGAAATATTAAACTTTACACTGTTTAGTGTGACGTTAATCAGCTATTTTCGCTAGGTCATAGTTAATAGATTTAGAGATATTTTTTTTTTTTTTTAACTGATTACGGCAGAAGTTAAACTGGGTTTTCTTAAGAAGTGGTAATATAATACTATACCAGAGTGCAATTTTTGGCAATACTTTGTTTTCGATTGAGGATAGAAGACAGTATGTTATTAATGAAAATCATAAAAAGAGGGAGTGCTTAAGCTGAGCATTATGGAAAGACAATATTTATTTCGTACTTGTCGGGCATAAAGTTGTGTCGGGCACAAGAACATGGATGCAACGATTTGAGTGAAAATATTGAATTCATGTATAAAAGGAGCTGCTCAATGACATATTCGATCAAAGGCTTTTGAGATATTAATCGCTTCAACTAAGGTAAGAGATATCAACAACTAAGTTTGAACTGGAATTAGACTTTTGAAAGTATAGTTGTTTTATAATTTGATTGCAAGTTACAATTCTAATATTGTTTTAATATATTCTCGTATACAGTTACCAAATAATTAAAGTATTGAATAAAACGTAGATATTTTGTTTGTTTATGGTCTATGAACTTAACATGTTTTTTTTTTATTTTAGATTATTTTAAGTGCAAATATGTACAAATGAATTTATTTAAACATATTTATGTACATATATAAAATATAATATACGAGTAGTTAATATTATACATTTTTTTTTTTGTATATATATAATATTTTCTATATATGTGATAATACAAGTTGTTGCTCTTATTGCTGTTATAATATTGTTTGTTGCCGCTATAATTGTTGTTATCATTTTTATACACTGTTCCTTTACACCAAATATATGATGTAAATACACATATAGACATATAGTATATATGTATAGTATACATTGGATACTATAGTAAGTAAAGGTTCTGTTTATAAAAGTGATACAGCAATTTATATATAATCTTTTTTTTTTTTTTTTCCTGTACTATTATTATATTATGTACACACATTCTGTAACTACTATTCTAACAATTTTTTTTTTTATTTTTTAATAATATTTATTTTTTTTTTTTTTCATTCTAAATATGTTATGTAGGTCTCAAGAGTATTAAATAATTTAATATAAACATTTATGTATATATACATATAGGTATATCAATTTATATATTTATATTTTAATATACGGACATCTTAAAATATATGTACAGACTACAGACATATAATATATTTAATAAAAAAAAAACAAAAAAAAACAAAAAAAAAATAAAGAAATTTTAATATGTGTAGATGAGTATGTTGTGCAATTGTTGCACAAAAAAAAAGTTGATAAAATGTGGTTAACAAAAGAAAATAATAAAGATTTTATCTATATGTATCTATAATATCTATATCATATTAAATTTATATCTTTATATAAAGTTTAAATTATGTATATATGTATATATCTATATGATTTTCTAAACATATTTTCAGACAAAGTTTTTAGTTATTTTTATTTAGTTAAAGTTTTGTAAACAGCTGTAAAAATCTGTCAACATTGTATAGAAAAAGTCGAAATTTAAAAGACAACATAAATAAAACTGAAATACAGTATAGATCTTCCATTTACCTTTTTAGACTATTTGCATATAAATGTTAAATAAAACATATACGATAAACCAAAAAACAAGGCATTAAGTAAAGCCAAAGTCTTTTAAAGACGCACATTTTCAAAAGGAGAATAAGAACATTTTAGTATTGAATTTTTTGCACCAACTTTTTGTTAAAAACAATTATTATAAAAAAAATCAAAAGATCTCTTCTTCAATTTCACTTTTTTTAATTTTAAGAAAATCCTACATAATTAAAAAAAAATACATTTAATAGATGTAAAAATATTAAGTTGGATCTTTAATTTTGGAAATTTTCTTTTAAAGAAATTTTGCACAGGTGCGTATAAATAGGAATTTTTTAATTTTTAACGTTTGACCTATTTTAAGATAGAGGAAGTATAAATGTATTTTTTTCTAAGGAATCTTATGCTTCTTAAACATCATTTTCCAGTCAAAAGTTCAACATTCTGATTAATTCAACGTAGATACGAAGAATTCAAAATTTTGCAAAACTTTATTTTTCCATATATAGATAAAAATTTAAATCATAAATTCAAAAATTTCCTCTCGTTTGATGTTTTTAGATTGAAAAAATATTTAGCTGTAGAAATTTCAAAATATAGAATTGTTCCCAAATTTAAAGGGTTGTAGCTACGTAACGAGTGCAGTTAAATAAAAATGATTTAGTAATTAATTTCCAAATGACACCAAATCGATACTTAACATTTCATTAGAAATTACTCAATTTCAATACCGTAATTATCAATTTTATACAATGAAATGATAAAAATTTCAGAATTGAAGCTTCATTATCCTAATTATTATATCTCTATTTTAAACTTCATCGAGAAATCCCAACGATGTTTTAGAAATCCTGCCCAAATATGTGCATTATACTTCATCATTGATCATATTCAAACACTTTGTAGATATTAATTGAAGAAATGTTAAAAATGTCGGAAAATTTTGATATTTGAATCCTTGTTATTAACGTAATAAATTCAGTAAATATGTATATCTTAAAGTGAAACAGAAGAATTTACAACAAAAATTTATAATGTACTATATATAGAGACAGGCTTTAAAACGTTTGACTTTTAAGCACATGAACTCCACAAAAGCTCCATAAATTTCCCTTAAATGTAAAAAAAAAAAAAATGAATTCTTTTTATTAAATTTCAAAAAATATATTTAGCACAAAACTATCATAAGATGTCTAATAATGAAATTTAAAAAATTTTTAAATATTTTTCATTATGCAAAAGCAGAAGTTACAATAATAAAAATAATAATAAATTGGAATTTTTTTTTTTTTTCTCCTTTTTCAAAATTATCATTGCGCAAAATGCCCTTACTAAATATAAATTTATAAAAAAAAAATTTTTTTTTTTCTTTGCACCTGCATTGTAATTTCAATTAATTCATAAGATATCACTATATGTATATGTACAAATATCTGATCTAATAGAGAAAGTGAATAGTTAAAATTTTATTGAATTGAATTTTTGTAATTGCAATTCATCTTAAAATAATTGTTTTTTTTTTTTTTTTTGGTTCGTGACAAATGAAATTTTTTCCAATTTTCTTTTATTCTTTTTTTTATTATTCAAATCAGTTTCATCCTTTTAATACCAAAAATCCCTAAATATTATCTTTTAATCATCTTATATGTATATATATGTATAAATTTTAATACATAGCAAAGGTAATAAGTTTTCATTTAAAGTTAATGTTTGATTTGTAATAATCCTTGTAAGTTTGAACACCTTGAAAGTTTTTTTTTTTTTTTAATTGTTTTTAGATTTAAGAAAATTTCAAAACTTTTAAAACAGAAGTTAGACGGACTTATATTAAACTAGTTAAAACCAAATTTATAAAAACATTTAAAAACCGAAATGTGATAAAAACAAAAAAAAAATGCTCTATTTGTAATGGAATCTTAACATGAATCTTTTTTAACACATTTTTTTAATCTAGAAACGCCAAATAACAGTACATATTTTTACCTTTATAATAATAAAAATTATATAATTTAATCTAATTTAGTATTTAGGTTTAACAAAATTTTACTTTCTTCATAACTCCGCCACATTTTAAGTTAGAGGCTTCAAATTAAGAGAAGAAAGTCTTTTGAAATTAAAAGAAGTAAAATATAATATAAGTTACCTAAAGAAAAATAAGAAAATCAGCCCGTATTTCAGAGCTATTAGAGATTAGAATTTGTTTTTTTTTTAACACCTGCAACTTAAGCATTTGTGCAAATATTTTCAAAGTTAAAGGAAACATTAAAGCTAAAGCATTATATGTTTTTAGCTCTTTTTTTTTTATTGTGTAGGGTTTTCTTAAAATCAGAAGAAAATGTATAGTGATTTTTCACAAATTTTTCTTATATATAAAAAACCCAAAAAAAAAAAAAAATTAACAAATTTTGGTGTAAGTCACAATTTTAAACAGCTTTTATTGTGTTCTCTAAAATGGACAATTTTAAAAATCTTAGATTTTATATTTTGTCTTGTTATATTTTTGACTAAAATCATAAGTAGGTTTTAGATTTAACTCCAGTATATGACAGTTTACAAGAGGTTAAGCTTTTTTTTTCCCCACGAGTTTTCTTAACTCATACGGAAATTTTCACAATGGAACTATATAATCCTTATCATCTCAATTAACATGAAATAGTTATGTTAACTTTATAGATCTATGTTTCTTTTAGGGAATAATTTTTAAATGAATTAAGAAAGCTTTTGAAACAATTTACATTTTAATTCAATACCACAATTTTCAATGTTCCAGTATAATATCTTTATTAGAACTTCAACTTATAATGCATCCTTTGTATATTTTAATTTTCAAAATTGCTGCAATAAAAAAAAAAATATACCAAAGATACATTTTAAGACACCTTTATATATACTTTTATTTATTTTTACCTATAAATATTTTTGATTTGTTTAACCTTGAAACCTAGTTATTCCATTTTGTTTTTTTTTTTTTTTTTTTTGAATTGTATTTCCAATTTTCTTCAGTTCAGTGATGGTTTAAAACTTTAATGAACTGAAATATTTTTGCTTAAATTTCCAAATCGAATTGAAAATTTTTGCTTATTTTTTTTTTTTTTTTGCATTCAATGATTCGATGAAAATATTTAGTATGGCTTCTGGTTAAAAAAACAAAAAAAAAAAAATTAAAGAAAATAATAATAATTTTGTATTAAATGAAAAAATAGCATTGCCAATTTTATTTTTATGACTTTTTTAAAATGCCAGTTAAACTCTAAATCATTGCTACAATTATTATTATTGAAGAATTCCCATTAATTAAAAAAAAAAAACTTTTTTTTAAAAAAAATTGGTACTAATAAATATGAAAAACTAAAGTGAGAAAGAGTTTAAAAAAAAAAATTTAAGTAATTTTTAGTTTTACTTAAAGTCCTAGAATTTTATTTTAAAGTTTGGAGTTACGATTATTTTAATAGTTTTTTGCTGTTAAATTTTCTATTATTTTTCTTTTTCAAATCATTTAAAACTTATCACAGTATTTTTATATACTGATAAAAAAATATGTCCGATACTTAAAATATTTTGTTTTATATATCTATTCATATAAGAGTGTAAAAGTCTAAAGCTATAAAAATATAAAAGGAGATGTGAAATCGCTATCAACTGCATCCGCAAGTTGAAAGTTTAAATATATATTTTGTGGTGAGCTTTTCACAGGTTTAAGTTTTTCTTTTTTTTTTTAATTGATAGGGGTGAGTTAATGCGTCTCACAAAGCACTAGATTCTACGTCTGTAGTACACATTCAAAAAAGTATATAGCAGTACTTATTCTATACCCGAGTTATTGTTAATTTGCTCTAGATTTATGCCACGACTTATACCACTCTGATGAAAGAATTTTTGAAAGTTTCGCGAACCCATGTCAGAGATTTCATATAAATCTTGCAAAAATTAAATTACAGATTTGTGACTTCTCTTTGATAGAAAAAGTACTCCAAATTCTTTATAATGCCAATTCCTCTACAAAATCTATAGATCCACATACCTAATCTGATACCAACAAATTGTTTTATTTCAGTTCTAGAGAGAGAAGGTATAATTTTTGGCCTTTTTAAAATCAAATCAGGCAATAATATGGTTCTGGTGCAAATCACACCTACAAGTCAGTGGGTTCTGGTTCCTAATAGGATATTAGGATACAAAAAGAAGAATTTTCCCAACTTTCTCAATAATCATTCGATTGCAAAAAATACAATTTCCTGGTTTTTTTAATATTATTTTTTAGATTTTCTGATTTATATTTGAATTAAGAATTATTTATTTGTGACTGAAAAAAAAAAAACTGAAACAAAACTGTATGACATTTAATTATGACATGAGTTTGTTTACTAAAAAAAAAAAACTAATAGCCTTAAAAATTCAGAATATGTACATATATTTTAAGTGTGTTAAAATGAGAATAAAACCGTAACTAGTTTTTTCACAAAAAAATATATTGCTAATAAAGAAAACTTAATTGTTAACGAATTATGCTTTGTCTATCATACAAAGGGAATTTTGTTATATATATTTATACTAATATAATCCAATCCTTAGGGATTCGCATTTCTTTTATTTAATTATACACAAAATTATTTGAATCACATTTAAAAGCTGAGGAGGAAATAAGAAATAAGCTAAGGATGAAAAAATAAAATAATTCAAAAACTTTCATTTATAGTTTTATGAAATTTCTGAAAAAAAAAAAAATAATAATAACCAATAAAATTTATTTCATAAGAAATTCATTTGATTAATTTATTATATATTTTATAATTATTAAAAGTTGATTAAAAATTTTAACAACCAAAATCTGCCTTACTTTTGTTGACGTTTTATAGCAATGTGCAAATGTGTGACATTTTGTCAATTTTTAATTTTTAATTAAAGCAACATTTTATCAATATTGTCAATTTGTATATACATCAGCAACATTTTGCCAATACTCAATTTGTATATAAACAGCAAGTACATTATTATATGTATTTCAAATAACTGTCTGAACAGAATTAATCTGTCAAATAAATAATTTTTATTGAGAATGCTTTCAAAAATAAAAGAAAAAAAAAAAAAAATAATTAATTAAAATTAAATTAAAATATTTTATAAATATAATTAAAAATATAATGATGGAATAATAAAAGAAATATTAAATTTTTTATGAATTTTTTTTTTTTTTTTTTTGGTGTGTGAATAAGATTAAATACAAAATTGAACAAAAATGAATGAATCAATGAATCATTCATTCATAAGCATTGAATCATTGAATAGTGAATGGCGTATGCTCTGTTTAATTAATGAAAGTTAGAATTTCACTTTTAAATTTTTATTTTTATTTTTATTTTTTTTTTTTTATATCTATTATACCATTATTTATGCTTTTTAATAATAATAAAAAAAAAAATTTTTTATTACCAAAAATTAAATAAATACACATTACCATTATTCATATAAATAAACTTACCATTATAAAAAAAAAAAAAAAAAAATTCATTCATTTATTAGTAATTTTAAGTGAAAAAAAAAGCCAAAATAACAAAAATCCAGATTTCACTATTCTATAATTAAAAAAAAAAAAAAAAAATAAATATAGTATTTTATATGTTTTGCTAGGCATCATCATTACAATTTTATTGTCATTTTATAATAGCAGTTAATAATGCGTTCAAACGTTTTGTTTTTTTTGTTGTTTTTTTTTTTTTTTTTTAAACGTCTCGTCTAACTAGTCTAATAAATAATCTAATATATTTCTGATGGTTAATAGTTTCTTATCGTATATCTAATGATTAAAACGATATAATAATAACAACATATATATTATATACGATATGTATATACGATATGTATATACGATATGTGGTACAATACTGTTCTAATTTTTCATCATAATATTTTTAAATTCATTTATAGTTTTTTATGTGTTGCGCTGCATTGCGAATCGCGTTAAGATTTTTTTTACTTTTTTTCTTTTTTTTTAATGAGAATTTTTCACGCGAAATTTAAATTAATATTCGCGTTTAATTTATATGGCGTTAAAAAATTTAGTTCATGCAGTAATAATAAATATATACTTTAAATTTTTCTTAAAAAAAATGTTTTTTTTAATACATGATGCTAAATGATAATATTTGTATATATATGTATATTTATGTATATATTTATATATATATATATATATATATATATATATACTAAAGATTTTGTATTATTATTTTATATCAAATAATTTAATGATTATTTTTCTCTTGGTGAATTTTTAATTACATAAGTTTAAAAATGCTAGAAAATGATTGTTATTGTTGTTAAATAAAATTAAAGTAAGAGTGCGATGATATAAAATCATATTAAATAGAATCAAAATTATAATAATATTATGATAATATACATTTTTTTTGAATATTAATGCCTATTTTAAATGACTTACAACGTCTTTATTGTATAAAATGTTTAAGATTACATAGTTAAATTGCTCTAGAAATATACACTTTAAGCTATACATTAACTAAGTTCTTGCAGATATAATAGTAAAATTTATATAAAATGTGTATAAACTTTTGGAACATTGAATAATAGTAATCCCATGACACAAAAGTTTTTGTCAATGTTAATGCATAATAGACCTCAAATTTTTGGTATTGAAAATTGTAGTAGACTGAAACTATGATACTTGAAAATTTTCTTCACATTAAGAAAAAAAACCGTTTCGTTATTGTTATTTATCTCAATAAGTCGATAAGTTAACTTGTTAACAAATTACTAAGTTGTTTAATGGATTTGAATAGCTCACATTTAACTCAAAGTTTCTAATGTTAACTTCCTTCTTAGTAACAAAAAACTTTTTAGCATATAAAACTTTAATTATTTTTAGAAGTTAATTTTTTTTAAAAAAAAAATCAGTTATAGGTAAAAAGTGACAACTTCTCACACCCACAATGTTATAATATTGAACTAAATCTGATTCGATTTTAAAAATGTAACTCATCTCCCTTTTTTAAGTAGTATATTACAATACTCAAATATTTTAATACTTAAGAACAATGGTTTTAAAATGTGTTGTGAGTCAAAGACCGGTTCGTTCTAAGAAAATTATCTATGGTTTTAGAGTGCAATTCTTGTATACCTTCGGCAAACAAAATTAAAATAAATATAACATAGTTAAATTGAATTCTTATTCTTTTGAAGAAATTATAATTAGTCGAACTTTAATGTGTCATGTGTCATACTTAACTTGATGACTTATTAGAAGAACCATTTATTTTTATATCAATACATCATAATAAATGACTAACAAATTTAAAATGAAAGAAAATATAATCGATTTATGTCACATTATATATCACCGATATCAATTTTTAATTTGGTTACTGATAGTTATAAAACAATGGCAATTGGATACATTACATATATGTATTCCAGACATCATCTAAATGAAAAACTTACCAGATAAATAATTTTAATTTCACATGTTCAGATTCATTTTCTGTCATCTATTAATGAATTATAGTTTTAAAATATTTCAAAATAAAAATTATATTAATAATAGCAATTTTTGGTAATAAAATAATACACAAAATACAGAACTTCAAATAAAAAAATTCCAATAAATTAATTTTATTTTATTTTTTTTTTTGAATTTCGAATGAATGGCTATGTAATAATGATGAAGGTGGTAATGACGATAAAGTTGAGAAAATCACCGTAACAAAAATAAAATAAAAAATGTTTTCGTTTTTTTTTTGTTTTTATCAATTTTATATGCAATGATTTTTATTTTAAATAAAAAAAATAAAAAAAAAGAATTAAAAACAAAATTAAAAATAAAGGTAAAGGTGAAAGTTATTTATTTTATTTAAATGGATTTTAATTTGAAATGGAATAAAACAAAAATAAAAATTTTGAATGCCAAATAAATAATTAAATTGTTAATTTAAAATTAATGACTTTAAAATATAAATAATTAATATTAATAAAATAATTTTTTTTTTTTTCATAATTGTAAGTGAAACTTTATTTATTATTTTATATTTAGTTAATTATAATTTTAATAAAATTTTGATCATTTTAAATGCGTTATAAAGCAGATATGCATTATTTAGATTTTTTTAGTCATGTGATTTTTTTATTAAATCAGATATTAAATCAGAAATCCTCAAATGGAGCTTCTCATGCACAGAACAAATATGTGGAGTACGACTGATCTTAATAAATTGACAGATACATTTTGACGTTTATTTAACAAAAACAAAAACAAAAAAATTAAAATTACTTTTTCCTATGTTATTTCTCCTTTTTTTTTTCATTTCTTCCGTTTCATTATTTCATTCAGTCATTTTATTTTTAGATTTAGATTTTTTAGACTGAAATCGATTAGATTTTCAATGATTAATCGTCATCATTAGTTGCTTTCCAAATTTTCAATAATTTTAATTAGAAATTAAGTATATTTCGTTACACAAAATTTCAAAAATCACGGGATTATTCGAAAATGAAATTAAAGTTCTATGTGAAAACTTTGGCACAACTTCTTTGGAATAATTTTGGTTATTTATTATTTTTATAACATTATTTTCAAAATAATCTTGTTCATTATTTTCCCTAAAAAGCTAACTCTTATCTGACTTCAAGAATATTAAACGTTTAGTAGATAAAACTTTAACGTTTATTAAAAAATGTATCTTTGTTCATTGCCAATTTGAAATGTAGTGAATAAAAATAACAGTTTATTTAAATTGTGTTTTCTTTTAAATGTAAGCGACCTGAGCGCATTTTGAGTATGCTCAAAGTGTGCTCAGATAAATCTGATTTAAAAAATAAAATACCTATTAACAAAGATAAAAACTTGTTGAATTCGGAATGAATCTATTAGTATTTGTTTTACACAATAAATACTAAACCTTCAAATTCTCCAAATGTGGAACAAAAATTTAGATAGCTCCATAATAAATGAGATGTATATATTTAAAGAATAAACTTTAAATTTCGTTATAGGCGAGAATTGTTTGATTGAAATGTAGCTTTAATAAAGATAAAACAAATTTTCTGTTGAATTGATGCTCATTATAAACTAAACTAGTTTTTTAAACTTAACATTATTTTTTATTTCTTATCTGTTATTCTAAATACATTATACCGATAACTGACATTTCCAAATGAATTAAAGGATTTGATAAAATTTTTCTAAATATATTATGTTCTATTTTGTCTATCACTTTTATTTACTTTATATGTTTTCTAGGCGTTAAACTTTACTTTTAATAAAATAAGACTGTTAATAGACTATTCAAATAAAACAAATCTACTTAATTCATATTTCTAGATATTATTACAGTAATTAGCACATTATATGGAGTGTCATAATTAACAAAAAATTAAAAATTTCTTGTGAGATAATGGTGTCGAATGCATAAAACTGAACTTGAACTCAAATTTCAGTTTTTTAAACAAAACCTATGCTTAAACTCATAGATTTTATTTGAACAAATTATATTTGAATTTAAGCTCAGTTATGCATTCGACGTAATAACTCAACAGAATGTATTATAGAACACAAAATAATGAAGTCCTACTACCAAAAAAATTGAAATAAAGTAGAGAAGAAATGTTTTCCAAGTTATACAGTCAAAATACACTGTTTTTTTATTTTCCGAAAAATACATTTTAAATTTATAATATATTCTTAAAATAAAACAACGATAATTTATGAAAACTCTTAATTTTACATCATCAAGTACAATTCTTTCGAATTTTTTAAATTAAACTCTATAGATAGATATTATTTTTTTTCTTTTGTTTATGTACGAATAATAAAAGAATTAAGAGTTATTACGCGTAAGGCCTAATTTTGAACCATTGGTTTTGTGAAGTTTTAAAAAGGTTTGTGAAGGTTTGAAATTAGTTAAAATAATAATGAAACTAATATTTCTATTTATGTAATATAGTGTAATAAAAACTATAGTGTGTAGAATACTTTAACGAATATAACTTAAAAATCAAATCAAATCAAAATAACTTGAAATGTGTTAATAAATGAGTGTGAGCGTGAGACTGTATAACAAAAAAAAAGAACAACAACAATGATATTAACAATTTATTTAGTTTAATCTTATAAAACTTAAAAAGATCTTATAAAGATATTTTTAAATATTTGGAAATTTTTATGTACTTAATTTGATTTTAATAGAATGATCTAAATAAATTTTTCCTTTAATTCTATTTCATATTTTCACTTTTACATGTTAAGCTATATTTAACATAAATTATTTACAACCAAATAAGTAATGTTGCGAAACAATGTTGCGAAATAAAAAATACAAAAAGCAATCGATCTAATATCCAAATTCGTAAAAAAAGAAACTAATTTTTCAAATTGTATTGTAATTTTTTTTTCAATTAATTTCCAATTGTTTTTTTTTTTTTTTAAATATTTAGCATACATATGTACATATATGGATAGGATAACAATGAATTAAGAATGAGATTAAGGAATTATTGTAGTATTTTTGAAATAAAAACAGAAGCATAAATATATTTTTTTTTTTTACCATTAAACAGTAGAAAACAGAATATAAAAAAATATAAATAAAATTTAAATACAAGGAACTAAATGTAGGTGAAATCGTGAATTTTTTGTATTAAAAAAAAAAAACAAATCAAAAAACATATTTTAGGAAAAAAAAAATGTACTGTATTATATCACTACTTTTAGTTGAGAAAATAATTTAAATTCTTCAACTTTTAAGTTTTTATTTTATTTTTTTCTTAAAACACTTTTTGCAATATAAATTTGTATTTTGTATATGTATATAAATAAATGTACATAAATACCATATAAGATATATGAAACAATAAAGAACATATATCTTTTAAAATTTTTCTTCTGTTGTTGTATGATTGCCAACTTTAACGTAAAACTATAAAAATTTTAAAAAATTCCAATTATATATTCTATAAAATATGATTTGTGCTAAATAACATACATATCAATACCCTTTTTCTTTGAAGAAAATCATAGATCCTTAATACTTATAAATTTTTTTATAAAATTTCTTAGTCTATAGGTAGTAAATGTGAAACTAATTTTTATATACATTAAAATTGTATTTAATATCTGATTTGACCAAAATTATTACTTAGAAATACTTAAAAACTATTAATTTAAAATAATAAAATAATAAATCTAAATATCTGCAAAAGTTTTATTATTAAAAGAAAGCTGGTAAGGTATCCTAGTTACTTTGGTACAACTCCTTACTTCAGTAACAAAATCTCAACAAAAGTAATAGCTCAAATTTTATTTTTCAAACATGGAACAATTAAATGAAAATAGCTTATTTCATTTACAAAATAATTCTAAAAGAACAATTTGACGAATAAATAAGTTTCCTCCTTAAGTCTTTTGTTTTAGTTTTGATAATATTGTTTTTATACTTAAATTTAATACCATATCAATATGAAAATATTAATGTATAGATGGCAACTCTTCAATATTTTTTTCAGTTTTGCATTTAACTTGTTGTATATCACAAAAATACCCTGAATACACAAAAGGCAGCTAAGCGGGTAAGTTTGTATCAATAAAATGTTAAAAAAATTTACTTGACCATCATTGATTTTTTTTTTTTTTTTTTTTGTTTTGCTCTTTATTTTTTTCTATAAAAGTGTCTCTTATTGAAACTTGAAGAATGAGAAGAAGAAGATTGAACTAAAAATACCCCAGAAACAGTAATAAATTTATAAAAAGAAAAAAGAAAAAGCAGAAAAAAAAAAGAAAAATGCACAATTAGAGGATTATGGCGCATTGATATAGCGGTGCTGCCGCTAACAGACTGGATGAACTGCTATACAAAACCGGAAATTTTTTTTTTTTTTTTGCATTTTTACTAAAAAAAAAATATAAACAGAAAATAATTTTTTGTTTTTAAATTTCTTTTTTCTTTAATGTTTTTTTAATTCTAATTTTTATTTTATAGACTCTATAGAGTAGAATACCTGTTATTTTTTGAGCTCCAAACAACTTTACTTAATATATTCTTTTATTTTTATTTTTTGAATATATTCACAATACTATATATCAATAATATTTATAGAGTTCTGTTTCTATACCTTTAAAAAGATAATTTCTTCTTTTTCATCTTTAGTTTCAATTGTTTTTGTTTTTTTTTGCTTGTTGAGGACCACTTTATGAATCAAAAAGAATAAGACGAAAAGAAGAATGATTGGAAATGTTTGATGCACACGTATGCTATTTCAAAAGTTTTTCTTTTATTTTAGTTTTTTTTTTTTTTTAAATCAAAGTAAATTGAATGTTATCCCGATCTTTTATTATTATTAGAAGGAAATATCTAATTATCTACTATAGAAGACGAATAAGTAGAGAGCAAAGGATGGGTCTATTTCTAATGGAATCCTATAAAAATTAATAATAATTTAGTTATTATTTAGAAGAAGATAAATATTATTTATTCTTTTAACAAAAAAGGAAGAGATAAAAATTAAAATGTATAAAATGTTAAATGTATCTTTAGGTATATTAAAAAAAAAAAATTAAATAAAAATATTATCTATAGTTGTTTATGTTAAGTTAGAAAAGGTGTAATAGAAGTATAAAATTGTCACATGGTTGGATATGAGAAAATAAAAAAAGATTAGATCTTGATTTTAAATTAGATTTGTTGAATGATCAGATATATTTGATTTGATATAAATTCTTTAGATATATTTTTAGTTTAGTTTAAATTAATTTTAAAGATTTTTTGTGATGATTATAACTTTAAAAATAATCTAATGTCACGATTAAAAATAATTTTGTTATTTTTTTTATTTAAGTTAAGTTAATAAATCATATACTTCCAGTATATAATATGTGTCTAAAGGAATTTTGAAAGATAAAAGACGTTTCTATAAGAGCACAAAAAATAAAATTTCCACGTGAAAAGCTTCAATTGTGAAAAATAAATAAGGTTCGATGTCATAATATAAGGTTATATAAGATGTTAAAAAAAATATTCCATTTCTTATAAAGAGTCTGATTCAATTTTATCTAAATTAAATTTTTACACCTAAGATTTTAATTTGTGGACAATAGACATTGAACGCTTAACTTATCTTTTTGTTACTTTTATTCAATTTATGCATATTTGTGACACTAGTTTTCAAGTCTGTATTGAATCACTTTTATGAAAAAAAAAACTTATTAAATAAGAATATAACAAGTTGGTTATAATGTAATATACTAAAACAAGCGTACGTAGCCTATGAAGCTTTTTCAAACAAAATATTTTCGAAAAAAATTGTAATTTGGCAGATAGTTTCAATTAATACCAATTAATATTGATTGATTGAATCGTTTTTTAAACTTCATTTTATATGGGAATTCTTATTTGTTGTCTTTAGATCTATCCCATATTTTTATCTCTTTCACAATCTAAAACACAAAATATCGGGACGCTTATACAATATTACATACACAAAAAAAACAGAAAGTTTTCCAAAAACGTGTTTTACCGCGGTGTTGGAATGTAAAAACCTGTAAATTTATATTATCTCAATTTTGATTTTTTGATCAACTACTGTACTTTATCTTATTATACTATTTAAATAGGGATAAAGTAATAATCCATATTTGGTAAATTATAATGCATTTTAAGTTTAGAAAAACTATTGTATACATTGGATTTCTTTAGTCATACATAAATCTCCTATGTAAAGTCTTTTTACTTTTTGTATTTTTTAAAAAAATTATCTAAAATGTTGTTGGAGATTATATTCTAATTACGACCTCTTTACACTTGGATAAGATCAAATATAGAATAAATTTGATAACTATACAAACAGTAGTTAATTTGCTTGTTGCAAATATGCTAAAAATAAATTTCAAATTTTTGACTTTCAATACTTTAAAGTATTAGTTAAAGGCATAAAATTTATATAGAATAAAACATTATCTTCATAAACAAAAAATACTATTTTGTAGGACATTTGGGCACATATACGAAAATAGGTTTACATATTTGCATTACTTACAATTTATATTAACATTTTTTTTTTTTAAATTACTAAAAAACAGAAAGATTTGATAAAAAAAAAAAATGATTGAATTTTTACACAAGAATTGAACATGTTTAAAATTAATACAGAACTTGTTAGGCTAAAAAGAAAACTCGTAACTTTAAGATGCAAATAAAAGAAAAACAAAAAAAAAAATTATATTACCTTTAATGGTTATTAGCAAAATAAGGTGTGTTTGCACATTCGTATCCAATTTCCGTCAAAATAAAATATATTTGAATTCAAGTGACAGAGAATTCTTGTTTTTTTTTTTTTTTATCGATTATATAATCAAATTTTTTATTTTTGTGTTCTATTTATTTAAAATTGTTAGATGATGTTTGTGTCAGACAGATGTTATTATAATTATAAATATAGTAAATTATATTTTACGAAGTTGTGGTACCAAAATTTTTTTTTTTTATTTATCTGTATGAATTGTAAATTTTGTATAACAAATACTCGTAACTGCGAATAGCTCATGTCGAATTTTCCAATGTTATTAAGACGCTACCATTGAAAATACGATAAATTAATACATTCTTGATTTGATGCAACTATTTCGTACGAAAAATTAGATTACATATGGAATAGCTTGCCACCAAAAGTACTTTTACTTGTATTCCCTATGATATCGACACATTCAAGAAGAACATCTACATCTTTGTTCTAAATAATTCTCTCAACATCCAATAACTTCCTATATTTCCCAATTTCCTATATTCCTATTCCTTTATTCCTATTTTCACTATCCCCAAACCAAACAGTATACATTGTACAATATAGGTTTTAACCTAATGTTTGGTTTATAAGAGAGGTGGCGTTTAGATGTTTAAAGTCCAACACTATACCAAAGAGAATTTGCGCGTTGGTGTCATAAAGATCGTAGGTGTCATCGTTCATCTCGTTTGTGTTTTTCAAGCTTCCCACCTACTCTCGCAAAAAAAAAAAATATATAACAAGGAATATGGATAATTCCAATCAATTTCGCAGTTGATAGTTGATTAGTAATTTCATAAAAACTAAAGGGTATTTAAAAATGAACTTGATTAAGATAAAAGGAAATCGATAAGATTAGGAGTTTTGGAAACTAAAGAAACTAAATTTAAAGCTGAATGAAAGTGGTTTTTTTTTTTTTATAAGAGAAAAATCTGAAAACACAAAGGACTCAGTTAAAAAAGAATATACTGGGTCAAACGAATCACTATCTTTTCATTTACAAAATTGTTTTGCATAAAAAAATAAAATTTAAAAGTTATGTTATGTTTTTTTTTTTTTCGGTGAACATTTTATAGTTTTATGATTTAATAAAACAAAATATGTATTGTAACTTTAAATATAATTCATTACTGCGGTTATAATTTCTTGCGGTTGATATGAACATCTAACCGGTTTTTATATTAAAAGGATATTTAAAAATGTTCAGCATTAAAAGTGAAAAATTTTACCTTATTGTGTGACAGATGCATAACCATAATATTGGAACTCATTTGTTACAAGCCTGCAATTATAATTTATAACACTTTTCCAATTTTGCAATACATTATGGTATATATGGTCAAGGTATAAAGTCAAACTATCCAATCTTTAACGTACCTTAATATATACTTAATATGCAGTCATTTTTAATTGAAATTACGGACACAAAATTGTTTAATAAAATTAATATGGTTCTTATAATAAAAAGTAAATTTTATTGCAAAACAGCAAAAAGAGTAAAACACTTAAATTTTTTAGTCGGTAAAACCAATCTTATTTATGTAATTTATAATGTTAAAAAAAAAAAAAAAAATTCTGATCTTAAAATTTACGCATATTAAGAATTCAATTTCAAAAAGGAGATATTGATTAAAGTATCTTATAAGTAAAGAATAAAGATAAACAAAAAAAAAAAAAAAACCAAATATAACGGTAAAGTATTTATTTATTAAATTTAAATAAATACCAAACATTCAGTATCCTTATATATACGAGTATATATATATAAGCTATAATACATATCTCCAGTTGTCATTATTTTTTTATTTTAAAATGATTTTTATATATCGGTTAAAATTTCTTTTTTTTTTTTTTTTTACCTCAATTTAAAAATTTTAACTTCAATATATTGAAAAAAAAAAAAAAATTATTTATTTTCTTTTTTTTTTTTTTTGTTATCTTTGTGCCTGTTAATTATACAACATCTAATTACAACAAAATTCTATTACTTAATTTAAGAAAATCAAGTTTCATTACCACAATTTTTATTTTTGTTTTTCTTTTTTTTTAGGATATGAATCAGATTATCTGATAAAATTATAAGATAGATAACTTACATACATACTGACACATAGAAGTAAAAATAAAAAAAAAAGAACAAAAAAAAAAAATATCTGATTATATTTTATTTCTTATATAACTAGATTTTTATTTAAAATTACTTTTTAATTTACTGTCTTTTGAATGTTAATGTCTCTTCATTTTACTTAAGATATAAAAAAAAAACAAGAACCAAAATAATAATAATAATGTAAAAATTTATATTTATAAAAAAAAATATAAGATATAAGAACCGTTAGTACTTGAATTCTTACTATTAATAATTACTATTTCAATAAAACAAAAAAAAAAAAAAAAAAAAAAACTAAATAAAGTATATAAAAAAAAAAATTCTTAAAGTCTAATCAAATCTTAAATTAATTTACTACTATTATTATTATTTTTTTTTTTTTTTTGTTGGTTTTTGCGCTCATCTTCGTTTCGTGTCAGAATTACTTACGGGCAAAAATTTTTATTTTTAACAAATTAACAAAAGTAACGTTGACCTTTTCAAATTAACAGAAAAACAAAAAAGAAACCAAAACAAAAAAAAAAAATATATATATATATATGTTTTGTATTTGAAAAATAATTTATCTATTGTTATTAAATTTAACGAAATTATCCAAATAAATGTATATCTAAAATAAATAATTAAATACCAGAGAATAACAAAGTTCCAGCAACTTTATTTTAAATTTTTTAATAGTAAAATAATTAAGAAGAAAATTAATAATCACATATATATGGTATATTCAGTATACGGCTATAGATAAAAAGTATTTTTGATGGAAATATTATATTTTATTTTCACTTCTATAAAAGTTACCGGCTCCAGAAATCTACTCTAAGCTTCTAGTTGCGGCTAATAATGATATACATAGTCATCGATTGTATGTTGTTAAAAATATAATAAAAAATTAAAGTGGTGGGTGGATCCATTTTTTTAAAGTCGTAAAACGATCAAGTGCTGGCGGTAATTTGAATTATAGAAGCGAATGAAATTAATCCTCAATTGACTATCACCGAAGCATTGAAAGATTAGTATTATTTTGTACTATGATCATTTACATCTTTTCACAAAATTATTTCAATACAAGATAACAATGGCTGCCACAGCGCAAAATAATTAAGAAAAATTAAGTTCGCGTTGATATCAACTCCCCCTCTATTCGCGAACAAACGAGGTTTATCGGTCGAACTTTTTAATGGATCACACTATTCTACAGACTATGGAAAATTTGAGCCTATTTCGCGTATGTTAAGAGAGACTAACTCAAGGTCTGAGCTCTTCGATATTAGCGTTAACAAATAAACACTGAGAGCCAGACTTTACGCGATCATGGTTAATTCTTGTTGTCTGCATGATTACTCTGTTATTTTTAATCTAACTTGCATGTTAGTTTCTTTGTTTTTTTTTTTTCTTGTTTCTTATTACCATTAACATCATTACTAACATTAGTTAGTAGTTACTAACAGTGATAATGACCAATTAAATATCTTAGTATCATCATTTACTAACATACTATACTAATATACTAACATACGAACCCTTGTAAATGATGACTTTTTCAGTTAATTGTGATAGTTCACTAAATGTTTACAACATAACTGATGCTTGGTTTAACTACACTAAATGTAGTTCACAACATAACTGACGTTTGGTTTAAGCAAATGTCTGATACAAAAAAAAAAAAAAAAAAAAAAAAAAACTTTTAAAGTAGGTTGTGAAGCCAGAATTACACGCCTTTTGCGGAATATGTATAAATGTCTATAAGTGAGATTCTAAATATGGAGGGATTTTAAAGTTGAATTCAAATTTTCGGACATTAAAATACGTTGTTATTGAAATATGTATGTAAAAACGAGGAAGAATACAGTTGACTTTGTCAACTCTTAGATACCCGTACGAACCGTTAGTATGTTCACAGCCTGTCACTCTGCTTACAATATTATTTTTTTAATATTTTAGTATTTTAAAATAATTTGGGTGAATTTTATAATTTCTAGAACTATGGGTTGTACATATATTCAAACTATATGTTTATATGTACATTCTTCAAAAGCAGATTCTAACCTTCCACATAACGATTATCAATCCAAAACTTTTTCAAATATTCTATAGTACCATTTAATACTAAGCGGTAAGTGTATATTAAATTTACTTAGTACAAAATAATAAATATAACTTTAAATATTATATTATATTATATTATATTTAAATATTCCATTGACAGAATAATTTCTTATAAGTACAATAAAATACATATGTGTATGTAAATACGGCGCTATATAATATACATCTATACTCTTATCATTCATTCACTAGTGACATATACGATATGTAAATAAACATGATATTATATAAGTATGTATATATATCAATATCATATAAATAAAAATTCTTCAAGCAACCGTTATGTTGTTTATTTAATTACATTTTTTTGTACTACGCATTATATCCTCAACAATTTCAAATTATCGAGTAAAACAAAATGGAAAAAATTTGTTGAAGAAATTTGTTAGAAAATTTGAAAAAATCAAGTAACACTTTCGTCAATTATAAAGTAACCCTATATTATTAAAAAAAGTTGCTAACAGAAATAAAAATATAATGTTGGAGCTTTAATTTTTGTGTATTACTTCAAAAAAATTTTAACAGGTGTTCAAGTTACAGGTGTTTAAAAATAGAAAATTTTCAGTTTTTGACCCCTTACAGCTCCTAAACGGGGGGTGATACAAAAAAAATTTCTGAAATGACTCATACTAATTTTCAAAGATCTAACTTCTGTCAAAATTTCAAGTTTCCAACTTTAACCGTTTAGAAGATGGAAGGGTTAAAGAATTTTGCAAAATTTTAGTTTCGCATAACGGTAAATTAAGACACCGTATGCCACAAATATATATTTATTGTATATATACTTTTAAAGGTAATAAAAGTAGTAATAGTTTGGCGTTTTCAAAATGAAGATATACCTTATACAACTAGTGCTATAATAATTTAAATATGGAGCTTTTTTGAACCTTTGGGGAGCTGTAGCTCCGTAACGGGTGGGGCTACAAAAAAAAGTTATTAAAAATAATATTAATATTTTTGTGAGATCTATCAGTAGTTAAAATTTCATAGCTCTATTGCAAAAAAAATGTGGAGATCTAAAAGTTAGGTGTTCGAGAGCTACCCTAAGGCTTGGTCCAAACTCAACCAAAAAAAATAGGGAATCTACAAATTACTCCCAAAATATTTTGTGTAAATTTCAAGATTCTAGCTTTCTTAGTTTTTGAGTTAGCGTGCTGACGGACGGACGGACGGACGGACGGACATGGCTCAAAAGTCTTAGAATTTTTTTCTGATCCGATCCATACCTTTGAAGGTATATCTAGCTCGCTTATTTCGAGGTGTTACAAACGGAGGAGTAATTTTATTATACCCGATCCTATCGTACGGGTATAAAAAAATAAATAAGTGGGATTTTATAGTTGCTTATAAAATCAGGGTCCCATTAATTTGCTTAGGAGGGTTTGGAGCTGGTAGCCCCCAATTATTTTAAATACCTTGTTGTTGAAATATATATCTAAAAAAAATGTTAGGAGCGATTTTATATTTGGTTACAAAATCAGAGTTCCAATAATTTATGTAGCGGGTGTTTTGAGCACTATTTAAAGTGCTTTCTATTAAATTTTGAATTTTTGGATTTACTTTAAGCGGAAATTTTTTTTACTTTCGGAATTTTTTCTTTTTAAGCTTTTTTAATTTTTGGAATTATGTAAATGGTATATTGGAAATGGATTTTTCTTTTTTTGAAATTTCATACCCAACCCGAAAGAAAAAACATAAGAATTATGAAACTGCTTCTTCAAAGACTCCTATTATTTTAATTTTTTTTTTTTCACAAATATTTTTTTTGGAAAAAAAAAATTACACAATTTTACCACAAATATTTAATCTAAATTTTACTCTTTGTACCAAGAAAAACAGAAAATAATCCAAGATTAGTTTAAAGTATAACTTTAAATAAATTTTCAAAGTAAATAATAAATTACAAAGTTAGATCATTTTTTTTTAATAATTATTTTTCAAAGCTAAAATAAAACTTACAATTAAATTATAACAAAACTAATTTTTTAATTCATTTAAATCAATTATCAATCAATCAATCAATCTTATTATCCATAATGTTTAGCTTAGTATCTGTAGAATCCTCCAATTTTTTTTTTTTTACAAATAAAACGAAAAAAGCTCAAATTTTATTAACTATTTTTTATTAATTCTTTCTCAATCGTGATTAATTGTATCTATTTGTATTAATTGTATCTTTATACCCGTACGATAGCATCGGGTATAATAAAATTACTCCTCAGTTTGTAACACCTCGAAATAAGCGAGCTAGATATACCTTCAAAGGTATGGATCGGATCAGAAAAAATTCTAAGACTTTGAGCCATGTCCGTCCGTCCGTCCGTCCGTCAGCACGCTAACTCAAAAACTAAGAAAGCTAGCATCTTGAAATTTTCACAAAATATTCTGGGAGTAATTTGTAGGTTCCCTATTTTTTTTGGTTGAGTTTGGACCAAGCCTTAGGGTAGCTCTCGAACACCTAACTTTTAGATCCCCACATTTTTTTTGCAATAGAGCTATGAAATTTTAACTACTGATAGATCTTACAAAAATATTAATTTTATTTTTAATAACTTTTTTTTGTAGCCCCACCCGTTACGGAGCTACAGCTCCCCAAAGGTTCAAAAAAGCTCTATATTTAAATTGTTATAGCACAAGTTGTATAAGGTATATCTTCATTTGGAAACGCCAAACGATTACTACTTTTATTAGCTTTAAAAGTATATATGCAATAAATATATAGTTGTGGCATACGGTGTCTTAATTTACCGTTATGCGAAACTCAAATTTTGCAAAATTCTTTAACCCTTCCATCTTCTAAACGGTTAAAGTTGAAAACTTGAAATTTTGACAGAAGTTAGATATTTGAAAATAAGTATGAGTCATTTCAAAAATTTTTTTTGTATCACTCCCCGTTTAGGAGCTGTAAGGGGTCAAAAACTGAAAATTTCTTATTTTTGAACACCTGTAACTTGAACACCTGTTAACATTTTTTTGAAGTAATACATAAAAATTAAAGCTTCAACAGTATACTCTTATTTCTGTTAACAACTTTTTTTAATAATATAGGGTTACTTTATAATTGACGAAAGTGTTACTTGATTTTTTCAAATTTTCTAACAAATTTTTCAACAAATTTTTCCATTTTGTTTTACTCGATAATTTGAAATTGTTGAGGATATAATGCGTAGTACAAAAAAATGTAAATAAATAAACAACATAACGGTTGCTTGAAGAATTTTTATTTATATGATATTAATATATATACATACTTATATAATATCATGTGTATTTACATATCGTATATGTCACTAGTGAATGAATGATAAGAGTATAGATGTATATTATATAGCGCCGTATTTACATACATATATGTATTTTATTGTACTTACAAGAAATTATTCTGTCGATGGAATATTTAAATATAATATAATATAATATTTAAAATTATATTTACTATTTTGTTCTAAGTAAATTTAATATACATTTACCGCTTAGTATTAAATGGTACTATAGAATATTTGAAAAAGTTTTGGATTGATAATCGTTATGTGGAAGGTTAGAATTTGCTTTTGAAGAATGTACATATAAACATATAGTTTGAATATATGTACAACCCATAGTACTAGAAATTATAAAATTCACCCAAATTATTTTAAAATACTAAAATATTAAAAAAATAATATTGTAAGCAGAGTGACAGGCTGTGAACATACTAACGGTTCGTACGGGTATCTAAGAGTTGACAAAGGCAACTGTATTCTTCCTCGTTTTTACTAAAAATAATTTTAATATTGTCATATTAAGAAATACTATATAAGTATAACAATTCTTGATTCATGAGTTTTCAAAATCAAAAAACTTCACTTCATCAATATATAGTTGAAATAATAAAATGATCTGCTATACATATGATTATATACTTACGATTTACCATATGTATAAAAGGAAAAATTCTATTGTTTACTAAATTCAAAAAAAATTTTATAATTTTAAATATGCACTTATTAAAAAAGTTAACATACAAGAAATTTTTTTTCGGCTTATAAAAAATATATATCGTATATATAAAGAATTATAGGATTAATTATTAAATCAACTTCAAAACACTGATGAACAGGAAGTAAAATTTTACAAAAATTTACTAATAATCTCATAAAAAAATATAAAAATAAAAATTACCCTTTTTGCAAATTATTTTATAAGTACTATTATACTTTATAATTTCAAAAAAAAAAAAAACAAACAAAAAATAAAAAAAAAATTCTTAAAACTTCAAGACGTGAAAAAAAAAGTACTATGATTTTTACTTTTTACTTTTTATTTTACAAATACATCATATTTTTCTTTTCATTTATTTTTTTTTTTCTTGCTAATGATGTTCTCTTCTAAATGAGTATCAATGTTATATTATTTTATATTGTTGTTTTTGTAATTGTCTTTTTATGATGTAATTTTATGTCTTGTTTTCTTTTAATTTTGATTTTTAGTTTATTTTTTTTCTTTTTTTTTCATTTTATTGTAATATAAGTATATGTAATGTATATAAGCGACAAGCCGGCATTTGTAAGATTAGAAAACAAAAAAAAAAAAAAAAAAAATAAGTAATATAATAATAAAAAATAAAATATAGAAATATTAAGTCACTAGTATATATCTTACGTTAGTATCTATAATACACTAAGATTTTATATAATAGAAAAGAAAAAAAAAAAAAAATAAGAAAAAGAAAAAAATCTTATATATTTTTTTTTTTCGTGCTTCTTGTGGGCGATTCACCTGAAACCTGTAATCAAAATGTTGATGATTGGTGTTGCGTGTGCTCAAGTGATTTTTTTTTTTATTTTTTTTTATATTACTTACAAGGTAATTTTAGTTATTTTTTTTCATAATTTTTTTTTTTTTTTGTTTTTTGTTCTACAGATTTGTTGTGGGAAAAAGAAAAAAAAAATTAAAGCAAAATCAACAAAAATAAAGAAAATTTATCTGTCCAAAAGAAAAAAACAAGAATATTTTCACTTAGAACATTTATTGTTTAATAACAAAACCTAAAGAAAAATAAGCAAAACCAAAAACAAAAAAAAAAAAAAATTAAAAAATAATTTAAGCGGATTTTACATTTTTTTTTTTTTTCCTAATTTAATATAATATTTGGTTTACGTTTATTGAATGCAATGAATTGTTGAAAATTTAACATAATGTATATAGGTAATGTATATAGGAAAAATCACTTTAGATTCGAATTTAAAAGTTAACAGAGAAATCATAAGTTAAAAATATCTTGGCAACCAATTATTATAGTGAATATAGTAAATATAGAGTGAATATAAACATAAAATGAAAGAGTATTTGATTGAAATCTTGTAAGCATTATTAGTGTCGTATATTAAATACGCAGTGTAACGCTAATCATACATTTTTACTTAATAAAATATAAATAAATATAAATTTCTTTAAAGGTTTTTGGAAGGTCAATCAACCTTATTCGATTTTATCTGTATAAATATAAATAAATTTTGCGCTAATACAATAGAACAATATTCTTAATACTGTAATTCAAGTACCCCTAAAATTATGCAATTTTAAATTTGATTTTTAACAAAATATTCTTTGATTTTTTGTTAAAGAGGGCTTCGGTGGCCGAGGGGCTTAATAATATTGCATTATTCTATACCTGATGATATGTAATATTATAAATAAAAAAAGTTTTTGAAAAATTTATATAAATATTAAATAAAAACGCATTTAGTTAGAATGGATAGTGTAAGTACTGCCTTATTATAAATTTAAAAAAAAAAAAAAAAGAAAAATTAATACAGTTAATATTAAACTTCAGTGTTTTTCAAACTGTTTTTTATAAAAGCCGATTTACTTTTCTAATTACTTATTAATTAAGGAATAATAATAAAAATAAGTAATATATTTAAATTTTTAAATTAAAGAATTTTGAAAATTATGTAAAAATAAAATATTAAGAAAATTAGAAAAGTCACTGTGTTTTAAAGATATCAAATTTACAAAACTATAGAAAAAAGTTTTTTTATACAGAATTTTTTTCAAGTATTTAAACTGTTTGCGGTAAATATCATATTCGCAGGAACTAATGATCAAGTTTATAAATAGTTAATTACTTATAAGCAGTTAAATAATAAATAGCATTTCCCTGTTGTTTTTTCATGTATTTTCTTATTTTTGAATTATCATTCAATTATTCTTGTTTCATGAATGTAATATTCTTTGTTTATGTGAACATTACAATCAGTGTACCTATCATTATACTATATATACGTAAACCGTTCTTGAAGTTTCATAAACAATTGCAAAGTGTTTCGTTGTTGTGCGGTCTAGAGACCAAAAAATATGGTAAACGTGCAACAGTGACAAATACAGTTGTAAAGAATTCGTCTTTATTGTTCATCCAAGATATACGAAGTGAAAGTAAATTAACATCATGTTAAGCAAAGAACACAGACATTCCTTTGGAATTTTTGCACAGTTTGAATATCAGTGTAATTAAAATAAAATTAAAACAAAAAAAAATAAATAAATAAATAGATACATATAAGAGTGTTCAAGGCCGGTACATCATGTACTTGGTTAATATATAAAATATCATCATAACATCATATATCAGTGCATTGACATTCAAATTAATGGAAAATGTTTGTTACAATTTAGTTTGTGTCTTTGGTTTTTTTTTTTTTTTTTTGTTTTTTTGGTTTTTTATTGTTTTCTAAAAAAGAAAAGAAAAAAAAAAATTTAATTCGGTGTCTTTTTTTGTGGTGCTTTTGTGTGTAAAATTGTGGTAAAATAAAGGATTATATTAAACACAATAAAAAAAAAAATTAATTTCATCTTCACATAAAAATATAATATTCTAGAAAAAAAAACAAAAACAAAAAAATGAAAACAGATTAAATTTACTATTTGCTTTTTTTTCTTTTTTTTTTTTTTTTGTTGAAATGTGCATTCACATTAACTCTTCACTTATATCAACACAATTAACTTGTTATGATGGTAATTTTAAACGATAACCTCAGTGATTTTCTTTCTCTTTCTTATTTTTTTTTTTTACTTACCTTGTATTTCTCTTTTGCATTATTTGTAAGTTTGTTTACTTGTGTCAAATGTGGTTTTTTTGGTTTGGTTTGGTTGGCTGATTTTTTTTTTTTTTCATTTTTTTATTTGTTAGGTTTTCCATTTTTGTAAAGTAGTGTTATATTAAATTTGAGTTATTTATTTTATATTGGTTGTATAGCAAAAAAAAAAAGAAAAAAAGGGTTTAAATGAAAAATTATATTTTTATCATTTAAACAAGTTAAATATATTTGTTAAAGAGACAAGTGAATGTTATTTTTTATTTGCTATTTTCTGAACGTTTTTATGTCACTTGAGCGCCATTAGAAATTTTTTATAACATTAATAGTTATTCAAAGGTTTTATTGGATTTCTATCAAATGTTTAAACACTTTGAAAATTTTCAATAAATTTAAAGATTTAAAATTTTAGCAATTTTAATATTTTAATATTTATAAATGGGGATATCATTATAAGCACTTGACTGAAGATGACTTGATGAAGATGATTTTCTGGAATGATTACTTTTGATCAAAATTTAAGGTCTAAAGCTAACATTCAATATCACTTTCTAATTAATTGGGCTTTTATTTAAATGGTTATACAAAAGTAGGTGAATGAGTGAAAACGAGCTGGATAAATGAAGAATACAAAATACAAACTAAAATGGTGAGTGCTGGAAAAAAGAAAAAACAATTGAATTGAAAAATGCAAATAATCAGAAAAAATTAAAATCATTTCCTTTTTTTTTTATTTTCATTCTTGTAAGTTTGTTTTGTTTTGCATAATGATTACTTATTAAAACGATTGTAAAAGTCATAATGCAATTTTTGATCTGTACCTATTTCTTAAATGGGTAATATATTATAGGTAATTATTTTCAAATGTTAAAAATTTAAGTGGTAGATTCAGGTACAAGAAAATTGTTATATTACACAGTAGTTTAGTATATAGTTTCCACTTGATCCTTGGTAGTTTTTCAAACATTTTAATTTTACATGTGTATTAAAGAAAAATACTTAATTACTTTAACTTGGATATAACTTGTATGGTGAGATAAGAGTGTTGAACATACTGCAGTGTTGAACATATAACATACATCCGTTGCACATTCATAATACTTTATTGAAGTCAGCAGAAAAAGAAAGAAGTTGAAAGGCTTCAAAAGATTTGGGGAGACGTGGGTTAGTATATGAAACAATATTTAAAACAGTTTTAAATGGAAAAGCTTTGTTGTAACTAAATCCTTCTACAAAGGAAGAATAAAAACTAAAAAACACAATTTAATATTAACATAATAAAAAAATTCACTTAAACGAAAATAGTTCGGCATAACCAGTCATTTATGTTTTTTAACCAGTTTATACTAAAGTAAAATATATTTTTACAAAATTTAGAACCATTTTTAATTAAATTTTTTTGAATTTTCATTAAATGAACATGTGACTTTTTCAAGATTTTAGTACTGAATTTTAAAAAATCAAAATATCTATATATATATATATATATATATGAATATGATGTTACAAATAAGTATTTTATATAAAAATATGGCAGTACTAAAAGATTATACACAGAAAACTTAATATAGATATTATATTACAGAGAGGGGCCTCAATGACCTAGTGGGTAAGAGCGTATGAAATACGTTGTAAACACCGGGGGCAAGTGTGGGTTCGAATCAAACACGCGTCGTAAGAATATTTCCTCCTTACGACATTTACAGCCACATCTGACAAGGAAAGGCTGTGTAATTTCCTATTCACATTTATGTTATAATTACAGAGATTATAATATTATTTTTGTTATTTTTTTATGGATATAAATTCGTGTTTTATAAAAAAAATATATTTTTATTATAATAATTAATTTTTGAAAAGTAACATAGCCCTTAGCTTTAAATTATAAAGAACAATTTTGATTCCATAAAACATGTAAAATGTAAAATAAAAATTTTAATTTATTAAAGATTATAAATTTAGATTAAAGTGCGAAAACATTTAATGTGCTCAATAATAATATTAAAAATAATGAAAAAAAAAAAACAAAACACCAAATGTAGGTATGATAAATTCTAGAATGGTAGAGTATGAGCAGATATCTTTGAAATAATTTAACCAAAATTTAAGGCTTTATAAAACTTTGAGAGACTGTAATTCCGTAATAAGCGCGGCTACATAAAAGAGATGTTTCACAACATTATAATTTTTTAAGAACCCTATCCATGGTTATTTGATCCATGGAACCAATTTAGTTATTTTATCTTCAATGGTATTGAAGTTTTGTAAACAGATAGATGGACGACAACAGACAGAAACAGTGAAATTTTAATTTGAAAAGATACTAAAAATACATGACGTATGTATTAACAAATACTATGTTTCTAAAAACAATAAACTAAAGAAACCGTTCTATCTGTCTGGTAATTTTCAGGATATTTTTAAAAATATTTTTAAAGAAAATAAACTTATTAGTTTGTGGTGTTCATCCTTCCGTTAACGAAACTTCTACACGGTTTAAGATCGTGCATTTAAATTTTAACGCACCAAATTTATAAAAATATTTTTTAAGTATAAAAATTTACCATTGTTTAAAACAAAAACATTGCAACTTTATAATTCTTTGATATGATCCGAAGATAAGTTTTTTTTTCAGAACCTTAAAGTTTTTAAAAGATGTTTGAGAATAAGCATTAGCTTCCTCACAAAAAGTGCTTGTACTTTAGACAGTTAAGCATTGTGGGTTAACAAATTAAAATTTGCTATTTTATGGCACTTGTAGTCTGAGTTATTGTGCAAAATTGTTTAAAATAAGACACAAAAAATATTCTAATACATGTGATGTAAGAAAAATAGTCGCACAACTCTATAAAATCTTTTATAGTCTTATTAAACTTGTGCGTCTTTGAGTCTATATACAGTCTATAGGCATTGTACCTTCTATTCTCAACATTCTTTACACAATAATATTAAACACACGTTGTTCGATTCACACATAAACGACGTGATTTTGATTTGATTTTCAATTTTAAATTTTTTTCTTTTTTTGTAACTCTGGTAGTCAAAGTGGGTGCTCGGGTGGGTCTTGTAAACTAAATATACTAAACTAAATATACTATAACTAAATATACTTTTATTTATTTTTTGATTCATTTTGTTAGTTTACATTTTTCATGTTAATTATAAAAAAAAATTACATTGAAGTATATTATATATTACAATATTAATCATACATATTTGATGTATATAATATACTTTATATATCTACTTTTATATACATACTCTATTATTGGTATATTTATATATATATATATATATATATATATATATCTAATAAATAATTATAAGATGAACATTAAAATTATATTTAATATAAACAGTTCTTTAATAACAGGTCGATGATTTTTAACTTTTAGCTATTGTTTTTTTTGTTTTGTTAATTTTTATTTCGCAGAACTCCCTTTAACGGGTGTTTAATTTAATTTTTTTTTTTTAATATTTTAGGGAAGTGATGTTATAAACCATTGTACTTTGTCAAAATTTTTTTTTAGTAAAATATAAAATTAAAAATTTTGATGATTTTATAATGGTAGTAAAATTTAAGAAAAAATATTTTGATGATGTTCTTCTGACGTTTAAATATGTTATTGTTTTGACACTTGCAACATAGTTTTACTTTAGTTTTCAGTAATTGTCATAAAATCCAACAATTCGATATAAATTTTCTCTACTGTACTTCTTTGATGGCTTATTGAAGAAAAATTACTGAATTGCTGTTCTATTTAACTTAAACTTAACTTAAAAAGGGATTCAATACCTCAAAGTTTCAATTAACTACAGACATTATATACATAGTTTTGTGTTAAAGAATATATAAAATTTTTTTTTTTTAGTTCGGCCTTTTTTTTTTAGTCGTAAATGTGACAAGGAATTATACAACCTTCCCTTTTCAGGCGTACCTGTAAATGTCGTGAGAGGGAATTATTTATACGACGTGTGTGAGATTCGAACCCACGCTCCCTCGTTGTTTACACGGTATTTTAATACACTTTTACCTACTAGGCCACCGAGACCCCATATATATAAAAATAAAATTAACATTATTGCAAATTTTTAATTTCTTGTAGGAATTTTTATCAAAAAATGATTTTGAATGCATTTAAAATCATTTTCCATATAAGGGTTAATATCAAGTTCAATTTAACCGTCTTAGTTTAAAATGATAATTATGTTCTTAATGATTGTTTAAAAGCTTTATGAAAAAAAATGTCTGTAAATAACACAAACAGATTTTCTTGCTTATTAGTCATGATTATCAGATGCATATATTTGGGAAGAACAGATGTTCTTCATTATAATGAAGTAATGAAATTTATCAAAATGAGTTTTTCATGAAAAAAAAAACATTATGAAAATAAAATGAATTACTGTACTTCAAACCAAAAAAAATTTGATAGAGTTTTTCAACTGACTTCTATACTTAAGATAAATATCTTTTTCTACTTCCTTTAACCTCTTTTGGGGAATCGTGGTTAGGATGAATATGAGTTGGCCACGAAATCCCAAATACAAAATCCTAAATACAAAATCCCAAAATGCTAATATACCAAAATTCAAAATCCCAAAATTCCAAAATCCCAAATACCAAAATCCCAAACCACTTTCGTTATCATAATTCGTTTTGAATTTTCTTATTTCAGATGTTGGTCGATTTAACGAAAAAAAAATAAAGATTCCAAAAACTGTAGAAAAAAAAATGCTAACAAAAAAGATTCAACATATTATTCCAGATTTCAACGTTTTTAATTTTCGAAATTTGATTTTGTATACCTACTCTTCAAAATTATTTTTTCTAACATTTTTTGGTATTCGAGACGGGTTGGGTACGAAATTCCAAAAAAAAAAATGCCACTTCCAAAAAACCAAATACATAATTCCAAAAAAAATTCCAAAATTCAAAATTGAATAGAAATCATTTAAAATAGTGGGCGCTACTACCCCCAAACCACCGCTAAATAAATTATTGAAACCCGAATTTTGAACCAATTATAAAATCTCTCCTAATTTAGAATCTCACATACAGATATATAAAAATATTCTGGAAAAAGCGTATAACTCTGATTTGGAAATCAACTTTAAAATTTCATCTAATTCAGAACCTCATATATATATAAAAATTCTGCAAAATTCCCTGATTTTGAATCCAACTCTAAATTGAAAACGAACTATAATATTAAAACTAATTTGGGATTTTGGAATTTTGGTATTTTCGGATTTGAGAATTCTGGAATTTTGGGATTTTTGAATTTGTGATTTTTTTTTTTTTGGGATTTTGACATTTGGGATTTTTTTTTGTTTTTTTGGATTTCCTGATGCTCCCGATGAATATATGTACTTACAAAAAACATAAAAATATTACACCAGGAAATCAAAAGGCCGTTCTAAATGTGATAACAGTAAAACCATTTCAATTTCACTTGAAAGCAAAAATATAGAAACTAACTTTCCTAAAAAATTTTACATATTTATATGTTTTCCTCTTTAGTTAGAGTTAAGTTAAAAAAAGGAATAACTCAAAAAAATTAAATAAAATTTTTAGTAAAATACCAAAAATTGTTAGCTAACAAAAAGAATAAAAAATATTAGCTTTTCTTAATATTGAACTTGAATGATACAAAGATATTAAATAACAAAACGGTTTGTTTGATTTTTTTTTTTTCTTTTTAAGGTTAAAACTGTTATGAACTTTCTTTTAATTCAAAAAAAAAAAAAATATTCTTCAAGATATTATAAGATAATAAATTATTTGTTTGTTTATATTTTTTTTTTTTTTTCCATAATCTTCCAATTAATTATTTGCTAAATCTCATTATTGACATCAGAACAACTGACATTCATAATTAATTTAATGATTAAAGTTACATCAGATTTTCTATCTTCCTGTCTAAATTTATTTTAAGAACATAAGAATTGAAAAAGAAAAAAAAAAAATCGAAAAATTAACAGAAAAAAAAAAAGGTTAAAATTATAAATTTATCTTCTTCTAATTGATTGAAAGTTTGACCTAAATAATTAACATTATGCTTCTTTTTTGACATTTTGCACATTAGCTATAAAAAATTATTTCAAGTTTTAAATCAATTATTAAAAAAAAAAAAATACAAAAAAAATAGTGTTGCCGTTTTCTTATTATTTTAAGATTAATATTAATAAAATAAAATAATAAAATTTCAACATACATAATCTTAAAAATAATTTCCTTAAACTTTTTGTCGTTGTCTAAATTCAAAAAGCTCTCAAAGGCTCATAAAATTTGTATCGACGATTGCTAGTTTTCGACAACAATTAATTTCTGTTATTATTAGATACTATCCTGTGTGTTTTTAATTTTTGTTAAATTAAATAATAAAAATTTTTAAAAGATCATTAGAACTAAATTACCAATTAATAAAAGGACGTTTAAAATAACGACTATTGATACTTGATAGATAGAGAATCGAAGTTGGGTTCAAATTTTGATTTCATTTCTGATATAAAAATTGTTAAAAACGTTCTTTCGTTCTTTCATTGTTAAAAATGTGCTTTGCAGTTTTACTCCATTAATTCGTCTATTTACTAAACTACAACACTTCAAAAATCATTTTGAAAAGTAAAAAAAAACTGAAATTTAAAAAATTATAAATCTGAAACTTTCTGAAAACTTTTGTTGAAATAGAAGTTTAATATGCTTACTATACTAATATTTAAGTTTAGTACTCTTCTAAGTTTAATACACCATTATACTACTATTAATTAAAAAATCTATTACCTAACGGTTTTAAAAACACAAAAAAAAAAGATGTTACTCTAAATCAGATTAAAGTTTCTGACAAAGATCTGTTCTACTGATAGATTTATATACATAAAGTTTTTCTGTCATTGTTAATAGTAAATGCTAACTAATGTTAGCGAACTGATGATTTTTAATAAAAAACATTGATCAAATCTTTAAATCTTAATTAAATAAACAAAAAAAAATCTTTATCGAAATCGTTAACATAAAGTATTTTATTTTTTAAAATCATTCTGGTACATTTTTTTTTGGTCTATTTGAAAATCAATCAAAAATTTTTTTTAAATTATCTATAAGATAAACAAAATTTATATTTTGTTTATAAATTTTGTTTATAAATTTCGTATGTTCTAAACTATGTTACCTTAAAGTTTTAAGGAATACATAAAGGTTTTCTATGTAATTCTTAACTATTATGTTATTTCACCATTTTAGATTAAAGGTCAATTTCCAATATATCGGCACATGGTGACACCGTTACGACGATGTACCGTAACGGAACCAAATATTTTTATTCGCACAATACATTTAATTAATAACATTCTTTATAAAATAATATTAAATTGATGCTTTTATTCACCTGTACATCGTCGTCACATGACGTTATTATAAAAATTGACTTTAAATAAAAATGTTAAATAATCATTTATTTTGTCATAAAACTACCAAAAATATTCAATATAAACAATTAAATAATACTTATGTATATATTCGTGCTTTTATTAGATAATAAAACTTTCTTTCAATTCATACCATTTAGAAAAAATTCCAAAAAAGTCAACATTTTCCTTTTTCATATTTAATTTGAACCCCTTTTTTACTCTACATAAAATATTTTTCATTTTCTACGTTCTTTGAACCACTATATTACGCAAACACTATTACAATGTTCAGATCATTATGCTGATTACGATATAGGAACGGTTTGTAGAATAAATGAACTCTCTCACATTACCATGATATAAGATTTATTGATGTCTATTGAAGATTTCCTAAAAAATAAAAATAAAATGTTCATATCTAGTAGAAAAGCTATAATATATAATTTTCATAGTATCTATCACCTTATACTAAAATTTAATCTCATAATTAAACTAAAGCTTCTTTTATTAAAAATAAACTTTATGGAAGAGAAATAGTCCATAAATAATATGACGAGTCAGAAAAAAACGGCAAATATTTATTTCCTACCCTTTTTTTTGTTTCTGTATAACCTCTTCAACATATATATGTATATGATAGAATCTAAAACTGTTTTTTGTAACAAAACATCACAACTATCAATAAATTGTTCTTTAATTTTTCCTAATTAACATATTTTAAACAGCAAAAAAAAAATCATAGAAGCATATTAATACTGGGTGGGAATCCAATAACTTTAGATTAATAAAAGTATCATTATTTCTCATCTTTAACTTATAACATTTCTATCTAACTAAAATGCTATTAATGCTATATACATATGTATATGTTAACATAAGGATCATTTAATAATCTTTATACGTATATCAATATTATCAATCAAGACATAATCATCATCATCATCATAATGAATCATTATCCTTTATATGTATATTGCATTTTTTTTTTTTCTCTTTATTTTTTTTTTATCTATAATGTGTCACAATTATGATATCTTTTTTTGTTTCATACAAAATAATTAATTTCATTCTAAATAATTCAATTTATTTCCTTAAATAAACACTTTAAACTATCATCATTAATTACATTATTGAAAAAATAAAAAGAAAAAAACAAAACAAAACAAAAAAAAAACAACAAAAGATAAGTTATTGTATTTGCACCTATCAAAATCACATTGAAACCACCTTTATTTCTTACCTTTTATTTATATAAAAAAAAAAAAAAACAAGAATAGAAAAAAAAAAATTATTATTAAATAAACTCCCGACCGATTACAGCTCAGGTGGAAATCGTGTAATAATAATCTCGTCATGCTTCACCATCAAAAACCCATCTAAATAGGAACAATAAAAATAAAAAAAAAAATAAAAATAAAAATAAAATAAAACAATAATTTTTAAAGATTGCTGGGAAATGAACCAACAACTAAACGTAGACCACCTCCAACCAGCCAACAAACTAACAAAATATATAAAAGAAAATCAGAAGCGAAATTAGTTTTCTTTATTGTTCTTGTGTTTTTTTTTTGGTTTTTTTTTTGGTTTTTTTTTTTTTTCTTTTGGTTGTTTCAACAAATAGAAGACATAAGAATTGCGCGATCAAGAAAAGCTCAATTTAGAAACAACAACAGTAACAACAATACAACAGGAACAAGAAAAAAAAACATAATATATAAAATAAAAGAAAAACAAAAACAAAAAACAGAATTGTCTAGTTTAGTTCCTTATTTTAACCACGAGAACGGTTCTTTTGTTTTTTTTTTTTTTTTATTTTATTTTTGATTCTAGAGAACCCAAGCGACAAGCGACTAGCAAGAAAAAACAACAAAATGATGATGATTAGGTATAGAAGACGAAAAAAAAAAAAAAAATGATAAAGAATTAGAGAAAAAAAAAAATGTAGTAAAAGGAGATGAAAAAATTGAAGATGTTTTAGAAAGAAAAATAGAGTATACAAAAGAAAAAATGAAGAAGACAACAATTATGAAAAGAATCATCATTTGATCATAATCATTATCGTCATCATCATCAATTGAACATAACGAAAGAAAGTAACTATATATGTATAAGAAGAATAAAAAACAAATTCGCCGATTTGGTTTTTAACTCGTCTTACATCATTTTTGTTTTTCTGTTTGTTTTTTTTTTAATTCATTTTTTATAAAATAAGCGCAAATTGTATCTCATTTTGTACTCTGATAATTATTATTGTAAAAGAGAAGTTATTGACCCGTTCTTGATATATTCTATATAGTAATATATTGTGCTAAAGTTTGAATATATATCTACATATAGAATATATATATGCATGTATATATGTATGTATAGGTACATATATATTTTATTTTTTGTTACCCAAAGAAGCTTATGTTATATGTGTAATTGATACAGGGTGATCCAATAATATTGGCTACAATTTATTAGAATATGTACATATTTTATAATTCTATGGATCTTGTTATTCTAATTGAGAAATACTTAAAATTATTTTATTTTATTTAATCGTAAAAGGTTTAGTTATCTTTTCTTTTTTATTGTAGACCAGACAAATGCAGCTATTTGGTATAACATGATGGTTGGTTCCATAATATCATTTTTTTTTTTTGTTGAAACTCATATTACTGCCAAATTAATTTTGATTTTGGATCGTTTTTATTTAGTAGACTGAAAAGGACTGAAATTTTGACAGACTTCAAGGAGGAAATGATTAGAACACAAATATTCTACTTACCATCAGATCGTTTTAAAGCATTTAATAAATATATCTTTGCAAAAAAAAAAAAAAAATTGCAATCAAGATTACATTACTAATTGCCAGACAAAATTCCCCCTCTGTGATGGGTTAGGAGCAAATATAGCGAATGACAAAAGAAATAATAAAAGTTGAGAACAGTATTTAAAATAATTTTGGAAAATTATATTCCAACTGTAATTCATAAAATGGAAAATAACGGAAAAATTATATAGGACTTTACTGCACAATCACAACTTTAGAGTTATAAGAAGAAAAAGATGTTAATATTATTTGGTTAACCTTTAAATTATTCTCAAAATTTAAGACTTAAAAACTTAAACATGTTTTGGGACAAATATCAACCACACCATTTATGAATCAAAAATTTTTTAACAATCAACAATTTAATTTTTCGAAACTATAATATATATATAATATATACTCGTACAGATTTCAATAATATTTAATTAAATTTACCTTAACACCCTGTACTTAAAGATATACGGTATCGTTTATTATTTTGATACATATATGCATTATATTATAATTTATTGTAAATTGAATGAATGAAAAAATCTCCAATTGTGCCCATTCTATGAATTAAGAAGTATACAAGGTATCCTCTTAGTAAAACAAATTTAGAATTTTATACTTTCAGATATCTTTTCTTAAGTAATTCTTAATTTTCTCCTAAAATAAAAATTTTTTTAACTTCCATTGTTAAATTGGTTTAATTTTATCACCTATACCCTCCTCAATAAGTTCCAATAAAAGCTTCTAAAAAATTCGTACCTTAAAACCTTTTGATTAATGATTATTAAAAACAACATTTGATAGATTGTTAGTAAAATCGATATACAAGAAACCATAAGTCAGAAATGAAGACATGTATTAAAGTTTCTGACAAAATAAATGCGAACTTATTGGAATAATTGGATACATTTTAGATTCGAGGTTTCTTTCAATATTCCAAGAAAACTTAAAAGAAAATCTTTTACAATATATATATATATAATTTTTAATAAATATTGTAATGCTTTAGTTGCTTTTTTTTTTTTTTTGTCTATAATTTTAAGTTTTTACTTTTTGGACAGCCTGTCAGTGAAAATCAAATGATTTAAAAATCATTTAATATCGCGACTTTTTGAAATGCTCACATAACAACAATAATTATTTTATTATCTACAAGTATAAATCTAAATTATAATTTTAAATATCAATACTATAAAATTAAATTATAGATCTTCAAATAAACCAAATAGTATATAAAATCAAGGATTTGTAGAGCAGCACATTTTCAATGCGTTAATATATAAAGCATTCTAAGAAAGTTGTATAAGTTCTTAATAAAAATTTAAGTTTTCCTTAGAATTTTTTTTTTGTTAAAAAAATCTAAAAATTACGTCATGTAAAGAAGAACTTTTCTAATTTTAAAGAAAACCGTATTTAGTGACAAAGGTGCACTTTTCAACTTCTGCCCTTTAATTTATGTTAAAGAAAATATAATGCTTTTTTTTTCCTAAGGGAGGTGGGTAATCTTCCAAAAACACCAAGAATTTCCCCGTTGGTAGTGTCAGATTCTTACTGACTAAACCCACCTCCCCCTTTAGCCAATATAATGGGGTGAAACCCTTACCTGCGAACGCAGTATATTGGCTAGGAAATAGGCTTAAGATAAAATTTTTGCCTTACATGTTTAAAAAATTTGAAAAGATTTTAAAATTTTATGTGGATAAAAATCGAAAATTAGTCAGTTTTTCTTTTCTCCATTAATGCCTTTTTAATGCCATGGGAGTACAAAAAGTTATTTTCATGGCTATATTTATTATTTTATTTTGAAAGATTTTATTACTCTCAAAATTGAGAAGTTTCTTAGCGTTTATAAGAATATTTGAAAGAATTTCAACTACTTTAGAGAGATGTTCAGACAGATATGAATGAAACTTATAAGAAAATTTTTTACAAATATTTTGGAAATCTTTATTAAAAAACAAAAACAAAAAAATATTAAGAAGAAAAAATTTAATGAATTAACAAAAATAAAAAATAATAAAATTAAGATTTAATTTAAAATATATAAAATATATTATAATATGAATAGAAAATCATTCAATACGTCAAAGTATCTAAAAATACATTAACAAAATAACAAAATTTGCTTTTAATTTTAATAGTTTTTAAAGTTTATTTCATCATTTCTTTCTTTATATGATAAATCTTATTTAAGATTTAGACTTTATCACTATACTCTAATAACTTAAGGAATTTTTCAGCAAATTTCCAATTAGCTAAAATCATCTATTGATTAAATATCTAAATGAAATTCTTACGAAAATTAAAAAAGAAAAATTAAAACATTAAAGTATTTACCTCTCTTTAAGTCTCTGGCGATTCTGAACACCTTCTTATATATATATATTGACTATTCCATCTAATACAGCTAAATAGATTTACCATTTTAATTTTTACTTTATCTAATTTTATTTTTTTTTTTTTAAACGTACGTTTAATGGAAACTTTTAAAACGTGTTGTAAAAAATCTCTTCCAGTATAATACTGGATTCAGGTTAAAACAACGTTTAGTTTTTGTCAATAACAATTTTTAGTCTTCATTTGTCCGATTAAAGACTTAGTCCTTTTAAAATTGTTTATCTTTTAAATGCTTAAAGAGAATACCTATATTTTTGTTGTTTATTGTAGCAGCTCTTGTAATTTTCTAATTTTAGCCAATGAATATAATGATAACTTCCAGTAACGTTTTTAATTTATTGTTCTCATATATTCGTATTCACCCAAATATTATATTTATATTTTAATTGGGGTCCTCGGTGGCCTAGTGAGTAAGACCGTATGAAATGCGCTGTAAACACCGAGAAATGGAGGGTTTGAATACACGTCGTAAGAGTTATTCACTCTTGCGACATTTATAGCCACACTTGAAAAAAAAAATATTTTAATTGTATCACAAGTCTTTCGCTACTATCTAATTTGAATGTTCTTTCCAATTATAAACAAGATAGAATCAAACAAAAAAAAAAATGTCTATAATAAATATTTTTTATTATTGTTGATCATTATCCATTGATTAAATGTTGAAAATCTTAATATATATTCTTTCTTGTTCAATATTTTAAAGTCCATCCAAGTAAAACAAAAGCCTGGTAACCTTAAATAACAAACAGAAAAAAAAAAAAAATTAAAAACAATCAAAAATACCTACTTATACAAAAATTTTCCATGAGGGAATTCTTATTTTAAAATAAAAAACAAAAAAAAAAAAATAACCTAAATCAAATAGATATTTTCAGAAATGAGTAAAAGAGATAGAAATACACGAAATGAAAATCAAAAAACAAAAAACAAAAAATTACTTTATTGTTACATAAAATAAAAAAAAATAAAAAAATCAGAAATCTCTCACTCAAATTGGCGCCTTTTAATCATTTTTAATCACACCGGTAGTTTAATTTGCATTTTAATTATTAGGTAAGAAAAGTTAAAAAAAAAAAAAAATACCGTTATAATACAATTCAGAGGATATATTAAAAAAAAAAATAAAAAGAAATTGTTAGTTTTGCAATTTTTTTGATTTTTAAAACTTTTTGAAAATTCTTATGAAATTTCATGAGATATTCTTTTAATATAATGTTCTTTTCGTGAATAGAAGAACACCGGTATTAATATTATTTTCTAATGATTAAAAATTGGTGGGCTTCATTTTTTTTTTTCTTTTTTTTTAATAATAAGTTATATCTATAGCTATACTTATATAGATATATAGGTTTTTCTTTGTTTTAATATAATTTAATGGTGTGAAACAATTTGTTTCCTCTCTAAATACAATGTTTTGTTATATATTTTTATAACATAGATATAACGTATATATAAAGGGGAAATTTATAATTAAAAAAAACACAATTTTGTCATTTTCTTCATGAAATTTTTTTTCAAGATTATTAATTTTGTACAAAAAAAATTGTATAGTTAGATATAAATTTAATGAGAATTTCTTATATGCATAGAATTATTTCATTATATAGAGTAGATATAAATTTAATAAAGGTGTGAAATAAGTTTGAAATATTTAGAATAAAAAAAATATCTTTTGATTAAAAATCATTTGTTTTATTGGTTTTATTTTTTTTTTTTTTGCTTAATTGAATAGTTTTTTTTAAAGGAAATTTCTAAAATCAAAATAAATTACAAAACTGATTTAAAAGAACCAAAATAAAAAAAAAAGTAAAAAAAAAATTGAATATTAAGATCATTTTCTTAGAATTTATAAATAAGTATTACTATTTTATTTTATTTTTTCTTTAGCACTTATATTGAATGTACAAGGTCGGCTCAGGGGAGGAGATAATCAGGCAATAGCTTCAAGCGTTAAAAAAAATGATACCAAAATTTTAATAAATAAATCAATCCGGTGACCTCGGTGGCCTAGTGGATAAGAGCGTATACAATACGCTGTAAACACCGAGGGAGTGTGGGTTTGAACTCCACTCTTACCTCCTTATGACATTTACACCCAAGCCTGAACAGGAAAGGCTGTGTAATTTCCTTTTCATATTTATGTGGCAGAGAAATGCATTAAAAAAAATAAAAAAAAAATCGATCCATACAATTTTTGTTTTTGCTATATGAGTTTATTTCGCTTTTTAAAATATGTATGAACAAGGAAACAAACACTTCTTTCTGTTCTTTCGTCCTTTTTTCTTCTATCAAAATTTTTTAAATTTTGTATGAATTTTTTTCTATATCTGAACTATCGCAGACGCTACCACAAAAAATATAAGAGGAATTAAAAGTAGAACTGAAATTTATTGTCATAAACCTCGAAATAGACCATATCTATCAGTATTGTATCTGTACAGTACTTCTGAATCAATCTATACAATATTTATGCAATTTAAAACAACATAATTGAAGTAATAGAAAATCCATTTAAACTTACTAAAAAAATAAATTATGAGGACTTGAGAAAAAAAATGTACAGATATTGAAAGTATTTTGACAGATAGTGATCAAAAGGATAATTATCAATATCTGATTTGTTTAATGAAGTGGAATTTCATAAATTTGCTATAAATCCACTAAATATTTTAAAGATTATTGCAGTAAATAATCTTGCTTCATTTTTAACAAATTTGTTACCATTATCAATATTACAATTAGAATTTTTATGACTTTGTCGGTTACTGTTAAAGATGTTTTGACTAGTACAGAATAAACTTTTTCAAAATTAAAATTAATCAAGATGTATCTAGAAGTCTAACAAAGACGCAGTAGAGATTGAATTGTTTGTTTATAATTTTAATCGAATAAAATATCTTGGAAAACCTAAATTTAGAAAATTTTATCGAGAAATTTGCTTCAATAAAGGTTCACAAACAAAAATTTTAATTTCACATTTTGTTATTGTCCTAAATTTAATAATAAACTAAATAAATTTTGTTATTTGTAAATATAATAACTATGATACAAAATCACATTTTAAGTTTTTAAAGAGTAATTCATTTCACTTAAAATTAAAGGAAAAAAATGCAAAAGGATGCAAAAAAAACCATAAATAGCTTGCTTCGAAAATGGTCATGATACTGTGTATGTATATATGGTCCGGCACTGTGTATGTATATTGTAATAAAAATGTTAAACACCTATTTAATTTCTATTATACTTTGTTAAAAGTACAAAATTATAAAAATTAAAAAATAAAAGGAAAAAAATTATAATGGTAAAATTCGATAAGGAAATGCAAGCGCAAACATATAAAATTTGAAATAGAAAAGAATTAAAATAAAAAAAAAAAAATAAAAGTAATTAAAAAATAGAAATTTATTATCTAATATAAAAATTTTTATTATATCATCATTTTGAATCAATAATGAATGTTTCGTTGCTTAATTTTTATTTTGTCTTATGCATAACTTGACATCTTATATATTTACTGAAGTGAATTGGATTATTTTTCATTACTTTTTGGTTTTTGATTTTTTTTTAAAGACTAAAACATTTATCTGTACCGACATTTAGATTATTATCCATTTTATTAATCTTATATTTAAATTAAATTTTATACTTTTAAGGCTAATTCCTATTATATCTGGTACTCTTTTACCGTGTTAATCAAAACTTTTAATATATAGAAAAATATTTCTATATCTATATTGATATAAAATATATTAAAAACGAGGAAGAGTACAGTAGAGTAAACTATTTCAACTCTGAGATACCCGTACGAACGTACAATATATCCTGTTTCTATATAACTTGATCATCTTTTAAAAAATTTCAGATATTCTAGTACCGATGTTATAACTACCGAGATATATTTCTGTAAATTGTGGAGTTGTATGACAGATACCAAAATCTATTGCACTAGCACAACCAAATTTTACAGAAGTTGTTGCCATAAAACTCATCTTGATCATCATTTGCAAGATTTCAGATGCCTAGCTTCATTAAGTTCCAAGAGCTGCATAAAGCCTAACCGGCTGCTCTAGCCCAACCAAATTTTACAAAAGTCGTTGGTATGTAACTCGACACCTCTTTGCTAAATTTCAGGTTCCTAACTTCAGTAGGCACTGCAGAATTATTTTTATTTAAAAAGAAAAGTTGTATGGCAGCTACCCGAACATGTCGCACCATCACAACGAAATTTTACAGAAGTTGTTGCCATAAAACCATGATCATCATTTGCAAAACTTCAGATACCTAGCTTGAATAGACACTAAATTATTTCCATTTAAAGAAAGAAGTTGTATGGCAACTACTCGAACTCCGCGGCTGGAAATACTGAATTTAAATAGCAAAACTAACAATTTTGCAAAAGTGACGTAAAAAAATTTCAGCCTCCTAGCTTCTTTAATTTTTGTGTTATCATGCGAAAGGACGAACAGACGTACATGGCTTAATCGACTCAGAATTCGATTCTGAGCCGATCCATACCTTTGACACTATATTTAGCTCGACTCCTTTAAGATGTCACAAACGTAATGGCAAATTTATTATACCCTTGAACATAGTTCATACGAGTATAAAAATGGGATACATACAAAATCTCGAAAGAAAAACAATAAAATCCTCATTAAGACAAAACTCCCAAAGCCAAAATACCCAAAAAGAATAATGTTTTTTTATGTATTTAAAAGTAAAAAATAATCAATTATGGAAGATTGCATATTATGTATAATAAATTATTGACATATTTTGAATTATGACAGATTTTAGAGTTGGATTTAAAAACAGGGTATTCGCTTCCTCCAAAATATTTATATATATATAATACATATAAAATTATGAATTAGAATGATTTTTAGAGTTAGTACAAAATCGGGTTTCCAATAATTTGTTTAACAGGGGTTTGGGCTTTACATTATTTTAACTGCTTAGTTTTGAAACATGTATGTAAAAATAATAATTAAGAGGTATTTTAAAGTTGGTTTCAAAAACAGGATATTCGCTTCACTAAAATATTTACATATGTTTATGTATGTTTATATGACATTCTGATTTAGGAGGAACTTATAATTATAATATATAGTTGGGCACATTTATTATATAATATATATGCGATATTCTGAATTATATAGGAGGGATTCTAAAGTTTTTCAAAAAATTAGTGTTGACCCCATCCAAAAAAGTCCAAAAAAAAAATGTGATTTATTATTTATTTTATTTTTAATTTTTAAATGCATTTAAACAGTATTCTTTTTATTGATTATGTTTTTGGAGATTTTGTCCTTTGCGAATGTATTTTGTCATTGAGGATTTTATTTTTGGGTATTTTCTTTTTGGAGATTTTTTTTTTAACGGTTTTGTTTTTGTGGATTTTGTCTTGGGGTTTTTGTCTTGATAATTTTGACTTGGCCATAATAATTAATTCATTAATTAATGAAATTTTTAGTTTAGAAAAGTGCCCTTTGGAACAATGATTTTCATTTTTTATGTTTCTATATCTTAATGATATTTAATATGATATTTCAAAAAAGAAAAAAAAAAAACAACTTTATAGAAGAGAATATTTTAAAATTTATTTCTTTGCTTTCCTCGGTTTTTGAAACCTAAATTTTTTTTGTAATATTAAAGTTATTATTTAAATTCAAATTTTAAAATTTTGAAATATTGAAATTTTGAAAATTTTTAGTTTAATTAACCCTCTTATTCTAACCGTTAACTATATGATACTGACGAACACTTATCGTCTAACCTTTGAAAAACGAGTAAGAAAAAAAAAAAAAAAAAAAAAATAGGAACCTTTTCTAATAATCAAAACTTTAGCATTATAAATTTTTAAAACTACTTTCTAGTTTAGAGATTTGAAATAAAAAAAAATTTTATATACATATTTTGTAATATTGTACTACATTTTATCTGATTTGCTGTCACTCCACTAATACTTCAACTAAAACTTCAATAACAATCGAAGGCATCAATATCATTAATCTATTCATTCAATATATGGTATACAATAAAATTAGAAGAAAAAGTAAAAGTTTTCAATTAAAAAAAATAAAAAAATAAAAAATAATCATCAATTCAAAAAACTCTTCATTTTCATTCAATATACAAAAAAGAAAAAAAAAATAAAAATAAATTTTAATTTTTTTTAATGTAATTCTTGAATAAAAAAAAAAAACCCTTTTTTTCTTTTTTTTTCTTTCTTTGCTTATTAAACTAGCAATTTTACCTGTTTGCATAGATAGACTATGAAAGTAATTTCCATTTTTTTTTTTTTTTTTTTTTGTTTTCTTTTATATATCTGACTTGCATTCATCATTTCGTCATCATTTTTATTACAACACTTAGGTACATCAAAAACCAAAATAAAACAAAAATAAAATCTATTCAACAATTTTTATTCTACTTTTACTACACATTTTCTATTAACTTTTTTTTCTTATTGTAATATTTTTTTTTTTTTTTTTGTAACTTCAACTTCATATTTCACCTTAACCTACACACATTCAAACAAACACCTGTACAAAGAGTTCAACATATTAAAATTATATTGCAACACTAGATTCATTTTTTATATTGCAATCAAAAGCAAACAAAAAAAAATCATTCTCAAAAATTCAACCACCGTGAATATAAAAAAAAAAAAAAAGAAAAAAAAAATTTATGGAAAAATATTAAAAATATAACTGCACTTTTTTCTATGAATAAGATCAGCTGGTTTATAACAGGTAAAATATTATTATTGTTTTTTTTTTTTTTTTAACTCGCTCGCATTACTAGTTTCTTTACTACATTGCTGCTACCGCTATTGCTTGATTCGGATTTTTTTTTTTTGAAGTTGTGACTTTTGAGATCTCTTAAATATAGAAAAATTACTCATTTTCCATTTTCTTTCTTTCTCTTTTTTTTGCCATACCATACGCTTAAAAAAAATTCTGTTTGAAAATGCAGTATATGTAATACGTATATACATTAATAATAATGTAACTTAGTATATGTATGATTGTGGCTTCAATATAGTTAAAGCAATCATATCAAAATTCTTGTAAACAGTGAAAATATAGACATATTTTGTAGAATTGATATGGTGTGAAATGTCTACTCGTTCTTTATGGTTGGAGGAACGTAAACGTGGCTTATTGGGCACATTTCACATTTCCGTATTATATATAAGCCTTTTTGCAGCCACTTTTTACAAAAACTAAGAATTTTTTCTTTTAAAATATAATATTTTAACACAAAATTTTAATATTCAGAATTATAAAATCAGCCAAACCGTATGTAAACTTAATATAAACAAGGAATTGTCACAGATTTTGTTAATAAAGAGAGAATTCATAAATTATATAATTTATCTATTATAGCTCTCTCTTCAATTTTTTTGATTATTCTTTTAGTAGGTTGGTAATTGACATATAAAAGAAAAACTATTCTCTTAATTTTTTTTTTTTTTTCTCTCTTTGTTTGAATTTTTTGATTGCGTTGCGTGTTCATCTTTAGTTAAGAATTTTTTTTTTTTCTGTATAGAAAAAGCATAGCTTAAAGGCAATTATTTAATGTTACTGATATTAATGAAGGTTAAAAATTTATGAATGATTTTTTTTTTTATCTTTTTATTTTTTAAAAGATAATGCGGCTATTTTGAGAAAAAAATTTGCTTTAATTTTATTGTTCTTTCGTTAATTTAACTAAACAATTTTTTTTTGTTAATTTTTCTCAAAATAACTAAAAAAGAATTAGAAAAGAATTTGAAATTATTTTTTTTAACATTATTGTTGTTGTTGTTATTGTTGTTGTTATGTTTTATAATATACACGTAATATTTGTTTAATTGGTGGTTATGTAGAATAAGAGCTTGAAGCTAAATTTGTTAAAATACATAAAAAATATGTTAATTAATAGATAGATTGTAAATTAAGTTTTGTAATGCAATCACTATATATATATATATACATATATAATATAAAAGAACAATTATTTTTTAATCTATTTTATTTATTTAATTTTAAAATATATTTTTAATTTGAATATTGCATTATAAAAGTATGTAGTGTAATTTTGTTTTGTATAAATAAATAAAAATTAATTACTTTTCTTTTTATACCAATATATATAGAAATTAAATCAATTTGAACTACGTATAATTGCATAGTTTATATTTTTTAAATTGAAAATAAAATTTATATAATAAACTATCATTAAATTAAGTTAAAATTGAATGTAAAGTAATTAAGAAATATATACATATTAGCTATATTATTATATATTATCTTAAAAAATCTAATTTAGCGAACTGTTAATTTTTTGTATATTAAGTAAATACGAATCTTAACAAATAGAATATGACGGGTTTGAGTTTTTGAATATATTATAAAATATTCTAATGGATAATATACATCAAGTATTTGTCGAAATATATGAGAAATACTGTCGTTTAATAGCTTAGAGGAATATTTTTGTAAGCGATTTACAAGATCAGTTTGTTGTCTTGAAAAGAATGATTCTCGAGATAATCGGATTTAAAAATTCTTTTTAAAAATTAATGAATAAAATTAAATTTTGTGATTATGTTAAAACTTGTATCAAAATTAAATAATTTCATATATCAAAACAGAGTCAAAAACTAGTAATTCTAAAAATTGTTAAATAAAGATCCCCTTGTCACCTGATCTCCAATTATTTTAATTTTTATTTTTACACCTTATTTTAGAAATAATATTAATTTTTTACATACAGATTTCTAAATCCTTTATAAAATAATAATATTATGCAATAGCTAATATAATATAACTAGAGGGCCTATAGCTGGTGTGTAAGTATATTTTACCGTAACATCTAAATTACAAACAATTCGTATGAGATACGAAATTTCTTCATTCCAAAAGAAAACAAAAAAAAATCAAGATTCTAAACATACATATGTATGTTATATTATGTTAATGTTGATTTTGTAATAGAGAATCGTATCCAAATATACATATAAATATTTGTATTCAAAACTTAGCAGAATGTCATAATACGTAGTGTGTACCCTGAAAACTACTAAATAATAATTATAAATATAGGATAGGTAGCTACATATAAAATTTTTTTGATAATATTTTTGATAATTAAAAAACACACTATTAAATCTATTTAAACTAAAAAAAACATTGCTAATTAATAATAGCGTAGTCATATCATATTCTAGCGTAAAAAAAAAGTTATATAATAAAAAATTTAAATTAAATATTATTTTATCAAAATACCCAAATTACTTAAAATAAAAATAAAAAAATCACCAATAAAAATATCTATCAAAACCTAATAAATTCTTAATAAATTTTTATCTTTTACAATAATTTAAATCAAAAAAAAAATATTTTGATTATAAATAAAACTTCTCTTTAAAAAAAATCAATTCTTAACAGAAACACAACACAACTTATAAATTTTTATATACAAAAAACGATATATTATTAAAAATCTATAGAACCTATTAAATTTTATCTTATCAAAAACCAAAAAAAAAAAAAAATCACCTTAACTGAGCATCTAATCATAGCGTTTACATATTCATTCGTGTACTGCTCATTCAAGTCTAAAAAAAAAAAAAACAAACACACACAAGAACAACCACAAAATAATGCAGATAATAAACTTTAAATTTTTTTTTTTTTTGTTTTTACTCTTCTACAATGAAAAAAAAAATGTTTTAGTTTTTTCTTTTTATTTTATTCTTAAAAAATGATGTCTGTGCATAACAGTAACTGAGATATCTTGATGATTATATAGCGGCAAAAATGTTAACAAAATAAAAAAAAAACAAAAAAAACCCAAAACATTCAAATCAAAAATTGAAACTTCTTTTTTTTTTTTTTTTTTTTTTTTGTTTTTTCTTAAAATATCAGAGAAGGTAACTAAACATTAACAGTAAAAGAAGGGAAAAAAAAAATGAGTAACAGCAGCACAATCTCAACAGCAACAGCAGCAGCACAAGCAGCAGCAACAACAGCAGCAAAAGTAGTATTAGAAATGATAGTTATTATATAAAAATTTTAATTTAATAAAAATACAAAAATCAAAAAAAAAAAATAAAAATAAAAATAAAATAGCAACATAATCATTTAACAGTAACAGCAGCAGTCATCCAGCCATCACATAAAACATAAAAAACAAAAAAAAAAAACAAAAACAAAAATTAAAAAAAGAAATTATTCAAGTATACCCCAGCTTAACTCAAAAGCTGACTTAAAATTGTGTTTTCATACAGTTCAGTTGAACATCAACATCAGTTTAATTATAACCGTTGTTAAAGTTAGTCGGGAATTTTAAATGTTATTTTTTTTTTTAGTTTTTTTGCCTTATGAAGAATTTCAATTAAAAAATAAAAAAAAAAAATTTTTTTTATCAATTTAATGAAGAAAATTATCATGTACATATATATTTATTTTAAATAATTTTTGTTTTTTTTTTTTTGATTAATTTTAATTATAATTTAAACAATTAAATTATAATTTAAAAAAATTTTTTTTAAGTCAGTGTAATTTTAAAAATAAAAGAAAAAAAAACGAGCTTCAAAAATAAATTTAAACATTTGCTATATAGTTAAAATATAGAAAAAAAAAAAAATTATTTATCAATTAAACGGTATTTATTAATTTTTTTTTTTTTTTTTTATTTATATAATATAATAAATAATTTAAATAATTAATTAATAATTAAAATAAATTAAAAGAGTGCTGTGAATATTTAACTAATTTAAATAATTTTATTCTATACAATTTTAAATTACTAAAATTTTATTTATTATATTACAATTGTATAATTAAATTTATCTTTCATAAATTATTAAAAAAAAAAAAACACACAATATTAATTAATCTTTGATTTAAAATATTAATAGTATATTTGCAAATTAAAAGATATTAAGAATAAATTAAAATTTAATAAAAATAAAAGAAACAAATTAAAAATAAAAAACAAAAAAAAAAACAGAACTTAAAAAAAATTAGACTATAAATTCGAAAAAAAAAAATTAAAAATTAAATTTATAATAATATAATAAGTATAGCTTTAAAAATAGCTGATTAAAATTATAAAATCAATTAAAAGGATCATAATATATATTTTAATAACTTTAATTTATTGACACTATTCTCTTTTTAATTAAAATAAACGGTTTTTTTTTTTTATATTTAAATTTACCGTTTATTACAAAAAACAAAAACAAAACAATAATTTTTTTTTTTTTTTTTAAATAAAAGTGAGAGTTACGTTAAAAAACAAAAACAAAAAAAAACGTTACGAACAAAATATAGTAATTTGAAATTATAATATTGATGTTATAAACTGACAGGTAATAACAGTTGTAAAAGAAGACAAAAACAAAAACACAATTAACAGTAAAAATAACGAAAAAAAAAAAAAAAACTTTACAAAAAATTGATAAGAGAAGAAAGAGGTGATTATTTAGGCGTTCGTATATGCAACCTTTTCAAACTATAAAAAAAAAAATTAAAACATTAAATAACAAAAAAGTGACATTTAATTGATTATTTCTTTTTTATTGTTGTTTCGGTTTTTTTTTCTGTTAAAAGTCAAATAAAAAGAGAATAGAGCCTGATTATTAAAAAAAAAACTGTCATACTGTTTGTATGGGATTTTCTTTTTTCTTATCTGAAGAAATTTTGCAAAAAATAATTTGAATTTTTTTTTGAATAATATTAAATTTTTTTTTCCCTAATTTTCGTCAAATTGAAATTTGAAAAAAAAAAATAAAAATAAAAAAGAAAAAACAAAACAAATTCGTGACATTTGTAATTTTTTTTTTTTGTGTGTTTATTTTTTCTGCCTCTTTCTTTTGTTTTTGTTGTTGTTGTTTTTTTTTTTTCTTTTAAATTTGTATTTTAAAAGTGTAATCAATTTTTTTTATTCTGTTTTTTTTTTTTTTTTTTCAAAATTTGCAAACTTTATTTTTTTTTTATGTATTTTGAAAAATTGATTTTTTAACTGAAAACAAAAAAAAACAAAAAAAAGCGAAAATAAAACGAAAATTAATTACATCTGTTTATATATGCAGATATTTTTGTTAATTTGAAATTTTTGAACATCGTTAACATTATTATAATATACCGTTATTAATTGATAATAGCAAGATTTTTGAAATTCTGTAACAGTGCAAGTTTTGAATTTTAATTAAAAAAAAAATAAAAAAAAAAGAATTGAAAAGATAAAATAAAATTTAAATCAATTTATTTGTGCAATTTTTGATTTTTATATTTTTGTTTTTAAAAGAAAATCAAAGAAAAACAACGATTACTTTGGAATATTAAAAAGTGTATTAAAATAAAGAGTGATTGTTTGTTTCTTTTTTTTTTTGTTGTTTGTAAATTATACAAAAATTAATTAGTTTTTTTTTTTTGTTTTAATTGTTTTTTTTTATTGAACTTTAACAAAAAACAAAAAAAAAAAATTGAAAATATATTAGGATGGAAAAAAAATTATAACTGAAAGGGAAAGTTTGTAAGTTTTTCTGTTTTTTTTTTTTTTTATTTTTATTTATTTATGAATATGTGATTTATTTTGCGTTTTATTTTATTTTTTTTTTTTTTTCTGTATGTTATAATGGCAAAGTTTTTATATAGGTATATTATAATTTTATTTTATATATTTGTATAGACTCATCCTTCAAATTAAAATTGAAATATACGTTCTACGAAAAATATTCATAATGTAAATTGAAAACGCGTATTTAAGAAGAAACAGAATACATACGCTATTTACCTATAAAAAAAAAAAAAAAAAAGATAGGTTTAAGTGAAATATTAATATAAAAAAAAATTGTGAATATCAGATTTATATACATATAACATTAGATTTGATGATTTTTGTGTTGAGTATTTAAAGCTCAATCAAAGAAAATACATATACATTAGAAATAAAATTATTTTACACAAATTTTAGTTTGTTATATATTTATTTATTTATATCCAGGTACCATGGTACATAAATGTGACGGTAGCTATAACCCGTGTTTTCTGGTAGGAATATGGGGTGTAACGAGATATTATGATGTATAAAGTATTTATATATTACGATATATGAATATTTTTTTTTTTTTATATTATAATTATTGTACCCAGCCGGGAATCGAACCCAAGACGTCTCATTCCCTTATGAATGAAAAGCGGTGCGTCAACCACTGCACCAATGGCTGGATGAGTTTATCATATAAAATCTCGGTTCATATAAAATCCATATAAAAATACGGATTATAAATTTGCATTAAGTTGGAAAAATTAACCTACAAAGTTACAACGCCTGCACCTGTTATTAGAATTAAAGGGATATAAAATAGCAGGAATACTATTTATGATTGATTGGCACGTTTTGTGAGGGTTGTATACACGTACCTCAAACAACTTATTTATAAGTTTTACGTTATAACTGAACGATATAACTGAAGTTTGAAAACGGTTATAGGTTTGCAACCTTTTTGTAACCAAATTTGGTAAAACAACTCATAGAACGTTTTGTAGGCTTATAATTAACATAGTTGAAGAAAAAAACAAAAAAAAACCGAAAATATATTAAAAGTTTTATTATGAACTAGATCGCATTATATCAAATTTTTTTAAATATTTTTTTTTTATTTTCGAAAAGTTTTTAATACCTAATTCTTTAAAAAAAAAAAATAAAGATTTTAACTGATTTTAACTGATTTTAACTATGTACGATCATATATCTTCAGTATAATTATTTTGTTTTTTTTTTTTGTTTTTTTTTTTTTATATTTTAATATGAATTATTGATAAAATCAAAGACTATTTAGTTCTTTAAATCTTAAGTGTTTTTTTTTTTTTTTTTTTTTGTGTTTTTTTTTTCACTTAATTTTTATGTTAAGATTTTAATAAAACTGTCATGCGAATTACGAACTATAAATTGTACATATATAAATAAAGAAAAGAGAAGATTTTTTTTTTTTTTTTTAAATGAAAGAAGAAAAATATGTTCCAATATTTCGCAATTAAATCCAATCAAAAACTACTAAGTTAAAATAGTATAGTGATGCGCAAATAATACATATATTTATCTATACATATATAAATATATATATATATTTTTTTTTTTTAACTGTAAATTTATTTTATATTTTATTTTTCTTTTCCTTAAACAGTTATATATTTTCTAACAGTTTTTTTTTTTTTTTTTTTTTTTTTTGTTGCCTTCTATGATATAAGTAATAAAAAGAAAATGTTTCTTGTTTTTTTGTTTTCTTTTTTATTTTAATACAGGAAGAATTTATTACTTTAAAAAGAGTATAGAGAAGGAGAGAAAAACTTCTAAGAAAATTGCAATTATCAGGGAAAAAAATAAAAAAAAAATTTTTTTTATTTTTTTTCAGAATAAATAACAAAAACAAAACTGAATAGGTTTTTTTTTTTTTTTTTGTAAAATTTTTGTATTATTTAATAACAATTTTCATTGCATTATAAATTAAATGTTAAAAATATATTATAAAAATACTATACCAAGATAATAGTAATAAATATTAAACTACATTATACCGGTAATAGTTTTATTTTTACTTATTGTTTTGTTTTTTTTTGTTTGGTTGTTTTTTTTTTTTTTTTTTGTTAAAGCTACATCTTAAGATCTTTAGAACACAATTTAAATCATTTCTATATTATATACATATACATTTAAAATTAAATATTATCCAAAATTTGAAAAAAAAAAAAAAATAAATAAATAAATAAAAATAAAGTTATATATTCAGAACTATGAATTATTTTTATGATTATGACTCTTTTAACTATTACAATTAATAATTTGACTAAATTCATTTTGTTGCAATAATATTTAATAATAATTTGAACTGATCACCTTCCCCAAAAAAAAAAAAAATTCTAAAAATTCTTTAGTAAAGAAATTTTAAAATGTGATATGACAAAGGCTGACTTTAGACTGACTTTAGACTGACTTTTTTTTTTTTTTTTGCTTTTCTTGAAACTCCATATATATATAAACAGATTTTTTAATCTTAAGTTTTTTTTTTTCAATTTTCATGTTTTCTATTTCCTGCCTCATTTGACAGGTTTTGATCTTTATATAATATATATATATATGTTTTTTTTTTTTTTTTTAAATATTAAGATTTAAGTAAGTAGAAAAATAATCTGTCAATATAAATTATATGATTATATAATTAAGTATATAATTTTAGTTAGTTTCATCCCACCAGATATTATATTTTTCAATATATATATATATATATATATACGAGTATATAAGAGTAATAAGTTAGTCATTATGCTTTTAAGAATTATTCTATATAATCATTGTTTATATCAATAAATTAAAATGTGCTCTTTTAAATGCATATATTATGAAAGAATAGAAGAATGTCTGCAATGAATATAGAAGCAAAATATTATTATATTATTTAAAAACTTTCCATACACTTAATTGGTATTGGTAAGTCTATAGATTGCAAAATAAATAAAAAAAAAAAAGTTGGTCCAAACTATAAATTTGTTAAGAAAATTAAATTTTCTGAATAATAGTTTAGTATTCTGTCTATATATATACATATATAATATATAATGTACAAGTCAGTCCAATAGTGTAAAAAAAAATTGGATTCATTTATTTTTATTTTTGACTCTATGTTGGGATATTATAGATTTACCGCTTTCGTAATTTTAATCATAACTTAAGCGCACCAATTTTTTATCTAAAAATTTGAATTCTCTCCTTTTTTAAAAGTTTAGTTCGGAAGATTTTTTTCTGTCTGGTAGTTTAAATTTAAATTTTTGTACAAAACTCTTTTTCATCGGTAATTTTTTGAAAATTTTTTTATTCGATTCATCAAATTCAAAATAAACAAAACTTAAAAATAATTTAAATGTCATTTTCAAATGTTAGTTAGTTCTGTATATTTTATTTCTTTTGCAGAAAAAATTGTTCTGAAATGATGAATCGCGCTATTGAGAGAATTCTTTTTTTTTTTTTTTTTAAGTAGTTCAGAAGAAATATGCCAAAGCGGTGAAGTTATAGCATTAATATATAATTGTGGCAAATACTAAAACACCAATTTAATTTCTCGAAATTTTTTTTATTAATATATTACTAAATTTTTTTTTTTTTAAAGTTTACCAGATCATAAAATATTAATTTATGAAAATACAAAAAAAAAAAAAAATTTTATGAAATATTTTATAACCCATTTTTTTTTTTTTTTTTGTTTTTAATATAAAAATATTTAAGTTAGTGTTCAACTGTTCAACGTATAAAAATAACTTAAAATAAATTGTTAAAATTACTGTTTGAAAGTAAGATTTTTTTTTTTGTTTTTAGTGATTTGTAAATTATCGAATGAAAAAAAATATAAAATCGTATATTTAGTATGAGTTACTAAACTCATCATTGATCACTAATGAGATCAGTGATCTGTGATCTGAAATGAATGTTATATTAATTTATTTAATTTTTTTTTTTTTTTCAAAAACGATTAATTCTAAGTTATATCTGGTTATATATGGTCATATAATGTTTAAGTAATAATTTTTTAATGAATATCTTTTTTATATATAATTTTTTTAATTTATATCTATAAGATATATATACCTTTTTAATATTTCACAAAAAAAATTTTGCATTTTAAATTTTTTTTTTTTGAAAATTAGAATTTAGAAACAGTTTTTATTAATCAAAATAATTTTTGGGCAACTAAAAGTTGCACTAATTTAAACATTACAGATTAATCTTTAAGAACAAAACAGATAAAATAAAGTTTTTTTTTACGAGGATCGGCGGAAAACTTCAAAAGTTAACCAAATGACTTTCGGAAATGTTAGACTTTAACTAACCAAAATCATCCCTCATTTTAAATCAAACTATAAGTTTGGAATTTTGATACAAATGTACAGTTTGATTTATTTTTTCACACAAATGTACAGTTTCGTTTATGGGACAAGAATATGGAAGGATTCTTGAGAAAATGAATTTAGGGAAATTTAGAATTATGTAGGATGGATAAGATAATTTAAAGGGAAATTTTATTATAGACGTAGTAGTGTAAATAATTATTATACAGACGTAAAAACATCTATCACATTAGAATTTCAAACATAACTTAGATAACAAATTATTTAAGTACCAAAATATTGTTAGAACAAGTAAATGTAACAGTAAGTCGATGCAACCGACTTATTAATACCCTACACCTGAATAATTCGAATTAAATTAACAATCCATAAGTGTTTTTGGCAGCTGCTTGAACTTCTTCCCTTTTCTGTCTTATTCAACTCGAATTTCAAGAACGTAAAAGAGGCATCCGCTTGGGATATGCTTGACACCCTTGTATAAAATTTTAAGTTTCTATCTTAATTATTTTCGGAGATTGGTAGTCCTTGGGATGTTTGTGTCAGCTACCCGAATTTCCACTCCAATTCATCGAATCCATCTCAGGAACATAAAGAAAACTTGCCAGAACACCATTCTATTAAATTTAAAGGTTCTACTTTTGTTGGTTTTGGAGATATGCTCGTTGCTCTTGTGCTCGTCCGGAAGTTTCCAAAATACGAACCCATGGTTCAAATTCTTTCAAATGTCAGTTTCCAATTTTACAGAAAAGGAAACATAACAGAACACCTTTGTACTAAAAATAAAAGTTCTATCTTTGTTGGTTGTGGAGATATACTCGTTTGCTCTGGGGCTCGTCCGGAAGCTTCCAAGATTTGAACCCATGGACCAAATCCTCACAAATTTCAGAAACATAAATCAAACATGAAGGAACACCATTCTGCCTAATTTAAAGGTTATATCTTTGTTGCATTTGGAGATAATATCATTTGCTCTGAGGCTCGTTCGGAAGCTTTCAAAATCCCAACCCAAGGACCAAATCCTCTCAAATTTCAGAGGCCTAAATCATACATGAAAGAACACCATTATGCCAAAAGTAAAGGTTATATATTTGTTGTTTTTGGAGATAATCTCATTTGCTCTGGGGCTCGTTCGGAAGCTTCCAAAATCCAAACCCATGGACCAAATCCTCTTAAATTTTAGAGACATAAATAAAACTGGAAGAAACATCATTATAAAAAATTTAAAGGTTCTATCTTTATTGGTTTTGGAGATAATCTCGTTTGCTCTGGGGCTCTTTCGGAAGTTTCCAAAACCCGAACCCATGGACCAAATCTTCTCACATTTCAGAGACTTAAATAAAACATGAAAGAACACCACCCTGCCAAATTTAAAGGTTATATCTTTGTTGGTTTTGGAGATAATCTCATTTGCTCTGGTGCTCGTTCGGAAGCTTCCAAAACCAAACCCATGGACCAAATCCTCTTAAATTTCAGAGACATAAATCAAATACGAAAGAACACCATTGTACCAAATTCAAAGGTTCTACCTTTGTTCGTATTGGATATAATCTCATTTGCTCTGCGGCTCGTTCGGAAGCTTCCAAAATTCGAATCCACGGTTCAAATTCTTTCAAATTTAAACCCATGGCCAAATCCTCTCAAATTTCAGAGACTTAAATCAAACATGAAAAAACACCATTCGGCCAAATTTAAAGGTTATATATATTTGTTGTTTTTGGAGATAATCTCATTTGCTCTGGGGCTCGTTGGGAAGCTTCCAAAATCCAAACCCATGGACCACATCCTCTTAAATTTTAGAGACATAAATCAAACTGGAAGAAACATCATTATAAAAAATTTAAAGGTTCTATCTTTATTGGTTTTGGAGATAATCTCGTTTGCTCAGGGGCTCGTTCGGAAGTTTCCAAAACCCGAACCCATGGACCAAATCTTCTCACATTTCAGAGACTTAAATAAAACATGAAAGAACACCACCCTGCCAAATTTAAAGGTTATATCTTTGTTGGTTTTGGAGATAATCTCATTTGCTCTGGTGCTCGTTCGGAAGCTTCCAGATCCAAACCCATGGACCAAATTCTCCTAAATTTCAGAGGCCTAAATCATACATGAAAGAACACCATTCTGCCAAAAGTAAAGGTTATATCTTTATTGGTTTTGGAGATAATCTCATTTGCTCTGGGGCTCGTTCGGAAGCTTCCAAATCCAAAACCCATGGACGAAATCCTCTTAAATTTCAGAGACATAAATCGAACGGGAAGGAACATCATTGTACAAAATTTAAAGGTTCTATCTTTGTTGGTTTTGGAAATAATCTCATTTGCTCTGGTGCTCGTTCGGAAGCTTCCAAAACCCAAACCCATGGACCAAATCCTCTTAAATTTCAGAGACATAAATCGAACGGGAAGAAACATCATTGTACAAAATTTGAAGGTTCTATCTTTGTTGCTTTTGGAGATAATCTCGTTTGCGGAGATTATCTCCAAAAGCCGGAATCATTCGGAAGCTTCCAGAATCCGAACCCATGGACGGATTTTGTCCAGATTCGAACTTAGCCTTTCTTTCGTAATTAGTAACCTACTATATAAATTTCATCAAGATAGCATCATTATTTTTTGAGTTATCGTGCGTACGGACGGACGGACGGACGGACGGACATCGCTAAATCGACTCCGGCGGTGATCCTGATTCAGAATATATATACATGTCTATACCTAACTCGCTTCCTTTTGGTGGTTACAAACACCATACCAAAGTTAATATACCCTATACTTTAGGTGTAGGGTATAAAAACGAAAAAATCTTCATTCATTTTAAAAGAGTAGAAATGAACAATGTTCAATCAAGAAAATTTTAGAAAGAAAATTTTTTTCTTGTAACTTGGATAGAATAAATAAAAGTGTGGCAACATTATTTCATAATGGGTGAAATAATGCTGCCACAGTTATAGGATATTTTATTTTAAATATAGTATTTAAATTGGACCTAATTGATCTCACCAATCATTCATCTGGTTAATTATTATGTACTCGCATCTAAAAAAAAAAAATGAATCTTATTTCAGCTTTGTAAAAAAATGAAAGATCACTTAAAAAATCATAATACTTTTTTTGATTGATATACTTTTATCTAAAACAAAATATTATTAGTATTAGCTAAATCTAAACCAAAAATTAAATAATAAATTTACAATTACTTACTCACATTTTTTTAATAAGAGTATCTACACATATTATATATGTATTCATACATTTATTTAATAAAATATTTTTCTAGTTTCTTTTAAAATTTATTTAACTTTAAAAAAAAAAAAATAGAATGGAATTTCTAATTAAATTTATTACATTGTAGTGTAATTTTATTTTGACCCTCTCGTTACTTTTATATAAACTGAAAATTAAAAAAAATTGTTATTCGGAGTTTTTAAAAAGTTTTATTAACATGGATTTCTTTTAGGGGCTGATAAATTATATTTCAATATCGATTTCAAATTTAAATACTGTATATATATAATGTGTATATATATATATATACATTATATTTATATACATTATGTAGAACAGTACATTTAATAGTATTGTACTTAACGATACAGTACTATACAAAAATTTCGGTTGCCGTACCTAAGTTAATAAATTTTTGATCAGATATAATGATTTGAGAAGATATAAAACGTTTAATTAAAAACGACATTTCCATTTATTATTATTTTTTATGAAAATTGATAAGAAATAAAATTTATTTTTAATAAAACCTATTTTTGCAGCCCATTAAAAAGTGTATTAAAGTTTATTTGTTAATTTTTTTTTTTTATGTTATAAAATCAAATAAAAAAAAACTTTTGAATTTTTCAAGGGTCAACGATGAAACCCGAATGATCCAGATCAATAATTTTACATATATTATTCGTTCTGTATTCTAACCACAGTCTTATCCAGCTGTTAATTACTTATTATTTATAGTTATCTTTTCTGAGACTATACGAAATAACAGCTTTTTTTTATTACCTCGTCTAACTGTAAATCCCCATTACAATTATTTTACATCTTACTCATTTAATTTGTTTTCTTAATTATTCAAAGAATAAATCGTCTAAATATATTCCATCTTTTATACATAAATTATTGTTGTACCCGTTTGCAAGCTTAGCTCCAAAGAAATATTATCAAATTTTTCTTTTATTTTGTTACATTATCCAGCTATAAATGGGATAGTTGTTAAGACATCCACTTTTCATTCGAAGGTTTCGAATTGGATCATATAGATTAATAAAAAATAATATAAACTTTTTTTATAATGTATAATTAGTAAAATATAATTAAATAAAAAATAAATATATATAAATAATAAAATACGTAATATAAATAAATATGTAATATAAAATAAAGTAATTCTTGTATAAGATAATAGATGGCATAGATATAAAGAAATATTTATTTCTCACCATATCTTGTACAATAGCTATAGTCGATTAATCAAACGTGCTTAGTGAAATTAATGATATGAGAAACTGAAACTTAATCAAATGTGATTAATAAATGATTTAGTGGACGCCCCCTTGCTTCTTGTAGTAGTGGCAAGGAAACAAAAAATATATTTTTTTTTAAACTGCGAAATTGCTTAGTCCTCCTATACTTTAAGTATGCATATCTTCTATACTTTGATACTTTAATTTTTATAATGAGTGGGAAAAAAATTATGTTATCAAATATTTTTTACTTGACTGTATTTTTATAAAAATCTAAATATCTTTTCATTTATATTTATTATTTCTATTGACTATTGAAAAACTTATAGTAAATATATTCTTAAAGTCCTACTTCTATGATTTAAAAGTAATGCAATATAAGAAAAAAATAAAAAATAAAAAAAAATTAAAAAATACTTAACGAATATTATTAAGAAAAAAAAAAAATTTATTAAGAACGAAATGCCATAAATTTAAATATTGAAATCGTTTTTAAGCAAAACATAATAAAAATAAAACAAAAAAAAATAAATTGAAAGAGCAAGATAGGATCCAGGACATTAAAATGACAGTTTTATTCAATCGAAAATTTATTTAATTCAATTGAATTGTAAAAAATATAAAATAAAAATTTAATCATTCTATCAAATACCTTTAGTACATTGAATTTAGAATTGGTCAATTCCAATTTAAAAATGAATTAAGCGTTGATCTGTATATATATAAGTATATATATATATATATATATATATCTTCTTTTGTTTTGTATCTGAATTTGTACATAGTTATCTTTTTTTTTATTTCTTTGGAAAAATATTTTTTTTTTTTTTTTGTTTTTCATTTTTAAAGATTAATCGTTCGATTTTATATTTTTTGCACCCTCAGATCACTTTTGATAAAAAAAAAAAAAAAAAATAAAGTTAAATTTTTTTTTTTTTTTTTTTTTTGTATTTCGATGAAATAATTTTTAGAATAGATGGATGGATAGATCAGTGAATGAATGAGTTTTAAAAATAAATAAATGAATGAATATGTATATATATATATAGATTGAACGGATGAATATACAATTTACTATATATGTATACTTGTATAGAGCAAGAAAGATATGATCGTGAAAAAAGGTGACGAATAAAAAATATATTATCTAAATTTTCATTGAGTAGAACATGATTTGATTTATTAGTGATCGTGTAAATATATTTTTATATATATTTTTTTTTTTTTGTTTTATTTTTTCATATGAAAATTATTTAATCAAATATTAATTTGATTTGTGTTAATTTGTTTTTATGAGAATTATTATAAAAATATAGTTAAAGAATTTTTTATTTAATGATTTATATTTTTTAAAAGAAAAATACAATTAAAATAAGAAAATATGAAAAATAGACAGGAGAAAAAATTATGGTAAAAATAAATTCTGGACCTTTTTGACTAAGAAATATCCTGCGTTTCGATACATTTAATTTTGATTAGATACAACAGCTTTAATAATTAAGCTTTAATTGGTTTGACATAAGTTTCCTAAAACTCTTATTGAAGAACACCTCTTTACCAACTGAATAGATTAAACGACTTGTTTTTATAGATTAAATGATTTATTTTGAAGATGAAAATACATTGATTATGAAGATTGTTAATTTTTTACAGCTCATTTTCTATGCTTACAGCTTCTTTTTTCTATATTTATATACCTTTTTAGGAGGGATAACTTAACTTCCATGGACATAAGTTCCATAATCTCTTTAAATGAACTTATTTAACTTATAACTATTTGTAAATGTAAGGATATATATACACTCTGAAAAAAAGCAGCAATTCTGATTTTGGAATTTTTTTCAGCAAAATTTGAATTCGGGATTTTTTTCGGCCAAGTTTCATATACTCAACACACATACTTATAGTATATGTATTATATAATTACGATATTTCCATAAATTTTACAAAGTTTAAATTTGACTTTATTTCGTTCAACATAACTTATGAATAAACTTATGATGATCGAAACAAAATGGTCATCATTTCAATGGAACTTACGTCTAATAGAAAATTAGTTATAAGTTCCATGGAATTTTTGTCTCTATTTTAATGGAGCTTAAGTTCATTTAAATACGAACTTTACTTTCATGGAACTGAATTCCGTGGAAGTGAAGCCATCCTTTTTATATGGAAGAATCCATAACAAAGCAAATCAGGAGCAGAAAGTAGAAATAGATAGGTCATATACGCTTAGAAAATTAAAACCAAGCATAGTGCGAATGGTCTTGGAAGGGAATTTTCAGAGAACAGGAAGACGCGACCCTAACAATACATGAAGGAGAACAATCCATCAAGAATTAGCTAAATGCAACATCTCCTGGGATAACATGAAAATATCAGTGTGAAATCGCGTGAGAATGAGTTGTAAAATGAAAGCTCTATCCTTGAATTTTTTCAACCTTAAGTTTGTGGAACATCTTTATTAGATTTATTTAGTAAAAAAATAATTTTATTAATATTTTATTTTTATAATTCTTAAAATATTATATTCATTTATTATAAAGCCTATATATATTTCGGCAACACTGCCATCATCATTGCGAATACAATTTAATACAATAGTACAATAGTGTATACAATAGTACAATAGTATTAAATTACAGGAAAAAAAAAAAAAAAAACTCTCTTATAGTAACTTGCCTTTGCAGTGATTAGACTATAACTCTATATTGCTATATTGATTCCTTTGGTTTAGTATTTTACCAATTGAAGATTGTTCTGTTATTTTACGGACTATCAATTCAAAATATTAAACTTCATCAGAAAATTAGAATGTATCTGAATCGTAAAACTAAAACCAAAAGTACTTGAATTTTAATAAAAAAAATTAAATAGAGTCACCTTATCAATAATCTGAAGAATTAGTACGTATAGAAAAATCTTTATGCCACGATCTCTTAAAGTCAACATATTACGGTTAAAATAAAATCACACAATTAAAAATTCTAAAATATTATTCAATTTTCGTGTAGTAAATTTAAAATTTTATTTTCAAAAGTAAATGCTTAAAAACGAATTTGGTAAAAATCGTTTTTCTTTTTAATTTTTAAATGTTTGCAAAAATGTTTTACTCTATTTTTACAAATTCAATTAAACAACTTTATTTTTTACTTTTTTTAAATTTTTTTTTTTTTTTTCATTATTTAACAAACTGTCACTTGTTCGATTGTTCAGAATTATGTACAATTAAATGACACTTGTAATACAATCTAATAGATACAATAAAAGAAAAAAAAAAAAAAATACACACAATGTTTGACACGTTTATAGGTCAGTAGTTAAAAAATTAAAAATATAAAATAAATGCTTAAAAAAAATTGTTTTTTTTTTTATAACAGTTTCTGATATTTTTTGTAAAAAAAAATTTTTTTTTCACAAATTCTTCTTAAAAAATAAAAAATACAAATCTGGATGACAAATAATACAAAACTCATTACTGCTTCTGTATTATATGACAACAACAACCCTAACCTACTTAATAATTAACAAAAAAAAAAAAAAAAAATTAATAATACGTATAGTAATTTTTATTCTTTCTTTTTTTTTTTTTTGTTTATTTAATTTTATGTCATTTATCAGTTCCATATTATATACTTTCTAAATTTTCAATTTTTTTTTCTTTTTTATTGTTTATTACAATACTTTATTATATTAAAAGTTTGCTTCGTCACTGATCTAGCACAGATAAATTTTCACATTTCTTAACAAAATGCGGGTTTTTTTTTTGTATTTATTAAATTTTTTTTTTTTTTTTTTTTGTTCTGTAGCCTCTACTTAAAAGTTTAATATACGCACTTCATTCATTTGATTATTAGAAATAGAAGCATCGATATGATTTAAATAAGACCCCTACGATTGCATCCGATATTTTTCCTTTTTCTTTTTTTTATTTTTTTATTGAAGGAAGCATTAATAATTTCTTTTTATATGTTTATGTTTAGGTAAAGAACTCATTAACCTATTGAATTAGTTTTATTATCAATTTAAACTTCACGAAAATGTGGTACAGTGATGATGAAAAAAATTTGTTTTTTTTTTGAATTTATTCGCCTGAATTTAGGCGCGGCTGTAAATGTCGTAAAGGGGAATTATTCTTACGACGTGTATGGGATTCGAAACCACACTCCTTCGGTATTTACAATGTATTTTATACACTCTTCACCACTAGTGACTAGGCCACCAAGGCCCCCTGTTTTCTTTTTTTTAGATTCGCAAGAGTTTCGTAAAAGTGTAGGATTCATAACATACCTACTGAATCAAATTTTCTGGTAACGAGTCATTTACTTCTGGTTCATTGCTTCAACATTGTCGAAATATGCCATTTCAACTAAGTATAACTTATCAATAAATTTTCTCTTTGGTTTAATTTTCATATTATGTACAAATTTCACAACTTTAATCTAATTTTGTAGCACATCAAAGGGTTTGACATTTTGTCATAAAAAATGACAAAAATGAGATTAAGGGAAATATAAAAATGATTGAAATTGTGTTAAAAGTTTCACAATTTATATTTTAATTTGATTTAAAATGATTTAATTTGGTCATAAATGATTATTTTTTTAAAGAAGAATCATTATATTGCTTCTTTTTTTTATTGATTTTTAGAAGAATTAATTCGTTGACAACGTTATCCGACATAAGTATAGATTATATTTAAATTTTTTCGCCTAATAACAAACGGAAATTTTAAATCGTGTTTGAAGTGACCGTGAATAAATGTGTTTGGAGAGTTTTTTTTTACTGGCTTTACTAAGAATATACTATTAGAAGATTAACTTTCGATATACAAAAATACATCAATTTATTATGTAAATAGTTTTTTTTTAAGAAAAATTTAAAATTTTGTTTAATGTTAAACAAAATGTCAAAAAAAAAATACTGAAATTAACAACCCCATTAAAATATTTTAATGAACATCACAAAAAACAAGAAACTTACCAACTATATTAAAAACAGAATTTAAATGGTCAAAATGTCAAATGTCAAGATTTTTTTTTTTTATATATATAAAACAAAGACAAAGTGGCTTCAACGAAAACCGTTATAATTTTAGGCAATCTCATTTAGATAAATGCCTAAAATATTTTTTAGTTGAGTAAATTTTGTTTTTAATATAAAAATAAATACATGATGTAACTAAATAAAATTTAAAAAAAAATTGTAACAATTTTAGCTAACACTGTTATAGGAAAAAAAAACACGAATAAAACTATACCCAATTTTAATTTACAATATACTAAAAAACGTATTAATAAAAAAAAAAAAAATAAATAAAATCTGTGTTATTTTATTACAAAAAAAAAAAAAAATATCTACTATTTATATCTGTTGATTGTTCTTATAGCTGCAGAAATAGAAGTGTTCGTTAGAATAAAAATAAAAAAATATAAAAACGTTATGATCAGCATGGTTTATTCAAAAAAGCTTTTCAATAGATATCAATGAGACCTACTTAAAATTATATATTCTTTTACTTTTTTGTTTTGTATCGTATGACATTTTTTTTTTTTTGTAACTTTTGCATAAAATCTATATATGTTTTTTTTTTTATTTTTTTTTGTATTTCGTATCTTGAATTTAAATAATACTAACAAAAATAGACAAAAACAAAAAAAATAACAAAATAACATCTATAGATAGAATAAAAACATTTAAAAAAGCCGGGTGAAATAAAACAAATAAAATAAAATTGAAACGACGAATTGAGAAAACGTGAAAAATTGTTGGTGCGACACTTGTTCAAAAATAGAAAATAAAAAAATATAAAAAATAAAAAGAAGAAAACATAAACACAATAATAATAATAATAATAATAAATGTAAACATTTTCAAATAAATTATATGTATGTATAAAAAAAAAAAAATTGTATCTTTAGATATTTTATTCAAAACACATAACTAACATAAAATTTTACTTAACTTAAACCTAAAAAAATATGAGAGGAAAAAAGATAAAGAGAGAATTAAAAAAAAAAAAAAAAAGATAATTAAAGAAAAAGGTAATTTATTAATGACACAAAAAAAAAACAAAAACAAAATTTAAATTAAAATTTAATTTTTTAATTTTTATTTGGTTATTAAAGTTTTTTAATAGTTTAATTAAATAAATTTTTTTTTTTTGTATCTTAAATTACAACTTAAAAACTTAAAAAGTTTACATTTATTTAATGAACAAATTAAAAGGGCTTTCTTTGACATTAAAATAAAAATAAAAAAACAAAAAAAAATAAAAAACTAAACAAAATAAAATGATTTTAAAATGTAATTTAATTTTTCTTAGTTTTATTTATTAATTTTATGTATTTGTATAATTAATTTCCTGCTTAAAATTAAATTTATTCCATATATGTAATCAATTATTTCTTCTAATTAAAATTTTTTTTTTTTTTTTTATATTATGTATAAATAATATGAGAACTTTTACTATCATCACATGAACCATCAAAAATTTTATTGTAATTTATGAATCATATTATATGCACATCATCATTATCATCATTATCATCATCAACATTATTATTATGATGCATAAATCTTTGTTATAACAGTTACAGACCTAAAGTTCAATAAATCATTTTCAATCATTAATGTATAAATTGCATTTACCATGGCATCTAAAAAAAAAAAAAAAAAAAAACAAAAACAAAAAAAAATAAAAAATATTAACATTTATTGAGTTCATTGTAAATTGTGATAGCGAAAGTAATTTTTGTTTTTTATTTCCTTTTTTCTTTTTGTTTTTTTTTTTTTTTTTGTTTTTTTGTAATTTAATTATATTGAAATTGCTGTAATAAAAACAAAACAAAGAAAAAACAAAAACTAATAAAATTTTTCATTTTAGTTATATGAAAAATTAAACAATACATTTTAACTTTTGAAATAAGTATTGATTTAAACCAATTATTAATGTTATTTGGCATTTATTAGTAAAATCTATCTATAACTTTTTTTTGAATTTCTATTTATTTTTATTATCTCTATACATTTTATAATTTTTAATTATGATATTTTATGATATTATCTGAAAAATTGATTTTATCGATATATTATTGATATTATCTGAAAAATTTCATTTAAAAATTTTATATTTATTGTTTATTATGACTGTTATTTTTAATTAAAATTAAAATTAATAGCTTTAAATATACTAATGGTGAATAAATAAATTTAAAAACTATTAAAGATTAGAATAGATATTCCAATGGATATAACTTTCATTTTATCCGTAATAATGTTCTTTTAGTAAATAACCTTCGAAGAATTGCAATATCTGTTAGAATCAGTGATTAGGATTAATGTTAAATACAACTAAAATAAAATATATGATTGTTTGTAAGAGACCATATATATATATATATATGGTATACGAGTTTAAAGGTAAGAAATGTTTAAAAATTAGAAGAAAAAATCAATATTTACAACATATTTAGGATGTAGAATACATATAGAATATGTATGTTAAACATTTAGTGGGATTACTTAAAAGAAATTGGAATTCGCATTGAAAAACTAACAACAATATTCGTTAAATTGAAAAAAAATTAAGTGCTGTACGATCTGTCCATAACTGTAAGAAAGATTAAAACCTTTACAAATGTAGAATGTAATCTAAACCCTTATAGATAGATTACTTAAAGGAAATTAATATCCATATCTGCATTGAAAAAATTGAATGCTGTACGATTTCACCCAAACTGTAAGAAAGCAGATACTGCAGTATAATGTCTTCATCACACTACTTTATGGAATAAAAATCTGAACTTTCTGAAAAAACTTCTAAAACTTTTTTGAAAAAGTTGAAAGCATTTGAAATGTTATGTGATATAAAAATATATAAAATAAGTTGGGTCTATCATATAACTAAAACGAAGCGCAGTTCTAAATCGAATTAGAGAAAAACCAAAAATACAAACTATACAGTAAAAATTAGGAAGCTAGAATATCGAATAATACTTTTGATTCATTTTGAGACATCTAGAGAAGTATTTTGTCATTTGAAAGTTATCCTTGAAAATAAAATTGAGGGAATAATATGTATGTAATATATTTAACTATATATACATATAAGTCATAATCAAATGCCTAATAAAAACCAAAAAAAAAAAAAAACAAATAATTTATCTCTTTTACTTGCCTCACAAGAAACTTACAAAATAATAAACTATTTATTCCATAATATTGTAAAGTGTAGCTGCAGTCAAAACGTAGTGCTTAAATTGCTAAACACAGTCAAAATATATCGGATTTAAACCTCGATTAGTTCATTTCAAATTAAATAATACAATTGTGCAAGTTTATTAAATTACGAGCAATAACTGGTGCACATGGTCAATAGGCAAAGTATCTACAACATATATCAGATACTGGTATTGATACTAGATTGACAATTTAAATAAATATAATAGCTATATACAACTACAGATTAATCAAGGCTTAAAAATTCATAAAAAGAAAGGATATTTTTTTTTTTTCATTTAAATTAAAAAGAGTTTTTTTTTTTTAAATTGTCATACACTCCTTTGTAAACAATTAATGAGGAATGTTGCGGTGGATCAAACAAATGATCTGAATAGTTCATTTTAAATTGCATCAAATATACCAGAAAAAACCATACAAAATTTATGGGTCAACAAATGTTTTTTTTTTAAACAAATGTCAATTAGTATCATAGTCAAGAACGACAGAGTTTAGAGTTAAGTTAAACTTTCTTAGGATTCAGTTATTATTTTAATAATGTTGCTCTGCTCTACACTTCACTAACATGACCTAACCTAATTATTGTTAAACTTTAAAATTTAAGTATTTTTATTTTTTTTTTTTTTGTTTGGAAAATCATAAGTTTAATTAATTACTACAAATTCTACCTGTCTGTCTAATTAGTAAAAAAAAAAAAAAAATATGTATGTTAAACATATATATAAGTATTGTAAGTAAAAGTTGTATGCATTTATTATAAAAAATCTAAAAAAAAAAAGAAAAAATTTTAAAAATTACTGAATGCTACAATAGTTACAAAGTTAAAAATTTTTTTTTTTCATTTTAAATGGTGTAGAAAACCCCAAAACTAATGAATTTTTTAAAGTATCTTTTAATAGTTGTTTTTTTTTTCCAGTAGATTAATGATGATGATGATGATGTACAAAAATAACGTTTCTAAGTTTATTTATTTATTTTTTTTTTTTTATATCTTTTCTTTTATTTTTATTTTTATTTTTTATCATTACTTTTGAAAAATAGAAAATGAAAGTTCATAAATAGACAAGATGTGCACTGAAAACATATCACTTAAATTTAAAAAAATGACACAGGTATTTCCAAGTAAATAATTATGTGTATCTTAAATTATTATACAAGGGGTATCCCATTAAATTATATATATTATACCTATACTTATTTAAATCACTATTTAAATTTTGGTATGATTTGAATTAACCGTGTAAGTCTCGGTCTCGTAAAAAATTGTAAGTTTCGGGGTAAGTAAAAAATTGATTTTTGTAATTGTAGAATTAAGATTTGCTAACTTCAGAACTAAATTTTAAGTTTAAATTTTAATGGGACATAATTCTATTCCAATTCACTTTTCGAATTTGAAGATTAACAATAAATAGATATTGATGTTGTTATACACATTATATGCTAAAATGAATTAATATTTTAACCTCTTACATTAAATTGTTTTTAAGGTGGTTATAGTTTTTATTTAAAGTTTATATAGTTTCTTCATGAACTTAATCAAATCACACTGCCAAATTAATAATTACTGTTAGAAAATTGAGGAAATCTTGTTGAACATCTTAACTATAAATGTAAAGAAGAAAACTAATTTGATCTGAATTCATTTTTCAAAAAGATATTCCACCTAATACACAAAAAAAAATACTTATACTTATGCTTAGCAAAATGTTTGTTCACAAAACGATTTTTAATAAAAGGGACACTTCGCAAAAAGACTTTTAACAAAATTGTATTGAAAAAACTAAACACATTCTATAGTGTATACTATGTATGTATGTAAAAAAAAATAGTTATGCCGGTTTTTGAAGTTGTTTACAAAGTCAGTGTTATACTTTTTCCAAAATACATATTTATTTTTTCCTACAAAGAAAGTAAACCCCAAGAAAACGTAAATCTCCTTGGTAGTATGGGAGTTTTACCAACTAAAACCACCTAGTCCCAAAGTCAGTATAATGGGCTAATATATTTGTAAAATATTTCTTGCGAAATTTCTCATTATGGCAAATGTTTCTTTTTACCAAAAGATATTAGGTAAAGGGAGGGTTTGCAATTTTAAATTCAGCGCTAACTGTACATAAATCTAAATATGATCTCTCTGAAACTTGAAAGTAAATTTGAATTTAGTTTGACGATATGCATACATTTTTTTTTTTCAAAATTGTATCTCAAGATGTTGTTACTTATGTAGTATAATCAAATTTGATTTTTTTCATAATTCAGCTTAATATTATATAAACTTTTGAAAGAGGCTTTGTTTTTTCTACAATCCCTTCCAGAGGTTCCAAGAATCATCTCTAATAAATAATTTACTTTTATAATTATTTAAATAGAATATAAATATTAATTCTTAGACACCTTGTATATCCGTGAATTTACAATAATATTGCGCTTGTGCTAGATGGTTAGAAAATAAATTTTTAGTTTTTTCTTTATACTTACTTTGGTTTATCTTATTGTTTTTATTTTTGAATAATTTCTGTTCAAGATAAATTACTAACCTAAAAGGGAGCAAAGTCAAATGACGCGTGTCATTCATTCAGTCGTTCATTCAATCATTATAAGGTCTGACTTTGGAGTAAAAAAAAAAAACCAAGAACAAAAATAAAACAAAATGAAGCAAAAAGTTAAATGAAATATAAAAATTTATTGAAAGGCAAAAAAAAAAACAAAAAAAAGTCATTTAAATTTTATCTATAATGAAATTTATGACTATTTTAGTTACTTTTTCTTTATTATTATTTTTATGTGGTTTAATATTATATGTGTGTATTTTTATTTCAGTAGGTACTGTTTTTTTTTTCTTGTTTTTGTTTTTATCGTTGTTCCCTATTGTTTTTCTAACGAGTTTTTTTTTTTTTAAATAGTAATTTTTGGTTACAAAAAAAAAAAATACAAATTTTTGTTGTGATTTACTAACGAGTTAAAAGTTTCTAATATGTATGATGGATTTCAATTCAAAGTCCTAATTTATCATATCAATTAATTTGCTTCCGGATACATTTCTTCTAAATAAGATACAATAATGTTAATTGTATCTGCAGGCACAGTTTTCCAAAAAAAAAAAAAAAGTTATTTAATTATTTTTGAAAATTATTTGTAATTGATATATGCGGTGAAGATGGTAATGGTAGAAAAGTTCACCTGATGATTGGTTATTAGATACAACTATATTTATGGTTTGTACAATAGTTAATTAAAATCAAAAGAAAAACGAATCGAATACTAAAAATTATATGGATATTAACAAAATTTGGAAAGTAAGTACCTAACAAAGATAAATAAAAAAAATATTAAATAAAAATTTATTAAATATTTGTCGATTTTGGTTGGTTTTTATCAAGAAATAGAAATTTATCAAGAGAACATAATTGGTACAGACAAAATGGTACACACGACTTCTCTCTAGAAATTTATCAAGAGAAAATAATTAATAGAAACAAAAAACAACATATATGGTACATACAAAATTCTCTCGTATTTTTGATAGTTAACTATCTTCTATAACCAACCCGTCGACTTCAGAAATAAAATTATGTCTACAATTTTACTTTTGCATAACTGAGAAAGTACGGCATCCAGAATGTACGGCATCCAAATGTCTGATAAAGTACGGCATCCAGATTTTCTGTCTGATACTACCTAAGACCAAGCATTTGAATGAGTCTTCTCCATCCCTTCCTTGCTTCTCTTCCTTCCATCTCTTCCTTCCAATCCTTCCTTTTACACTGTGTCTTTGGAGAAATACAATACCCATTCTGGCTACATGAGCTCCTATCAGCTTACGACTCGTAATCCGGTGATTTAATTCCTTTTGTAATTTATCAATTTTTGCATTTTTCAACTAAATTATCCTTTAAAATTTATTTGGAATTTAATGACGTTTTATTTAAATGAACACCAACACTGCCTAGCATCTTTAACAATTTCTTTAGATTGTGTTGGAATTGACTTGTGATAAATCATATTTTGCAACTTCAGTTACAATATAATTTCTTAAAACTTCACAAAGAAATTTAACACAAATGTTGCTATAATGTATATAAATCCATTCTGCTACTATACATGTGTTTGTCATTTTCAAAAAAATTTGAGATATGTCTTGCGGATAAACGAATTTGACCAACTAATCAGACAATTTTTTAAATAAAATCTAATTCAACGTTTTATTGATTAAATTAAGATATAAGTTTTACACAATCAAATTTATACTTCGTTCCAATTCTTTTCTATATTTTATGGCACTTTGTAACAAAAAAAACTTCTTCTTCAAAAGAGATCAATTCATATCAATTCTGTAATTCCAAGAAGAAACTCTTCAATGGTGTGAAAATTAAAATATTTTTAGCATGCAACTTAATGAAACAATGTAGAATGTTAACTAACGGTTTTTAAAAGCACACATTTCTAAAAGATAGTACAAACTGTTTAGAATTGTGACTTGCACCAAAATTTGACAATTTCATATAAGAAAAAATGTGAAAATAGAATTTTTTTGCTATTTTGAGGGGCTGTAAGTCCGGAACTCTTTATAACTAAAAACACACGTAAAAATATATTACTGAAGCTCTGTCTTCCCGAAAAAAAATTTGTACAGGTGTCTAAGTTACAGGTGTCTAAAAAAAGTAAATTTTAAATTTTTGAGCCCTACATTCGTAATTGATGGGGCTACATGAAAAAGTTGTTCTACAACATTCATTTTTTTATGAGATCTACCCATGAAAATTTTTGAAATTTTTTTTCTCTATCTTTAACGGTGTAGTTTGGCAAACAGACGAACAGAGTGAAACTAATAGACATATTTTTCCAAAAATTTTTTTGGAAATGAACTAAAAATGCTTTGGAATGAGCATATTTATGTTTTCTTTCTAGTTTTAAATCATATTTTTATGATAGGGATCTGGCTAAAATCTATAAAGCATATAATTTGACCTAAAATGAAGTACCACAAAATATGAACTGACACCTCTCAATATTCATTACAAGAATAAAATCTAAAATCTTAACCTTTAATCTTCTTAACACACGTCGTAATATTAGAGCATTATCTCTATTTTATATATATCTTGTACGTAATGACACTTTTTGCATTCAATTAAAATCAATAATTCCTCCTTTTAAACAATTCTAACGTAACAGCTGTGAAGAGGCTGCAAGTGTTTATTTCTACACCGTGGAAATTCCTAGGTGGTTTAAAACTGCTTACGAAAACTTATTTATTGTGACAACCGCTAAAATATGGACCGTGCTTCCATTCAATTTGTTTCCGTCCAATATATATATGGTTCACTCTATAATTTGTAAAAAAAAAAAACTGTACAGATTTGCTTTCAGTTTACCTTCCAACTCTGCCTTATTATGATATTTTCCTTTTCTAATCCTCTACCCATTACCTAAATCTACAAAAAAAAAATTTTTATATAGAGGAATCCATTCCTAGAGTTTGAGTAGCGTATAAAAAAGAGCAGAAAAAACAAAAGACTTAAGATGGATACCAAAAACACAAGACTGATTCCAAAATTAACTGAATGATTGAAAGACAAGTAAAAATTATAATATTATTTTGTTAAATTTCCAATCAACATTTCAGCAAAATTATTATACCCTTTAAACTTTGATCTAATTATTATAAATTAAGCATTACCCAAATACAATTTAAAATTAAAATTAAATTCCCCCCCCCCCCCCCCAAATTCAAATTAAATAGAAATGATGTGAGAATTAGAGTGTGTTAATGAGTGAATGTATTATGAACTATATTTTGGTGCTAATCAAAGAATTTTAGAAAGTAAATGATTTTAATTCGACAAAAAAAAATCAAAATAAAATAATAAAATCTCTTATTAAAAAATTCAAATTAATTGAAATGAATAAAAAAAAAGAATAAAATCACCGAATTAAGAGATGAATAATATAAAAAAAAATGGAAAAGTTTTAATTTTTTCCACGTTATTTGCAATTTGTTAACAATATATATTTTATGAGTTTAAAATTGAGTTTAATAATATTTTATGAGTTATTTTGTTTTTTTATTATGAATTTAATGACAATGAATAGTTTAACACTTCAATTCTTAAAAAAAAAAAATAAAAATAAAAGTCTTTTAATGCAATTAATTTTCAAATTTATAATTTTAAAGATTAATAAAAAATATTGATCTTTATGGAATGGAGTAAAATTTTATTTATGAGTGTTATTTTCTAAAATGCATTGCCCTATTTCATATATTACTTGATTTTATATTTTGAATTGAATTGAATGAAATTTTTTATTTAAAATAATTCCTTTTAGTTCTAAAATAATTAAATAAAAAATTAAAAGTTAATAAAAAAAATTAATTAAAAATAAATATAAATTTTGATTTCCTTTTATTTTTGCCTATTTTAAAAGGTAATATTCTCTCTACAATTTTTATTGAATGGATAATTTGAAGATTTTAAATTAGATATTCACATTGTACATTATTAGGGCTCTCTTTTAAGAAAATTAAATAATATAAAAATGATATTAAATTATAATGTTATTGCTTAACTCGCGTACCGCAAAAACTCGTTTTATCAAAATCTCGTTTTTAAAATCCCTTTTTTTTAAAAATCTCGTTAAATCTCGTTAGAAAATAGAGAAAGAAATAGCGAAAATTGTAATGTCGAATAATAATAGCAGGGATTTCAGAGTTAGATTCAAAATCAGGGTTTTACACATTTTCCAGAATATTTTTATATATGTATTATACTAACTAGTACTCGGTGTGCGTTGCTGCGGGCCTTAATAAATAACATATATGGGTTTTTAATTGACGATATGAGTTAACGAATTTCAAGTCTGTTAATACGTATATAAAATTTGAAGTCAATAGGTTAAACCGTTTTTATTTTACAGCGAAAAAGTTTAAATATTTGCAGCCCCTACTTGGCGGCCCGTTAGAGCAAAATGGTTAGCCCGGAAGTTCTAAAACCTTTCTCTTTCTCCGTACCTAAAAACCTTTGTATATCAATTTTCATAGTAATCGGCTGACCAGTTTAGGAGTCTATAAATCAGAAACAGACAGAGAAACATTCGCTTTTATATACGAGTATATAGAAAATATAGATAGATATGTATATGTCACATTTTGAATTTGAAGGGATTTTAGAGTTGGATTTAAAATCAGGGTTTCAATAATTTGTTTAGCGGGGGTTTAGGAGCTACTTCAAAGGCTTTCATCTTACAATATATGTATGCAAAAAACATTAAGAGATATATTATAGTATAAATATCCGATCTCAGATATCCATAACTTTCATTTTAAAAATGTGCTAAAAATAAAAAAATTAAAAAAATGATAAGAGGAACGTGATTTTAAGAAACTAAATTTTGATAAAACGAGATTTTGCGAGAATCAAGCATTCGTACCCAACCCAATGAAATCCTGTATAATGTGTCAATAGTTTTATTTTATAAATTTTTGTTAAAACTGTATATGAAAAGGAAAAGAATGATAAATTTATAGCTATAATAGGGTCGAAATAAGTAAAGCAAGGCGCACAATTTCCAAAACATAATAAAATAGTGTGTTTCCGTTCGTTTTAGAGAGTAAACTACTCTTTTTTATTCACAACTAGACCAGCCTATAAGAAAAAGTCGATGATAGGAGTAAAACAAAAAATTAACGTTCCATTTACCAACTACTCTTTTCGTGTAACAGGAACGCAAACAGTGTAGAATTATGACTTGAATTTATTATGTAAGAATAAATTGTGAAAAATTAAGAAACATTTTCATAAATTTGAAGAAAAACTACATATAATTGAAAAATCTGTTATCACATGTAAAAATATAATACTTTAATAGGTAGGTTTCATTAAAATATTAATTTTGTAGAAGAATTCCTGTAGAAAAAACTACAACTTCTTAAAATTAGAAAAAGCTTTATTTTAAAATGTTTATATATCTCAAGTTCTGCTGAATATTTTTTTAATCTAATAACTTTTAATAAATTTAAACCTAATGAGAAAATAGTTTTAGGAGGATATTTTAAGAGAAGGAAGATCTTGGAGAAATAACACAAGCTTCAGAAAGCATTTTATATTTGGCCCTAATTGCAGAGCTTTTAGAGATCAAAAATTCTAAGTTTGATATTTTTAGATACTTATAACTTGGACAGCACTGCAAATTGTGAACAGGAAATGAAACACAAAAATTAGTTCTAATATTATATATTTGTTTTTGTTTTAATGCATTTCTCTGCCACATAAATGTGGACAAGAAATTACACAGCCTTTCCTGTTCAGGTGTGGCTGCAAATGTCGTAAGGGGGAATAACTCTTACGACCTGTGTGTGATTCGAACCCACACTCGCTCGGTGATTACAGCGTATTTTATACGTTCTTAACCACTAGGCCACCGAGGCCCCTTACACTGTTTTCATAAAATAACTGTAATTTTTGCATAAAAAAGCAAAATTAATGTATCAATTTTATTTCATTTTCAAAATCACCTATTCCTCAGCTTCAATTTAAGTTAATACATTTTTCAGATTTCAGATGATTATATTTAGATAATTATCTTGAAAACGGTAAAAGATGTTTCGGACATCCTGTATATATTTCGTAAAAGGGGGACAAATTTTCAAGAGTATTAACACATTAATTGTACTATATACAAAGTCTTTGCGAATTACAAATTTGTTCAGTGAGAATTGAGAAATTAGCTACTTGTTTCTTTTTTTGATAACTGAACTTAGGAGAAATAGATGTTTGTTATTTGAGTTTTACCAAGTGTTACGCCGCCCTTTTAATAATATTTAGTTAAAAAATTAAAGAATTTTTTTTTTGTAATTTTGGATAGACATTTTATAAGAATAATTTTACAAAAACAACAAATGTTTAAGAAAATTCCAAACCAACTAATACATCAAACACCAATCCAGCTAATGCAGCCGTAATACAAATTCATTATACCAAGTGGCTTAATATTATACATTCGGCTTAAATTTTTGTTGAATTTAAGTTCTTATGTTGCTGAAAATTAAAGTGAAGACAATAAAAAAATTTATAAAAAAAAAATATCATTAAGAATTCAAGTTTATGGAATATACAACTTTAAAATTTTTAAAAATTTTGAAAATCCTGTATAAAATTGAATTAATTGTTGTAAATAATCATTCGTTTTTAACATAAATCAGTATATAAGGAAGCAAAAAATATTTTCACTATCAACAATCTATTAAAAAGAAAGTTTTTAAAATTGAAAATATTTTTAAAAAAGGAAAAATTAAATACTTTCGATAAACATAGATTATTTTTTTTACTATTAATCTAAAAAATATAATCAACATTTTGATTAATAAACAGAAAAAAAAAAAACAAAAAACAAGGCAATATGTAAAACCAAAAGTTTTTAAAGACGCACAGAAGAAAAACGAAAAAATTATAAGACATTTTTTTTTTGCCATTTTAAGGAAATCTTATATAATTAAATAATTAGAAAATGTAAAAAATTAGATGTTTGCATGTATATGTGTATGAAAATGTAACAATACAAATATGTGTATGTACATGTAACAATATAATATTGGAGCTTTATTTTCTGTGTTCTATACTTAAAATAAATTTGTACTAGACACCTTTTGTAGACACCTATTTTTAATCATCTTTTTTCTCTTGAAAATTTCAAGATTTTAACTAAAAGCGTACCGGAGATATAGAAAACTCAACATTTAGGAAAATTTTAGTTTCACATAACTGTATAAAATTTCAAAAAAAAATGCATAAAGCTTAAGTACGGAAACTAAATTACGACGTACTTGCGTCAAAATGTTCTCATGTTTATATATTTTATATGAAGATGACCAAAATACGAGACGTACTTACGTTAAAAATTCGAATTTCCAATTAATGCCTTTTTTTTGTTGTTGTCTTTTTGTATTTATTTTAAGAATAATTTACTTCTTTGTTTTTTCTTCAATGACAGACGCGACCGTTTATTTCATATATTTTTACGAATATTTTAAGAGACTGCACCTTTGTAACGAATGGGGCAACAGAGAAAGGGTTTTTTTTTTTACAAAACAAAAGTATTTTAATGACACTTATCACCATGGTTAAAAGAACAACACACTTACTCATTGTTAAAGTTTCATTGGTCCATCTTAAGATAAAAACAGACAAACGAACAGAATGAAACTAAAAAGCAAATTTCAAAAAAAAAAAAAAAAAATTTCTGAAAAATATACTAAAAATAACATTTTTGAAAAGCTGTGAACTGATTTTTTTTTTTTTTTTTATAATAGATTGTTGTTTTAAGCTATTAATCTGTTCTATATCAAAAACCCCTTCATTTTTAATGTCCCCTTTTACGTTTGTTTATTTCTCTATTTTTTCTTTTATTGTTTTTTTTTTTCAATAATAATGTATTTTAAGAAATTTTACAATTAGAAATGTATAATAAATATTTAAAAGGAAAAAATTCCATGCAAAAAAAAATTTTTTTTTTTTTTGATTAATTCTTAAATGACTTGCGGTCATTTTATAATTTTTTTTTTTTTTTTGTTTTTTTACGATATTTTAACGATGATATGAAAGTAATTTTCTCCTCATTTATACGGTTCTTAAAACTATTTAGTTTTTTTGTTTTTTTTTTTTGATTTTGGTTTTTCACTTTTTATTTTCATTTGTTTGAAAAATTGGTCAATTATTTATGGTCATATGTAGTTTATACACTGCTAGTAATAGGTTATACGAAGTGGAGGACGGATAAAAAAAAGTTGTTCTTTTGATAATTATTATTTTTTTTTTTTTTTTTCTATTGTTAAAATTTGAAGTGCAATGAACACTGAAAGAAAATAAAAAAAAACAATAAATAAATAAATAAATAAAAAAGTTGATAGAATTTTGTCCCCAAAAACCAATTTTTTTAACTTTTTGTGGTGGTAAAGTGAGATTTTATTTATTTTTTCATTTTTTTGTTTTTTTTTTTTTTCTTTTCTGTTATTTGTTATGGGTAAAATAACAGAATTTTTGTGAAAAGTTGAATTAACTAAAAACAAAAAGAAAAAAGAAAATTACTTTTTTTTGCACAATCATTTAAAAAGTATCAATTATTATACGGTTATAAATTGATTAAAAGGTTTCAAAAGAAAAAAAAAAACAAAAACCTGAACCTGAACCTACAAATAAAATACAAAAAAAAAAAAATAACAAAAAATGTCTTAATTTACTTGTTAAATTGGATCTAAAATTAAAAGATTAAAAAGAGATCTGTTTTCATCGGAAAAAAAAAAAAAAAATTTTAAATTGTTAATTGTTGCTAATTGAATTATTTTTATTTTTGTGTTTTTGGTTTATTTTCATGTCAAAAAGAAATTTTATTTTTTTTTTTGCATCTTTTCTTTTATTAAAATTTAATTGTTGTTTTTATTTTATTTTTATTTTTTTTTTTTGAGAAAATTATCAGTGAAAGTGTTAAATTAAAATGTTAACAAAATTGTTAAACAACAATAAAACAGAAACTCTTAAATTTCATTTATAAATGGAAAATCGATCGTGAAATTAGAATAAAAGGAATACTAATTTAAATTTTAAATATAAAAAAAAAAAAAAAAAGGAAAAGAAATTCTTTTTTACATGGAAAATAATTACAAAACAAAAATAGTTTTTCATAGATTCATAAATAATGAATTTTCTTATAGTTTTCACTTTTTTTTTGTATTTTTCGTTGCTTTTATTTTAATAATCTGTAACAAGAATTATATAAATTTTTTGGAAAGTACTTAAAATTTAATAATGAACTAATAATATATCTTTTCATTTTACTTTTTGGTTTTAATCATTAAGTTTTTGAAATCTGAACTTAATCCACATTAACCTGCTTTATCTGCTTTTATATGAGCATGCGCATATCTTATATATTTTACGACAACAAATTTAATTATCACAATATAATGTTTGTGTTCCTTTTACACGAAAAAATAATTCATCTACTCTTGGGAGTAATTTTTAAATGGAATCGTATTATCTACTCTTTCTGAAAGGCTGGTGTAGTTAGGACTAGAAAAGAGTAGTTTACTCTGTAAAATGAACGGAAACAATGTTAAAAATAATATTTAAATAATTAGCAAAACTAAAAAGTGACAAATTTTAGAATTTCATAATTTATTATCAATTTAAAAATCATAAATATTTGAAAAATAAATTTACTAAATCAAAAACCGGAAATTTTTACATAAGTGTTAGCATATTGTAAAATTTACAATAATATCTGTGCAACATATCATCTTATCCAATCACTATTGATATCCAATGTCTATTAAAATCACCAAATGAGATGTTTATCACTACATTATGTTTTATAAATAGAAGAGCTTTTGTATACAGGCAAAATTTTTGGACATTAATTTTCGGAATTTAGGACAGGCAATTTTTTTTTTGAGAAAATGTAATAATATTTATCATAAATTTTGCAAAAGTACTTCCGTTGGAAAATTAAATTTATAGATCAGAATTATATTAGAAAGGTATTTTATTTCATATTTTAATAGATTTTAAAGTATAACATAAAAGAATAATTTCATTGCAGTATTACATTTTTTTATTAAACATAACTTAACTTAATAAAATTTAAACAAAACACTAAAAATCGTTAATTTTTTTTAACGATTCTTATTTTCATAGAGTTTAAGTGTTGAAAACTTTAAGAGTTTCAAGTGTTTAAAAGTAAAACGCATATTAATTTAGGACAAGCATATTAAAAACAGGAAATTTGATGTTTCCTTAAACTATTTCGAAAATAGGTAAAATAGGTATAAAATTTTAGGTATCCTTAATTATTTACTTTGCTTTAATATCAAATATCCCTTTTTTTTTTTTACATAAAACCACAAAAGTTTTTATAAAAAGTGTCAACAATAACTTGTCATTGTATTTTATTACAATTGATACTTTTTATATATAACGTATATAATTTTGAATCAAAAATATATAAAAAATTTATTACTTCAATTCCTACTTAAAGAAAAAAGAAGAAATAGAAATCAAATAAAAGTTCTTGTCGCTTGTTCTTCATTAAAAATAATTTTTTTCAGTCATTTTCTCCCTCCCTAGATTAATAAACCACGTGCTTAATCACTAGCCTATCAAGGTTCATATTTTATTTTTTATTTTATATTAATATTACAAATCACATAGGATATTGCAATATTATAAAACCATCGGCTACTAAGGCCGCTACAGATCGGATACTATTATTAAATTATACACTAATATTATTTATTTTGTTTATATTATATATTATATATTTACACTATATTTGGTAGCATGGGGGATTTGTTTTCAATTAATAAAACTTGCTACCTGTGCAGGATTTGAACCTGCACTCCCTCGGTTAGTAAGCCACGTGCTTAACCACTAGGCTACCGAGGCCCCCGAGGTTTTTGTAAAGCTTTCTTTTTATTTGTAATGGAATTGCATACTTTAAGGCGTAAACTCAAATTTTAAGTTAATGGTTTATTAAAATGACCTGTCAATAGAGAAAATAACATACCAACAGAATGATTTAATATGTATATAATATGTACATATTATGTTCTCTGATTATTAAAAATTATTTAGAAAGAGCAAAACTTACATAATGTATACATATCGATAATTAAGGTCAAAAAGTGTTAATCTGAAGAAAACATTACAGAAAAAAACGATTATAATATTATATATGATTTTTATTTCATGAGATTTTAAATATCTCATAAATGTGAAAAAATGTTCAATCCTGTATTGTAAAAAACAAAAAAATATGGTATTGGAAAACTGTAGATAATATTATAAAATACATTAAACTAAATATATTAAATTCGCCATGTTAACTTGTTTGCAATTTTATTTTAATTGCGACACTAACAAAGGATATTCCAGCAAAAAATTGTAATTTTTTTTATTAAATAATAAAATTTTGATTACTCAGTCAAGAGCGGATTTGTTCAAGTAACAGTAAATCAAAAAATAAAAAATGACAAAAAAAATTTGATTATAAATATATTAAAACTCTTTTAAAAAATTTTTTAATGGTACTTACTTATAAGTTATTCAGAATTAAAATAAAAAAAAAAAAAATTTTATCTGTTTATCCCATATAAAACACAAAAGATTGAAGTTAAAGTTATAACCAGTTGGTGATAATCAGTTAATGTAATGTATTTAACTATATGAGATAAAAAAAAAATTAAGTATACAACTGAACAAAAAAAAAAAAAAATCATCTATATAAAAAGTGATAAAATACCACAAGATGAAGAATGAACCACGAAAGAATTTAAAGAATAATAATAAAAAAAAAAAGAATTTTATTGAAACGATCTGAAATGTACTAAGAAAAAAAAGAAAGAAATTAAGAGTAAATTTAATTAGATAATAAATTTTTTTTGTCTACTTACTTACCTTAATAATAATCAAGTAGAACCCCAGATGTCTAATAAATGTTTTTTTTTTTTTTTTCTGTTATTAAAGAAGTATATATATATAAACATTAATTTTTTTTTTTAGTTACAACAAAAACCAAAATTATATTGTTAATGTCTTCATTTAATTTAATAGGTTTTTTATTTTTTAAATTAAAAATAAATATAAGGTGTTGAATGAAATGTTTAAAGCATTATTTTCAAAATAAAAAAAATTTATCAAAGTTAAATTTTTAAATATAAACTTATTTACTTTTAAAAATTTAACTAATACTTAATATTAACTAATAATATACTAACGGTATTTCAAACAGTATTCAATACTAACCATTATCCAAGATTTATTATTAAATATTTATTAAATGTATGTTTTCAATTATTAAGAAAATTTTTTTTTTTAAATTAATTTAATTATTAAACAAAACACATTTTTTTTATCTTCCAACCTGTTGATTTAAATTAGCTCTTGTTACAATTGTTTTGGTATTTTCTCGCCATTTGTTGTGAATTCTTCTTAATACTGTAATGCCAAAAGTATTATCTTTCAGTTTGTTCTCTTTTATGATTTCTAATAGTATTTAAATAAGTAGCATATGTACTCTACTTCATTATCTCCCAACTTTTAAATACTAATATCTTTTATACCATTTATTTTTATCCCTCTAAAAAGAATTATTTCATATTATTACCACAAAATTATATTTAATTCAAAAAAAAACCTTTCCAGTTTCTTGTCTTCTATTTATAAAATCAACTGAAATCAAATCAGTATTTAGTTAGTTTGACATAATACTAATGCACAAATATTAATTAAATAAGATTATATGATGATATATGTGCATCCAATTATAAACACTTGTCATCACAAAGTGATATTCTGCTAATTATTTACTTATTTTAATCTTGTCTGTAATTATATAAAATTAAATAATTAAATATTACATGTTTCAAACAATATTTAAGTGACGGTTTCTTTACAATTATGTCATATCATTTCTTATTAACAACACTAACATTCTAATGAATATGTAAATCATAAGAAATTTTTTTAAAACAAATAAAATTAATATAAAATAACAATTACATGTTTAAAAAAAGAAAAAAAAACAAATCAATGCAAAAATATTTCTTTTTTTTTTTTTTTAATTAGAATGACTGTGTTAAGAACTAGAAATTACAAATATATAAAAAATTACATATTTTTAATTTGTCTTAAATGGTAAAATAAAAATTCCATTAATTAAATTCCAGAAAGAATCTTATATTTAATTGTACTGATTTGGTGTTGTTGTTTTTGTTGTTATTTTTGTTATTATTTTTGTTGTTTGTGTTGCTCTTATTGTTGATTGAACGAGTTATTTATTTATTAGATTGTAAAAATTCCATTTAGATACTAAAAAGTTCAACAAACCTTTATTTTTATATGAAAACAACAATTTCTTAGCTCTTTAAAAGACAATTACAAGTTAATAGGAAATGTCACAAATTGTAATAAATGCTGACAATTAGATTTGTATACATTTAAAATTGTAACATGTTTTTTTTTTTTTTTTTTTGTACTAAATCAAGTTTCTCGCTTAAGTCTTTTGTTCATATTTTAAAATGAATAATTACTTCATATTATATTCATATATAGTATAATATTTTAAAGTGTGTTTAACAAAATATTAAGTTAAAAAAAAATTATCACTTCAAATTTTGAATTGGAGTGGTATTTTAAGTTTTAAGGACCAAGCATGAAATATTTTAAGTACTATTATACATATAACGTTTTATCTAATAAAAAATGTATTCAATATAATTTAAGAAAATATATTTTATGTTAAAATTAAATACTTGCTTGGAAAATTAATCTATTAATATCAATTTTCTTTAGTTCAATTTACAATAGACTAAATATTTTTTAACTTTTTTCAAAAAAACCGGTTTCTGTCCGAATACATCACAAATTATTAATTATCTAATATTATTAAGTACTTTACAAAATAATAACATTTTTTAAAAACTTCCTATTTTAATATTTATATTTATAAACATTTATATTCTACTATTATGTGTATAGGTAATATTTATTATGTGACTACTAATATTTTTGTTAATATCCGAGAATAGTCAATAAATCCTTTAGCTTTCATTTTAAATTCCTGATTAGTTAAAAATTTTTAACTAATCAGGAATTCAAAAATATTTGGCAATAATTACTATTATAATTTTAAAGTGCAACGTGCAGAAGAACCAAAACCATTCGGTGGACTTGAGCTTCATTCCATAGTGCCCTCTCTCCCTCTCCATCCGTCTTCAATTTTGAAGTCAGCCAATTTGTTAGGATTATTACGGATCATTGCTTTATCGGTGGACATCCTAGAAGGTTCAGTTCAATGTAAACATTCTAAAAGATTAATTATCAAATTTGTTATATAAACCTTCAGTAAGATTCTTTACTAATGACATTGAATCGGGTCATGGAAATGAAAATAGTATATGATAAAGGGATTACGTTCCGATAGTTTCCATACAACCATAAATTAAATGAATTCAAAATGTAATTTAATGCTTTGTAGAGGATCGAATAGAAAAATAAATGTTCAGTTTAAATTCACTGAATTATTGCCGTTCAAGTTTAATTAAATAAAATTTTTTTAAACACATAGATTTTTTCCGCAAAATTATAATAAAAGCAATATTTTAATAGACCTGAAGAAAAACCAATTTTCTTTTTTAAACTTCTAAAACTGAAATATAAGGTAAAAAGAGAAGCAAAACAGCAAATAAGATAAGAAGGAAAATAAAAATCAAAAAATAGATTATATTATGTATTTAGCTCAGAAAATTCATCAAATAAACTAATATTAGTTTTTTTTATATATTTGTAAGAATATTAACTTTAATTTTAAAATAAATTAACAATCATGTTATCCCGTCATTGAAACAGCAGTTCAAAAAAAAAATAAAATAATAACAACAAAAAATAATAATAATAGTTAATAAAATACTGTATAAAAAAAAATATTAAAAAAACAAAAAAGAAATCGTGTTTATTAAATTAGTTGCAATTAGCTTTCTAACATACTTATATACGTCATCTATATAAACAGCAAAGTGCATATTGAAAGAAACAAAACAAAAAAAAAAAAGGAAAATTATCTTAAAAGAGCACGAAAAATTCTTAAATAATATTATGTAAATATGTATATTATAACAAAAAAAAAAATGCATAAAAAACAAAAAGAAAAAAAATTATATGTTTTAATAATATTAAAACTATTAAAAAGGAAAAAAAATAACATAAACATCATCATATATAGTCAACAATCATTCATTTCTTTCATATTAATATATATATTTTTTTTCCATTTAGTTTCTTTTTTTTCTATTCTTTAAATATTAAATATTACATATTTTCCCATATAATAATATCAGATATATATATATATATGTATATATATTCATTTTTATCATTACCTTTGCCATTCTGTCTCTTCCAGATTTACATTTTCTTCATTTTATGTCTTTTGAAATATTAACAAGAAAAAAAAAATACACTAAAAATATTAAATATAGTAACTAACATCTAATGTTTGCTTTCTATTCCATCAAAAATGCTAATATTACTGACATTCCACGTTTTGTTTTTCTTTATACATTTAATATTATATATATATATATATTGACAATATATATTGAATATTGATTTGTTTAACAACAAACTTTGAAAGATTGCCTTTAATACAATGAACATACAGTTATGGACTTAATTATTTTCTTTTTCATTTTTTTGATACTATTTAAAAATCTTTTTTTGTCTCCTGATACTAACGCTGAACATTCCAATTTTCTATTCTTCTATTTACTTTGTTATCAAGTTTAAATTTTTTGTTTGATTAGATTTACGTTTGATTGAATAGATATTTGTTTTTTTTTTATTATTTCCTAGTTAATGTTTAAATACTGTCGTCATGATTATCTCTACATTTCTAATAATCTTCCAGTTTCCATTTGTATTAAGTAATAAATAAATCAGCCGACTTATATGTTTATATCATTACATCCTTCGGTGATTAAACGCAAAGAATTTGAGATTAGAGTGGTATTTTAAGTCTTTGTTTTAAGTTTTTTGAGTGGTCTGATGTTATCAGACTAAGTGGTGTTTACTGGGTTGAAAGTCACACATATTCATGGAGAATTTGTGCTAGTTGCACTCCTCTATAATGTCTTTCTATAATTCTCATCTACCGTCGCAACAAAAAAGAAAGAAATGTGCTTTGATGTTGTTAGTAATATGGTTAATTCCTCCACTTAATTTATTTACTGTTCTATTTGTCATTTTTCAATTCAATTATTCTTATTAAAAATTTCTATTTTACTTAAGTTATTTTATGTTAAGTGCATCAAACTTATTCGAAAAGTGTTCTAATATAAAAAATAGTGGAACCTTCTACCTTGGTTCTGTATTTGTAAGAGAAAATTGCAAAGAGAGGAAAAAAAATATGTTGTAAAAATATGTATATGTGATTTTTTTAAGTATCACTTGATGACATCTAATCAGTTAACTATAAAGTCACTGGTTTTCCTAAATGAGTCTCTCATTTCAAGAAATTTATCGAAAATGTGCTCTATTTCTGTTCTTCAAAATTCTAATTTGAGATATTTCTATCTTTTTCTTTTTATGACCATTTAACTTTACTTTAACTTTAACATAGTAAACTTTGCTTTAACCAAATTACCATTTCAATCATACGAGTATATACAATATTTTACCCTGACTGTACAAACATCTTATTATAGGTGTAATGCATATAATATTATAAATAGCATCACAAGTACTTCATCATTTTCATCAATTCCATCATTCTTTATTTCAATTAAATATCTTTGAAATAAAATAAAAAAACAAAAAAAAAAAAATAAATAAAAATTCATCATTAAATGGGTAAAAATTTTTAATTTTTCTTTTCTATAATCTATTGTGTTGTATACAGAATTATAAATACTTATTGGTAAATGTAAAAAGAATACCATTTAATATCTAATGAAAAAGAACTAGAATAAGAATTTAAAGTACTAAAGTAAATAAATAAATACAAAAACAAAAAAAAAATAAAAAAATAAAACAAGATAAAAATAAAAAACAACGGTCAATTCATCACTTTAAGAATGTCAAAATAACAGTCTATTTAGCAAACAAGATGAATAGAATAAATTCAAGTTTTTGTAATAATAAATAGAATTTAGTTAAATATCTCTATTATAAGGTATCTGCTGCTGCTCGCGATTTTATACGAAATATTACCCATTTACTGATTTTTCCTTTAATGAATTTTGGAATTTTAAAATTATTTATGAAGTTGTTTATAAAATTTCTTTCAACATCACTTTCTAGATTTAGAGGTTAGATTTTTGCACGGGGTGTCTTGTTTTCTTTTTCTATATTTGTTTTATCACATTGGAGACTGATGATTATATAACTATTTATACTATTTTGTTAATAGCTAAACGAAACCTTTTGATTTGTCTTAATATTTTACATTTTAATTTATTATAGGTACAAAATTATTTGAAATAGTATCGTGCAAGTTCGTCAGTCAATTATCTTAGATAAGGATATGTAAATAATAACTTAATAAACTTTCTTATTTATTAGTCATATTTACGATTTTCGTTGTAAAACACGATATTGGGAATGCTTCTAAGTCGTCTTAAGGAATTCGACAACAATTCTAAGATCATATGTCTTTATAATATGATGTAATAAAACCAGTAGTAATATGTAATATGATGTAATAAAACCAAACTGAAAATATAAAACGCATTTCTAGTCTATGTTAGGTGATTTATATTTTGAAAACAAAAAACTTTTCTAATTCTAATGAATTCTTAATTTTACTTATTAAAATCTTCAACTACAATTGTACAGTTTTTAATTTTAAAATTTTTTTTTTACCATTTATAAAGAAAAATTAAACTTATTTTTATTGAAATTTAAAAGTCACCCTTTTATTCATATTTCAATTATCATTTTTGAAATTCATAAATTTTAAATAGTGTTTTGTTATATGACTTCATATCATATCATATCATATCATATCATATAACCATACATTTTATTAATATTTCATTATTAATTTTTTTTTTTTTGTGTTTTGCGAGGTGGGAATCATTGAAAAACACTATAGAAGAGTGGAAACGAGCTTTCTCTATGAGTGTGTGGGATTTTAACCCACTAAACACCACCTCCCTTTTTTGATCAAACAATAGCTTATACGAGTTTTAGTACTCATGTACTGCCTGGTCAAATAAAATTGTCATTGTCTATAAATTAAATCTTTATTATTTTATAAATATTTTTTTTTTTAAAGGTATTATGAAAGTACAATCTAATTATATACATTATATTAGAATTTTTTTTTTATATATTCAATTCTACAAAATCATTGAAATCAAATATGTGAAAAACTGTATTAAATTTAACTGGTATTAGGTGATAAAAAAAATAGTATATATATACTATACTTAAATGAAGATACATAAATGTTTACATATGTATATATGCATTTATTTATTTGTATCACTTAAGAAAGATAAAGATAAAGAAAAAAAATAAAAATAAGAAGAAGAAGTTCCTCATCATTTCATTTTGGCTTAAAATGGTACTTAAATTTTATGTAGTTTTTATTAAAATGCATGCAATGAAGTATAACATTACTAGTTTTGTATAACGATACCTAATATTTAATTTTCTAACGTTTCGTTTTTTTTTTTTTTTTTCTATATTTAATATTATTATATAACTTCAATACATTAAACTTACATTACGGGATGGATAATATATATATGAAATATTAATTTTTTTTTTTTTTTTGGATTTCTTTAATTTGTTTCCATGAAAAGAGTCTTAAGATGGTTTGAGATACCATGTATATATTGATTTTTCTTTTTGAAATAAAATAATCTTATAAAAAATATTAATTTATTAATAAACAGAATATAATTGTAAAATTTTTCACTTCATATCTAAAAATATTATAAAAAAATGTAAAATTAACTGATGAGTCCCTTATACCCATATAATTTCAATTATTTTATATTAAATTATTTCTTTTGTTTCAAGAATTTTAAGTACAAGTTACATATTACACGTTTTGCTTTTCTTAAAATTTTCAATTTCAATCGGATTTTACTGTAATATCTAAAGATTAACTAAAAAAAAATTTAATTTATGACGTTTTACTTTTTTTTAAATCTTAAGTTTTCTTGAAATCAAAAAAACAAATCAGTTCAATAGCCTTCCGTTTAATTTTTTCTTTTTTAATTTATATTTTAAAATTTATATTCATAAATTATTTAAAATTAAATTACTTCCCTTATTTTAGTATTCATTAAATAATTTTCATTTTATTTTTTTTTTAAATATATAACTAATTATAATTAAACAGAATTTCAATGTACCTAATAACAAAAGTTTAAAAAGTCATAATAATTAACAACATTTTAGCAACTGTTTTAGTAAATATTTTTGCAAATAAGAAAAATGTTGCCAAGTAATTTTATTAAAATGTTCCTTAAATTATATACATACTGTTTGCATATATATTATATGTATGTATATAGTAATATTATGCAATTTCATGATTTTAAAATAAAAAAAAAAAAAATTGAATTAAAAAAAATTTAAAAAAAAAAAATATAAAATGGAAAAATTATTTAAAAGTGTTCAAAAGATGGTTACTTCCATTCATACTATAATTGTTTGTTTTTTAATGATAATTATATAATATTTTCCATTTATTTTTTGCTTTCCTTTTTTTTTGTAATTATCATTAATAGCACCTTTACTTAATTTTAAGTATATAATTTTTTTTTTAATTATTTTAAATAAATTATTATAATTATATTTTACTAAGTATTTATTAGTAGGTATTAAAATATTATCCTTTAACTTAAAAAAAAAAAAAAAATGTTTATATACATAATTTTCTATACGTAAGAAAATGTATGACTGTGATGCTGAAAAATGGCTAAAAATGCTATCAAATGAAGCTGTAAAAAAAATTTTTTTTCCCTTTAAAAATTAAATTTTAATTATCTGTTTATGAAGAATTAAAGAAAAGTATGGAATTGTAAATATTTGATATTATAAATATTAAGTACTTGGATATTTTTTGGATATGGTCACTTAGATTTGTGATACGTGTCACCAAAATTTCTCATTGAATTGGAGTTCGAACCATATAGTTAGCTTTTAATTTTGTTTTGGATACAAAAAGCTAAATGGCTATAGACTGTACCAAAATAGAATTAAAAGATATATAAATCTACGAATATGTTCCTTTATACTAAAAGTAGTTGTCACAATATGTGATGAAATAAAAGGATGAAATAACGATGGAAAAAATAAGGATAAACGGAAGTTGAAAGGTAATTGAATGATGAATCTTTTTAAATTTATTCTGAAAATTTCAGGCAAATCATAAATTAAAAAATCATAAACTTTTGCGAATACATTGAATGGTAATTAATTGTACATTTAGTTCGAACTTTAATTTAGTGACAAATTTTAGTGATATATGTGATATATATCAATAACGTCATCAATATATCAATTTAAACCAATACTAATTTTCTTATTTTATTCCATAATATAAAAACTGATATTTCAGTTTATTAATAATTAATTTCAGACTTGATTTATTTTGAAAAATTTTGTCAAATGCATATGGGTATATTGTAAAAACAGATATTGACAACTTGACGAAACAAATAAATCTTAAATTATATTAGATATGATAACTAGTATCATTTGGCTAGACTGTATCTGTTTCATTAAATTAAAAATATAATTTATTTTAGCCTTATAATCTTTATATGTGTATGAAACATCAATGATCAGAATGGTTATTAGAAACACTAATGATTTTGAATCGTATCCGAAAATATTTAATTACAACATCTGATTCATGGCGTAGTGATTAAGTCGCCAATCTTTCAATCGAATGGTCTAGGGTTGAAACACCGATCACGTCATAAATAAAAAATATGTAGTATTTAGTATTTCATATCGTAATAATGTGTATCGTATGATTAATAATAATAGTAATAATAATAATAATAGCTGCTACAGTGGAGCTATTTCTGGTTATATCATACAGGAAGAGGTTATATACTACTGCACGTTGTAATTCATTAATGGCCCTGACTCTGTAGTAAAAATAATAATAATAATAATATTAATAAGAATACTAATAATAATAGCTGCTACAGTGACAGTGTTGGTTGCCTTCAATAATTAACTAATGCAGTAAGGCGTTATATACTACTGCATGTTGTAACTGTTGTAACGGCTATACTTAGTCACTGTTAGCAAAATATTAATAATAATAGGCGGATTCATTGTGTCGTTACAGTCCCACTCCCAATTCATGTTTCCGCATTCATTTCAAAAAAACAATGAAATCAAAGCGGCCATATAGTGTTTTAAAATGAATGCCAATCGACTTTTAAAGTTCAAAATTCAAAATCATCTAATTATTATTGACCAAGAATTTAAATCGTTTTTTAAAAAACTTTAATGCAGTAAAGAAAAAGAAGAATCAAAAAAATAACTCTAAAGATTATCGAAATGTATAATACATTGTACATATATTGAAACATATTTCTACTTCTAAAATTTCTAAATATTTCTATTTCTAAAATCAATTCGAGTATTACAAATAATAGGTATTCAAAAAAAAAAAAAAATTTTTTTTTTTTAAATCTAAATCTTTACTTAATATCCTATAAAAATTATTAAATATTAAAATATTTATACATATATATAAATTTTATTACATATTTTACAAAATTTCTCCATTATCTTTAAAAATCGTTAAAAACAAAACAAAAAATAAAAAAAAGAAAACAATATAATTTGTAACTGTAAAAAGTGTAAGTAAGTAAAGTTAACCTTCACTAAATTCACCCATATATACATTTAAAAATTTCATATAAAATATCTATAAATATATTATATATATATGTATATATACGTATATATTTAGTAATATAAGTATTTTAAATAATTATATTATACAGTTATATTTTATGGACATATAAAAATAAACATATATATAAAAACATAAGTTTGATATATTTATTCATATGTACATCCATACAAATTATATATATATATATATATATACATTATAAATACATACATTACATGCATTATAGAATAAACCAGTTAATCTACTTTAAGTATAATTTAAGTTTTTTTTTTTTTTCATCTTCTCTCCTTTTATCCCAATATTACGTACATAATATACAAATAAATTTTACTACTCCTTTTGTAGTTAACATTAAAAAAATACTAGAATAGACATCATATACTATATTATATATGTATATGATTCTAAAAGATAGTTTAGTACATATATTTTTATGTACATATATTACATAGATACTCGCACATAGTATATATATGTATGTACCAAAATGTACACACATAATACAATACCTATTCATATTATATATTTAAAAATATTAAATACTGAACCTTGAACCTGACACTATTTATCATACATGAGATATTTCTATAGATTTTCATATTATTCGTTGTTTCACTCTAAACGATATTCGGGATATAATTAATATCCTACATAACTAAATACAACCCAATTTTTTTGTTGAAATTTTCTTATTCTGTTTCTTTTTATTTTTTTTTTCTTTTTTCTTTTTTCCTTTTCTTGTTTTTATTTTGTTTGTGAAAAACTTACCTTTAGGTAAAATAGAAAAAAAAAAATGCTTTTTTTTTAGCGGTCGCCGCGCAACATGTTTATATACATACATATATGTGTTTGCAATATTAACTTATAAAATAATAATATATTCGATTCGCTGTCGCCATATTTACTTATTACGAATATTAATATGTTTATCTATATATATATATATCTAATATATGTATATAATATACAAGTATATATTTATATGTAATATAAATTAATAAATTGTTCATAATTTTCAATAAAGAGTCAATAATAATTTCCTTATGCCTTATGAATGCCTACAAAACTTCATTAACAAATAACCTCAAGTTATAATATGTTTTTTTTTTTCTAGTTATTTTTTTTTTTTTTTTATTATTTTTTTTTTTTTTTTTTTACTACAATTTCACAATGTCGTAATTAAAAACTATTTTGAAATAATTTCCAATGGAAAAAACAACCAAAATAGGAAAAAACAAAAAAAAAAAACTAGTAATAAAATTGATTTGGGTAAAGAATAATTTTAGAAATATTTAATAATTAATGTTGCCATAATATTAAGAAAAAAAATTTTTTGCAATAAAAAGATATATAAATAAAAATAACATATATAACTAGACAGATATAGGTTTTATTCGATATAGCGACAGTATTAGGTTTACTGCATTTATTTTTATGCTATACTAGAGAAGAGTTTTCAAAATCTAAAATCAATTAAAAATAATTCAATTGTCAAATCAGTGTGTTTTGATGTTTTTTTTTTTTTTTTTTGACAGAGCAGATTTATAGTTCTCTTTCTTGTAAAAAGGAGTAAAAAGGAAAAAAAATTAAAATATTTGTATTCGAATTAGAATTAATTTTACTGATTAAGTTTTTAAGCGTATAACATAATCATAGATCATGAGTCGATCTATTTGAATTAACATTTATAAAAAAATATTAAAATATGAAGAAAAAATTTTTATTTAAAACTTATAACTCACAAATATTTATTATTAATAATAGAATTGAATAAATAAAATTATATTTGTATTAATTTGTGTAATTCAACTTTGGATTATAATCACTCAAGGCATTAATGTCAAAATACACTTTAATAGTTAATTGAAAGATCAAACAAACAAAAAATTTTTCAGTAGAGGGATGAGGGGATTATTTTTCTTAATTTAAAAAACAAAATTTTCTGACTTCGATTTTTCAAATTTATTAACTATAAGAAAATTAAATCAAAACTTGAAAAAACAAAAAACTTTAAACCTCATTATCTCAAGAAGCAATTATGTAAATAGAAACCAACCCTTTCCACCCCACCCCCTTTCAAACTTTTTGACTAGTTGTGTAATTTTAGAGATAACTATAAGAACAATTTTTATTCGTTTCCCCTTTTACCAGAACAATTTTTATTCGTTTCGGTTCCCAAATATTTATTACCCAAAGAGACTTACCCTGTATCAAAAAAAAAAAAAAAAAACTTCATTACTAAAACATAACATAACCATAACCATTACTAAAACCATTCATTCCATTTTTTAAAACAAACATAACCATTCCATTTACTAAAAATATTCTAAAAAAAATTATAACTTTTGTAACTGAAAAACATTGAAGTCAATATTAAAAAGGAATTTTTCAATATAACATAGCCATACACTATTCATAAATTAATTGGATGAGATATTAGACCCAATTATATTTGCACTTATCAAATCAAACTTAAGTGCATTTCACTATAATGATTGGAGATATCAAATTGAAAGATAACAAAAAAAAATAAAAATTTTACCGCATACTGTGAAATATATACGGCATTATTAAATTTAACCTTTTCAATATTAAAATCTTCTTTAATCTTTGAATTTAAATTAAACCATATACATTTGAAATTTAATTAACGAAATGATTTTTATATACATTTTTCATCCGAATTTAACAACTTTCTTAATTGAAACAACGACGAATTTTACGACTCATATAATTTAATAAAAATTTGTTGATTTTAATATATAATATATACTGTATATATGAGTATAACATATACTGTATCATATTGACATACTGTAATTATGTTTTAAAATTTAAACCTTAAATATGTCCTTTGTTCAGAGTTAAGACCTTTGAAATGCGTATATTCCTTAAAATAGTAAATTATAAAAGAAGAGTTACCTATTTTGATTTACAAAGAATATTTGGAACGAACATACTTAGTCGAACATACATGGCTTGTAAAATGACTTTTTTGTAAAATTAAACCTTTTAAGTATTAAATTCGTATTTAATCAGTTTTGAAATTTTTACATACATATATATATTAAAATATATACATATGTTTTTTTTTTTTTTTTTTTTAGTTTTGTGCTTTATATAATATGGATATTTATTAACTTTTAAATATTATAACAAATAAATTAAATAAACTATAAAGAAAAACCAAATATTATACAATAGATTTTTTATTTAAGATAAAAACAGAAAAAAAAAAAAAAGAAACATAATTCCTTACCGTACACATTTAACTGTTAATAAAGAATAAAAACATTTATTAATTTTTTTTCTCATCATCTACATATGTTCTTTCATCCATATAACATAAATATGCAGACCTGATAATTTTCTTTCCTTAATAGAAGGATTGAGAAAAACAAAAATCAAAAACAACAACAAAAAAAAAAATACGAAAAAAAAATATAAAAAACTAAATATGTACACATTTAAGATATACTTAGATCAAGAAAATTAAATTACAGTTCGGTAACAGTTTTACCATAAAAGTACAAACCATCATAATAAGAATATATAATACATATATATACATATATATATATATATTTATATATATAAATATATAGATATGTATATATAATATTCACAATATATACTCAGAGTTAATTTTTTCTTTTTTTTTTCTTTTTCAATGTTTCAGAACGAATGAATTTAGACCTAATGGGTACGTAATATCCTCTTTCCTTAAATTACCTTTAAATATCTTTCTTTCTATATATACATACATATCTTTATCTTTGTCTTTTTTTTTTTTTTTTGTTATGTTTTTTTTTTTTTTTTGATTTTTCTTCTTTTTTAATAGTTAAGAATCAGACAATCTGTAATGGTCATGCTTCTTAATAATCCTCTCTTTAACGGTTTTTAGGTAGAATATATTACAACTGTAGATTCGCAATGTATCTTAAGATGAAAAAAAAAAAAAAAAAACAAAAAAAAAAACAAGAATAAATTCATAAAATTACGCAAAAATGAATTGAATTACGATTTAAAAGCAAAAAAAAACAAAAAAAACAAAAAAAATCCATTTAAGAAAACAAAAAAAAAAATCAACTATCTAAATGTGCAACGCGCGTTGATTTAGCCAGAGGGATTATTTCAATATTCACTTAAGAATAAAAAGCAAAAGAAAAAAATCTATATATAATTTTTTTTTGTATACATACTTTTTTTTTTTTGATTTTATTAAATCCAATAGTCACAGCTCAGAGCTCTAGCTACTTGAACTTAACTTTTTTTTAAACTTTGTTTTATTTTTACTTGTTTTGATTTTATTTTTTTTTTTTTTAGGTTGTCCCCCATATTCTTCTGTACCTTTTAACACACTTTTGTGGCCAACTAACTGCCTATCTAACCAACTATTGTTTGACCATCATTTGAACAAACAAACAAACAAACAAACACTTACTAATATATAGTTATTATACGTATGGAATTTAAAGAAGGAATAGTGAATAAATAAATTTTCAGGTTCAAGATTTCAGAAAAAAGAACATAAAAAAAAAAAAAAAAAAATTAATTCTTAACTATTTAATCTTTTCACCATACAATATTACATACAACTTATTCTAGTGGTCATCTAGACCATCATTTTAATCGTTTATTATTCTTTAGTTTTTTATTTTTTATTTTTCTTTTTTCTTTCTTTTTCGCTTTTTTTTTTCGTTTTTTTTTTTTTCTTTTTGTAAATTCCCAGATTCCCAGATTTTTGATTTAGATTTTATGTATAGTTTTGAAATTCTTTTTTTATAAATTATTTCATTCCTCCTGTTAAATTATTTCTGATCTCATCAAATTTAAAAAAAAAAAAAAAAAAAAGAGAACAAAAAACCAAAAGAACAAATTGCAAATAAGCAGAGCTACCGCATAATTTTATATTGGATTAAGATTTGAATTGAGATTGGTGCTATTACTATTGATGGTACTACTACTAATACTACTACTGCTGTTGCTACTGCCAATGTTTTTCATTACCGTTCGTTTTACTATCATTCAACAAAGTAAAATTATTCCTATACTATTAATGTTTTTCATACTGGTTTTTTTTTTTTTTTTTTCGAAATGCGAAAATTAAAATTGCAAAAATCAAGAAGAACAAAAAAATAAAAAATATTTTTAGAATTTTTTTTAGTTATAATCAGATTTAGCCACGCACTACTTATTAAATATTCAAAAGAATGAAAACAGAAAACAGAAAAAAAAAATTGTAAATATCCGCGATCCTGAAGCGATTTTATGAATGATAACCTTCTTATGTAAATCGAGGTATGAACATTTAATACTTTTTTTTTTGCCATGTTTTTGGTTGATATTAAAATCAATTTGAAAAATGCGGGAAAAGAATCAGGTACATTTATTTTTCAATTTTATTCGGTTAGATTGATACAAAAAACAAAAACTATAAGATGTAAGTTTGTTAATATTGATAGGAATTTAAAATTTATGAAAAATTCAACTTTTCAAATTTTTTTCTTTTTTTTTAAATATAACTAATGCCAACCTTATCTTTATTTTGAACAAAATGTCAAATTTATCAAAAAAAAAATCTCTCTATTAAAAAAATTAATTTTCATACATTATTGAAATAGGAATCAAGTACAATTGTTACAAAGCTGAAAAAAAATCTTTGTTAATTCAAAATTTTTTTTTTAATTTAATATTTTTTTGATTTCATTTTAATTGAGTCCTAAAAAATATTTATTTAATGGATTGTTCAAATTTGCATCTTTTGCTATTTACTATAAATAGTAAATTTTACTAATAATAAATTTTATCTGTATCTGATCTGTTCAATATCCATAAAATGTATACCGAAAATGAAGTAATACGCACATATTTTGGTTGGACCCACTCAAACAGCGTTAGTTTATCTCAACAATATGCAAAACATTCATTTGATTAATAAACCCAGTGTTATTTCAAAGCTAACACCAGTCTGTCATCGCTATACAATTGGGATATTCACTTTACTTTATAGGTATCTTGTAAGCAGACGTTCTTAAGTATAAACATCTTTTATAGTATAAATGCCTGTTCTAAAGAAATAAGACAGTTAATTGCTCTACTACTCAAATTTTTTCTACGCGAAACAAAAAGTTCAACTGCTACCAACCTATACTTCTGTACAACTTCTAAGATGGTGTATCACAACTTAGGGAAATTCGTTTGTTATGCTCAATTCGCTTTTGTGAAATCAGATACCATTTTAGAATATAGATATTCTCCAAAATTGATAATTCATATGTATACGATTTAGTAAAAGTTTAAAGAAAGCTTCTTCAAAATATCCTGTCAAATTTTCTTATCCATCTGTCATAATCCAAAAATTTTCCTTAATCTCTTTTTCAAAAAAACCTTCCCCTATAAGTTTGGTTTAAGAGGTCTTGGTTTTGTTTAGTTAAATGTCCAACACTATTCAGAAGAATTACACGCAATTTCTCTGGTTGACTTTTGAAGTTTTTCTTCGACCATCTTATTTCTTCTAAAAAAATTTTAACTGAATGTCGACTATTTGTTATTATTCGTAACTACAATAATTAGTTATCCTTCGTTTTTGATTCTAGTCAACAATTTTTTAGTGTTTATACTCGATAGGGTGTTGTAAATACTTAACTACTTAATTGGGTATTAAAACGAGGAAGAATACAGTTGCCTTTGTCAACTCTTAGATACCCGTAAGAACAGTTAGTATGTTCATAGTCTGTCACTCTGCTTATAATATTATTTTTTTAGTATTTTAAAATAATTTGGGGGAATTTTATATTTTCTAGAGCTATGGGTTGTACATATATTCAAATTATATGTTTATACATTTTTGAAAAGCAGATTTTAACCTTCCACATAACGATTATCAATCCAAAACTTCTCAACCAAAAAAAATAGGGAGCCTACAAATTGTTGTAAGAATATTTTGTGTTAATTTCAAGACAAGCTTTCTTAGTTTTTGAGTTATATTGCTGACGCACGGACGGAAAAAGCTCAATAGACTTAGATTTTTTTTCTGATCCGATCCATACCTTTGAAGATATATCTAGCTAGCTTATTTCGAGGTGTTACAAACGGAGGACCAATTTTAATATACCCGATACTTATCGTACGGGTATAAATATTAATAACTAATTGCGGCAAAACAATATGGAAAAAATGAAGAATTAATTGAAGATAAATTGTCATTCGTGGTTATTTTTTTTTTTTTTTTGACTAAGATCAGTTGGACATAAATACATTAACAACAATGAACAGTTAAATTACAACTAAAAGATATTTTTTAGTATTTTAAAAGAAATTATTTACCACAAATAAATCAAATGATTCTATCGCATCAACATCAAAAATTAGATCAAAAATCATACAATATAAAAAACATATATACAAGATACAAAATTTATACAAACATTTTAATAAAAATTGTTTTTAAACTAATAGATAATATTTATTAAAAAATTTATTTAACAAAAATATGTAAAAAATTTTCATTAATATCTTTACAAAATATTCATGAAATAATAAATAACATATTAATATAGTGGTAAACATATATATACATATATATGTATATGAATATGATATAGTTTGCAAATATATAATAAAATTAATAACTTAACATTTAAATACAATTACAAGTAGTAATGACAAGCAAAGATAATTTACTTATCCCAGTATAATAATCATAATACACTAATTGACAAATCTAATAAAAATCAAATAATAATAAATTAAATTTTTTTTTTTTTAAATAAATATGGAAAAATTAATGCAAAATCAACATTAAATAACTGATTTTACGTAATTCCTATTAAATGAAAATTTTTTTTTTTTGTGTTTATTTTAAATTTTTGTTGTTAATACTTAATTCTGATTTTAATGTATCTACAGATATATTTTTTATGTTATTAATATCTAACATTGTATGCATTGTATATACAAATTTACTATATTATATTATATGTATAGGTAATAATGTTAAAAATCATTTACAACATTAATATTATTTTTATCAACTAGTTTAAAATTATCATCCGTTTTCTTCTTCTTCTTCTTCTTCTTCTTCTATATCATCACACATCATCATCATTATCATCATCACCATCACCATTATCATCTTCAAATTTTAATCTTCTTTTAATGCATTTCTTTTTTCATTTTTCATTTTTTCCGTCTTCTGGCCAAGTTGAGACAATTTACAAAATAAAATAACAAAAAAAAAATATAAAAATTACAAAAAAAAAAAAACATCTTAAGATATCGGTAGTTTTATGTAACATTGTATGATGTATACAATATAATATTATAATCTTTTTCGATTCTGTTATATTATTTAATATAAGTTAAAAGGTTTTAAATTTTTATATATATATATATATATATATATGTAACATAACATAACTATTACATATACTTTTTTTTTTTTTTTGATTTTTTATAGAAAATTTTAAAATGGATCTAAAGATACAAGGAAAACAAAAAAAAAAAACAAAATATATAAATAAATAAAACAGATTTAATGATTATTCAGTCAGAATGAATTGAACGAACGCGTTACTGATACCGCTAACTTTATTTTATTTTTATTTTTTTTTGTTTTTTTTTATATTTAAAGAATTATTAGACCAATGTTTCCTCATTATTCTATCGTATATATATATGCACTTAAAAATAAATCTTAGGATTTTCTTAAAATCTTAACATATTTAATATAGATATATTCTATATATATGTATATATATACATATATATTTTATTATAAAAAAATAAAATAACTACTCGTATATAACCATATTAAGTGTTTGTTATTTTTAACCTAGATTTTTTCTTTTTGTTTTTTTTTTTTAATAAAAACACAAAAATTTTGAAATTTAACAATAAATTTCGAAAAATTGCTCGAAGGATGACATAATATGACAAAAAAAAAAAACAAAAACTAAAAATAAATAAATAAATAAATAAAAGAAATACTATATTTCAGAAGATCAGAAGACAACGATCAATAATATGAAAATAAAGACCAAAGTCCTCCTATATACATATACTATATACTCGTATAAGTAGATGTATAGGAGCTATATATAGAGTATTAATAGTTTAGTTTGGATTGGTGAAATTATTAATATAAGAAATCAAGAAATAAAATTTAAAATGAAATATAACATTAAAGAAGATCAAAAGCAAAAAAAAAAAAAAACAATTTTTTTTTTTTTATAATCATACTGAACGTTGACATGACAGGATATAGATATACCTTATCGCATACTATACATACAGAGTTCAAGTCCATATATTATATATCATGCCAAACTTTACTTGATTTTAACTCTTAGATTATTATTGTTGTTTTTCCTTTTTTTTTTTTGTTTTTTGTCTTTTTTTTTTTATTTAGCTTTAAAATTTATTTAAATTGTAAGAGCAGTAGTAAAGTTATAAATAATAATAGCATATACTATGGTATTCTAAATTCTATATAAACATATTGTATGTATATAACAAAAAAATAATTTAAATTCATTCAAAATTAATACCTTTCATACATGGAATGTAAAATTTTGCAGTTTATATATTCATTTTGTATTTAATATATTGAAAAAAGAAAATATTATTTTTAAAAAAATTTAAGAATTTAAAATTATAAAGTAATTTGTTATCTGGAAAAATAATTCTAAAGTAGGTATGATGTACCACTTAACATCTAAAATTTTAAATTAAACATAAATAATTTTATATTAATTTTTATTTATAATTTATTTCAATTTATACGATTTGTGTATTCTATTATTAATTTCTTTTTAGTAACGATGGTAAAAAATTTCATTTTATCCTTATTATAGTTACTAAAAAATACTGTAGAGATTTAAAATATCCTATTTCGTCAATAATTTCTAATAATGAAATTACAAGATTTGCTTTTATTTTCTCTGCAACACTCATATTGTGTTTCATGTAATGATGATGAGAAGAAATTTCAGGTTAGATATTCAAAAAGTGTGGTGATTTACTCCGGGCAACATATGTGTACCTATAGGAGAATATTGCTTTTTCTGAAGATGAACTGCCAGCAATAAACCCTATACAGATCTTTACTTTCTTAGAGGCAGTAGGGCTGACAGAATTGTTATAAGTGGAGGCAAAATCTACAACATGTAGTAAAAGGGGGAGCACAATAGATCTACATGATAAGCTCGCAGTGTCATTTATAGCCCTTAAATAACAATCAAATCTAATGATGATGAAGTATTATCATCTTTTATATACAATCAAGTATCCGATCTATCACCATTTACAACCATTATTTTCGGCTAAAGAAGTTGTGGTTATTGATTCAATTATTCGGAATTTACAACGAACAGAATGTATTAAATTTAGTGGTGTTTGCACAAACAGTATTCGAATGCTATTAATGACAAACAATCAATAATATTATTTATATTTTAATAAGGGTTATTTATTCATAACCCTTTTTCTCTGATATGGTTAAAAACAAAAAAAAACGTCAAATTTTTTAAAAGTATTTTAAAACAACTTGCAAATAATGGCATTTAGTGTATATTGTTTTTATATACATGCTTGCTTATTACTGATATCATGTTAAACTTGTGATAGGTATCAACACAATTTGTTAAGAAATTAGGATTCGAGATATGCAGTCCATAATTTTGTTTGGATAAAAAATTCTGAATAACCCTGTTAAATAGCTTATTGTGCCAAAATAGAATTAAATATTCTGTTATTTGATCTTTAATTTGATGACAAATTTTGGTGGTATGTAAAGCATGTCTAATATAGTATGAGTGCGTATATATGTCTAATTTAAACTAATTTTCTAAATCTTTCCTCTAACTAAACAAATTTATTACAATTTTACTATCATAATAAAATTTTGAACTTTAAGTGTAACAACATTGATAATAATTAGACATACATGTTTTTTTCCCCGTACCTTCTATTTAATGTTTCTATACATTGTTGCTAAAATGAATTTGTTCTGCTTTTTTATTCTGTGAATATTAAAATATTTGCGGTTACAAGATGAAATTCTGAAAAATTTTTTTATTTATTTATTTTTTTTTTTAATTTTTAAAGAAATTACTGAAATATTTCAAATATTTTAGAACTGATTTTTGTTTGTTTTTTTTACAAAGAATTTTTTTAGTTAATTTTCTTTTACTTTTTATTTTTTTTTTTTTTTGTGTTTGTTTTTGTTAAATGTGTAATTATTAGTGTTAATGTTAGTTGTAATAAATGCAGTTAAAAATAACTTGTATACTATTTTATTTTTCTTTTTTCATGTAATTTTGCTGAACTGAAGTTTGCAAATTGTATAAATAAGTTTTTTTTTTTAAAACAAAAAAAAACAAAAAAATTAAAAAAGTAAAATAAAATTATTTAAGAGAAAAGCAATAGATTTTTTTAATAATAAAAGTGTGTTATAAAGCACACAAGTTAATTGTCATAAAAATCCCGTTATTTTAATTTTTATTTACTTAGTTAGTTTATAGATGTTGTTTTTGTTTTCAGTAAAAAAAAAAATTATTAACTATCATTAGATTAAATGGAATTTTAAAATAAAACAAAAATATTCAAGATTCCATTCTTTGGGAATTGCAAAATAACGGTATTAAAATAATCTTTTGAAGGTGGATTCATAAATTGGTTATTTATCAGATTTTATTTTTTGAAATAAAATGAAGCTATAACTTTTATTTCAAATATTATTTCAAGTATATATTTAGTTACTAAAGATTTATTAATACTAGATGTGAGTTATATTATTGTTACGTTATACAATCGATAAGTGGACTTAAATATTAAGATATGATATATGATATGTAATATATAGTTAGTTCCTGCTAAACATCATTAATGTCACTGTTTATAATTACGAAAATCGAATATATCAACTTAGTATTATATTTAATACGATGAGTCACACGCTCACCAGTGAACATAAAAAAAAGTTGCGTTAACGTGTGTTCCACGCACATATATTATTGGTGAACATCACTCAAATGTTTCAAAATTTCACGCTTATCGGTGATCTTTTTAAAGGTAAAAAAAATAAATTGTTTTGTTCAGTGTTGTTTCGAGATTTTGAGAACATTCAGGAATGCTCATTGGTGATATATGTGGGACTTAACGCAAGTGTATTTTTGAGTTCACTGGAGAGCACAGGATTGTGAAACATTTTAGTGATATTAATCGGTAATACACGTGGCAATCAAGGTTTTAAAAGCAAACACTTTGGTAAAAAACCATGAAGAATTATTTTCAATATATAATCACTTTTTTATTTTTAAATTTCCGTACCATATTCAAAATAAAAACTATGTATTAAAAGCCTTTACACTATACATAAATCCCCCCAATGGTGTAGTGGCTAAGACACCGGCCTTTCATACGAAAGGTCTCGGGTTCAAACCTCGGCTGGGTCATTATGATTATAAAAATTATTATTAATTAAATATCAGATTAGAATATAGATTTTTCTGATAATATATAATTATTATAATATAATTAAATTAAAAATAAGTATATATGTCTTAAATAATAATAAAAAATATAATTCTTGTGTAGGATAATAGATGTCGTAGAACTAAAGAAACGCCAAGTCTTGTACAATAGGTACAGCCGAGTAATCAACGGCTTAGTAAAATAATGATTCCAGAAACTGAAGCTTAATTAAATATGAATAAATGACTTAGTGGATGCCCTATGCTCCTTATAGGAGTGGGAAGAAAAAAAAACACTATACATAATGTATGGTATTTATTTTTCTATTATGTTGTAAGCTTATGATGGTCCTATTAAAAAAGGTAAATATCTGTCAAATTTGAAAAGAATAATGGCAAATTGCTAACAACTATTTTCTCCAATTACAAATCGATTATTCCACGTTTGACTCTGTGAGCTTTATTAGTCGATTCAGTTTAAATCAAATATATATATCATTTTTATTTTCAAATAATATAGAAATAGAAAATTTCAGATCATATTATATTTGGTACTAGAACATATACTTAAAGGCAAGTAATTCCTTTTGCTATTCTTATATTTTAACAAATAAATGCAAAGTCCCTTCAATATTGAAGTTTAAAGAAAGAAAAACTATTTTAGCTTTTATGAAAAATGTTTCTTTTATTTTTATATAGCTACGTTATCTTAAAAAATTATCATTCTTCTTCTAAACGTCAGGATCTGTTATAAAAGAAATTTTGAAATATTGGAAATGATAATTTACTAATCTAAATAAGGCAACCATAAACAAATCATATGTTTTTTTTAGTTCACAAAGCAAAATATTTGACATCTTCAATCTTTCTAAAAATGTGGCCTTTTATTGATTTTAACGATACAATATAATGGTAAAAAGAACCTAAAGAGATTAATAAAATTAATTTAATTGGTTCTTTTTGTATTTTTTTAATTGTTCGGTAAGAAAGTATGCCAAAGAAGTTGTCAAAAGCAAGGAATGGAAAAATTATTCAAAAATTTAAATTTGAATGTTCACCGTTAGTTAAAATCAGACTGAACATTAGGGATTCCTTACTTTCATAGATATAAACAAATTATCTGAGAGTAAAATTAAAGAATTAATATTTTTTTTCTAAATTTTACAAGCTAGTTAGAGAACATAATGAACAACCAAATATATGAGGGTATGGTATCAAAACGGCACTTTGTCTGTACTATTTGTGTTATTTAAGATAGAATTCTAAAAAGTAACCATTATACAATATATCTACTTTTATTATTATTTCTAAATATTTAAGAATTTTGACGAATATAGTGTATATACCTATAGTGTATATACCGTACCTATTTACTTATATAACAACAAAAATTAATAAATCATATTTAAAATATTCATGACTATTTAATGCTGTCAACTTTAACATTTATTATAATAATAAATCATTAATATAATTTTATTTTTCATTTTTTTTTTTTTTATAAAAATCAAAATGTTTATTTATCAAAAAACGTGGTCTGCAAGTAAAATGAAGGTAAAAACATTTTTTTTTTTTTTTTTTTTTTTTCAGTTTCAATTAAATTAAACAAAGCCTATATGCATTGTAATAAATATTTTTTAACAATATAATAATAAAAAAAAAAAAAAAATATTATTGAATAGTTTTACATAATTATATGACAGATATCATATTTAATATGAAATGCAATTTTCTTTTTTGCTTTTCAAAAAAAAAAAAAAACAAAAACATTTCAATTGATGAAGTAAGTAGTAAAGTTGCGTAACAATATTACTACGATATAAATATGATATACGCCAACATTTCATCGCATTTTATTTACTACATTTTTTTTCTTTTTTGTTTTTGAATTAAGTAACAAAATTTAAATCTGATTTAAAGTATGTATGTGTGTGTACATTTATAGTAAAATTTAAAAAAAAAAAAAACAAAATGCAATTTAATAATATGTTCCGCTAAAAAGATTTTTACTACTATTGTCAAAATTCCTTGAGGCTTTTAAAAATACATTTTAATTTGGATAGTTAAATATGTATAGTTTTTGTTGTTTTAAATATGTATTGTATTGTATTGAGAAAAAAGACAATATGACAATTGAAAATAAATTGTCAAAAACAAAAAAAAAATTTTTTTACAACAATAACAAAAACAATCATAAAAATAAGCAGTGATGGAACTTTCTGAAACTTCAAATCTCAACTATAATTTATAATTTTCAAACAGATTGATTCAAATCTAGATAATTAGTTTTTCATAGGCCTTTTCAACTGTTTCTTCTTTTTTTTTTTATTAACCATTTCTAAATACTACTTAAAATTGAGTAATTTTCTCTTAATCAATTGATTTACTCAATAAAATGTAAATCAACCAAATTAAGTTTTTTGTATGTAGTCTTAAATTGTATTAAGAATTTTTATATCAATTTTTGAAGTTTATGAAGTTATTTTCAAAATGGGATCCATTTTTTAAACTAATAAAATGACATAAAATAAGGGAAGAACCAATCTATGACAATGAATTAATGAATTATTTGAAAGCTCAACGTATGAATTAGATTTAAGATAGAAGAAACGGTTCAAGTTCAACCGTGCTAAAATGCCAATTAATAATTCTAATTGTACCGTTGTCTTCTTTTGATTTCTATTAGTATTCATTTTATTGTTAGATTATACTTTGGCGTTTGGGATTGAATTACCTTAGGAGAACATATCTTTTTATTTATTACGTTTAAAATATTTTTCTTCATTAGATTTTTTAATAAATAAATATATTCCTTTTTGCATTCATTTACTCCTTATTAAACATATTATCTACATCGTAATCTCTCGGTTAAAACACTGAAACTATACATAGAACAAAAAAAAAAAAATTTCGTCCTAATAACTCGCAAATGCTTTTCTGCAGAAATTCATTTAAGTATTAGAACATATAAGAAGCTTAAAGAGGACTTGTCTAGGCAATTTTAACATTACAAATGGTAACTAATGAGTCTAGTAATGTTGAAAAGACGAAACACTCCTAACAAAATATACATAGAACATTTAAATTTCAAAGAACTTTAATTTTTAATATTTTTTTTTTCTTTTTGTTTGTTTTTTTAGTTTATTCCCCTGCCACATAAATGTCTTTCCTTTTCAGGCGTCGCTGTAAGTATTAAGAATTATTCTTAAGACGTGTGTTGGATTCGAACACAAATTCCGTTGATGTTTTCAACGTATTTTATACGCTCTTACCCACTAATCCACCGAGCCCCTCTGTTAATATTTTATTATTATTCAGATTTGTGAGTTTTTCATATTACGTAGTTACTATAAATTTTTTTTAAATTAAGTTACAACACTAATATTGCATTCAAAAACTAAAATATTATTATTTTAAAAGTGGTATGGTATTTTTATTGTCTTCTTTGCACCAAAATCATAAGAAACAAGAAACAATGACAAAAAAAAAAAATTATATTAGATTATCATTATATTACGAAGCAACTATATATGGTTTCAAACAGACTGGAACCATTCTTCTACCGTTAATAAAAAAAATACCCAACATATTATAAATATCTACATAATATTATAAAATCGTGTAATTTTATCTAAAAATCTTAATATAAGAATAATTGACGCATTTGCTTTTTTTTTTTTTTTATTTTTATTGCTCCTCTTTATTGTATTTTATTGTTGACAATGTTGTAATTTTATGTCAAACAATCAGCAGCAACATTTACAAATAAATTAAAAACAAAAAAAAAATCACAAATTAATAGTTTATTTTTCTAAATATTGTGTTATTTCCTTTTTAATTTTAAGAAAAATAAATTTTTTTGCAAGTTTTCCTGAAATTTTCGTAATATGCTAAAAAGAAAAACAAACACATAAATAATAATTCATTTATTATTAACAGTATTGCATAAGACAAAATATGACAGTATAGTTACCTTGTATATTATAATAATAACTGCTGTCATATTATCTCTATTATATGACAAAGAATAATCTTTTCTTTTTTAACAATACTTTCAGTTTTAATTTTTATTTCTTTGACTTCTTTTTTTGTTTTTTTGATTTGATTTGATTCAACAAGTGTTTTCAAAATGTTTGATTTGTAGAATAATAATGTAGAAGGTTATACATATAAGAAATGAGGACAATCAATTTATTTTTTTCATAACAAGTTGACAAGATCATGTGTCAAAAATAAAAAATATTTGAAATTATAAAACGCCCTTTAACATAAATTTTGTTAATAAAACACTTAAAATATAAATTAATTTCTGTAAGTTGGTTTTTTTTTTTGTAAAAAAAAAAAAGGTTAGAATACAATAATCGGAAGTTACTAAATAAACGGAAGTTTGCAATGAAATTGGTTTTCAAATAAATTGTAAATTTATTGTTAATACGTTTGTTAATAAGTGTAGTTAGTAAAATTTCAAATTCTCTACAAAAATTGTTACTTTAAATATTTAATTTGTACAAATATAATGTAACATAATTACAAAAATATGGATGATAGCGAATACAAGAAGAAATAATAAAAAAAATCCAAATACTTTTATTTATTTATGTAATTAATAGTCGTTTATAAGGCAAATATTAATAAATATCTTGACATGAGCCGCCATTTCGTTATTTAAATAAGCCTATTGTAGTTATCAATACCATTTTATAGAAATATTATATGGATTTTGGAGTTGATATGAATTTTATTTGAGAATTACTAAATTTTAATTCAAAAGACTTAAGTGAGAAACTTCTATCTTCTAAAAATATTATATGAATTTTATTTGAGAATTACTAATTTTTAATTCAAAAGACTTAAGTGAGAAACTTCTATCATTTTTAATCTATTAAAGTTTAAGTTAATTTGTACAATCTCAAAAACAAAAAAGTAAAAAAATGAATTAATTTAAATAATATATAAGTTATTTTTCTTAAAAATTGTTGAAATAAGCTTTTTTAATTTATCTGACTATTCAAATTATTTGTTAAATTTTTCTTTGCAAGTGTTTTTTTGTACGTTAATTCCTGAACTTATATTTTTTGAAAAATTGCTAATTTTAATTCTGGTCTTAAATTTTTTTTTTTTTATACTTCCTAAATGTCAGATTTTTGTGCATTATTCTCAGACGTTTTTTTTTTTTACTTTTTTATTCGCTTTACAAAAACCTCAAGTTAGTTTTAACGAGTATCTATGTGGTATCACAATGGACCAAATACCTTACCTAATCTATACCGTATATCCATACCATTATAATTGTTTTGCTTCCAAAGAAAGTTTAAACTGCGTTTTAACGGATGTTATATAAAATATGCCTTTTATATTTCTCTCTTTTACGTTTTATAACAGTTTGTTACTGCTACACTCCCATCCTGTTCACCAACAACTAAATAAAAAAAATTTCTTAAAAATATTTCAAATGTATGTCTATCACTAAATAATAGATAATAATAAATAGTAATAAAGTTTTTTGAATCATAAAAAACATTTAATTTTTAAAAATATGTATATATATATTAGTTTTCTTAAAAAAGAAATTGAATAGAATTAAATTTTCATTATTTTAAAATTTGGTTTCAAAATTTTTGACAAAAAAAAAATTTACTTTTCCTTTACCAAAAAAAAATTTTACAATTTTGGCTTCAATTCAAGACAATCAGAACTCAAGACATACTTTTTTAATCAAAAAAACCTTTTTCAAAATATTATTCAATAGTAATCAATATGCTAAGTGACTAAATTTTGCAAAAAAAAAATAATATTATTTTCTAAAGATTATAGAAAAAAAAAAACAAAAATAACAAAAAAATATAAAATTTGATCCATCATTAAAAATTCAAAATAAATAATACTACTTTTTAATATTCATCTATTTCTAATTATGTTAGTTTAAATATAAACATATGTTAAGCAAATATTTTTACAAATTAATTCAGTAAATTAACATTGAACTCTCTCTCTTTTTTTTTTTATTTCCATCTTCTATTTTCATATTCTTTCATTTTCATCATTATAAACACATTGTAAATCACTCATAACAGAACAAAGAAATTAAAAAGTTTATCTACTTCCAAATAACCGTAATATTTACGCCAACACCTTTATAACATTTTGAGAATAATTTAAAAATAACTTATAAAATGATATGGAGTTATTCTATATAGCTCCTCATCGATTTTAACTGATTCATTTAGTGATTGCATATACTTAAATTGGAAATTAACGGCTTCAATCTGATTTATAGTTATACAATTATGAATGACTTAGACTTTGTTATTAACTATTGCAAATATATATTATGATAAATTGTATTTTGTCAAATTTTCAAAAACGAAAATTTATTAAAAACTATTAAATGAACCTAGTCGTCTTGATTGAGATTTAGATGTATATGTAATTTAATACTCATCATTTCTGAGAAAAAAAAATATCATAGCAGAAGTCAATTAAAACAAAAAAAAAAAATTGTTTTTAAATTGTGATAGAAATCAAAAAATCTCTATTCAAAAATCATATTAAAACTGTCAGAAATAACACTTTCTTTTATATATTTAGCTTCAAAATCAAATCGATTTTAAATGAATTTTTTATTCAATTTCCTAACAAAAAATTAATTCCCAATTTAAATCCCCAAAATATTGACTGTTTTTATTCGTGATTTATTAATAATTATGTTAATGCGAATAAAATTCGAGATTATTATTAACATATTAAAAATCTGGTTAAAAATTATCTCGAATTCTAAAATTGCCTATAAGGGTATATATAACAAAACAAAATTAAAATAAAAGCTTTAATTTACAATGGAATCATTTTCTGATTAAATAATTGTAACAAAACCGTTTTCAGAGTTCAGATATAAGTTTATAGTTATACGTTACTATCACTTGAACTTATGAAAATATTACGTGTGTATCTATTATTCATTTCGTGTAAAAAAGTAACCAATGCTTTAAGAGATTTTAAACATTTAAAATATTTGTAAAATTTAATTATTCAACTAATGAATTTCTTGAAATTTTCAAAATTAAACCCAAATTATAGGAATTTAAAAATTATGGTACCTTTAATTTGACAATATAAATTTATTTAAATCATCGTTGTGATTCAAAAATTAATAAAACCATTTTATTAAAGACTCGTTTTATTTATCAGAAAAAAAAAAAAATGATTGAAACTATGAGTTAATTATTTAATTTTGTAAAATTGCTTTTTAGTTGATTTAACAAAGTCAGTTTATACTTTACTGTTTAAATACTTTATAGCTGATATATGACACCAAGTGTAAATATATTGCAAAAATTATAAAAATAAAACATAAATTTACTATATGTGACGCATTAAAATAAAAAATCTTTAAAAAAATTTTAACTAAAAAAAAAAAAAAAATTATGTTTAACGAATTTTCTCCAGTTAAATCTTGTAAATTGTAATCTATACATACAACTTTATCTCAACTATATCGTAACATCAATATATATTAATTTCTGATATATTAATTGGTAAAAGTTTTACATAATAATAAATTATCATAATAATCAGACCATCTCAATTACACATGACTAGAAAAAAAAAAAAAAACAAAATAATTTATTCCATCATTTAATTAAAAAAACTCACCCAAATTTTTTCTATATTTTCAAAATTTAAATCAAAATTTTTAATTGGAAAATATGCCAAAATTGAAAAAATGCCTCCCCTTTATTTTTGAAAAGTTTTTTTTATAAAAAAAAAAAAAAGTAAAAATGTAAATTCTGTATTTTTTTATTTATTTATTTATTTAATCATAAATACTTTGTATCTGACATACAACAAGCGCGTTAATCTTTACAGCTTAATTCAATTGTGTATAGTTATTTTCTATTTTAATTAATTTTTTTCTTACATTTCTTTTTCTCTTTTTTCTTATATTTTAATTTATAACTCTATTACCATATGAATATTACCATTATATTCAATGTAACCATTACCCAAACCAATTCAATCCAATTCAATTCAATTCAATTCAAATCAAATCTTAATTCTATTCATTATTGACCCAATTTTTGATTTTGATTGAAAAATATCTTTTAACAACTTGAAGGTATGCACACCTTTTCTTAACTCTTAAAATTCCATAATATTTTAAATTTATTGAAAATTGAATTTAAGTGATCAAAATCAGTAGCATTGGTTTGGTTGAACTTGGCCCATGTAAAAAAAAAAAAATAAATCAACAAAAACAACAAACACAACAATACAGAAAACTTAAGTGAGAGAAAAAAAAAAAAAAAAATCCAATTGGAATTATTAGATATTACCAATGATTAATCAATCAATCGATCGATCGATCTATCGATTTAGAGAATTACCAATCATGTAATCAGTAGTAATAGTAAATAAAAAGAAAATAATGAAAAAAAAACAAAAACCAATAAAATTGAACAGCTCTTAAATAATTGAATTAAGGAAAGCAACTCTTAAAAAATTGTTTTGCACACAAAAAAAAAAAAAAAAAAAACCAATACAACAAGAAAAAAAAAAAAACAAAAAAAAATACATTTAACCATGATCAAAACTTAAATCGTGCACTAGATAACGGCGTGTGAATTTAAAAATGATTCTTAAAAAAACAATTTGAAGGGTCCCGATATTTTTAATTGAATTTCTAAAATTTAGAACTCAATTAGAACAAATATATTTGTTTTTATGATTTCATCTCTTTCTATTTTGTTTTGTTTTCTTTTTTATTTTTTATTTCTTTTCTTTTTTCGTACCGATTTTATTTTAGTTCTTAGTGTTCCAATTCTAATTTATTTTATTTTCTATATATACTTTGTAGACAATTTTTAAGCTACTAGATTTTTTTTTTTTTTTGTTGTTTTTTTTTAAGATTATTATTATAAGATTAGAATCCATTAAAATATGGGTGGAGAAATAAAATAAAAAAAAAGTTATAAAATAAATCGCAAAAAAAGAAAAATAAAAAAATTTTTACATTCTTGCAATACTTAAAAAATTTAGTAACAGTTTTATAAAAAAATAAAAAAAAATCATTTTTATTGATCTAGTTTTAGTGATCATTGATCAATTTAATAAAAAAGAATTTCTGGTTAAAAAAAATAAGTATAGTATGAGAATTTGTAACTTTAATGTTAAGGTTATATGTTGATTAGAAAATTCGTTTAGATTATGAAATTTGAAAATTTTTATTTTGGTGGATATTTTGGATATTTGGATATTATTATATTGATGGATATTTTGGTTTATATCGAACCCGCTTGATACATTAATCTTCTCAAATCCTTCCTTAAATTTTTTTTTACTTTTTACAATTAGAATTGTATCAGAAATTAAGAACGAAGTCCTATTATTCCCTATGATTTAAAAAAGACACTATTATTGTCTGCACTGCATTTTAAAATAATGTTTTATCATTTTATTTTGTGTCGATCTCGAAGAGTTTTTTAATAAAAAGATTGATAAAAAACATTGATAAAAAGACTTAAACCTTAATGAGGTAAATTTTCTTTTATTATTCTGAATGCTTCGTTTTTCGGATGAGAAGCAAACCCTTAAATAAAATCTTAATAAAAAAAAATTCTAGATGTCGACTCATGAAATATTACCAAAATTCAAATTTTTTATTTTCCAAATATCAGTCCAGAGATTTAGATTAATTATATATCAGTACTACTGAAATAACTATAAAAATTTTCTTAAGCACGATATACAAAATAATTATAAGACTGATGCTTAATGTCTAGAATTTAAGTAAAATAATAAGAAAATACATTTAATTTTAATTTTGTTTTTTCTAAACTAAAAATGTTGTTCTTCAAAAGACATTAAAATAACTTTAAAATACCTTAATGGGTATAATTTTTCAATCTTCTTGTTCTTTTCCTTGTATCTATCTCAATTATTTAGGGTCAATTTTATACGGGCACTGAGACTAATTTTCCTGTTCTTAATTATCTACTTATTCAATAGCTTTTCTCTGATCTTCAAAGATTTTTTTTTTACAGTATTGAAACATATTGACTTGAAGCTACAGTTTTTAATCTGGATGCTTTTCTTGTCTTTAGACATTACAAGGCCATATCAACGCAATCTTAATTCTGCATTTTTTTATCTATCGATACTGCGTGGTACTACATTTTTTATGTAATCTCATAATGCTACACAACTAAATCATCTTAAAACTTACATTTGAGGTCATTTTCTTTTTGTGTACCTCTTTTGAAACCCATCATTCAACATATATTTAATATATATTAAGCCACGTCGAACAATTGCTTTAAATTCCTTGCCTTTGACTCTTTAAAAAAAATTAATTTTTATTCTATTGTATAGGTAACAAAAATTCATTTCTTTTTAACAACTTTTTTTTTTTTAACTCAATTTATCCAATAAAATTAAATAAAAATACAATTTAAAAATCGATTTAACCCAAAAAACAAAAAAAAAAAGCAAAAAACAAAATAAAAATTAAATAGTTACATAAAAAATTATAATAAAACGACTTCTGATTGAATTGTACTTAAAAAAAAAAAAAATTTACTTTTCAATCCAATTAAGATAAAATTACAAGATTTTTATGGTTCTTTAATATTGTTATTGCTTCTCAAAAAGTTCTGGTTATTTATGGTTTTCTGAATTGGTAAATTAACAAAAAAAATAAAATGTATTTTGCTTTTCTTGGATTTAATCAACTGAACTAAATACATGGTTGATTTAAATAGATGTGGAATATATGGTATGTTAAATTAAAATTAAATTATTTCTGTCCATATAGGTTATTATATTTTGATCTCTTTATAAGATACATATATGATAAATACAAGATTTGACGAAAGCCAAAGACAAAACAACGCAGAATGTAAAAACAAAGGTTTTCAAAGACGCACATTTTCCAAAATACAATAAAAACAATTTAGAATATTGCAATTTGCAACAAAATTTTGTAAATTTTCTTAAAATTTTATATATAAAAAAAAATTAATGAAAAATCAAGAGATACTTTCTTCAATTTTAAGAAAATCCTATACAATAATTAAGAAATGCTGCAGTTATCACTCATATTTAATTATATTTTTTGGAAACTTTCAATAATGTGTTTTACTTTGTTATAAATTTATATAGATGCCTAAGTTGCATCTAATACTAAATTTTCAATTGCTTCACATAGCCCACTTAAATAGAGGGTGGTACAAAAATTTTTTTGATGTAACTTATGCTAATTCTGAAATATATCTTATTTCTCTCAAATTTTCAACGTTCTTTCTAGAAGCGTTGCAAAGATTTGAAAGAAGAAAATTTTCCTAAAATTTTGTTTTCAAATAACGGTAAATTTAAATACTAAATTGCAAAAAATATTGCATTATTAGAAAATTTCTTATCGTTTCAAGTTTTTAGATTGAAAACATGTTAAGCAGAACCTGACGCATATATAGACATTAAAAAATATAATATTTTTTAACTCTGTTGGAAATCCGTAATTGTTGAATTTGGGCCTACTTAAAAATGTTATTTCACATCATTAATTTTTTTTAAAAGACTTTAATTTAGATGATTAAAATTTTATTGTTCTATATTAAGCAGTGTAGAAGTTTTATAAACAGACGGACGGATAACTGACATAGTGATACTAAAAAGCTAACTTTTGAAATTTTTGTAAATCTTTATTAAATATATATGAATAGTCATAAATCAATAAATTCAAATTTTTAATCATATATAGAGTTCTCATATAATCATTCAAATTATAGAACTTCCAAAATTCCATAAAACAATTCTTATGAAATATATATTGGTCCTCTTAATAATAAATATTTATTTTGCTTGCGCATTTCTTACGAAACAAAATATGCTATGATGAATTTCGATTTTGTATCGTTTCGATATATGAATTTGACTGTTAAACAATATTAAAGTGTTTTGAATTTTGATGACAAAATTCATGAAAGGATGAAAGTTAAACTTAAATAGTATGAATAACTGAATATTTAATTTTTATTTTAGAAGCTGTTTTGGAAATAAGTTGCAAAACTAAAGAGAAAGAAGAGTTTTTACTTTAAAAGCAGAAAGATCATTAATCTTGTTACAAGTTTTTTCACAAATTGTATACAAATGAGAAACTTACCAAATTTAGCTAACACAATGGTTCTGTTGGGGCCTCGGTGGTCTAGTGAGTAAGAGCGTACAAAAAAAACACCGAGGGAGTGTGGGTTTGAATCCCACACACGTCGTAAGAGTTATTTCTCCTTACGACATTTATAGCCACGCCTGAACAGGAAAGGCTGTGTAATTTCTTGTTCACATTTATGTGGCATAGAAATGCATTAAAAAACAATGGTTCTCCTTTCCACTCCTATATGAAGCATAGGGTTTGCACAATGTTATTAGTATCAGCTTCTGCTATCATTAGTTTTACTATACCGTTAATTACTCGACTGCAGAAACATAAATATTTTTAATTGTGCGCCATCTTTTATATTATACAAGAATTATTTTATTTTTTTATATGATATTATTCAATCTGACTTTAATTATAGGATATACATATATATATATTTTATTTAATTATATCATACTAATTAATAATTATATATCATAAGAAAAAACTATATTATTGTTTTATTAATCTATATGACCCTGCAGGTGTTTAAACACGAGGTCTCTCGAATAAAAGAACAGTATGCTAACTGATAAAGCAGTGGCTAAATATAAAAAATAAAAGAGTTTCAATATTAGAACAGATATTGGATGAAATAAAATTAAAAGTAATTAAATAAAATTAAAAGTAATGAAAATTATTTATTATCATAATAAATATGGTAAAATATGGTAAATTCTTTATTTTCAAATATATAATTAATAATTATAAATAGCCTCTTCAGTTATTAATATCCATCCCTTTCTAAAATATATACATATATTATGTACCATATAAATATCTTGTTTTTTCACTACCCACTTAATTTCCCAATAACGAAATTTTTTTTTTTTTTTTTGTATTTACAAAAATTCTTTAGAAACTTTTAAAAAATATATCAATAATATAATAATTTCAATCAAAACAAAAACAACAACTCAACATAATATAAATAAAAAGAAAAAACTAACATGTTTACAATCTGTCATTGTTGACAACTTTTACTTGTTCAAATTTAATTGGTTCCATTAATATTATTTTTGCTGTACAAAACAAAAAAAAACAAAAAATAAATGAAAACTAAAAATATTGTGTATGTACATCTTAAAAATGTCAAAATATTTAATTTTTCTTTATATCATAATATATAATATTATATGTACTATATATATACTATGTACATACATTTAAGAAAAATGTAGAATTGTCAAAGAAGCTTTTTCTTTTTTTCAATAAATCTCAGTTTAACAAAGAAAACAAAAAAAAAAAACTGGTAAAATTTCACCTGATCATCAAAAAGGCACATGTCCTACAAGTGTGTTAATCACCTGAGATGTTATTATACTGCTTCTGCTGACAATATTCAAAAGAATTTTAACAAATCTAAAATATCGCAAAATTTTTCAGTTTTTTATTATTTGAATTTTATTTTTTGTCTACCAGTTCTTCTTAAATTTCATCTTATCTTTCTGTTTTGTTTATTTTAATGCAATTAAAATAAATCTTTCACCTCATAAAATGTCACCAAAATGTTTTTTTTTTTGTTTTTTTTTTGATTTTTTTTTTGTTTTTGACAATCCTATAAAAATCCTATAAATTGAATTTCGAAAAAAGGTAAATCAATTTTTTGAAATCATTTTTATCATTTGAATCATTTCTTTGGAAACCATGTTTTCAGCTTAGTGAGCAAAATTTATTTATAATAATGCAAATATGATTTCTTTTCTCAACACACTCTTAATTTCTTTAATATTATTCGTCATAACATTTAAGGTAACTTAAGAAAATATTGACACTATTATTATTTTTCATATCTCTTCAGTTTTCTTTCAAACCAAATACATAGCACCAAATAAGGTTCTTTGTTTTCATGGGAGGCTAGTGCTTTCTTTTCGAAGTCTATTTTCATTCTTATAGATTAAATTTTTGTTCCTATTCTAATGAAAAAATTATGCTTCCTGAACATAGTTTGTAGAAGCATAACAATTCCTTACCAGATATTTTGTTGAATACCCCCACATACCCTTTCACAATTCACTGTCCTCCAAAAGCTATAAATGCCGCATATTTAAAGTTTTATTATTTATTTTATCATTAATTTCAGCAAAAAGATATTTTACTATTAATTATCTAGGATTTAGATAGATTAAGGGTAACACGTTAAATGTCCAGTGAACTTCAATAAATTTTTAATTTAGTATCATCAGAATTTTATTAAATTAAATTATAGAATTGAAAGTTTTGCCCAATTGACTATCATGATCAGCATAAAACAAAATCAACAGAATCAGTTTCTTAAAACTTTTTTTTAACAATGTTACTGTCTATCAAAGCACTATTCTGATGTCCTTTGTATTTTAATCCGTTAAAATTCAATTCAACATCAATTCTCTACATTTTGAATCCAAATAAATATAAGCAAAAAAGTAGATTGCCTTTTTTTCAAACTGTTTAATAAAATTTTAAAAAAAACTCTACTCAAATTTCATTAACGTTTTTTTTTTAAAGCATATCTCTATCTCTCTTTTAATTTCTATCACTCTGTCACTGCCAAATCATAAAATGGGACATTCTACCGGCTTCCACAAAAAAAAAAAAAAAAAAAACAAAATAAAAAATTTATTTTAAATTATTTTGAAATGATGCAAGAAAGAAAAGTGGAAAAATAAAAACAAAACAAAAAAAAGAGACAAAAAATGTCAAAAGAAAAGTAATTTAAATTTTTTTTTTATTTTTTACTTATTTTTTTTTTTTTTTGTATAATTTTTGTCAAATTATCTCAAGGTTGTTGTCCGCTTACGAATTTTTTTTTTTTTTTTTGTTTTATCATTAAATTAATTCTCTGTCTCCATTTATTTCTATTTCTATCTCTTTCAATTTCTAACCTTCTTCTTTTGAATATAATTTTTTTTTTTTGTAACTACTGTCTGTTGTTTTGATTCGATTCTGAATTCAACGTGATTTTCATGTGAATTCATTAAAGTTCAAATACAAATTGTTTTCTTTAAAGTTTTTCTCTCGCTTCTTTAAATAGTTCTCGCGCTTCACGATAGGTACTACAAAATGCTTTAACTTACTTGTTTTGCTGCTACTGATGATAAAACTTGATGATGATGATGATGATGATCATGATGATAATGCTTAATTTTTTAATGCTTTTAAAAAATTAAAATGAAATAAAAAATGTAAAAAACAAAAAAAAAATTTAAATTAAAAAATTTCAATTAAAATTTGTTGGTAGTTGTATTGGATATCTATAAGATACTATCATCAAAGGAAAATTAATTTTTAAATGAAAAATGTAAATGAAGAATAAATTAATGCAATTTTATTGAATTCTTGAATTTACATTGTTCACCAAACTGTATAATCATTTATAAAATGAATTATAATCGTGTAATTTATTGAATGGCAATTATTTTTGTTTGGTGGTTGAATATAAAATATGGTTGTGCAATTTTGCAAGATTTTATCTTACATATTAAAGAAATTTGATGATATAAGTTTCATTAAATTTTATTAATAAGTCTTTAGTAATTAAATTTTATAAAATAATATATTATCTAAACAAAAATTGTATATTAAATACAATAAAACCGTTAACTTGAAACAGCATATATTTAACTGTAAAAATTAAAACAAATACCAAAAGAAGTCTTACTTTTCTAAGACATTCTCTAATATATATTTTTATTTTTTTAGTGCGACATAAATGTAACAAGGAAATTACACAGCCTTTCCTTTTCAGGGGTGGCTGTACATGTCGAAAGGGGGAATTACTCTGGGATTTGAACTCACACTTCCTCGGTGTTTACAGCGTATTTTATAGGCTCTTACCTACTAAGTCATAGGCTTTTACCTACTATATATGTTATATGTCATACATATGTCTATGTATGCAATATGTTGAATCAGTTTTGGAACTTGATTTCACTCAAATGTCACTCTTAAGAAGAACGCGGTGCGGTATCTTCTTCGAGCCTTATCGATCCTAATTCTCGTATTAATAAATACAAGATCTGATCATTATCGCACTAATAATTTTTTTTTCCTTTTCTAAAATACTATATTTATTTGATTTAAACAATATGTAATTATTTTATAACCTTTTCTTTCATCTTAACATAATGTTGTAATTTAAAAAAGTTTAGTAAGTTTATTTTCGTGTACGGTTAAATTTTTTTTTTAAAGGAAATTACAAAATTCGTTTATTTTTGTCAAATCATTAATAACAACTATTTTGCCAAATAAATCCTAAGTACATTGCAAAACTATTTTTATTAATAAATAACTGCATTTAAAAAAAAACACAAAAGCTTTAATCTAAACGTTAACTTCTATCTTTTTTACACTATTTTTCATAAGTACTAATTTTCACATAATATTAGTATGAAAAATTAATAAAATTAAAATATAAGAAAAAAAAAAAAACGAAAAAAAATTTAAATACTTTAACTGTCACCTGAATAGCATAACAACGATGCGCGACATTACAGCAAGCTCAGTTAATTTAAAAAAAAAACAAAAAGAAAAACAGAACAAAAACAATAAAAAAGAATTAAATGCTCGATATTAGTTTAAATTTTTTAAGTGAATATTTTGCAAATTTTAACCAACAAAAAAAAACAAAAAAAAAAAAAATTGAATAAGCCGAAGTATATTATGCAATAAAATTAACATGAAATGAACAACTTATTTTTTTTTTATATATATATTATATAGTGTTTGAAAACACATTAGTTTCGTAACCACTTAAAATAACTTTGATGTTTTGATTAGTATATTAATATTTTTTGTTTTTAAATTTACATTATAAGAAATAATGCACTTTAATATGCATTACACGATCAAATTAATTGCCATTTTATTGTAAGTATCAAAATGTCAAATAAAAATGTAACTCGTAATTGTTTGCGAAATATTTACATTAATAAACGTACATATAAATTTTTTAATTACCAGCGAACTGAAGTTTAATATTTTTAGTTTATAAAACTCTCAAAATTCGTTGAAAGTCATATGTCAAAAAATTTCGTTGAAAGTCATATGTCACAGAACAAATAATAATTTAAGGTGTGTTTTAGTATTTGACATTTTAATTCAATATTGAAAATGATTTCATTTCTTATTTTGGGTAGATGTTTTGTATTCTGTTGTCTCAACAAGGATAAAAATAGGAGAAATAGGAGACCTTAAGAAAGTAGATTCATTAACAAGATTCTACAATTTTGCAACTATGTATGTATAATCAAGTAACGATGAAAATCTTTTTTAGAGCGCTCAATTCGATTTTATCATATGTATTTTATGACATGTACATATGTGATTTTCGTAAAAATTTCTAAAACTGTCCATTTCCATTATACATTATATTTGATTTTTATAAATATAGCTCTTATCATAATTTATTTATCGATTTAATGTACGACAAGCTTTATTTAAAATTTTCACAACAAAATAAAATAGTAGAATCAAGTAATCGAATTATTGTTTTTTATTTTTTATTTTTTTTTATATTATATAGCTAATACTTAAAATTTTACTTTAGTTGACATTAATCTTTGCTAGACATTTTACAAAAGATATTTTAAATTCTTTCTATTAATTTGTTTTTATTTTTGTTTTTTTTTTTATTGAAAATGTTAAAGAAAAAAAAAATTCTCAGCTGATAAAAAACAATTTGAATTTTTTATTTAATTTGTTTTTTGTTTTTTTTTGTTTTTTTTTTTTTGTTTCAAAGCAAAATTACTATCAAACGCGAAACGAATGATTCATTCGTGTAAATATGTTGTTTATATATATATATATTTTTTTTTTCAATCTTATAATTTTAATTCCGGAGTTTTTCGTGAAAATTATATTTTCTATTCATGAGATTTTAAATAAAGACAGATTGAAAATATGAAAGAGATAGAAAAACCTTTCTAAAACAAAAATGTAAGGAAATAAAGAAAAGTTGATTCAAAGATGCGGTCCGATTAAAATCTCAAAAAAAAAAAAAAAAAAATAAAAAAAATTGCACGCACGCTATTTAAAAAATGAAGTCAGTTCAGTTCAGTTCAGTTCAATTTGAAAATGAAACAAAGAAAAATAAAAAAAAAAAAAAAACGAAACGAAAAAAGATAACTATTAATCAAAGAACATATAACTATATATTCGTTGTTATATAAAATATGCGCGGGACATTAACTAATCTTTTATATATGTATAGTATACATACATATATAAATATTACATTTATATAATAGAAACGGTGATGAGTACTCGTATAACGTAATCGGAAACCGTAAAAATATATTTAAAAAAAAACAAAACAAAAAAAGTAGATTTTGTGACAGTTAAGAATTTTTTTCTGAACTATTTTTTTCTATTTTTATCTTTTATTTTTCTTTTTTTTTTTCTAGTAATCAGTTATGTAACATAACTTTACTTTTATATTATTTTTTAAATGTAAAAAAGTTGATAACTACTTAAATATATGTATATATAATTATATACCTAAATATGTGCGTACTTGTATATTTTTTATATTATATATATAAATATATATATATAATTTTTAGGCTCTTAATTTAATTATCACTATTGGATCATAATTTTTGAATATAAAACTTTTAAATTTCCATTATATTATTAAATTTTTTTGTCTGTCCATTTGTTTGTTTCTACAGATATGATTCGGGAAAAAGGTGCAAAAATTTATTAAATATGTTGAAATATAATTCGTATAATTTATTTCTCTTCCTTCTAAATTTTCCATTTAATTCTACTTTTATAAATTAATAAACATGTACATGCTCATTACTTTTGCTTTTTACACCTCAGCTATTATATTGCACAAACAGTTAAGATGAGAATTGATTCGATTATTTTGGTTACGTATTACGTAAGCTGAGCTTAGTGAATAAAAATTCATACAACTAAGAAGTGATATAACGTTGGTGACTTTTGAATATTTCAGCCTCACTGAAGGAAACAAAAAATGTAGAAAAAAGTGTACGAAATTAAAGTATATAGATACATACTCAATTGCTACTATCCAAACATTAAAATCATTTTATTTAATTAAAACAATCATTTTACAAATGATATGATTATTGAGGACATGAAATTCATTAAAAAAGTTAATTTAATTAATAATTATTACTATAGTATTTTAATCTGCATCTAATATATAATTTCATTTATTTATTTATTTTTTTACATTAATATTACATACATAAATGTAATGCAATATTATTGAACCATCGGCTACTAAAGGCCATTATAGGTTTTTATACTATTATTAAATTATATACTAATATTATGTATTTTGTTTATATTATATACTATATATTTACATTATATTTGGTCGTAAGGGGGGTATATAAAGAAAAAACACTTACGACTTGTGCAGGGATCGAACCCACACTCCTTCGGTTAATACGCCACACGCCTACCCACTAGGCTACCGAAGCCCCCTAATTTCAATTATTTTTATTTATTTATTTATATTAACATTGCATACATAAATGTAATGCAATATTATTGAACCATCGGCTACCAAGGCCATTATAGGTTTTTTATACTATTATTAAATTATATACTAATATTATTTATTTTGTTTATATTATATACTATATATTTACATTATATTTGGTCGTAAGGGGGGTATGTAAAGAAAAACACTTACGACCTGTGCAGGGATCGAACCCACACTCCTTCGGTTAATAAGCCACGCGCCTACCCACTAGGCTACCGAAGCCCCTAATTTCAATTATATATGTACGTTTAATAATGAATGTCATTAATTTTTGCATATTTATAGGCTGAAATTAAAATTTTTCTTTAAAAGTGTTATTTTCAAACATAAATCCACTTTTAATGCAAACTTTACAGATTTTACTTGTACATTGTTATATTTCATAATAAATTCTTTTATTGTTTTTTGTTTTATAACTGTAATCCAATAATAATTATTTTTAAATATGAAAACAAAAAAAAAAAACAGAAAAAAGCGAAAAATTAAATTAAGTACAAAGAATTATACATTTATTATTTTTTGGAGTTCATTTTGGAACCGTTCATTTCTCAAAAAAAAAAAAAAGAAGAATTGTTATGACAGCAATAATGGGTGACAGTTATTACTTATGTAAGATATTAAAAGAAGTTTTCTTTGGAAAATTATTTTTTATTTAAGTTTTAAGTGTTTTTAATTTTTTTTTTTTCATTATGTCATAAATTTAAAAAGTTTCAATAAAATTCCAACAATAGCCATAAAAGTTAAAAATTTTTATTTAAATAAGAAATTAATTAAACGTGGGCTTTAAAAATTAAAAATTAAAAAAAAAAAAAAACAGATAATTTTTTGTTTTTAGGTCAGTTCATATATAATTATAATTGTTAATTCTGACAATTTATTATTAGATTTATTTCAAAAGTTTAAAATTAATTTAAAAATAAACCTATAAAATAACTATTAACTCTTACCATAATTTTAACATGTATATTGGAAAATTGCATAATAGATGAAAATTAACATATTTTTTTTTTAATTTTCACTTTTGACGATAACTGATTTCGATCATTAAATTTTCAAGAAATTTGTATTATAAAATATTTATTTAATTTCATGGAAATTTTATGCAAATTTTATTTTAATAAATTTGGTATCATTATAACCATTTTAGTAAGATGGAAAAAGAGTTTTTACCATTTTTCGGAATTTTATTATTTTGAAATAATCGTTTTGTTAAATAAGATTTAAAAAAATTGTTTTGCTAAATAAGATTTGTAAAATTATATTTATTATATAAAAAATATTTCAACTGTACATCTGTTAAATATTTTTGAAAATTCAAAATAAGACAATTAACCATATTGAAGTATTTTTAAGTAAATTTTATTATGTCTTAATGGTTCTCAATTTGATTTTCGTTTATATATACATATATAAGAATTTTAATAAGAAAATCAATAAAGAACTCGTTATTCCTTTTATTCTCATTCCCGTAGATTCAATTTTCCGTAGAATTGAATTATCTTAATATCGGTTTTTTTTTAATAAACATAAACAAAATGATGATATTTTTGAAAAAATACAAATGCGCAAAATTACTACATTACTTAGTAATTCGAAAGCATTACATTAAAATTTCTTTGAAAAGGCAAAAGAACAGTAGATCGTAATTGGAAATTACAGTAGAATTAAAACCTTATGACCGACTTTAAATTTAAAAAGAAAATCTAATTAATTACATAATCTGTTTCTCTTTCTCTGTAAATTAAAATTTACTTTAGATAATTTATTGTTGGCATTGCGGGCTTACTGTCTAATGAATTGACTTATTGATTACTTGCTTTTTACTTATCTCCACAGGTATATGTGTTAAAATTAAGTATACGAATTTTCTCCAAAGTCAAATTAATAAAGTTAAGCCTAGCTTTAAACGAATTTCATAACAAAAAAAAAAAAAAAACCATAACAATTTATTTGAATAATTTATAAACTTTTTTCCAACAACATTTCGTTTCTGACATATAAACTGTTATTAAGTAAATGTAATGTTTACGTTCGTCTAAAAGGTAGCCGTTTTAAAGCCTCCAAAAATCAAATTTTTTGCTATTCTCAATATAAAATCTCAACATTTTTTTTTTTTTTTTTTGACATCTCTATATCTTGTGGTTCTATAATTTTTTTTATGTATGTTAATAGTTATCACAAAAATTCCCCCATTTATTGTGAAACACCCTGTATATTATGAAATAAATACAAAAGAATTTGTTTTACATATATAATTAATTCTTTTAATACAACCTATAACTTTATTTTTTTTTTCTTTTGTAATAATTATTTTGCTATTTATACAAAAACTTTTCTTTTTTGTTTTTTTGTATGTAAGTTATAAATTTTAAATAAATATTAATTATTGTTGATTTTAAATAAAAAATAAAAAAAAAAAAAAAGTCATTACATACCTATGTGTGACAGCTGTTGTAGGTCTATTTTAATTTATACATTTATTATTTAAAAGGGTATATTGAACATATTTTTTTTTTTGTTTCTTTTGATTTTTCCATCTAATGTTTTCCAATTTATGTAATTAAGAATTATAAACAAATTAATATAATATAAAAAGAAAATATATAATTAAAATAATAATTTATTAAAGAAAAAAGTTGTAAAATTAATTAAAAAAAATTACAAAAATACATTTTTCAATTTCATTTTACAAATTATTTAACAAATAATTTACTGAAGATTTTTTTTTTTTTGTTTTAACTGAAAAATTAATTACTTCCTTAATAGAAAATAGTAAAATATTTATCTTGAAATTATTATATATATGTATAACATCCTCTAAAATATAATTAGAATTTTCTTTCATTTTCTAATCATAAAAAAAAAAAAAAAAAAAAAAAATATATTAAAAAATTTGCAAAAAAATTAGGCCGTTTATAAGATAAATTAAATCAATTAAAAAACAAAAATGTATGTATGTATGTATATATGTTTGGTATACATTTTTTTTATTTATTAGTTAAGTCAGTATAAATAGTATAATTATTTGTAAGAATTTTTTTTTTTTTTAAATTAATTAAATAAAAAAAATAAATGCAAACAAAAAAAAAAAAAAAAATCATTAAATTATACCAGAAATTTAAAAATTAATTCAATCATAAATTGCAATAATTATTTTATTTATACGAGTTTTTAAATTTTTTTTTTTTTTTTTAAAGAAAAATAGCGGTGCGTAAATAAAAAATTCTAAATCATATTTTAAACAATAAGAAAAACAAAAAAAAAAAAAAAAAAACAGTACTATAAAAATAATAAAAATCATTCATTATTTTTAATTTAATTTTTAAAAAATATTTTAGTTTATTCTTTATACTTAACGTTACCATTTATAAATAGAACTTTCGTTTCTTTAACAAAATATTTTATAAGATATATAAAATGCCGATTTTTATAATATTATATAATATTTTTTAACTAGATTTATAACCGGATCTTTCTTTCTAATCTGTTGGATTATATGTATTTATTTTACTATGTATAGGGCATTATCCTATTTAAAATCTTCTTTTGATTTTATCAATATTTTCTTTTAAAATTTTTAATGGTGTTCCCCTTTTTTTTCGCTCAATAATAAACTTTGGTAAGAATCATAAAAGTTACCCATATTTAAAATCATATTTAGTACCTACATGACTATGAAAATTTTTCAGTCTAACTCTCTATAATCATATATAACTTTCGTTTTTATGTTCATTTTGACAAACACTTTATGTCTGTTTGTTAATGCAATAAACTTTTTTTTTCGAAAATCTTACTTTTTATTAAAATTTATCTTCAAATCTAATTTTATAATTTTTTTTCGTCTTACATTATCCTACAACATTAAGAAGCATTTCCGTGTGTTGGGCCAGAAGGCGATGGTTAACAGATTTAACTTGTAATATACAACCAGAGCATTGTGGCCATATTGAATTTAAAAAGATCTAAATGTATACTATCCTTCTCTAGAAAAGTAGACAATTAGTTGGTGTTATTACGGACCGTTGTCTTATCGGTAGACATGTTAGAAAATTAGGAATTAATATGCATCTTAACTGTAGGTTTTGCAAAGGAATTGGTACGAAAGAGAGCGTGAAAAACTTTCTCTGCACCTGTCATAGTCTGTCAAAGAAAAGAGCGGAATATCTAAGATATCTCGGTAGTTTTTTTTTTTTTCAAGATTTAAATGTACTCTCTGACATGAATCTAAAAAGTCTTCAAAACTTTTTTTGTCAGAGTTTCGTCATCGTGGTATAAATCTTGGGAAATTTAACACCAATTCTGGCCGAATAGATTTTTTTACTTTTTGAAGATACTCTACGTATCTAGAATCTAGTGAATTCTGACATGTTAGCTAGACCTTCATTAATAAAAAAATAAAAATACATTATCCTAATAGCATTCCAACAATCGTTTTTCTTTATAACCAAAGGTTTGTTATTGTTGCTGTTGTTGTTATTTTATAAGGAAGACTTTTAACTGTCCATACAGCTATATCCTACGATCGGTTGTGTACCCCTATTCAATGATCCGCTCTTTTCTTACAGCATTTCATCGACCCAATTTAAACCCCTTATGAATCGTAAGATATCTTCCTGATTCAGAGAAGTACTCATTCACTTATTCCAAGGTTCCCCTCCTTAGAGATCTCAACAGTTTAGTACAAAATTTTTTATTAATATAACTGTCTTGAATATCACTACTGATAGTGGTCACTGGTAGTGATTTGATAGTAGTCACTGACGATACTGGTACACCCATAAATTTGTTATTCTAATGTTTTTTTATAATTGATATTCCAGTTTTTTTCTTTTTAAGGCGAATTCATAAATGGATTGAATCTAAATAAAATAGGGGATTACAGTAAAATAATATCAAATGCGTATCACTGTGTGTAAAAACAAAAATACAAACATAAAACTTTCATAACATTAAGAATTTCAATTAAGAATCATATTAAAAAAAAAAAAAAAAATGTATAAAATTTATTTACCGTGCAATCATTTGTAATTATTTAAGAATTATTATTATGTATACAAACATATGAATTTGGTTAAGTTCAGTGCAAATTTAAAAAATGTATAAAAACAAAAAAAAATTACAGTTGTTTTTTTTATACTTAAAATTTAATTAAATTAATTTTGTTTTTTATTTTTCTTTTTTAATTTTATTAGCACCTTTACATTTTCATAATCAATAAAAATTTATTACATTTTCTTCAATGATTTTTAACAACTATAATGTTGTAAATTTTTATGAATTTATTTAAAAATTTCATTAAATTTTCTTTATTTTATCTAATTTATATTAATTTTCAAAACAAATTTTTTTTTTACTCCTTAAGTTTTAAATATATGATACCTAAACGCCTAAAAATACTTAATTGTATAGAATAAATTCATAAATTTTAAAGGAGCCTAAGGAAATCCGGAAAATCAAAAACAAAAAAAAATTATTTGTTTTTTATTTTATTTTTTTTTTTTTTTGTTTTTTTCTTAAGTAATAAAAAACTAATTAATAAAGAACTGCTTAAGGTATATAAACGTTAATTAGTAGCCTTTAACAATAATAATATAAAAGTTTTGTAGTTTTTTAGCTCACAGGAGGTCTTGTTAATATATTAAAAAAAGAAGAAGCGAATTTTTATATTAATTTTAAATTGAAAATAAATACGAAAAAATAATATGAATATTCATATTTCATTAATTATTTTTGTATTTCTTAATAATTTATAATACAATTAATTTTTTCAAAGTATTTTTTTAATATATATACAAAATACATATATATATTTATATATATTTATTTATATACATTTTTTTTTTTATTTTTCATATAAATAAAAATTAAATAGTTAATTTTATATTTAATAAAAGAGACGACCAAGTGAGGAAAATTTTTAATATTTTAAATATAATTTAATAATTTATATTAATAAATTTAAAGGGAAATATTTTTCTGCTAATCTTCCTTATTTAAATAAAATTTTGTATATCCATTGCGATTGTCATCAGAATTTTAAATTATTTTTGCTATCTAACAGCTACAATCTAATAGTCTTAATAAATAGATAAAAAAAAAAGATTAGTTTCTTGTTGTAGATTTCTAATGTTATACTTAATTATAAAAATCGTATTAACATTCGACTTTCTGTGCAGACTTCCTGTTATAAGTATTCTATTATAAAAATCAACATTTGGATCAAGTAGAGTTTGAAAAATTCACCATATTATCTTTATTATTATGACAAAATCACGATTTTATCTTTAATCCTATTGTTTCTCTCTAATTCTTTTTGCAGCTGACACCATAATTAATAGGTTTTTAAATTACACATTTAATAGATATGACATTTGTGAAAAATATTGGAAATATCCTATAGTTTTATTTCTTTATTTTATATTTTATCATACATATATGTTTTTCTTCAAATAATGTAATATTTTTAAATTTAGATAAAAACTTTTAATAACTTTTTCACTATACTCAAAACATTTAAAAATCCTACATGTTTAAATCAGTAAAGATTTTTTTTGCCCTATGAAATAGTGTCGCACAAAATGATTGTCGATTTCAAAATATGAAATAAAGTCGCATTTTTTTTTTTTGTCATATTTTGCAACTTTATTGCATTTTTTATTTTCTGAGATTATTTTATTATGAAATAAAGTTACCAGTCAAAAATGAAATAATAAAGTCACAAATTCATAAATGAAGTAAAGTGAAATATTATCATAAAAATTTAAATATTTAAACGTCAAAATTACGCTTTCGGCCTTAAATTTCATTTAATAATAAAACATTTATTTGAAATCTAACAAGAATAATATGTACATATATACAAAAACAATTCTCAGAAATGTTGGTGACAAAATAAGTGTTATACGCTTTTTTAGAATATGTATATTATACTTTGATTTTGTAACCTACTATAAAATCCCTTCTTTAGAATCTCTCATCGGAAATTTTACGGCATTATTTCATTTTTGATTGCGACATTATTTCGTGCGACACTATTTTATAGAGCCTTATGTTTGTTAAATTATGCTTCAATTTCATATTGCTAGTTTCACTCTGTCACTCCGGCTGTTTATTAAACTTTTACACCGTTTCAGATAGAACAATAAAATTTCAACCATCAATAGGTCTTTTTAAAGAAATTAATGTTGAAAAATAACTTTTTTTTTTTGTAGCCCCATCAATTATGAAACTACAGCCTTTCAAGTCTAATTTTTAAAAAAGTATATCTTATATTCTACTTAAGATTTTTTTTAATTTAAATTAATAATTCGAAATGGTGGGGAATTTTTATACCTTATAAATCAATATCAAAATATACTTTTTCTACCAATTTTTTTTTATAAATTAATATATAAATTTACCGTTATGTTAAAACAAAATTTTGCTTCCTTCCTTCATTAGTCCGATGCGCTTTTAGTTAGAACCTTAAATTTTTAAAGAAAAGCTTTTTCAAAATAATCATAGGTTATATCAGAAATTTTTTTTTTGTCCCACCCCCCTGTTTAAGAACTATTAAGGGTCAAAAGACACTTGAATTTTAGACAACTGTAAAAAATTTTTCAAAGTAAAATGCTTAAAAAAAAATGCTCAAAGTAAAATAATTAAAAAATTAAAGTTTCAACATTACATTTTTATAAGTGTTGATAATTTTTCTTAATTATATAGGGTTTCCTAAAAAACTGAAAAAAGTATCTATTTATTGTTCCCAAAATCTTTGGTTTTGCATTCTGAACCGTCATTTTTTTTTTTTTAAGTGCATTTCAAAGCTTTTCTTTTTCAGGCGTGGCGGTAAATGTCGTAAGGGGAAATAACTCTTACGACATGTGTGGAATTCGAACCACCCACTAGGCCACAAAGGCCTCTATCATTTCTTCTTTTTACTTATAATCTTTCCCTTTTACTTGTAGTCAGCCTCTATAACTCTGTTTTTGCCCTTACTAATACATATTTCAATTTACTCTGTTGAAAATAGAAATATGGAATTGTCTTCTTTCGTATAGATGTTTGATATTTAAAGTGAACCTTAAATCATATTGTTTCCAATCTATAAAGAATTGTTTTTTTAAACAAATTTAAAATTAAATACAAGATATTTTTAACTATTTAAAAATGTTTAATTTCCCTTTAATACAATAATTCTATAGTGATTTTAAATAATAGAAAAGCTCTGAATGGATTTTACAACCTGATTTTGAAAATTCATATTAATTCGTACTAACAGAGTCTATAGAGAAAATAGATAATTTATATTCAATATTTTTTTGTTAATCCATGATAATATGGTAAATGTAATGTGGTAAAATAATATGATAGTGTAAAACGCACTATTTAGAATCTTGTTTAAAATTAATTCTAATTTTGTTCAGTGATATAGAAAGAATTAAAAATTCGGAAAATTTTTTTTTTAATTAAATTTAATCTTTGGTCAAAAAATTATTCCAAATAATTACTGAACCAATAAACATTATCTTTTTTAAGAAGGAAAAAGTCAGTCAACATTCAATTAAATCAGATATATCTTAAATTTTTTTTTTTTTCTTAAAATTGTAATATTTAATAAAAGTGTTTTTGCTTTTTTATTGTAGCAGAGATAGGCCTACCATGAAAAGTTATAAGTTCAAAATAATATAATAAGTATAATTAATTTTGATTTTTTTTTTTTTCACTAATTATTCTTAGATTATAATTTTATGCTATTTTATTTCTTATATTATTATCTGAAATAAAATATTGTTATTCTTTTATTTTCATTTTAAATATCATTTGTTGTAATAATCATTTTATTAACCTAGAAAATTCTCCAAAAAAAAAAATAAACATATACATAGTTACAAAAGAAATTAAAAGAATAGAAATTAGAAAAGAATTAATTCACTAACCGGAACAAATCTCTTAAGAAAAAAAAATTTAGAACTTATAAATCTAAAAAACAAAAAAAAACAAGTCTATGTATTTAATAAAAATAAGTTATAATTTTTAACTAAACATGCAATTTTCGCTTTGTTGATTTACCTCCTCATACAAAAAAGAATTTCACCAAATTCTGAAAGTATATATATAAATACAAAATATCTATGTGTACAGTATGATACAATAATGAACGAATAAATTTTATATTTTATATAATATCATTTAATATTTGACAATTGATCCGTCAAAAAATTTGGCAAAAACTATATGACAATTTAATCGTACTAATATTTCTATATTATTGCTGTAATCCTAAAAATATAAGATCAGCTTCCTATTGCACCAACCACTTATCAAAACACCACTATTCAAATAATCATTTTTTTTGATAAGTTTCTGTTGCACTAAATCATATTTGGCAATAGCTGAATAAAGATTTGATGAGAAAAAACATTCACTTATCAAAAAACATGATTATTTGATTATTTCATTAGTGATTGGTGGTTGATGCAGTACCCAGTATTAATTTAAGTATGTATGTATATATGTAAATTAATTAAAATAATGATAATAGTTATTATAAATATATTTCTTAAATAATTCTTTAAGACCCATCTATATATGTAGTTATTTATCTTGAAACAAAACATTTTGTGGACGAGCTTTTCATAATATATAATCACTCTTATCAAACGCACTATATTTTTATGTCTTCTTACATTATTTACGTGCTTGCTGGTCCTTTTTTATTGAACCTACAAATCTTTTCATATTTTCTTAATACATTGCTATATTCTTTAAATTAAAAGCATTAAACATTCCTCTTAAATGTTTTGGTGTTCAAAAAATCTTCTATTTTACAAAACTACATTGACCGGAAGATAAACGAAATTCTAGAACACTTAATCGATCATTGCCCAACACTATATCCTTTCATATCTTCAAATTGCCCAACACTATACGCCAACACTATATTGTTGTTAAACCCTATAGACTTTCATATATCTTGAAATTCAATATTTTTTGACTAATTATATGCTCAGCAAACTTAGCATAATATCGCTATGAGGGTATACAATCTTTTCCATATGGAGTGCACGTCATTCCAAACCTGTTTGAGAAACTGCTTACTTAGATTTCAAGTTCTTTCCAATTGTTTTTAGTTCAGCTTCCTAAAACCGTTTTAATTCGATATTTAATATAGTTTCATTACAAATTGATTTACGTTACAAATTGAAACACTTTACTAAATTATGAATAGACAATAGAGAAAAAAAAAACAATTTTGGCAACAATTAAAGTTTAAAAGAGAAATAGGTAGGAGAATGAGAAAACAATTACTTATCTTTATAAAAAGATACTTGAAATTTAATACAAGTCTTACGACCAAAAATGTAAAATAATAATAATTTAATTCTATTTTTGTCCAATAATTTTTTATGCCATTTAATTTTGTTTTTATTTATTATGAAGAAAACAAAAAATTATAAAGATTATAAGAAAACAAAAAAAAAACTTAATTTTAGGAATCAAATGAACACGATTATCATTTTTCTTTTTTAATTTTAAAGTATCAATGATCTTTTTCTTCATTTTCATCATACATAATTTTTTTTTTTTTTTTTTGTTATATTAAAAAACGCTACCTTAAATATATTCTTAAACTCATTAAAAATTTTTGTATTTTATAAGTTTATAAAAAAAAATACATACTTCAAAACAACAATCGTAAAACAAAAGAACAGAAAAATTAAAAATAAAAATAAAGAGACAGAACAGAAAAAAAAAAACATACTTAGTGTACAAAAAACGCACAAAAAATACTTTACACTATAGTATTAAAATGATCTTCTTCTTTGAATAAAAACGATTATATTTTGTTCTCTATAACTATAACTAACTAAATATTGACAAATAAAAGTTTAAATATATTTCATCAAACAATAAGTTTCAATTTTTTCAAATGTTTTTGTAATTATATACAACGAATCCTGTCTAAAAAAAAAAAAAACAAAAAAGTAAACTCTTGAAAATTCTACAATGTGAGTTTAACATATAAACACAACGTTTTACCTGTTTTTACTTTTCATCAAAATTGTCCTAAATGTGCGCCATAAAGAAAATCTCACACAAATGCCAAATATTTGACAATTAAAATCCTTTTAATAATCCTAAAACATTGATAAAAACTTTTTGATTGGTTTTATACTTCACAGATGATTTTAATAAAATTTCATATAAGTATAAGACAAATTAAAAATTTCAAACCAGTAGTAGTTGTCCAGGTAATACAATATTATAAAGCCTGTTAAAGAGTTAATTTAATGATGTAGGACAAAACACTTTTAAAATTTGCTAAACATTAATTGATATTTAAGTTATATAATAAAATTATCAAAGTGGCGTAATATGCCAAATGATATAATTTAGTTCAGTGTCTTATTCAGCTAGGTATCAGAAATTTTGTCAAAAAAAAAAACAAATTAAGTTTAATTTTAACGACTTCTCCATAATTTTATTGGTTTAATAAAATAGGTTCGGGTAGTTATCATACAATTGCGAAATTCATATATTCATATCTTGGTAAAAATTTTTGTTACCAATGATCAAGTTTTATGGCAATAACTTCTTCAAATTTTTGTTGGTGCTGCGACCCAGATTCGTGTAACTGTCATTCAACTTCGAAATTTACATAAAAATATCTTGGTGCTTAATTAAGTCAAATATGTGGAATTTTGTCGAAATAGCATATATTATTTATATGTATACGATTTATATATTATTTGTATTAAGTATAGTGTAGTGTATATTATTTATATATTTATATTCTATAGAATTGATCAAATCAACTATTCACTCTTTCCCGTTTTTAATTTATTTAAAATTCGATTTATTTCGATCATCATGTGGATTTGAACCATTTTCAAAGATTGGTATTTAATTCATTTTTTTCACCCACTCCTATAAGGATTATAGAGCGTCCACTAAGTCATTTATTATTCATATTTGACTGAGCTTCACATTCTGGAATTATTTATTTCACTAAGCCGTTGATTATTCGGCTGTAACTATTGTACAAGACTATGAGACGTAAATTTCTTTATTTCTACGTCATATATTGTCTTATACAATAATTATTTTATTATATATATTACATAATGATATTAATTATAAGATATACGTCATATGTATTTTAAGGTTAATAATTTAATTAATTTTTTATTTAATTATATTATACTAATTATATATTATATAAGATATATTATATTTATTATCTATATTATTTTTGTATTAATCTACAGGGTGTTTCCGACTCGATTATCTTGCTTGCAATGGGTGATCAGGCATATCGAGACGAACAAAAAATTCTATTAGAGAGGGGGTCTATTCTGAACCCTTTTCGAGATAGGTTAAAGATGTTTTAGACTCATTAAAGATGTTTAGGAGATGTTCCCCCTTCCCTCCAAACCAAGTTTTTGTTCGTTTCGACATGCCCGATCATCCAGTTCAAGGGAGATCATCAAATTGGAAACACCCTGTATTTGATCCGGCTGAGGTTTGAGCACGAAACCTTTCGAATGCCGGTGTCTTAACACCATTGTCTGGATATTTAATTTATTAAAAGCTAACTAAAATTATATTCATATATAAATAAAATAAAGAATCAACACAAATTTAATATAAATATGAATTATAAAAGAAAAATATTTGTAATAAAATTTTAATTTACAAATTTAACCTTAAAAAAAAAAACAAACAAACAAACAGAAAATCACATAATAATAAATAAAAAACAAATGATTGACTCATTATCTATAAACGACATAACAAAATAGCAAAGTTTATTACACTTTATTGAAATAAATAGGTACACAGTGGGTCAGTGACTAGTTAGTAGATTTTTTTGTATATGTATCTTATAAAAGAATTCGAAATTGATCCTATATCATTCTGCTTGACTATAGTCTATAATGTATAGCTAAATAATAAAAACATTAAAATATATGTTTATAAAGAATGCACTTGTGTTAAATTCTTGTTTGTCCTGTCATTTTACCACCATTTCTATATATTTATAAATATTCTATTCTACATAAATTATATTTAACGTTATCCATCCTATATAAAATAAAAATTTTTTCATAATTTGTTACAAAAAAATTATTAGTTTTACCTCTGGTTTTACTTAAATTTTTTTTCTTATTTTACACTTTTTATATGGTTTGGTTTTTTTTTTTTTTTTTGCTTTATTTTTTAAATAATTATGAACGTTTTTTTCTCATTCTGAATTAAACTGAAGGAAAACCGAAGACGAACAAATTATTATACAGTATAAAGTAGAGTAATATTAAAAAACATCTTTTTAACAAAAATTAAAAATTAATATTTTTTTTTTTCTAAATTACAAAAACAAAAAAAAAATTAAATTTTATACATATTTTTTTATTCTGATGTTAATGAAGATACTATCAGTCATATCAGATCAGATCACAAAAATAAAATCATCAAAAATTTCAACAACAAAAAAAAAAAAAGATAGGAGGGAGGGTAAAAAGGAGGAAATGAAAACGATACCAAATTATTTATTCTTTCCAATTTTCATTATTTTAATTTTTTTTTTATTTTCTTTACCTTTGTTATTTTTTTTGTTTTTTTTTTTTTCATGGTTTTTGTCCCGCAATTTTTTATGGCAAGAACATCGACCCCAAATTAAATTGAGGAAAAAACAAATAATTTTTATAATTTTTTTTTTTTTTTTTTGCTGCTGCTGTTTTATAGTTTATTGCAAGTTAAAAAAAAAAAACCAAAAGATTACCCAGAAGTCAGAATAAATAATAATAATAATAGTAATAATAAAAAAAAAGAAAAATAACATTTTTTTCTCTTCTAATATCAAAAAAAGAACAAAAATGTAAAATTTAGTCTAATGGAATATAGTATATAACGTACATATATAGGTACCTACACAGGTACATACATACTTGCCAACACTAATCGCTAAATATTTAAAAAAAAAAAAAATTTCAAAGATAAAAACAGTTAAAAGATCAACAAAAAAAAAAAAAAACTGCTCACATGTTCAAATTATTTTTGAAAAAAAAAAAAATCTAAAAATATTTTATGCTCTACTCTTTTATGTTTACTTAATGTTTTTTTTTTTATGATTATTTTTCTTTTTTTATGTTGTCTTAATTTGATTTGACTACAAATTAATTGAGATAATACCTAAAATGTATTACATATTTTATAATATATATACATTATAAAATTAAAGAACAAAAACAAAAAACGAGGAAGAGTTGCAGCAGAGTAGACTGTGTCAACTCTAGGATAACTGTATGAACATAATGTTTGTTTGCTGTTTCCATAAAACTTGATCATCTTTTACAAGATTTCAAATGTTTTACCTAATTGAGTACCAAGATATATTTTTAAGTAAATTTTGGAGTTGTATGACAGCTAGAACTCGAAGCTGTTGTTCCGAACTAACCACATAGTTATTGCTATAAAACTTGATCATCTTTTATAAGATTTCAGATGCCTACCTTAATTAGTTCCAATATATTACCTGAATCTGATGTTCTAGCACAACCTAATTTTACAAAAGTTGTTGGGATGAAACTTGACATTTTTTTACAAAATTTCGTATATCTATAGCTGCAATAGACACTGAGTTATATTCATATAAAGAAAGTAGTTGCATGCAGTTACTTGAAGCAGCCAGACGAAATTGCTGGATTTAAATAGCGAAAATAACAAATTTATAAAACTAACATAGAAAAATCCTATTTTCTTTAATTTTTGAGTTATAGTGCAGACAGACGGACGGACAAACGTCCACCAATTAATCGATTCTGATCCAATTCATACAGTTGAATCTATATCTAGTTCAACTCCTTTAAGGTGTCACAAACGTAATGGTACATTTACTATACTCTTGAACATACTTTCGTATGGGTATTAAAACACAGAAAGAAAGAGAATATCATTAAGAATTATATATACATATGTAATATGTAAGTAGTATGTACATATTTATTATGTACATAAAGTTTGAGTACAGCATATTATAGTAGAGTAATAAAAAAAAAAAACAAAATCTTAAATAAATTTTAATTGAGTGTGAGTTTTAGATAATTAAAAAATTCCATATTAGTATTAAAAATATGATAATATGTAATTTTATAAAAATATTATTAAGGTGATTTAAAACGGTATATTTTGAAGGTGTTAAAAAAGAAACTGTTATTTAATTTCTGATCAAAATTAAATAATATATACGTAATACCATATTATTTATAATTTTATCATAAAAACTTTATAAAATTAACTGTAATTGTATAGTTTTTTTTTTTTTGAATTTTTGACGTAAGTATATTTTTTTAATTTGGAATATGACTATACATATAAGTCAAACTAGTATTTTATTAATAACCATTGATTAAAATTATAATGAAACGAGGAAGAATATATAGTTGACTGTGTCAACTCTAGGATACTTCCACGAACATAAGTTATCTGACAATAATCTGTTAACTGAACTAGTTACATCAAACCAACCAAATTTTTATAGAAGTTATTGCCATATAAAACGTGATAATCTTTTACAAAATTTCAGATATACTAGCTTTATTAAGTACCAAGATATAAGGATGTATAAATTTTACTGTTATCCGAAACTTCTTTTCTAAACCAAGAAGAAAGTTTAGTTGGCATAAAACTTAACTTATTTTCATAAAATTGCAGATACCCTAACTTCAATAGATACTGAATTATTTTCTGAACTTAATTAAATATTATTAAAAGTAGTTGCATGGAACCCACTGTTCGAACCTGGTCAATTTCTACAGCGAAGCTAACAATTTTACAAAGATGAAATGGTAAAAATTTCAGTATCCTAGCTTCATTATTTTTTGAAAACGGAATCGATTCTGAGCAAAAATATATTATATACTTTGTGATATTTATTTCGTCTTCTTTAAAGTGTCAAAAACATAATTGCAAATTTATTATTCCATGAGCGGTAAGTTCGTACAAATATAAAAGTGTTTGAATATGAGGATATGATTTTTACTTGCTGAACTCAGCTCCTGCAGAAGTAAAAATAGTGGAATAAACACCCTAACAACTTGCGCAGTTTTATCGCTTTGGTTGGATTAATATTGAATTTTTTATATTCTCTTTCTTAATTCTTTTTATTGTAAAATATGTATAAGAACTGATGACTTTATTTTGCTCTTCTATAAAATATATTGTATAATCCTAAGAATTAAATTAGTAAAGTAATGACCCAAATTTTTAAAACTTTCAAATTACTTAAATCCCAAAATACCAAAATTCCAAAATATGAAAATACGAAAACTTCAAAAAATAAAGCAAATTTACAGATTTAACAATTATTTACAAAATGGGGGAATTTTTTAGTAGGAATTTCGGGCTGAAGTTCAAAAAACTAAATTTGGTAAATATTTACGAAAAAAATTAATTTCGTGTGTTGTTTCATGTCGCTTATATATGTATATGACATATTATGTTAATGTCAGATTCTGAATTTGAAACGATTGTTAGTTGGTTATGAAATCAATATTTAAAAATGTAAATGTGAAAAAAATGTAATCAATAGCTTTTTCCAGTATATGTATATGCGAGATTCTGAATTAGGAGACTCTTTAAAGGTGAATTCAAAATCAAGGTTTCAATCATCTGTTTATCGGGGGTTTGAAGGCAACAGCCCCTATTATATGTTTAAATATATGTAAAATAAATAATTAAAATAGGCTTTCTACTTGGTTACAAAATCAGGGTTTTACGTCTTTAACATAGAATATTTACATATATGTATATGCGATATTTTGAATTTGGAGAGATTTTTATGAAATCAAGGTTATACACTTTAAAAGAAATATAAATATGTAATACATATTGCTTTTTTTTAGCACATTTCCAAAAAACTTTTGTAAAAATGTGCTCATTAGTTTCACTCTGTCCGTAGAGTCCGTAGAGAAAAATTTTTTTTGGGTAGGTCTCATAAAAAGACAAATTTTTGTGGAACAACTTTTTCATGTAGCCCTATCCATTATGGAGCTACAGCACCTCAAACTTTGAAAAAGCCCTATTTTTAAATGCATATATTTTATGTTCTGCTTAAGATTTTTTCAATTTGAAAACGTTATGCGACAGGTATTTTTTTTAACTTTGTAAATTAATATCAAAATTATACAATTTTTTTAAATTTACCGTTATGTGAAAACCAAATTTTGCATGATTTTTCTACTCTCATAACTCCGGCACTTTTAGATAGAGGCTTGAAATTTTGAGACAAGAAAGAACTTTTAGAATTAGTATAAGTTTTCTTAGAAAATTTGTTTACACCACCCCCTGTTTAAGAGGTATTAGGGTTGAAAAATTGAAAATTTGCTATTTTTAGGCACCTGTAACTTAAGCACCTGTACACATTTTTCTTCGGCAAGATATAAAAGTTAAAGCTCCTGTAATATATTTTTACGTGTGTTAACCGTTTTTCTTAGTTATAAAGGGTTCCGGACTTACAGCCCATCAAATTCCAGAAAAGTCCTATTTTCACATATTTTCTTATTACATGAAATTTTCAAATTTTTGTGCAAGTCACAATTCTAAACAGTTTGTATTGTGTTCCGGAAATGTGCGCTTTTAAAAACCGTTGGTTTACATTCTACCTTGTTACATTTTATTTTTCAACATTCGACAGACGTTTTTGTTTAAAATTTTTTTATACAATTTTTACATTCAATATTTTTGTTTTCAATAAATCGATCCACATCTGAAATAAAAAAAAAAAAAAGGAATTATGATAAAAAAAAACTGCTTTGGGATTTTGGGATTTTGCAATTTGGGATGTTGGTATTTTGGGATTATTTTTTATTACCACCCTTTCAATTAATATACTAAAATACAATAAACATTCTAAACAATTCATACCTTATCTCTTATTCTCAATTGAATTCTTTTATAAATTCTATATATCTATACACAAAGTATTTTAAAATGAACAAAAAAAAAATCATTTTTTAATTAACAACTTAATTATATAAAAATTTATTAATTTTCTTCCTATAAAAATTCAATTTGATTGTTTCAGAATTTGAACAAGTAATTTATTAAAGTACATAACCCAGGTATAACCAATTATATCATTTATATAATATTATATTATAACTAACTATTAACTTATTATTATAACAGAATGATATATATATATTGTATATGTATAAAATATTTAAAACTAAGGTCAAATACTTAATTAGTTTCCAATAAATTTTTAAAATGATAAAGATAAGTAAAAAAAAACAGCACGCAATCACATCAGTTCATGATACTGAAATAATCTGTAATAAATCTTTACCTGTATCTGTAGTTTTTTTTTTTTTTTATTAATTTTACAATTTTTTTATATTAAAGAAACAACAAATTGGAGTCTGACTGATTTTAGAATTATTTTTTTTTTTTGGTTTTTTTTTTTGTTTTGCTTGTTTTATAACATTTAGGTCAGTTTTAATATAAAAGTATCTTGTCTTAATACTATTTGACCAATTTTAGGCCAATAACTTTTTTTTTTCTTTTATTTTTTTGTTTTGCAAAAGTGTAAAAAATTAATAAATTATTAATCCAATAATTATTAGCATTCAAATGTATTTAAAACTTAACGGTATTGAATACGTTAAATATGGGAAGGATATTTCGTATATATGTTTATAAATTATATGTATGTATTATAATGTATGTACACATCTGGAATTTTTCAAGATAATATTCTCTTGAAATATTTAACCATAAATAATCTAATCATTTTAATACAATGTTGAATTAGTATATTAAAAATTCAACCTATAAAGTTATGATTATAAAGCGTAACGGTATAAACCCTTTTTTCATTGCCTTAATTAATGATACATTGTCATATCAGAAATTAAATGTTTAAACATCAATAACTATAGGATACAAAATGCATACAATGTATAAAATAAAAGTTTTTTTTTTTTCAAAAAAATTCGCAAAAAATTTTTTATTTTCTCCCTCCTTAAATTAACGAAACAATACACACACCTGTTTGGACAGAATAACAAATAACAAGAGAATAATCAAAAATTCATTCACTCCAATTATAAAATATATTTTTTTTTTTTTTCGTTGTTACCTATTTATTATTTTATTGCTATTATCATTATTATTATTATTATTATTATTATTAAATAATAATATGATCAATTTATATTGATTTACTTACAACAAGTTGAATTAATATTTTGGTTGAATGGTTTTTTTTTTTCTTTTTTTGTTTTTTCTCATCGATTAAAATGAATCGGACAAAAAAAAAAAAAAATGTTATAAAAATAAAAACGATAAGAGATTAATATAAAAAGAATGAAAGAGAAAGAAACATTAAAAAATCGGAACAAAAAAATGAATCGGCTTTATTCTCATGTCAGTTATATATCTTTTATTTTTCTTCTTTTTTTTTATTATTAATTCCCCATCAATTTTATTGTTAATCGTTAATCAACCAAAAGACTATGAAAAGAAATAACAAAAAATAAAAAAAAAGTCTAATTTACAAAAAAAAAAACAAAAAAAAAAAAATTATAACACCGGCATATGTAACAAAACAAAACAAAACAAAAAAAAACATTAAACATGACAAACGTAACAGACAACAAAAAACAACACAAAAATTTCAAAAATCATTTGCTCAAGTCAAGTTAAGTCCAAGTCAATACATATAAAATAAATTTATAGAAGAGTTTAAAAAGATTTAAAAAAATTTAATAACGTAAGTCAAATTGACAATAATTTTTGAAAAAAACAAACTAAACATTTTTTTTAGGTTACTTAATTTATTGTGAACTTACGGGAATTTATACTGCACGCAAACAGAACAACATTCCAATTAACATAAATCCAAACGTTTGAGAATGACAAAACTTACTTTGCCAAAATATAAGTTTTGACTAAAAAAAATGTTAGAATATTGTACTTTTAAAGAATACAAAAGTCTAAGAAACTTTATTTTAGGGATGAGAGAAGTGCCTGAAAATCAAGATTTTAATAATTTGGTAAGCGGACAATAGGGCGGACAATAAGAAAATCTTTTTTCAGACAAATTTAATAATAATAATTTACTAGAGGTCATAATTTATTACCGAAATGTATTTCTTGTTCAATCCGTATCGAAAAAATTATTTCTCTTGTCCCAACATAATTCAGGGAGTGCATTAGGCATGTTTAATAGTTTGAATTTTTTGTAGTTTGGATCGTATGGTATTTGGATTTTAACAATAGTTTTAATTTTGGCTTTTAGATATTGAGTTTTGTATATACTTGGAATTGAGATCTTACATGAAAATCAAATAATAAGCGATTTTGTACTCAAGGAACATAAAGCATAGGAGTGAACATAAGAGTGAAGCAGAAACATAAAAAAAAATACAAAATTAATGCATTGTTTAAAACTTTGACTCAAATGACGCAAAATAATTTTTAGCAATTTAATAAAAGTAATTAGAAAAACATATTAAAACGATATTGAAGATTTATTTTATTCATTATAAATTCATATTAAACATTCATATTATTTATTTTGTTTTTTTTATTAAGACAATTGGCAACCCTTTAATTTTAGCATAATTAACAAGCTTATATAGAATATACGTGAAAGCGAAAAAGTCGATTAATAAAGTAAAAGTTTCGAACCGGATCTAAAAAAACGTGTTTTCACAGTTCTTTTTAGTGTATGACTCACTAACCTACAGCTATAACTCGCAAATCAAATTAAAAATTTTTTATTTTGACGACCTGACAATATAAAGTTTATATTTCTTCTACAAATGATTTCTGCAAGTGATTTAAGGACAATATTGAAGTTATGTATATGTAAAAGGATGATTTTTCATGATAGAAAGTTGAATTTCGAATAAAATTTTGTACTAATGTAAATTGACAACGTAGAAGGCGGTATACTTACAATAAACGTTATAACTTAAAAATAAAATTTTACAATTAATATTGATGCGAATCTTGACCGAACTTAAGATAAATAGATAAAAAAGTATAAAGCTTAAAAAAAAAATGTAGAAGAAGAATGTCAGACAAACATGAAAAATTGTAAAAATAATTTTTTTTTTTTTAACTATCTTGAAAAAAAAATCAATGATTTTTTAAAAGTCATGTTGTACAAAGAATTTTTTTTAACGTTTTTTTTTTTTTTTGTATCTTATCAATATGTTAAAAACTTCAAAAACTTCATTTTATATTGAATTGGGCATTATATGGCAATTTACAGCTTAACAAATTTTTATTTTTATTTTTGATTCTATCTTTAAGATTTTATTTTTTGTTGCTTTTCTTTCCTATTGTTGTTGTTTTTATTTAATTTTTTTTTTTCATCATAGAAAAGAATATGAATCGCGCCACTTGATTGTCCAATAAATTCTTATAAGATTAAGGCGTTTTTTTAAATCACAAAATGGGTTGAATTTTGACTATAAAATATAATAGACATATATAAAAATATACAAACATATATATTTTCGAATTAGGGGGCACAAAAAAAAAAAAAAAAGAAATTGATTTTTAGTTATTTATAAAATGTACACTTTTTTTTTTTTTGTTATGATCATTTTCTTCACCTGTAAATTACAAAAAGATAAAAAAAGAAAAAACAAAATAAATTAACAAAAAAAAATTATGATAAAACAAAAAACACTTAACAAACAAAAATCACTCACCTTACTAACCTAGTTTCAATAAGAAGGGAATTTATAGGTATCATAAAGGAAATTAATAGATCATTGAAAATTATAGGTATATTTTATATATAATGTACATATATATTATATATATATATATATATATATATAAATAAAAATGAATTATGTACGGATACATTTTTATTAGACACTCATGGATAATGAAAAGACAAAATAGTTAAATCGAAAAATATACATACCTTACCTATAGTTGTTCATAATAATTATAAGATATGTAAATTTAAACTTTCAACTTTATATAAAATTAAATGATTAGAATTAAACGATTAAACCTATACATATATGTTTTAGAGATTCATTTAACATTATCTTTAAGCCGAACATTTGATTTGTGGACAAAAATCAAATTTAATTTAATATATTCTAATAGAAAATATTTAGGTCTTTAATTCACATACCTCTTAATAAGGCCTAAAAACAAAATATTTTAATTTTGCAAACCAATCAAATTAAATCGAAGTTAATCAATAAAATTTTTATTTTTCTTTCTAAAATTTTTATTATGCAATTACTTTATTATTTTAAGTGAGTTATTCCATTTTTTTGTCTCATTAAATTCATACTAGCATTACACATATGCTATTAATTAGTCTCCTCCAGATATTTATTGGTTTACTTAGCCCTTTAAAAATGAATCAATGTTTACATCACTAGTTGACATCACTATAGTCAAATATGTAAAATAATTAGGAATGTCAAAATTCCTGAGCAAAATTAATGGATTGACATTTATTTTTCTTATAGCAAATTAAGTCTCCAAAAGTCTATACTTATATTATTATTATTTGTGAAAACCTCCATTTTTCGTTTTCAATTTCGTTTGATCAGCGTATCACTTTGGTAAAAGCAGAAGAAAAAATTTTTTATATACACATATGTATATTAAAAGTGATACCTATAATATCTTACCTTTCAGAAAAATAACATACAGCACTCTGTAAAAACAAGGTTTTTTTTTTTTAATGCCTTAGGTTTTAATATGATTACATGAAATACATTACAAATATTACAACTAAATTTATAATAACTTTTCATAAGTCTTATAATTTTTTATTCTATAATTTTTAAAGAATAAAAATTAAAAAAAATGGGGAAAAAAAAGTAAAATTGTCAGAAGTTGAAGTTGGAGTTAAGAGAATGTCGTCGTAATTAATCAACCTTAAGAATTTGCTCGATTTATTTTTTTTATTTGTTTTTTTTTTTTTTGTTTTACTCTTATTAAAAATTTAGAGCGGAAAGAGGATTAGTTATGAGTTATATATATAAAAAAAAATCTCTATATTATATATTATTGAAAAAAAAATAAATTAATATTACTTGTTTTGATATATTATACAAATATATATATATATATACATAAGTAAAAAATAAAGGTAATTGATGGAAACGCTTAATATTACATCTTACACTTTATCAATTGATATTTGGAAAGAAAATTTAAAACAAGTATTTAAAAAAAGAAAAAATGCAAACTGTTGACACAGTTTTTTTTTTTTTTAAATACTAATATAATAATTTTAAGTCATAAGACTTAGGAAGTATTGAAATAAACTTATTATATCATAAATTTTGTTAAACTTCCGATTTTCTAAAATTTCCTTTTCTTTTTTAATTTATTTACTGAATTGTAAAAATATTAAGCAAAAAAATGTCAACTTTTGTTAATTACTTAAATATAGAAAATGTACGAATATATTTTTATCAATTTCGCCACCACAACTAATTTATTTTTAGATTCTTTTTACTACTTACTACTTACTGCTTACTGTAATAGAATTTTACCCAACCAGTATTTTTTCCATTTGTTCTTAAGTTATTTATCTGTATGTGGATTTGGAAATGCATACGGTTATAGAATAAAAATCTAATATGATCTGTCTATTCATATTATACTATTTTCTCATATAAAAAGGGTCAATAGCTGATCGTATTAAATTGTTATTTCTCGATCGAAGAAACATATTTATTTTATTAAATATCCCTTAGGTTTTCATGTATTCTTTAAAACTTTGATATGAGTGATATGATATGATATTATGTTAAATTATATAAAAATGTTAAATTGTTACAATCTTTATAATATTTTCTAATCTATTCATTCTAATTTGTTCATTTCAGTTATGAATTTAAGCTGGATTAATGTCTCAAGCGAATGCCGATTTTAGGTAAGTAACTAATTTATAAAAAAAAAAAATTAAAAGATAAAACCAAAATAATGTAATTAAGTTACTTTTAAATTATTTTAATGTATAAATTTTATTATACGAGTCTTAGAAATATCAAGATCCAATTTCTTCATTTTTAAGGAAACTCTATATAATTAAGAAAAGCCGTTAACCGATATGTTAAAATATAATATCGGAGCTATTCATGTTATCTTTTATGTTTTACTTACGAAAATTTGTACAAGTGTCCAGGTTACAGCTGTCTAAAAATAGAAAATTCTCAATTTTTGGTCCTTAGTAGCTAGCTCTTCAATAGGAGGAAGTACAAAAATGTTTTCTTATTTAATTTATGCTTAATTCTCAAAGATCTTCCCTCTCTAAAAAAAATTCCAAAGGACTGACTAAAAATGTTGTCCAAATACGGGGAAACTAAAATTTTGCAATAGTAGTTCTTAAATAGGGGGAAGTACAAAAATGTTTTCATATTTTATTTTATGCTTAACTCTCAAAGATCTTCCTTCTCTCAAAAAATCCAAGGTATTGACTAAAAGTGTTGCCGAGATACAGGAAAACTATAATTTTGCAATAGCGGGAAGTTCAAAAATGTTTTCTTATTTAATTTATGATTAATTCTCAAATATGTTCCACCTCTCAAAAATTCCAACGTACTGACTAAAAGTGTTGCTCAAATACGGGGAAACTTATATTTTGCAATAGTAGCTCTTAAATATGGCGAAGTACAAAAATATTTTCTTATTTAATTTATCCTTAATTCTCAAAGATCTTCCTTCACTCAAAAATTCCAAGGTAGTGAGTAATATACATATTTTATTGGATGTAGACTTTTCTCCTACTTTCATACACCGATCTGCGGCTATTCAAATTTTCGTCATTGAAATGTGAAACAATTTTAATCGGAAAATTATTTAAAACGGAAAATAACTGTATTTCCAAACGTTGTACATCTTAAGAAAATTTCATTATAATTCTATATGTGATTGCGATAAAATCACAATGAAAAAGAATTAAATTTTATTAACATATAGATTTATTATAGTCTAGTCTAGAAGTCTAGAATTATATAAAAATTCTATTAAAACTTATTAATAATAATTTTTAATTATTTTCATATTTTAAATTTTCATTATCTTTTTTAAAAATAGAAAAGATACTCATTTGGACGTCGGTAAAATTTCTAAAAAAAAAAAACTAAAGAGAACAAAATTTTTTAATTTTTTTTTTATTTATTTAGACTTAAGTTCTAATAATTATCTATAAGTCAAACTAAATCACTTTAATATCCAGCAAGACCCTGTATCTACTTAAATATATTTTAAATATATCTCATCTTTTACAAAAAAAAGTTCAATTCGAAAAAAACAAATATTTTTTCTTTTTTCAAAAATGCCTATGTTTTGAAATCTAGATTTTAAGCTGAACTTAAATTTTCAATATCTAGTTCAATAAAATCACTTAAAAAAAAAAAATTTGAAAAACTGCTTTTTTAGCACATTTCCAAAAAAATTTTGAAAAAATGTGCTTATTAGTTTCACTCTGTCCGTCCGTCCGTCCGTCCGTCCGTCCGTCTGTTTACAAAACTTCTACACCGTTAAAGATAGAGAAAAAAAATTTTAACCATAGGTAGGTCTCATAAAAAAAATAATTTTGTGGAACAACTTTTTCATGTAGCCCCCCCCATTACGGAGCTACAGCCCCTCAAACTTTGAAAAAGCCCTATTTTTAAATGCATATATCTTATGTTCTGCTTAAGATTTTTTCAATCTGAAAACGTCATTCGACAGATATTTTTTTTATCTTTGTAAATTAATATCAAAATTATACAATTTTTTTAAATTTAGTATTTAAATTTACCGTTATGTGAAAACCAAATATTGCATGATTTTTCTACTTTCATAACTCCGGCACGCTTCTAGATAGAAGCTTGAAATTTTGAGGCAAGAACGAACTTTTAGAATTAGTATAAGTTTGCTCAGAAAATTTTTTCGGACCACCCCCTGTTTATGAGCTATTAGGGTTTAAAAATTGAAAATTTGCTATTTTTAAACACCTGTAACTTAGGAACCTGTACACATTTTACTTCTGCAAGATGTAAAAATTAAAGCTACTATAATATATTTTTATGTGTGTGAAAGGTTTATTTTAGTTGTAAAGGGTTCCAAAGTTGCAGCTCTTCAAAATTACGAAAAAGCCCCATTTTCAGATGTATATATCTCGGGCTCTGCCTAATAGTTTTGCAATCTAAAACCGCCAGAAGATCGAAAATTTTATTATCTATATAAAACAATATCAAAATTATGTAATATTTTGTAATTTACTATTTAAATTTACCGTTATGTGAAAACCACATTTTGCATGAAATTTCTTTTTTCATAACTCCGGCACCCCTTTAGATAAGAACCTGAAATTTTGAGACAAGAAAGAACTTTTAGAATTAGTCTAAGTTTCCTCAGAAAATTTTTTGGTAACACCCCCTCTTTAAGAGTTATTACGCCTCAAAAATTGAAAATTTGCTATTTTTAGACACCTGTAACTTAGGCACCTGTAAAAATTTTTTTTTGGCAAGACATGAAAATTAAAGCTTCAATAATATATTTTTACGTGTGTTAACGGCTTCTCTTAGTTATATAGGATTCCGGAATTACGGCCCCTCAAAATTTCAAAAATGTCCTATTTTCACATTTTTTCTTATTACAAAAAAATTTCTTAAATTTTATTTCTTAAATTTTCAAATTTTTGTGCAAGTCACACTTCTAAACAGTTTGTATTGAGTTTTGGAAATGTGCGCTTTTAAAAACCGTTGGTTTACATTCTACCTTGTTTATTATTCGTTTTTTACAAAAAAAAAAAAATTTTATTTATTTTAAACTACAGCTGAAATAATTGCTTTTTCATGATACCGCCAATATTGCGTATACAACAAACGATTAAATATTGATCAACATTAACTTACTTAACTTAACTCTCATATACAGATAATGAACGGTAAATTTTATTGGAATTTTTTTTTTTTTTTTTTTTATATAACCAACATCATATTGAGGATTAAATTAAATAAAATAGATATATATGTACATAAAGAAAAATGGTGATTTAATTTTATCTATATACATATATAATATTGAATTTATGTTAAAAGTAAAAAAATCAAAAAGAATTATGAAAAAAAAAAAACAAAAATAAAACAAACCAATTAACATCTATGTAATACTAATTAAAAAATTCTCATCATTATATAAGATAATTTTAACGGGCAATTTTAAAAATATATAATTTAAATCTAAAATTGTTATTTAGAACTGTAAAAAAAAATTTTGGACGTGTTCTTATTGCTATAGTTGGAAAATGAATTAAATTTAATTCGTTATTTAAAAGGTTAAATATAATTTTACCTTAACATTTATAAAACATATATAAGACCAAAGATAGAGTAGACTGCGAGCCTCCAAAACGGCATTGGGATTTCTCGATAAAGTGCAAAATAGAGCAATTCATCTAATAAACGATCCCCATTTCACCATTACGCTCGATCTACACTCGATCTCTGTCGTCTAACAGGAACAACCCTGTTTTATAGATACCTTATAAGGTTGGATTTTTGTTCTAACGAGATTAAAAGTTTGATGCCCCCTTTCAAAGCATTCCAAAGAGAAACGAGGAGAGCTTCTGCTGCCCACCCCTATATAGTTCAAATTCCCAGATGGCATAATTCGGCTTATGGAAATTCGTTTGTGGTATACGAACATCGCGAATGTGGAACCATCTTTCATCTCATGTGTTTCCCAGAATTGGTGATGATTACATTTACAACGAGTAAAGATTGAAGGTGAATATTAACAACTTTATTCACAATATGCCTACCAATTTGAAACCAATTTTCATTCCCTAATTTAACTTCCTCTGACCAGGCAGTAAATGTGTGCTAAAGGTCGTATAGCCTATTGTTTGGTCAAAAAAGGGAGGTGGTATTTAGTGGGTTAAAGTCCCACAGACTTATAGAGGACTCGTGCTCGTTTTTACTCCTCTGTAGTGTCTTTCGATGATTCCCATCTACTCTCGCAAAAACAAAAAAAAATTCCTTAATATGTATATTGTTTACTTTTATAAATTCAACTTTTAAAATCCTACTCTATCTATTTACTTATTTGCAATAATTTTTCTATCATATCCTCACTTTTAGATGCCACTTTGGCTTAGTTTTTGATCCTTGATTCCAAACTTTAAGTAATAAGAATTTGTTTGATCTTCAATCTAAATCTTTCGGAATTTTAAAACTGAGACGAACAAAATTAAAAATATCTAAAATAATTTCATTTATTACACATAATTTCGTCTCTAAAACTGATATCAAAATTTTAGAACTAAAAATAAATATTTGAATCTAGAATTGTCAGCTGTGTTAATTGTATTAATTTTTTTCATTCTTTATTCTTTTCATGAATTAATAATTAAGGCAGATTTGATTTTGACTTTCAGTACAATTTCAAAGTAATTACAAAGATTGGATAAAATAATCCTTTCATCCCGATACGGATTACCCATTTTTTTTTTTTGTTTTGTTATATTATATAAATAATTTTTTTTTTCTAACTTTTTAAGGCTTTTATCTCGGTTTATCTTATTAATATTTATTAAATAAATGCGTCTAGTTCCTTTAATCCTTTTCTTTGTGCTTTCTTCTTTTTTACACAAAAACTTTCCTTACAGAACAATATAAAAATTTCTCATCAGATATGCATCTTTAATGACCCTCTTCAAACAATATGATTATAAAATTGACTTGCTGTGACAAAATATTTCGAAATTCTATTAAAAACGAGGAAAAATGTAAAGTAGAAAGTGTCAACTCTAGGATACTTTTACAAAATTTCAGATGTTTTTTACTTAATTAAGTACCGAGATATATTTAAGTAAATTTTGGAGTTGAATGACAGCTACTCAAACTCAAACCTGTTGCACTAGCATAACCAAAATTTAAAAAAGTTATTGCCATAAAACTTTGTCATCTTTTATAAAATTTCAAATGCCTAGCTTAATTAAACTCCAACATATGCAAGTTACTAGAACCTATTATGATAGAGCAACCAAACTTTATAAAAGTTTTAAAAAATTTTAGATGTTTAGCTTTACTAAGTACCAAGTTATGAGGATATGAATTATACTTATATAGAAAAAGAAGTTTTATATGGCAGCTACCTGAACCAGCTGCTCGAGAGCAATCAAATTTGTCATGCAAATTGACATCTTTTCATTTTCACATACGTATAGCTGCAATAGACACTGAATTATTCCCATATAAAATCAGAAGTTGTATGACAGCTACTCGAACCCGCCGGACGAACTAGATAGATTTAAATCAATTTTACAAAAGTAGAGTGGTAAAAATTTAAGAATCCTAATTCTTTTATTTTTTAAGTTCTAGTGCGGGCAAACGGATGGATAGGTGTACAGAGCTTAATCGACTATATTTTCTATATTTTCTTTTCTGATCAGATCCCTACACTTGAGTTTATATCTACCATACTTATTTCGAGGTATTACAAACGGAGGAAAAATTTTAATATACCTGAGACTATCGTATACGGGTATAATAAAAAACAGGGAAACTTTAAAATAAATATTCCTGTTAAAATTATAAATTATACAATGGTTAAAATTATACAAACGAAAAAAAAAAAAAAAAAAAAAACAGTTTAAACTCCTTTAAATTAACCGATATTCATTTTTTTCTTTCCTGATTTTATTTGTTTATTTTTTTTTTTTCATTTCTATTCAGTTTTACTTGCAAAAGTTTTTCATTTGATTCATTTTCACTTATAAAATAGACTAAGATTATAATTTTCCTAATTAATTGATAACTGTTCATTGGCATAAATAATTTTTTTTTTTATTTTACAAGTATATCTTTTTCTTTTTTTTTTTTTTCTATATTTAATTTTTATTTTTGTAAACGATTTTACTGTTACAACTGACTACAAATTAATAAAAAAAAAAAAAAATTATAAATTCAAAAAAACTTGAACTCTTTAAGAAAAAATCTAATGAAATTTCATTAATTTACAGAAAAAAAAAAAAAAAAATTATTTCTTCCGGTCTTCAATTTTGAATTAAAATATAAAAATTAAATAGGTATACATTAATTCATTTTAAAATTAAAAAGATTTATTTAACTTTTGAGTTAGTGAACCATATAATATTTATATATTTCTATATTTCTATTCCTATATATATATGTATTTATATATTCTTATATATATTTTATTATTCCTATAGACATTTGAAGATATTTCATTTCTTTTATGATTTAAATTAAAAATAAATTTAATAAAATTATGATTTCCGATCCACTGACTTAATTTAATCACTAAAATGATAATAAGATTCTAATATAAAATTCATATAATAAACAAAAACAAATCATCTTTAAAAGAACGCATCACCTTGAAGTATCCGGTGCTTTCATTTTATTTGTTTTTTGTTATATTTATATCTAAATTTTTATTTCTGGTACTTAAATATACACATGACTAGATACTTTAAATAAAAATTTTTGTTATTCTTGACATATTCAACTAGGCAAAAGTTTTACATTCCTTTTTTTTTTTTATAATAGAATATATGAGATTACAGAGATTACAGAGAAACTTATAGAACAGAAACGTATAGAACGTATTATAGCCAAATAATGAAAATATCAACATTAAAACTTAAAATATCTATAGTAGTAACTGTCGTTATCTGAGTCAGTTCTTTGTTCAAAAATAAAGATGGAAAGGTAAATTTCATTTCAGGGAAATGAAGAAACAAGAATTTCGCTAAGCATCGAAGAAAAAAAACTAAATTTTAGATTATTTAAAAAGTTGTTAAAGTAAGGGAATTATGCAGTAAATGAATAACAGCGTATGTTATTTGAATAGCTTTTTTCTTCTATAATACTTTTATTTATAAATTCCAATCTTTAAAATTACAACTTTTAATTACAATCTTAAATTTAGCTTAGCTTAGAAAAAAGTTTAGAAAAATCAGCATTTTGTCTTTTTTGTATGCTAACATTTAAATTAATTTGTAATTTTTATGTTGGTTTTTTTTTTTTATTGTAAACATGTTGTTCTTGAAAATCAATATTTTTCCTTATTTTTTTTAAAATAAAAACAACTTAAATTACCCTAGCCTACCTATTCTAACTTAAATAACTTAGCCTATTATTTACAACCTACAATGTGATAGAAGAACTCTAATCACTAGTATAGCCACCACTAATCTAACCATCAATATTCTGAATAGACATTGTATTTTAAATTTTCTCCGTTGATATTACCCGAATTATATTCTATAACTTTACATGCAGCCCGCCTATTACAGTGATATAGCAGGAGAGCATGATTTTGGCTTTGAATATAGCCATTTTTATATATAAAAAGATTTGATCAGCTTTTATTTATTTATTTATATTAATATTACATACATAAATGTAATGCAATATTATTGAACCATCGGCTACTTTAGGCCATTATAGGTTTTTATACTATTATTAAATTATATACTAATATTATTTATTTTGTTTATATTATATACTATATATATACATTATATTTGGTCGTAAGGTGGTATGTAAAGAAAAAATCACTTACGACCTGGATCGTCGTACATCGCAGGCATCGAACCCACACTCCTTCGGTTAATACGCCACACGCCTACCCACTAGGCTACCGAAGCCCCTGATCAGCTAATTTTATCAAAATTTTGTTTTCCTAATATTACCCAAATTGCATAAATTTAGGCGTTATTTTGATTTGCAATAAAATATTCATATTTTTTTTTAATGATTTGAAAAATTTCAATTGATTTAAGATAGTTTCTAATGCCCTCATATCATATCGCCAAATAGAAAGGAATTTTAATTCTAATTTCCTTTTGATTAGATTTTTAGCATGAAATTTTTACATATATCAGAAAATTAGCATTCCTGATTTTCATTTAAAAAAATTTTCTTGGTTTAATTGTGCTCATTCTCAAAGTATGCGTGTTATGTTTTATTTAATACTCAACTATAGAAATTTTATTTTATTTTTATTTTATTTTTATTTTTTTCATATTAATTTAAGTTAAAATTTATTGAGTTCAATTAAAATTTAATCATTTTAAATAAAATAAATTTTATTTTAAAAATATCACTTAAATACTTAAATATTTTTAACATACTTAAAATTACGGTTTTTAATTAAGAGTAATATTTATTTACATTTGCTTAATTTAGTTACCGGATAGATTTTTCAAAATATCTTTTAATTTAAATTTGAATTCTAATGTTTTTATTTTTTTTTTTTTCTATTTTTTTTTAAACAGGAAATTCAATCTTCTCCACAATGTGGTGGAGTAGATGGCTGGTCACAATTCTAGTCATATTAATATATCAAATCACATTAGATAAATTCTTATTAAGTAATGTAATAGTTATTGGTGTTTTAGCTGATATATCAGCATCAGATAGTATTGTTGGTATTTATAATAGGGATAGTAATAGTCAATATAATAATAATTATCAACATTATAATCAACATAATAATAATCAACGACCATATTTAAATACAATATCAGAAAATCGTTATATAAATTCAAATCAACAATTGCAACAACAACAATTACCCCAACAGCAACAACAACCACATCAAAATCAACAATATTATAGTAATAATTTTCATACTAGCCAAAATTTTAAAATTAGTCCAAAACCATGTACAGTTGGTCGTTTCGATGGTACATGTATGTTTGTTTGGGAATGTATACGTTCAGAAGGACACCATGTTGGTATGTGTGTTGATTCATTTATGTTTGGATCATGTTGTTCACATAACATAACAGAAAATGTTGTTAATGCACAAGCATTTTCTTACACAAGACCAACAAAACCAATTACTGGTATTAGACCTAGACCACCAAATATTCCACATCATAAACCGTCAAGCATCGCGTAAGTTTAAATTAAATTATAATCATAAAAATTAATTAAATATTCAATATTTTTAATTCTTTTTTTAATTTTTTTAATTTTATATAGAGGACTTACAACAATTGAACGTCCGCATGGTGCTGGAACATTAGTAATAAGACCATCAGGTTTAAGTCATCAAAGACCTAATACACCATTATCATCATCATCGATATTACACCAAAAGCCAGTTCTATTTAACAATAATAATAATAATAATAATATAGTTAGTAGTACAACAATTAAAAATCCTAGTCTAACAAATTCTATAGATGATTTAGAAACAGCTGCAAGTGTTGGAGGTGGAAGTAAATAATATTTTTAAATTGAAAAATCATATTATATTAATTAATTAAATAAAATTAATATTTTTTATATATAGGTATATGGAATACTTCACCACAAACAACACAATGGCATATGACAACTGAACCGAATTTTATAACAAAACCACGACCACCATTATGGGAAAAACCATCATCATCATTACGACCGAAACCATCAAAACCAACTAAAAAACCAATTTTAATAGATAAACCATATGAAACATCTGCTGCTGGTGGTTATGATGTTACTAAAAAACCGAATACAACAAAACCTAAGCCACAGGTATAATTAAAATCTTAAAAATTATTTGAAAAAAAAAAATGTTATTTGTTTTATTATTTTGCAGATATTTTATCCAAAACCATCAAAATCATCATTAACAACACCGAAATCAACTGCCTCAACAAGTTACTCAACAATATATAAACCACCACCGGTATATAATACACATCCAGTAATAAGCACACCAAGTTCTTCTTCAATAATAACAACTCCATCATCAACTACTTCTCGTAGAAGTACAACAACAACATCAACAACAACAACTACTTCTACAACACCAAAACCAAGAACAACATCATCAACAACAACGATAACTAGAACACCAATAACAACAAAATCTACTTTAACTTCAAGTACATCAACATCAACAACAACTACAACAATAAGAACGACGACAATAGCACTACAAAAACCAACAAGTACTGATAAACCATCATTAGCTAGTACTCAAATAAATACTCAACAAATCATTTCAAATGTAATTGATAAAAAACCAGAAAAACCAATTCTTGTTACCAATGATCTCAAATCAAGTACCCCATCATCTGCAATTGAAAATAATGAAATTAACGATCCTTCAAAACCTCGATTAATTCCAACACTTTCAGCTGCTAGAACAGGTAAGAAATAGTATATTAATATCCATTCCAAAGATAACAGGTATTCATCTAATTTTTTTTTTAAATAAAAAATAAAAAAATTAATAAATTCTTAGAATTTATTCTAGTAAAAGTCAATAATCTGTACATTAAAACTTTTAATAAGATCCAATGTATAAATTTTTTATTTTCTTTTCTTATTTCAAAATATTTATGCTTATATATATATATATGTATGTATAAATGTAATTGTAATTCTTGATAATTTATTTTATTTTCCTTTTTGTTTTTTTTTTTGTTTTTTTACTTTAGATTGTGGAATTCCATCACTTTTTACTCGTCCAGAGACAAGAATTGTTGGTGGTAAAAATGCACCATTCGGACGTTGGCCATGGCAAGTATCAGTACGTCGTACATCATTCTTTGGATTTTCAAGTACACATCGTTGTGGCGGTGCATTAATTAATGAAAATTGGATTGCAACTGCTGGACATTGTGTTGATGAGTAAGTGAATATTCAAATAAAGATTTTTAAATCTTCATATTCTATATTAAAATACAAAAAAAAAAAATTTAAAGCAAATTATGACTTATGTGTAATTTTGATTTGGTTCTAAATAAATTATTAGAGCTCTTTACATTTCAGAACCAAACTAACGAAATCAAGAGAACGCTAGTTTTTTTTTTTAGTTTATATGAATTGTTAGCTTTTAGAAGCACTCATAGGATATAAATTTTAACAAAAAAAAAAAAGAATTAATTTTACATTTGTTTTTTACCAATATACAAAAAGGATTTAAATGAGATCGGAAAATAAGACAGATCTTTTATATACACTATATATGGATCAAATAAAATTTAATATGGACTTTAAAATTGTTTATATCATTCTTAAGATATTTTCTTACTGTGATTAAAATAGAAAACGAAACCTGGAAAAGAAAATAACAACCACAAAATTACAAAACAATATTTTGAACGAAATCTCAAACTTAAACCAATATTTAAACTTAGCGATATTTTATCCGAATTTTGTATTACACATACCTAAAAAAATCTAAGCAGCATCTAAACTATAAAAAAACAAAAACGACTTCTACTGAAAATTTATACAATTTTAAAAGACTACTGTATTAAAAACTTAATAATATAAATTACATACATACTCAAAATTTAGTATTTAAAGAACACTTATTATAAATACGATCCTCTTAAAAACAAAAAAAAAACCCTATAATTTTTTAAGGTACAAAGACAAAAAAACTTTCACTTAAATATCTTATTAGTTTTTTGTCTCTGCTTATTTATCTTCTATTCCTGTCTTGAATTTACTTATCCATTCAATCATTTTTTTTTTTTTATTTTTTATTATTCTTATCCATTTATAGTAAATCAATTGAAATTTTCATATAAAATTCATTTTATGGTATATTATATACATATATACTACATAATGCACAACTACAGTAAAAGTGTTGAATTTTTTTTTTTTTTATTAAAAAATCAAACTAAACTTTTCAAATCAATAATATAAGTAAGATAATAACAATAATAATAATAATAATAAATGAAATAATAATGAAATAATGATAATGAATAGTGATGATTATAAAATTGATGATGAGAAAAACTATTGAGCTAATTAGCCATAAAAGGTTCCTAATTACTTTCCCTGTAAGTGCTTCAAACTGAATATGGAAAAGAATTGCAAAAAAAAAACAAAAATCTTACTTTAAAACTTCAATACTATAATAGACGTATACATTAAATGAAATTAAATAAATAATGCAATGACGACAATAAAATTGATGAAGACAATGTGATAAGAAAATACAACTTTTTCTTTTGTTTTTCTTTTTTTTTTTTTAATTTTTTTTCTTTTTCTAATATCTACTTTATATAAAATAAAAAACAAAAAAAAAAATTAAATTATTTCTTGTCCTGTCTAATATACAGTGGAGTTCAATAAAATGATGCCACAAAATAATAAGTATCCTCTATATATACATATATATATAAAAGCGAATATTTGTGGATTTGTCTGTCTGTTTCTGATTTATACACTCCTAAACTGCTCAGCCGATTATCATGAAAATTTGTATATAAAGGTTTTTGAGTACAGGAAATATTTCTGGATTAAACATTTTACTCTAACGGATTATTATTATTATTAACCGCCAATTGAAGTTGGGGCTATGGTACAAATACTTAAAATTTTTCGTTCTAAAATAAAAACGGTTTGACCGATTAACTTCAAATTTTGTATATGTGTTGCTCTTTGACAGTGAAGTTCACTCTAAATTAACAGACTTGAAATTTCTTAACCCATATTTTCAATTAAAAGCCTATATGTTTTATTTATTAAGAGGTGCAGTAATGCACGTATCGTATTAGTTAATAATGTATAAAAACTAAAAAAATATACATATATACATAATATGTAAATATATATAAGTATGAACCTTTGCAATATATTTTTTAATTATTTTCAGAAAATTTTTTGGGAAATATTTTATGAAAACAAATAAAATATTTCCCTTTTGCACCGTTTTAAATAAATAGTGTTTGACGGTTTTATTTCCTCAAAAAAAATTTTTTTTTTAATACATTTCTCTGTCACATAAATATACAGCTTTCTTCAAAACATAAAAATTAACAATAGTTATGCCTGTCTGTAACTCGCTAACAGATTATCATCTGTCAAAACCACATGTTTGTCTGTCATACCGCAAACAGATTATAGTTATAGAATAAACGTCAAAGCACAATAATTGTTTCTTCAACATTCTTCTTGTATCTCAATAAATCACCTGATGTCTTAATGATTTAATATGTACTCATAACATTTTGAAAAAATAGATGACGTCACGATCACCCGTATAAAAAGAGAAAATAATAAATCTGTCAAAAATTAAACAGAAGAATAAGATTATTTGAAAAAAATATCGTCTCTTTTGTAAAACTATTTGAGAAAAGTTTAAAAGTTTTAAATCTTGAATCTTGAGTTACACAATACTTGTTTTTGCCATATTTAAAATTAGTCAAACCTTGACTAAAAACAAAAAAAAACATATTTTTTTTTAATTAGTGATTCTATTTTTATAATCCTTACTGTATAAATTCTATATTGAATAATTATGGATTGTTGTAATAGTCATTATATTTATTTCTTTCTTTAAATGGGATTCTATTTTTTAACATTTTATTCAATACTTGAATATCTAACTATAGTCTTTTGCTCTTTTTCTGTTTTTTGTTTTTTTTTTGTTTTTGTAATATAATAAATTAATTGTATTTATTGTTTTTATTTTTTAATAATACATTTATTTTACTTATTTTATAATTTGTGATAATTATTTTATTTATTTGTTTTTTTTTTGTTTTTTTTGTTTTTTTTTTTTTTCTTTATTTTTCTTCTCTTCTCTTCTCACAACATAAATAAATATTTTATGTTATTTATATGTACATATATTTATATATACACCTAATATAGCTTATTGACGTCACAAATACGGATTCGAGTTGGTGAATATGATTTCTCTCATGTTCAAGAACAACTACCATATATAGAACGTGGCGTTGCAGCAAAAGTTGTTCATCCAAAATATAATTTCTTTACATATGAATATGATTTGGCATTAGTTAAATTGGAACAATCATTAGAATTTGCACCACATGTTAGTCCAATATGTTTGCCAGCAACAAATGATTTATTAATTGGACAAAATGCAACAGTAACCGGTTGGGGTAGATTAAGTGAAGGTGGTACATTACCATCAGTATTACAAGAGGTTTGTACATATATTTATTTTAATTTTTAAAAATTCATTTAAAATTCATCAAAATATAAATTATGGTTTTCTTTTTTTTTTTTTTTTTTTTTTTTTGTAATTTTAGGTTTCAGTACCAATTGTAAGTAATGATCGTTGTAAAATGATGTTTGCAAGAGCTGGACGACAAGAATTTATACCAGATATATTTTTATGTGCTGGTTATGATACTGGTGGACAAGATTCATGTCAAGGTGATTCTGGTGGACCATTACAGGTACAATTTATACATAAATATTTTAATTTAATTTAATAAATATTTTTTAATAATAATTTAATGTTAGGTTAAAGGACAAGATGGAAAATATTTTTTAGCTGGAATTATATCATGGGGTATTGGTTGTGCTGAAGCAAATTTACCTGGAGTTTGTACTAGAATATCAAAATTTGTTCCTTGGATATTAGAAATTGTTAAATAAAAAAAGATAATTTTTTTTTTTTTAACTAAAAATTACTAAATAGAAAATAATATAAAACTGGGTAAGAGTTTTTAATAAAATTATTTAAATTTAATTATATTTAAATATATTAATTATATATGTATAATATGTCTGAAAATATTAAAAAAACTTATATTGATATTTTCAAATTAAACACGAAATTGTTTTGCCATGTCCCTTAAAATTCGAAAGAAAAAAAAACCTTAAAATATTTTAGATACATACTTCAGTGGAAAGCAAAGAAATATGTACTTTTATATCAAAAATGTCTCCAATATTTGAAAATTAAGAATGAAATGATATTTTTCTACTCATCTTTGCTTTCTCGGATGTAAAAAACAACCTCAACTTAGTTTTTCAACGAACTTCTATTTAAAGTTTATCTTGCAAACTCTTTCCTTTGCTTAAAATCATCTTTTTTCAAGCAAATAATTTTCATCTTAAACTTTTTGTGACTTCTTCTATATATTTGAGAGAGTTTGCACAGAATTTATAAACAGAATTCTATAAAATTTATTCTGTGTTGCATTTTAAACTTTTTTCTTTTTTTAATGAGTTTTAAATTGTTTTGGAATTCTGTATTTAAATATCTTTAATCTTCTTCTGCTTCTTTTAACCTTTATTGAGACATATGGCATTCACAAATTCTTTCCATTGATTTCGACTTGCATCATGGAATAAGTCAATATAGAAATAGCAAATCAATATATAGCAATTCTCTATTTGCTAGTAACTATAAGTTCATGCTAAGTGCTAAGTTCATTAAAAGTGAAAAAAGGATGTTTTAATTTTAATAAAATTTAATTTCAATGATAGCATATTTCAATTGCACATACTTGATTTCTTACAAAACAAGAAAGATTTTCTTTGCTCTCTAATTCAAAAACTGAACTACAGATGGCCTCAAACCATCCAACTCTTATATTTGTGATAAAAATAACTTTAAATGGTTTAATAATGTAACATAAGATATACATTGGGGCTTATGATTGAAAACGGACGGAATACGCGCCGCTCGAAAAAGATTATTCACCTTCACTCTATGTTGGTATGATTGAAAACGCGTTATAAAATTTTAATTCGAAATTAAATGACAGTTGTGAAAAACAATTTGTAGCATAATATAAATGTCAAGTAGGTAAATAAAAATTATTCTTTTAAATAATAAATTAATTTATAATTTTAGAAACTTAGAATTTAAAAAAATATAATTTTTTTTTTTTGATAAAAAGCTGCAATAAAAAATTTTGTATTTTGTTGATTTTAAAGTAGAAAATTTATAATAAGCAAGTTTTTTTCATTTGTAATTGATTTTAATACGTAAATAATTTTTTTCAAAAAGAAGTTTCATTTACAGGGTTAGAAGTAAAATTTCCTACCAAATTATTTTCTTTTACCTTTCGTACCAATTCATCGTATTTGTCCTGTTTTGTTATTTTTCTCCTAATCCAAAAAGGTTAAAGATTAGAAAATTTAAATTTTTCATTTTGTTTACTTAAAAGATTTGAAATAAATGAAAAACTTACTTACATAAATGTTTTTTTAATTTTTTTTAAACGCGAACATATCTACACGTTTCACTTATACACAACAAACTAACGCCGTACGTTTTCGGAACTTCGAATTCGGAAATCAACGTTGCTTTTTTCAATCATAAGGCCCAATATTGTATATACTAACAATTCTACCTTTTTTTTATTTCAATAAATAATTTTAATAAATTTTTTAATTATTTTCCATTTAATTTCAGATTTATGGCTCATTTAACACACAAAATTATATAAATACTGGCTTATTTATTAAAATGAAATCATATAAAATTTAAAAAAAATTATTTGACATTGCATTGCACTTTTATCTAAAGATTTAATATAAAAAAAAAATGTCACAAAAATTTAAAATTAAAAATACATACATATATTTAATAAAAAAAAATGTAAATATATAAAAAAAAAAAAAAAAAAAACAAATTATTTACATAATATTAAGTAATTATATAAATTAATTTAAATAATTAGGAAAAAATTAAATTAAATATTAATGTAAATTATTCTGAATTATTTCTTATATTTCTATATAAATCAAATGTAAATTAGTTCTTTTTGTTTTTAATAATTGATTGTGATGAATTAATTTTTTGTTTTTTTTTTTAATTTCAAAATATTATACAAAATTAAATTCTGTTAAAATAAATTTCAAAAATTCGTAGTAAAAAAAAAAAAAAAAAATTAAAATAAATAAATTAATAGCTATATTTGAATAAACCTATACGAATCTGAGCCTCTGAAGTACAGATCCAATACAACGTCTGCGTAAATGCGTTAAATACTCTAATTTTTGAATCAATCAAAACAATTTACTCACTAATTTTTATTTAAACAACAAAATTTTTATATTTCATATTCTGTTTTTATTTCTTTTTTATTAATTTTTTTATTAATTTTTTTTTTTTTTTTTTTGTTGTATTAATTATTAAGGCACTTATGTGATGTTTAAGTTTAACTTTTATATTTAATAAAAAAAAAAAACATAAAAGGCAATGTGTAAAATAAAAAAATGAAAAAAAAAAATATTATATTGTTAAGTATATTATAATAATTCTCATACAATATTATATTAATTAATAATATACTCTAAAGCTATGTACAAATTATTCATTCATTTTTCTTTTCAATTAAGGAAATTTAGCAAAAAAAAAAAAAATCGTAAATCGAATTGTATTACAACTGTATTTGAAATAGAGATTTTTTTTAATTCAATTAAAATCTATATATTAATAAAAACATTTAAATTCGGTATTAGCAATTTTTATGCCTTGATTTGTTTTGTTTGTTATTATTGTTCTTAATGTTAAAACAACATTTTGAACATTTTTCAATCAAATCTCAAATATATAAAACTCAAACGACTGCTTTTAAAACTAATCAAAAATGCAACTGACAATTAATATTAGCGAAACGTCAAATGCCTTTGAGTATATTCAGTATATATTATGGAAGGCATTTAAATTCTTACTATGAGTAGAGTTTATTGGTTTATACGATTAACTATACCACGCTCTCATGCACAGTTAACTTTAATCTGCCATTTCGAAACAATTTGAGTTAAATATAAATTTGAACTGTCAAAATCAGATGGAAAATTTTTTTTTATTTCAAATAAACAATGAAGTCTTTCAAAAAAAAAATTATAATTGTAAGAAGTATTATAAGTTCAATTCGACAATTCCTTTTACAATTATTTGAAATAGGTATGTAAGTTTAAGTTTATTATATTAATGACACTTTATAAGATATTTTATTGCATTATTAACTCAGTTAACTCAAAGGTACATTTTGAAATGTTTTTTGTGACGTCATTGGAGTTAATTAAACTCTACTTCAGTCATTTCGAAACAATTTTATCTGTCATAGAGTAACTCTAACTACAATAGTTTAAAAAAAGGAACGTTCCTCTGACACAAATATATATACGTATGTATATACGATACATAAATTTGAATTTTTATAATAAGACATTTAAATTTATTCAAAAATTTGATCAAAATCCTTCCTGAAATATTACATTAAACTTTCATTTTGCAAGCTTTGTTTTTGCAGATGATTTGCAAATCACTTTTACTATATTACAGCTCAATATAATCAAAAGTATATACTTTTAAAAATATCCTTTTAAAATTAAGAAAATCGTTCTCAATTTAAATACAAAACAGAAAAATAAAAGAATATATATAGTACATAGCTTTAAAAATGTAGAAAAATTAGATAAAAAATATAATAATAAAAACAAAATAAAAAAATTTCTTATTTTTACAGTTATTTAAATTTAACTGTAAAAATAAAAAATTAAAATTAAAAAAAAAAAAAAAACAAAATATAAAATTAATTATACATCTAAATAATAAATTATATATTATAAATTAAATTATTAATAAATTTTTTTAAGTTTTGTAAATATTTTAAATTGTATATTTATATATTATTATTTTTAATTTAAATATCAAATAAATATAAAAAAAAAAAGAAAAAATAAAAATAAATTAATAAAATTATTATATTATAAAAATTATTGTCATTTATTGATATATAAAATTATAGTTATTAAAAAAAAAAAAATCCCCCCACTAGTACTTTATTTAAAAAAATAATAAATAAATTTTTAAAATAGAAAAAAAAAAAATAAAAAATAAAAAATTAAATCAAAATAAAACTTTAACAATAAATTTGTTAAAATTTTCAAATATTCTATACAATTATTATTATTGAAAATATAAAATAAAAACTAAATTGTTTATATTTATATAAAATTAAAATATTAAATATAAAGATGAAAAAAAGAAACATAGATACATATACTCTTTGTTTTGTTAATAATGTTAATAGGTACATATATGAAAAATGAATTAATAAATAATTATGTTTTTTAGTTTTATAAAAAAAAAGTTATTAATTTTTTTTACTTTGTTTGTTTGTTTGTTTCAGACAAAACCTCTTAAAAATGATGATATAAAATTGTAACAGTTTATATCAATGATCGCGTTTAGTAGCATCTAGCGCTACAAAAAAACTGCAGCGCTCGATAAAATTTTCTACTAAACGATTTCTTTATCTAGCGCAAGATGAATTTTGCAGCAAGAAAATTTTACGCTAAAATATGTAGCAACTTTTTATTAACGTTTATGTAGTTTACATTTAAATCAAACATTTTTGTTTACTAAATTTTCTGAGAATTTTTAGATTTCAAGCATTTTTTTTTGTCAAAAATGTCACAAAAAATTAAATATCATTTAATTTTGCTGCAAATCGTTCAGTACAAAAATGCAGCGCTAAATTCTACACCGCTACAATTTAGTATAGCGCTAGATTCTCCTGAACACGACCAAAGTCATGAATGTCACGGCAATTGTTTTATTTTTTGACAATTGTTTTATTTTCAGAGTTTCACAATATTTATTTTTTCAATGTATGTTGATATAAGTTGGAACTTAATGGAGAAATTATAATAAAGAAATAACCTTATTTTCAACAAAAATTTAAAAAAAAAATTTTGACAAAACTATGCTTACTTTTTTTTTTTTATTGAATTCATTTATATTATTATTCTCTATCAAAGAAGAAGAAAAATAAATAAATCTAAAATAAACGAGGAAGAATACAGTTGACTATGTCAGCTCTTAGATACCCGTACGAACCGTTAGTATGTTCACAGCCTGTCACTCTGCTTACAATATTATTTTTTTAATATTTTAGTATTTTAAAATAATTTGGGTGAATTTTATAATTTCTAGAACTATGGGTTGTACATATATTCAAACTATATGTTTATACATTCTTCAAAAGCAGATTCTAACCTTCCACATAACGATTATCAATCCAAAACTTTTTCAAATATTCTATAGTACCATTTAATACTAAGCGGTAAATGTATATTAAATTTACTAAGTGCAAAACAGTAAATATAATTTTAAATATTATATTATATTATATTTAAATATTCCATTGACAGAATAATTTCTTATAAGTACAATAAAATACATATATGTATGTAAATACGGCGCTATATAATATACATCTATACTCTTATCATTCATGCACTAGTGACATATACGATATGTAAATAAACATGATATTATATAAGTATGTATATATATCAATATCATATAAATAAAAATTCTTCAAGCAACCGTTATGTTGTTTATTTAATTACATTTTTTTGTACTACGCATTATATCCTCAACAATTTCAAATTATCGAGTAAAACAATATGCAAAAAAAAATTGTTAAAGAAATTTGTTAGATAATTTGAAAAAATCAAGTAACACTTTCGTCAATTATAAAGTAACCCTATATTATTAAAAAAAGTTGTTAACAGAAATAAAAGTATAATGTTGGAGCTTTAATTTTTGTGTATTACTTCAAAAAAATTTTAACAGGTGTTCAAGTTACAGGTGTTTAAAAATAGGAAATTTTCAGTTTTTGACCCCTTACAGCTCCTAAACGGGGGGTGATACAAAAAAAATTTCTGAAATGACTCATACTAATTTTCAAAGATCTAACTTCTGTCAAAATTTCAAGTTTCCAACTTTAACCGTTTAGAAGATGGAAGGGTTAAAGAATTTTGCAAAATTTGAGTTTCGCATAACGGTAAATTAAGACACCGTATGCAACAAATATATATTAATTGTATACATACTTTTAAAGCTAATAAAAGTAGTAATCGTTTAGCGTTTTTAAAATGAAGATATACCTTATACAACTTGTGCTATAATAATTTAAATATAGAGCTTTTTTGAACCTTTGGGGAGCTGTAGCTCCGTAACGGGTGGGGCTACAAAAAAAAGTTATTAAAAATAAAATTAATATTTTTGTGAGATCTATCAGTAGTTAAAATTTCATAGCTCTATTGCAAAAAAAATGTGGGGATCTAAAAGTTAGGTGTTCGAGAGCTACCCTAAGTCTTGGTCCAAACTCAACCAAAAAAAATAGGGAACCTACAAATTACTCCCAGAATATTTTGTGTAAATTCAAGGTTCAAGCTTTCTTAGTTTTTGAGTTAGCGTGCTGACGGACGGACGGACGGACATGGCTCAAAAGTCTTAGAATTTTTTTCTGATCCGATCCATACCTTTGAAGGTATATCTAGCTCGCTTATTTCGAGGTGTTACAAACGGAGGAGTAATTTTATTATACCCGATCCTATCGTACGGGTATAAAAATTTACCTAATTCTGTTCTTGATTTTCCATTTTAATTCTCTCACAATATATTAAGTTAACGTCTAAAATACGTTTACTTTAAAAATTTAAAATATTGAACTATTTCAACCCAAATAACACCCCTAACAACAAATTTTACAATTTTTCTGAAGAGAAAAAAGTGTACAGTTCTATGGATTCCCATAATAACAAATTTTACAATTTTTTCTAAAATAGAAAGTAGACTCAGTAAACGACGCCTATAATTGACGCTATTCCTGACTTCAAAATTGTAGATATACAAAGTACTGTATAGCGTTCAAAAAATTTATATGCACACTATCTACAAAGTTTTGCGTTCAATATTGTTTGTTATACGCAGATAATATGTATAAAGTGGGTATTCTATGTATACAAAAATTTGTAGCTGCTTTAATATACATTTCAAATAGTTTTGTATTTTGATCTTTTTTATTTATTTTTGCTGGAGTTATTATGAAATTGGATATTTAAAAAAAAAAAAGAATAGTTTTTGAAGGGGCCTCAGTAGTCTAGTGAGTAAGAGCGTATAAAATACGTTATAAACACCGAGGGAGTGTGGGTTCGAATCCCACACACGTCATAAGAGTTATTCCCCCTAACGAGATTTACAGCCACGTCTGAACAGGAAAGGCTGTGTAATTTCCTGTTCACATTTATGTCGCAGAGAAATGCATTCATTCATCTTCAAAAAATAGTTTTTGACAATTTTAAGCAGATGTTTACACTTCAAAAATTTTATAAGCAATATAAATAAATGCATTGTATATTTATGGTTTATATCTATATTGTAATAAAAGTAGTAATACTGTAGTAATACCGCAGATATATGCAATTCTGAAGTTAGCCTATATTTCATATGTGTTATTTTCTGCATTTGAATTTGTGTACTGTTTTTAGCAAATATCTCCAATTTTATGAAAGATATACTTATAAGAAGACGGAAGCCTATTTGTTTACTAAACTTCTGCATCGTTTGAGGTAAGATCTTATAAAAAATTAATTTTGTGAAAGAACATTTTTATACAGCTCCTAAACAGGTGGCATGTCTCTAAAAATAGAAAAAGCACTTCATTCAAATTTTTAACCTTAAACCTTTACAAAAGATAGCAATGAAAATATAAATTTTTTTTTTGAAATTTTAATACATATTTAAATTTTCAATTATGTGAAAATAATAGTTCAATCATCAAATCATGAAAGTCTACTAATTGATTAGAATATTATATTTTTTTATTTATTTATTAATATTTATTTTTCACATTTATAATATAGTCAGAGTTGACCTTACAAAATACATTGTTGGAAAAATTTTTCTCAACAAATTATTCATAACTCCCAAAACAAATTTCAATTTACGGAAACAAAATTTTTTTAAAAAGTTTTACTTATTTTCTTTTAATATCATTCATTTTCGATGTTTATCATTTAAACCAGTGATGAAATCTTCGATACGATTGTACTTTTTTCAACACAATTGATTTCAAAAAATATCTTAGTACACTTGAGCCTAAATTCAATACACTCCACTAAAAAAAAATTTTAAAAAGTTTAAGTTCAATGTACAAAATGAAAACTTTTATGTATGGATATAGTATATTAATATTGGATATTGTATATAGTTTTATTTTCTAACTGAGGTTTTGCATTCGTATTGTATTTTGTATTGCATTCGTTTCCATTTATTTAATGTAGCCAATTTTTTAAGCAGAATTTTACGATGAGGTTTGCATGCATCTGCATCTGTATTTAGAACGTTAAATTGATATAGATCTGTGAGAATAATCATAAATTACTTCACAAAAAAATTGTTTTCATTAATTGATTTTTTTTAATTGAAGAGTTAAGATTAGATTTGATATATTTTGTTGATACCTTGAACTTAAACGTGTGGAATTGAATTCGTCAGCTTTGTTTTTCCATTTATTTCTTTTATGTTTCAGAGTCCTAAGATCCTCTTTTAGCATAATTATTTATTTAATCAAAAATTAAATTTGAGTTGCAGAAAAAATTGTCGAAAAAGGTAGCCTTATCTTTTCTCCTCCAATTATTTTGGTATTTCAGTTTTCTCGGCAATCTCCTTACTCCTAAAATCTTAAAATTTTATATAAACCTTAAAAAAAACTATAAAAACTATTTCAATTTTATTTCATTTATTTTCTTCTTTAATTTATTTAAAAATTAAAATTTTAATATTTACAGAATTTTTAAAACAAATCCACATAACCTTAAAAATTTAAATCCTTAAATATATAATAAAAAAAATTGGCACATTATCACATTTTTTTATCATTATTTTTATATTATTATTAACAAGATTAAATTATTTTTATTCTTTTTACTTTTTTTTTTTTTTTTTTAATTACTGTAAAAGTGAAATTGTAAATTTACATGAAAAATAAAGTATTTTTTATTAAATATAAAATACTTATTCTAAATACAGCCAGTTTTGATTTTTTTTTTTTTTTTTTTGTTTTTAATAATAATCTAGACACTTTATATGATTGATTCCGTTGCTAGAAACAGAATCTAGCTTATATTTAAATAGATTATGAATATTCATTTTTTTTTTTTTATTATTTTGTTAGTACCTAAAGGGTTTTGATTTTAATTGAATTATTAACTAAAAATTAATGATTAATAATTTTTATTACAGATATGTTTTTAATCTTTTTTAACAATTAATATATTTTTTTTTTTTTTTTCATTTTTGTTTTATTTTTTAACAATGACCCTTTTTATTGATAAAATAATTATTTTTAAATGTTAAAACCGTTTAAAATAATATCTTTTTAATTCATTAAAAACGTTTGATATCCTAGCTATATTTTGTTATCGAATTTAATTTTATAAACAATGGCAGCACTTTTTTAAAAAGTGTTTCGCTTTAAATTTGTTTCAAATTTAAAATACAAAAAAAAAAAACAAAACTAAAATTAATTTATATTTTCATTCTAATAATATTATGTAAATTCATTTCAGTTTATCGTAAATACTTTATTACAATTTTTTTTTTTTACGATAAACCGAAATGTTTTTTTCTTTTTTCTGCGAGATACAATATACTAAATTATTAATTTCTAGTACATATTCAGTTCGTTTCTTAAACACATATGTTTGATAGTTTTTATATAACAAACAATATTTTAATTTTTAAATTTATTTCGTTTCGATAAGTTTTGTTTTCTAATTAATTTTTTAACGAAATAATATCGTAATATTAATATTTAACATATTTTCTTAATATAGCTTTTCTTTCGTTAATAATGTGCGTTTTGTTATTTTTTCAACTGGTAAACTTTTTGAATATTTACGACATTCAATAAATAATTTAGCGAGGACACCAACAAATAAAAATGTTGTTACGATAACAGCTAATACAACATCCAATAATAAGAAATTAAACCATGTTATATTTCTCCATTGTGATTTTTGATATTTTGTTCCACCATTTCTCATTACATATTCAATATACCAAATGGCACGATCAATTGAATTAAGTGGTTGATCATTGATTAAATTATGTAATTTCTTTATATTATTTGAGAATCTGTAATTAAATAAAAAAAACAAAAAAAAAATTGTATTTAATTATAAGCTCTTTTTTTAATTTTTAAATTGAAAGAAATTATTTTTAATTTAAACTGTAGGTACACGTGAATTTAAGAAAAAAAAAACATCAGAATACGTAAGGAAAAATAATTTTTCTTTGAAAATTAAATTACTAAACTTTTTATTTAACATGCATGAATATACATATGTTATAAAATCTAAAACTATAAATTAAGTAGTAAATTATGTTGATTTAGTAAGTTTTGCAATTTTTTAACAGTTTTTACATGTTGTTGTAGTAGGAAAACTAGAAATGAATTATTTATTTAAAGCTCTAAACTCTAAAGAAACAAATTTTTGAAAAAATTTTCAGTTTCCTCAGATGTATATCTTTATCAGTTATCATCTTGAACGTCGATTTTTAATAGATTTGTGAATTAGGTCTACATCTTCATCATCAATAAAATTAATAAGTATAGGAAATAAAATGAATTCTCCATTTATGAAATGTAAAAAATTCTTTTTGATAGTTAATGTAGAAGAATGAATACAGCATTTATGAACTCACATATTAATTATCATACATACTTTTATGTTATAAAAAAATGTTTATTTGTACCAAAAATAAAAAAACCTCAAAAGTTTACAATTTGGATTTAAAAAAAATAAAAAAAAAAAAGTTAAATTTATTTAAACAAAAAAAAATTAAATTAATTACCATCAACTTTTTAAATTATGAAAATAATAATTAAAATATTTAAAATGATAAAATAATTAAAAGATTAAAAAATATTTTTCATGAAACGCTTAAAAAAAACCTACTTACTTATAATAAAAATTAATAGGCACATACTTATTTGTAGGTACATATGTACTTATGTATGTATGTATGTAATGATTAGATTTCAGAAATTATAGTTTAATTTGTATAATTAAAAGATATTACCTATACATATATGTATATTTTTGCGTACTTCTTCTACTGTCATAAAATTTATCAACAATCATAGTTTAAAGAAATCTTCTTTAAATTATTTCTGATAAGAATTTAAATTTTAAAATTTTTTTTTTTCTACGCGTTAATTATTTTTTTAAGTACCTACGTTTGTAGATACGTTACGTAATATACCTCCAGCAAACAATCAAACTGATATTATTTGACCTTGGCCTTGTTTTTTTTTTTTTTTTCTTTTCTATTCCTTTTTTATTTTCGTATTCTTTTTTTTTAACGTTGTTTTTTTCTTATTTTTTTAATAATATTGCGTAGATAAAAGTTCATAAATAACAATAAATAATTAAAATATCACATAATATTATATGTATACACAATATATATACATATACAAATTTGACACACATACCTTTCTGTTATCGCAAATTCTTCAATTTTAGCTAAAAGTTCAACTGTTGAATCTTGATCAAAATATGATATTGTACCAGCTCCATGTTTTTCAATTTGTAATAAATAATGATCAATTGTACTTGAAAATGTTATACCTAAACATGGTACTTGATGATGTATTGCATCTTCAATATCACGTTGTCCACCAATTGTTATAAATAATTTCACTTTAGGATGTGCTATTATATAATTTTAAAATAATTAAGAAATATATGAGTTAATTAAAATATTAAAAGTAATATATAAATTTATATAATTGATTAAAAATATAAAGAAAGACAATATTATAAATATGTAAAACTAACTAAACAGTGGCACATTGTCCGAATGTAAAATTTTTGTAAGAACTAATACAGAAACAAAATCTTAAAAAATTAAATCATCCCAAGTTGAATGAAAGGGATTATTCGGAAATTTAGTCAGTCATAGATCAAAGTATTCAATAATATAGTATAACACCAACAATCATCACTATAGACTTTAAACTAATTGATACTTCTAACATTGTATCTTTTTTAATCTGCTAAAATAACTGTTAATAAGTCAAAATTGTTGACCTTTTGAATCTCTCCCAAAACATAGAAATCTACATTCGAGAAATGCACAATTATTATACAGATATTCAAATAATTATTCTTCATTTATAAAATGTCTGCAGCGAACTTTAAAGCGATTTTTAATTTTAAGAAATTGGTGTCATGTTATTTCAAATGCAAGGCACGTGACTAGATTTCCTCTTACAACATATTATATCCCTTTTGTAATTTGATCACAACAGAAAATAAGCGATTTTTAATCGCAAACAATATATGAATCTATAAAATGTTCCATCATCAACAACTAACTATGTGTATATATGTATATATTTTGTGTATGTACATAAGTATGTACATATTATTTATTTACAATTTTAACGTTCTCACACGTGATGAACAGTTGAATGCTCCATTTTTCATTACAATAAATATTCTAAAATTTTATTTAAAGAATAAAATAAAAAATAAACCCTTAAAATAAATAACACTACAAAAATTGTATATTCTCTTTATTTCTTCTTTTTCTACAAAAAAAAAAAAAGAAAAATTAATACAGGAAATTCTAACCTCTTTTAAGATCAAGGCAATTCAAGGTTAATTTACAATAATAGAATAATGTACGTGTACAGACAATTATACACAAACTATATGTATGTATGTAATGAACTTTTTTCAAAATAAAATAGAATGATAATCGCCCCGATTTTATCACACATTTAAATGAAGAACATTAAAATGATCTCTTAAATTCTTTTTATTTTCTATAATATATTATAAATGTATTCACTATAAAACTTAAGACTCAAAATGAACATTTTTATAAGATCATATGTACACATCATATATATATTATAATTTTGTTGTTATGAAAAATTTTGTGATCTGATCAGATTTGATTAGATCATTTATGTTTAGATTCCATAGAGTGTCTACTATACATTTTTATTTAATGTTATTATAGTTGAAATTATTTTAATATGATAAAAATCGTTTAATAAACTTTCAATTTAATTGAATCAAATTCAATCTATTCAATCATAATAAGGATCTTTTTTATAATTTCAATGAAATCAAACGAAAAAGAAGAATCATATTTATTAAATTTAAATTTGATATAATAAAAGAAAAAACCGACAATAAGTAGTACGTAAATATTTTATTATATTGCACCTTGTTTATATATTCTCTACTTATTTCTATAAATGTACCAGGAAATTATCATTTTAATTTCTTTTTATTTATTTTTTTTTTTTTTCTGTAAAATTTTCAGTGTCGACAATTCATTGAAAAGCATCATGTCATAATTCAGTTTAATTTTTTGCACAATTATTGTGCTACCACTATTATTATAGTAGATACCACACTTAATAATACTTAATGAGATTTATTTAAAAAAAAAAATCGTGGATAAAAAAAGAAAAAGTAAATAATGTATACCATAATATAAACATATGTATATATAAATATTTTCTTTTTATATTTTGATTAAAATAAAATTTTTAAGTAAAAAATTCGTATTAATTGAAATTTAAATAAAAATTTTCATTAAGTTGAAAAAAAAAAACCGTTTGAATTTATTGTTACTTTGAATTTATTGTTGCAGAAAATTGACAAAAATGAAAAATTTTATTTTATAAAAAGCTTTAATTTCTTTTAAATAATTTCTAGAACCGTTACGATTTAACTTAAGAAAGTAATAATGTGAATTAATTAAAAAAAAAACAGTTAAAACAAGTTAATATCATATTGTCATATACATAAAATGATTATTAAATGTCATTTAGTATCAGAGTGTTAAAAATAATTGACAGAGTCATAAAATTGTTTACATTTTTTTTTTTTTTTTGTGAAGTAGGGAACCGCTTAAAAAGTACCTAAGTTTTATTTTTTAAGTAAATAAAACGACAACTAATATTATAATTAATGAACTTAAAGAACATAGGATAGGATAATAGAAATGGTAAAGTTTTGAAGAAGTATGACAGCTACTGGAATCCGCTACGCTGAAACAACCAAATGTTACAGAATTTATTACCAAAAAACTTCATCATCTTTTACAAAGTTTTATGAAGATATAAATTTTTGTATGAGATCTATATATCAGATGACAGGTGTATGAAAGTTGTATGAACCTGTTACGTTATAGACTAACAATATTGCAAAGGTGGTTAACATAAAACTTAACTTCTTTTAGAAAAATTTCAGATACCTAACTTAATTAAACATTGAGTTATATGCTCATATAAAAAAATAAGTTGTATAGCAATGACGAAAATAACTAAAATTGAAGAAAGGACATAAAACTTTCAAACTTTTAAAGTTCCAGAGAACTTTTAAAGTTGCTTACAGGGAAAATTTAAAATTTTAAACTAAAGAATATAATTATATATATAGCTTTTAAATAGTTTAGTCCCTACTTTTAATATAACTGTGGAGATTTATAAAACTGAGAAAGTGTTTCATTTTTTGATGTTGAACAAAAAGAAAAAAAAATGTTTTCCAAACTTAGACTTGTTCATATCTTTGACATTATTATAATCAGATTATTATATCAGATTTACAGATGTAAAATATGGTTTTAGTCAGGTTTTTATTCAATATAATATTTTTTTTTATTATATGTATGTACATATACATCGTTTCAACATTAAGTTAACATTTTCTAAATATTCTATTTTTAGATCAAATTTTTCTTAAATTTGTATCTAACTTTTTGTTTTTTGTTTTGTGAGGGTAGGTAAGTAATATCGAAAGACACTATAGAGGAATGAAAAAAGCCCGACTCCCTCTATGAGTGTGCAGGACTTTAACCCACTATTTAGTACCTTTTATGACCAAATAACAAGTTATACAACCTTTAGTAATGTACTTTTTACTCATGTACTGCCTGGTCAAAGAAAGTTGAATTAGAAAATGAAAATTGATTTCAAATTGGCAGGCATATTGTGAAAAAAGTTGTTAATATTCACCTTGAATCTTTGCACGTTGTAAATGTGAATTATCACCAATTCTAGGGAACACATGAGAATTCGCGATGTTCGTACTACGAATGAATTTCCATAAGTCGAATTATGCCATCTGGGAATTTGAACTACATAGGGATCAGCAGCAGAAGCTCTTATTGTTTCTCTTTCGAATGCTTTGAGAATTTAGTGGAATTTATTTATTCAATATAATTTTCTAAAGCCAAACACAAATATTGATTGTAATTTTCTTAATTGAAAGCTTGAAAATTAAATGTTTCCACGCGTATTCTTTAAATTTCAAATTTAAAAATTACTAATCAAAATAATAAAAATTAGAAGAAGAAATCATTAGATTTTTTTTCTTCCACGTGTCTTTTCTAATCAAAACTTATATACATACTTAAAATTTTAATTATTATTTATAATAAAATTGTTTAGATTGTTGTAGTTGAAAAAAAGAATATTCAACTTTAATAACAACAACAAAATTTAAGGGTGCTATTCCGATTCACAATACCTTTTACACAACAACCTACGTTGTATATTAGACAACACTCTATTCTGAATTACAACGGAAAACTACTTTTTGCTGTTGTAAAGATGTTGTATGTATTCCGATTCACAACACCTTTTACACAACAACCTGCGTTGTATATTAGACAACACTCTATTCTGAATTACAACGGAAAACTACTTTTTGCTGTTGTAAAGATGTTGTATGTTATAGTAGTGCTGCCATTTACATACTATTGAAAATGTCAAAATGACAAAAAAATTTTAAGGAAATATTTTTGTCATAACAATAAAAAAATATTGTTAACAAAAATTTCAATAGAATAATAGGAATTAAGAAAACATATTTTAATAGTTACACAACTAAAAATAAAAAAAAATTTAAAATGGGAAAAACTCTTTTTTTGTATTTTAGTATTAACATAAAATAACTCAGAGTTCAGACATTAACACTAAGAATTGTATTCAAGATAACTGGTTTTGACCAGTTGTAACGTTTGTGTTGTCACACACAACTTTAATATAAACTGTTGTGAATGGGAATACCTATATTTGCACACAACACAATATAAAAAATATGTTGTGTCATTTTGACAGTTAATTATGTTGTGTTGTGTGAATCAGAATAAAGAATGACAACTATTTTTTATGTTTTGTTGTGAATGGGAATAGCACCCTAATTTAATTCTTATACATACATACATATATAAATTCTTCTTTACTTTATTAAAAACTTTGATAAAATTTGTGTACTTTAACTTAATATTTGAATTTTTGAAAATAAAAAAACAGAAATTCTGATATATTTTGATTTATTTATTTATTTATTATTTAGTTTTCAATTTTTGTTCTTTTTGTTTTTTGTATGGTACGCTTTCCCTTTTTAATAATCAACATAACGTTAATAATTAACCTCTAACAAATTGATTCTATTGCGTCCATGAAACTATTCTCATACCCTACAATTAAAATGAAATTAACATGTAATAAAATCGATTGAATGAACTTTTATAAATAAATAAATAAAAATGAAAATTTTTTTTTTTGCTTTTAAATCGTGCCTTATTTAACTTTTAAAGCTTTTTTTATTATTTTTGTCTTTTTTGTATAATTAATTAATAATACCCTACAATATCATATTTCACATATTATTAAAGAAAAAAAAAAAAAAAAAAATTTTTTTTATTGATTGGAATACATTGGTTTCCAATTATTTAAACTGTTAAACATATATGGGGATAGAATTTTAATGAAAAATAATGATTTAAAACAATTTATTTAAAATATAAAATTTTATTTTATTTTATTGAAGTATATTTATATTGAAATTAGACTATACATAAATAATATTATACTAGCTATTAATATTTTTATCTGTGACGACAGATTTTATTGGAGAATAAATTAAATGTGCAAAAATACAATATTGCCCTTGTCAAATTCTGAAATTTTTATTCTTTTTAAAATAAAAAAATTTCTTTGAATTTAAAAATTTGTACAGCAATAACTTAAACGGTGCCTGAATAATTTCAAAGTTTGCAAACGCACTTGCTTTGTTACCTTACTTGTCAATTTGCAATTTCAACTTTGCAGCCTAATTAGTTCAGAATATAATGTGTTCATCAACATAATACATTTGTTACGAGTTTTTAATCTGATCTCAACCAAAAATAATAGAAAAGGAATTTATAAATGGTTTCTAAAATATTTTAGATTAATTTCATAACTCTTTCTTCTTTAGTTTTTGAGTTATCGTGCAGACGAACGGAACAGCTCACCGAGGTACCTATAAAAATCTCCAAGTCAATACATATTTTGATATACTGAGTCCATTTCTACGCTTAAATTAAGTCTATTATGTATATTCTATGAGTTACAAACAGAGGAACAATTTAATACTTATGTGTACATAAAAATTAAAATGTTGTTATAAAATACTTTTTAATAAATAATGGAAAAGCTATACATAGAAAAATACAATGATGTGCATAAAATATTTATTTAGTTATACTTTTAGAAAAAAACAAAAAAGGGAGAAATTCGATTAACTTAAATAAGTTATAGCTAAGATATAAATAAAAATTAACTACAACTTAAGTTAAGGTGGTGACTCAATGCTCGCTTCATTTTAAGCATCGCTTTGATGATCCACTGATAAGAGTCACTTTGTTGTCATTTAACAAAAATTATTTCGAAATATCGAATGTCTTTCAAACTTCTTTTGCTTTGAAATTCTAATTAATATTTCAAATGAAAAAAAAAAAACATTGAAAATAATAAACAAAATATGGATACAGAAGAAATTGTAGATTATATAAATTTAACTTTGTATTTTTTTTTTTTTTGGTTTATTTTTTATGTTTTTAAGAAATATTAAAATGTCAACACGAGTCAAAATAAAAAATATAGATCAATTCTAGCCTCTCTTCATTATATTTAATAAGAAGTTATTGAGTCATATATCGTTTAAATATAAATATATGTATGTATGTTCTCTGTCAATGTCTGTCAATTAAATGTCAAATCGACGCGACTAAACGACAACAGCTTTTGATCACCCACTTCGCCTTAAATAATTATTATTTTTAACTATTTAATTTTAAAAACTTGACAAGGATAAAAAAAAAAATATCAAGAATTGTCACAAATGTCATAATTAATTAGAAATATATTATGTTAAATGTCATAATTAATTAAGTGTCATAATTAATAAAATATTAATTTAATAAGTATTTATCAAATTTAGGATAATATTTATAAAGATCAATTGGAAATATTTTTGAATATTTTTATAAATCAAATATACGTATATTTATTTTTTTGACAAAGAATTGAATTATCTATCTATAACTTTAAAAATTATTCTACATAATATTACTAAATAACTATACATTATTTATTATTTTGATTATTATGAGTATTTTGATTTTTGTCTTTTTCATGTTTCAAAATTAATATATATACGGGTCCTTACAGTTGCACATATTTTTATTTTTACTGTTAAGTATTGCATTTTCGTGGTAACTCACTGTATATACATTTATAAATATATAATATATTTAATAGAAAAAAAATTTCGAATTGATATGACTATATAAATAAAAATCTATAAATATATTATATATAAATAACTAATTATTTATTATACATAACTACATTAAAAAAGAAAAAACAAAAATATTACATAATATTGAACTTTAACATATGGTGAAAAAAAAAAAAAAGTTCACTTACTTAGGCATTAGATAATTATAAAAAAAAAAAAGCAATGTACAATAAAATTTTAATTAATCGTTATTTATTTAAAACAAAAAATTATTGAATAAATATTTATTAGATATCAATTAGTAAAAATTTAAAATTTTTGAAATATTTCATTATTTTTGTTTTAATTGTAGAATTTTTAAATGAAAATGCAGTTAAACAATATTAATAATTTTAATATTAAAAAAGACTATAAGGTATAATAAATAAATAAAATAAAATAAATTTATATCAATATTTTTAACTTAATCTTGAATTACACTTACTAAGTGTTCTTTTAATTTTACAGAAAATAAAAAAATACATATTATTTTAAATTTTAAGAAAACTTCAAACTTTATCTAAAAAAATCACCAGAGTAATAATTTTTCTTCTCATTAAAATTTTATTTTCATAATCTTATAATTTCGGGAAAATTTTTCGGGAAAAGCTTTCGGTATTCTACATTTTGAATAGTTAGTATGCTTGTAACGACTTTTTCAGTATTCTGCAATATTAAATTTATGTATTAAAATAAATTATATCGCTTCTGAAGTAAGTAATTGAATAATCAACCGTCAATTATAGGTAGTCAATATTGTCAACCTTGACTTTTACTATATAGAAAAATTTTTTTCACTTTATACCATTCATATTTATTTATTCCTTATTAAACATACGCCTTTTACTAACTTAAAATGAACTTTTAAAATGCAGGTGTATATCATTATGCAATTGAAAATTTTTAATGGTCATTTTTTTATTATTAATTTTTTTAAAAGAATCAAAAATTTTTCTTGAATTTTGTATAATTTTTAGAGATTTTTCTATAATCTCTTTTTGTCACCATCAAAAAAATATTTTGGATTCTAATCTTAATTTATATTTGTTAATATTTATTTTATTCAAAAAAAAAAAAAACAATTTAAATATAATTTAATTCATAACTTTTTAACATAAATTTTATTTTTTAAAATCAAATTTTAAATAAATTTATACAAAAATACAGCTGACATTTTTATTCGAAATTCTTATGAATTTATTTTTTTTTTTTTTACGATTTCTGTTTTACAATAAATTGCATTCACCTAAAGCTGACGTCACAATATAAAAGTTTCATTTTTTTAATTTGCTAATTCGTCATTTGGGCATTCCAAATCATATTTAACATAGCAGCAATAAAAAAATAAAAAAATTATTTAAAAAATAGCAAAATGAAAATAATTCTATATAGTTAAAAAATAAAATCGTAATAATAAGTTCAGGTTCAAGAATTGAAAAAGCTTCCCCTCTTCCCCCGTTCTTCAATCCCCCACCAACACATTAAAAATAAAATTACAAAAACAGAAAATGATGATTAGGTATACATAATTTTTTTTTCTAATCTATTTTTAGAGGTTTTGTATTTTTTTTTTTGCCCCCACTTACTATGAAAATTTTCATTTAATACATACTTATGTACTTTATTTATTATGTTTTTTATTTTTTGTTTTTCGATGCACTTTTTTGTTTTGTTTAAATTTGCTTTGCCAATTAAATAATTGAATATCTGTTTGAAAATATTTTTAATATAAAAATTTTACACGATTACACGAGCAAAGAAAAATATAAAAATAAAATTAATAAAAAATCTGGTGTCCCGTGAAAGAGTTGGTGTTAATGCAATAATTTAAATGAATATCAAAAATCATTTTTTGAGTATAGTATACTATGAGTTGGGAATCGAACTGTCTCTTATAACAAAAAAAAATAATTGAAAAAAAGTTTGATTTAGCTACAATTAAGTCTAAAGATTTTAAATAATTACTTTAAATGACAAACGAAAGTAGATCAAATGATAGTAATTTAATTGTATTACTCGTAGTAAGGATTTAATTTTTGTGTAACCGATAAATAACAGCTACCTATTATTTAATAAAACCATTTTAAAATTAAATATTTTATTAACGGTAAATTCAGGAGTTATCGCTCTTTTAATGTGACCTAAATAATATTTTAACAATATTCAGCGTTTACTCAGAAATTCTCAAATAAATATTTAATGAATTGCATATGTATGTATGTGTGTGTGATTGTAGTTTATTGTAACCCCAAGTGATTGTGTAGATATTTCTTCTAAGTTAGTGTAATTGGTAATACCCAAATTTACCACTTGTAGATTTAATTACATACTTATCTAGAATTTTTTTCTTATAGTTTAAGGAAAGGAGAACAAATGAGCTTCTACGTTACTTAAAACCTTTACTTTATCAATTACTTAAAAACTTTTGACTTATAATTGTCAAAATTTTACAAGTTTAATCATATTATGATAAAAAAAATACACAATGTTAAAGCTCAAAAATAGAAAATAAAACTTCATAATCTTGAATGTAGATTAAAGTGAATAGAAAATATAAGTAATAATGTTTATTCATTTTTATTTTCATAAAATAAATAATCAGAAATGTCTGACCATTGGTGCAGTGCATTAGTCAACTGTCTTTCAGACGAAAGGTCTCCGGTTCAAACCCCGGCCAGGTCAAACAATAATATATTATAAAATATAATAAAAATAATGTAAACAAAATATTAAATATAATTATAATTTAATACTTGTACCGAGATAGCCCACATGCTAAAGGCAAAAGGGTCCTAAAAATATCGGCAGATATTTATATCTGGACGATATAATATAAAAAACAAAAATCATCAGAAATTAGATCTCTTTTATTCAGTCTAACAAGAGATAGATTTTTTTTAATTAAATAAAAAGCAATTAGTAACAACAATTCAAATATTTAAATATAATCAATTAAAAAATTAAAAAAAATTGAATTTTATTATTTTACTTCAATTGATTTGATTTTTGTTCGAAAAAATTAAAATCAATTTTATATTTCTCACATTTCAATTAAAAAAAAAAAAAAAAAACGGGAATCAAACCACTTTTCCACTTCAAAAATTGCCTTTCAGCATTAAATTAGTAGGTATTTAATAGTTTTGATTAGAAAAAAAACCACAAAAATATTCAATATGTGAAAATAAATCTTTAAATTAAAAAAAAAACGCAACCACATAAGCTATATTCGACACTTAAGTAGATATAAATGTTTGAAAATATAAAATTAGAAAAATTACATATTGAATCACGTGTGTCAATTTCATTTAAGAACAAATTATAGACATAACTATTATTAAGTACTATAATTATAGTATGTACATACTTAAATTTAAGTACCTATACTTATAATTCTTATAAAGTTCTAACACATTTTTTTATTTTTTTTTCTTTGTTAAATAAAAAAACAGTACCACCACCCCGCTTCCCGTTTAAAAAATGTAAATAAACACTTTATAAATAAATTTACTTAAAAATTATTTTGTTGATTTGTTATTTCATCATATGAACGCCAAAAATTGCACAAAGATGCAACTATTTTCTATTATTTAAGATTTAAATAAAAATAAGATTATATATTATATAAAGTTATAATATAAAAGTGAAATTTTAAATAGCAAAAATTAATCAAATAAAAAAGATTTAATTTTAAATTTATCTATTTTTTTTTCCTATTTTTTTGCTACTCAGATGTAAATAAAAAAAAATTAATTTTAATTTTCAAAATAATCTGCTTATTTTTAATATTTTATTAAATAAGAAAAGAAACAAGGTGGAATGTAAACCAATGGTTTTTATAGGCGCACATTTTTCAAAAGAATATAAAAACTGTTTAGAATTGTGACGAGCACCAAAATTTCAAAAATTTTCTTAGAATTTCATATAAGAAATATGTGGAAAATAAAGAGATGCTTTTATCAATTTTGAGGAAATTCTACATAATTAAGAAAAACTTAATTTTTTAATTTTTGAGCCCTATAATAGCTCACAGAGGGTGACACAAAAAAAAATTTCTAAGCAAACTTATTAGGTACCAATTTTAAAAAAATCTTTCCTCTCTTCAAATTTTAAAGTTCTACTTAAAAACGTGCCGGAGTCAGTTATGAAGGAAGAAAAATCTTGCAACATTTTGTCTCCACATAACGGTAAATTTAAATACTAAATTTAAAAAATTATATATATGTACTTACAGGTATAAAATTTTAGTATTGATTTATAAAGGTATATGAAAAAGTCTTATCAAATGGGCATTCTTAAATTGAAAAAATGTCAAGCAGAACTTGATATATACACACTTAAAAAAAGGGCTTTTCAAAGTTTGAGAAGCTATAGCTCCGTAATGGATGGACCTACATCAAAAAGCTGTTGTACAACATTAATTTTTTTTTTATAAAACCTACCCATGGTTCAAATTTCATTGCTCTATCTTTAACGGTGTAGAAGTGTTGTAAACAGGCAGACAAACGGACGGACACAGTGAAATTAATACGCACATTTTTTCAATTTTTTTTGGAAATGTGCGGAAAAGAAAAATTAACTTCATAAATGACAATTTTTTTAATAAGAATAAACTTAAATACTATTTTTATTACTTCTTAAAACTTCATTATGATCCCCATCGGTTTAATAAAATTTTAATATAACCTTTTCGAAATAAATTTTATATAGGAATCAAATTTGAATATAGCAATTAATAGAACACAAATCGACACATCTATCTACATATAATAAAGTCCTATATGTTACCAAAAATAATAAAAATTCAAATGTTCCAAATAAACCTATAAACCTATACAAGCATAAAATAAATAAACATTATAATACATTTATAAATATATTTATAAATACATGATAAAAACAAGAATTCTAGACGATTATCTTTCAATTTTTAAGATTCGTATTTCATTAAATTAACCAATTAAATTTTAAACTATACATTGATGATTGATACACCACTGCCCAATCAAAGTATATTTAAAAAAAGCTAATGTATATTTTTCTTTTGATATACCAAACATTTATTTCATTTTGTCATTTAACATTTGACTTTTACATTGATATTGATATTGACATTGACATTTAGTTATAAAATATAATATTACAATATGTATTTTTAAATTTTATATTTTATACAGATTAGAGTAATTTTAACCGTTTAAATACAGAATTTTAAAATTTTGATAATTTTTATTTATTACAAAAATTTATTACAATATGTTATATACCTATTTAGTACATACGTATATTCCATTTCAAATAAATATTATCTAATTAAAAAGTGTCCGTAGTTCGTAACATTTTATATGTTGTATTTGTATAGTTTCGGTAAAATAAAAAAAAATTTGATTCATTGATCTGAAGTTTTCTTTCTTTAGAAATGCGGTTTTAGAATATTTTACAAAGTAAATTTAATTTTAAAAAATTATATATGTATGTATATGTATGTATAACGTCATTTGTATAATTTTTACAATTTTTTTGATTAGTTTTTAATTATCAAAATGTATAGTTGGATAAAAATTACAAAAAAAAAAAACTTGCGTCAATAATAAAGTTATATCAGATTGTAATGTTGTATGTTGATTTTTAAGAATTAAAAAGTCACGTGCTTTGGAATCAAATTGGAATACAAATATTCATTCTTAAAATCTTTCTTCTTACTAAATATTTTCTTAAAAACTAATATCTCGTGAATTACTATTTTAGTATACCTATATATATATATATATACGTATTTATAATATATATATGTATTTACATAACGAAAAAACGTAGTCATATGTCATAAATTTGAGAGTAATTTAAAATAATTTTAAAAAATTTAATTTAATTTGCTAAACTGTGACTAAGTATTTTTACAGTATATGGTTGAATTTTAAATGCATATAACGGATATGCAAACGTAATTGTCGACATTTTAGAAAAGTATTTAACTATTTATAAATTTCATTTTATATAAAATAAAATAAAAAATTAAAGGAGAATAATGGGGAAATAGTAAAATTTCATAAAATAAATGAAATTAAAATTTTAATGAATTTAATTTTAATTGTTAAGTTTAAAAATTAATTGGTTGGAAAAATCTTCTAAGCATAGAGAAGAATTGAACTGAAAGAGTGATACTTTATATAAAGTGGAGTAACGTACGAAAAAACTAAGTAATTAAAACGTTAAAATAAACTTCCAAACAATAATTTCGAAAAGAAAAATTTCTATTCGACAGGAATTTCGTATCGGTTTTATTTATGAATTAACTGTTTTATTGATATAATTTAATATTTTAACTTTCCAAGAAAATAATAATTGCATAAATAATTGTAACTATATAAAGCGATAAGGTTGGAAAAAATGCAATTAATTGAGAGTTGAAAGGTAAATGAATTTTCAAATCTGTTTGGATTCATCTTAAATTTAGATTGATTATAAATTGAAAAAATTATCATCAATTTTTCACATTAAACGTGAGCGATAGTGAACTTCTTATTTATATAATAACTAAATTAACTTTTAAACGATCAAATTCCACCTGTATTTCACCTTTCTACTATGAAAAATGGACATAACAACATTTACAATTCAATAATCTATAAATTTCTAAAGTGTTCATTGTTTTATTATTACAGTCAAAATTTATATACCTACAGCTATTTTAAGTTTAGTTGTATTTTTGTAGTATATATTTTTTATATACTCGTATAAGGTAAAACTCACAAAAAAATTAATCTTATCATATTTTTATTCTACAGAAGTAAAAAAAAAAAAAAAAAACAACCAAAAGAAGTTACATTTAAATAATAATTAAATGTTATTGACCGTTTATCTTTAAAAAAAAAAAAAAAAAAAAACAAATCAAACAAAAATAAAAATCAATTTAAAACTCACCTAAAATATCCTCTTGTGACATTAACGCATCCTGATAAATACTATCTGTTGAATTTAATTTTGTTACTACATGACCATTCATATTCCAAATTGTATTGAAATGTGATATTTCTAAGGTTTTTAATAATTTATCAAGACGATTTGTATTTAAAAATATATCAGTTAAAGGTTCACCTAAATTTATATATGCTATATCATTATCTGAATTATATATAAAATTTTCTAAACTATTTGATAATTTTTGTTTTGAACGTTGTGCATGTATACCACCTAAATATATTGTGGTTGGACCAACTGGACGTATATTACTTAATAATTGATAATTATTAATTAATAATAAATCAGCATTTATTTGTAATTCCCATAAATCTGGTATATTTGAACCAAAAATTTCTTTTGCCAATTGATTTTGAATTGGTAACTCTTCATTAAAATAAACACTTCTGTAAAGAAAAGAAAAATAAAAAATGGTTAAATAATTATAATATAAAAATTCAATTCTTTTAAAATTGATATAGGAAAAAAAATATATTTTTTTTTTATAAAATTAAATTAATATTAAAATATAAATTTAAATTTTTATATTATTTCAGAATTCGGTTTTTCTTATGTCTTAATTTTACTTTTAAATTTAAACTTCCCCATAGTTTTAATTTCACTTTTAAATTTAAACTTGACATTGGGTTGAATGTTTAAAATTATGCTCCAATTCAAATCTCACTTTTTCATATAGAAAATTTAACTTGTAATTTTTGTTTGAAAATGTAAGATTTGAGTTCCAACTAAGTTTTAACCATTCGACGCATTATCGATAAGCTATCGACACAAGTTATTAATTTTCATTATACGATTTAAAACTTACAAGTGCTATAGATACGAAAGTAATAATAAGCTTAATTCAATATAACTATATAACTGGAACATAAACTGGCAAATTATGCGTCGATTTGAAAGAAAATTCTCAATCCATGCACAACTAAGTATACATTACATAATCCATTTAAAATTCCTTTTTCAATCGTTGTACATTACATAATGTACGTATATTCTGTCTATTTCGTCAACAAAACTTCGACAAAACTTCTGTCTTTAAAACTTTGATAAAATAATGAAATTAATTAATTTTAACTGTAGATAGATACTGTAGATCTCACTAAAAAATCATATTGGAGAATAAATTTTTATGTAGCTTAAGATTCAATTGATTAGAAGTCAAGTTCTACTGAATAGGTTTTCAATCAAAAAAATATCAAGCAGCACTATATTTCTACTAAATTTTAAGAATAAAACTAATCCTTACATGTAAATTTGAACAAAATCACCGTTTTAAAACTTTTTGAGCTCTGTATCTCTTCAACCGATTAAATTAAAAATAAATATGCAATTTGGAAAGGTTTGAAATTTTTTAAAATAAATGTAAGCTTTAACAATTTTTTCTATAATCATCCGTGGTAAAGAATTTGTGTTCAAAAATTAAAAATCTGAAGCCTTGATAACTGCAACAAATATTTTTTAAATATGTGATACAAATTTGTGTTACTAATATCTGGTTATATTTCTATACATCTGAACAGTTTTTCTTAACTAGCTAAATAGAATTTCAACATTTTCACTTTTGAGAAAGTTTTTTTTTGTGATTCATTAACTCATAATTTTCTTAATAAAAAAAAATATTCTAAGAAAAACCGCAATTTAAAAAAAAAAAAAATACTAAAAAAAATAATGATACCCTAACACTTATATAATTTTAGAATGCTTTTCTAAACTGAAATTCCACTAAATATGTTTTTTTCAAAATAGCAGTTTCATGTTTTTCATTACAAAGCACCTAATCAATTAATTTTACCTTAATGCTATATAAAAACTTATACTATTGTTCTAATGTTTTATAAATGTGCACCTTTAATAACCCTTAATTTAAACATGCTGATTTTAGATTTTATATTTTAATTCATTACTAACATATATCATATTTTTATTTTTCATTCTATAGTTCCTATCAGTCATTATATGACTCCTATAATTAACTATTACATACATACATCATTATAACATCTATAATATTATTATAAAAATACCAAATATACGCAAGATTATAATCTCATATTAAATATAAGAAATAATTATTAATGAAATCTATCTATAGTATGTTTTGTTCAAAAGGAATTGAAAAATTTATGAAAACTTCTTTTAAAGTTCAAGAAACAACCCTGAATTCTTGTTTTCTATACCTCTAAAATGAATAGAATTCAAATTATTCGTATTTTCGTAGTGCAAATTTGCGAATAACAAAACAAAACAAAATTTACCGGAACAATTAGAAAAAAACATGTTTACCTGTATATTATACTAAATATATGAATACATATTTAAATGTATATACTTACCGGTCTTTTACTAGTTTTAATGTATATAGAATAGTTATGTACTTATGTAGTCTCTGGTAATACCTACATAAATTTTTTTTTTTTTCGAATTCGATAAAAAAAAAATAATACGTATCAAAAGATTTTTCCCATATTTATGAGAATGAATACAAAAAAAACAGCTATGTAGAGAAATGTACGTAGTAAGTATATTATATATGCTTTTTTTTTTTTTTTAAATTGCGTAATAATTAAGAGGCATGTTTTTTTTTTTTTTTTTTATCATTTAAGTAACTATAAATTATGTTTGATTTTAAAATTTTTTATTATACAAAATTTATAACTTCTATGCAATTTATAATGAATAAATGGATTTTTAATATGGAAAGTTCTAAATTATATACTTAGGTACATACTTACATACGTATTTATTATTTTTATTTGAAAGTATTTTATCTGTAGGTATGTATATTCTCCCCGCAAAAAAAAATAAAATTAAACCTAATTAACAGACTTTTTTTTTTTTTATTTAAATTTTATTTTGCACATTGTTTCCACACAAAAATGCTTACAAAATTGATTTCGAAAAATATTGAACATTAAATTTTAGAGCTTCATATATTTCATATATGTACATACGTATACATATAGTAAGTATTATGTATGAAAAAAAAAAAACGAATATTTAAAATTTTATTAGCCGTTACAAAATTTTTTTTTTTCAGTGGTAACTTACTTTTATGTTATTATAGCCAAACCTTGTTTATATATATGTATCTTTATAATTAATGGGTTTTTTTTTTTTTTTGTTTGAATAAATATAACCTAAGAGGTAAAGCGAAAAAATTAAAAAAATTTTTATTTTTATAAAGTTAACAAAAAAAATTATAAATAAAACCCAAAATTTAGGTAAACTTAACTCAGGTAAGTAATATTTTTAGTTTTATTAAAATAAAAAAATTTCCATCAAAAAAAAAAAAAAATGTTTGAAAAATTTTAAAAATTGCCACCAAAATCCATTAAGTCAAGTACATTGTAATCTGAGTTATACCATGTATACCATTTGTCCCCTGTTTTATTTGAATTTATGTTAAATAAATTAAACTTAACTAAATTTATGTTTAGTGTTATCTATAAGATTAAAAAAAATGAATAATATCTATGTACTCATTATTATTGTATTCAAAAAGTTCTCAAAAACTGCCGAAGCTTCAGCTAGATAACTATGTTCACCTAGGATCATATTGCTTTGTTGATGATGAACTGCCAGCAATAAACCCTTTAGAGATCTTTACTTTCTTAAAAGGGCATTCTTATACGAAGTATGTATTATAAGTAGAGGTAAAATTCTCAAAGAAATAGATTGAGCGTAAATTCGAAAAATGAAAAATTAAATTTCTTAAAATGTTTGATCTTATTAAATTTTAAAAAAATTAAAGATCTCGGGTTCGATTCCCGGCTGGGTACAATAATTATAATATAAAAAAAAAAAAAATTCATATATCGCAATATATAAATACTTAAATATATCACATAATATCTTGTACACCCCACATTCCTACCAGGAAACAGGGGTTATAGGTACCTGGCACATTTATGTACCACTGTAACTGTATATAAATAAAAATAAATGAATAAGATTTAAAGAAAGAGAATTAATAATAGAAAATAATATAAGATCATAATAAGACAAAAAAAAAAAAAATTTAACTTTAATACAAAACATGTTTTTATGTATGTACATGTATATTATGTTGAAAAATGAATTTTGTAATGTCTTCAAAATAATTAAAAATCAATAGGTAACGAGATCAGACAGCTTGTTCTACGATCTCATTAAATACCAACTTTTAATTTAGTTTTAAGTAATTCAAAACAAGAAATTATTAGTATTAATATATGTATTACTTTTTCAACTTACTTATAATCTAAATTTGAAATAAAAAAAAAACAAAAAAAAAAAAAAAAAGATATTATAAACTGTAAATTACTTTTTGCTTTTTTATTCTTTTTACTATTCGAAATATTATATTTGTACAATACAAATACCTATGTACGTATTTTTATGCGGAAAAGTGTAAACATTATTTAAAAGTAGCCTAAAAAAGTAAAATTAAAATTAATAATCGCCAGTAAAATATCTCGAACCTATGAAATTATTAACTGTTTATAAGATGTTAAGATGTTGCAAGACTTTAAATGATGTACTTTCTTAATCTTTGCAATAAGTATACTTAAGTACTCATACATTTTTAAATTCCAATCTCAATTCCAACTAATAATTACTTAGTTCAAAAAAAAAAAAAAAAAAAAAAGATTACTTAGGTAAGTATCTTTAACTACATATTAAGTAATTGTTTTTTTATTTTCAATATTTTTTTTTTTAAATTATGGTAGTTATTAAGTGTTTAATTTAAATCAATTCTAATAAATTTCTTTATTTCTTTTTTTAATTAACTTTGGATGAAACAATTTTTGTCCTAAGATAGATAACGATTTTCTAAAAATAAAAAATGTATAAAATATAATATAAGTAAGGAATATTAGAAACATCAAAAATAGAATTTTAATTATTTACATTCTTAGTTATCAGAATATGGAAAATTTTTTTTTTTTTTTAAAAAAAAAAAAAGACCTTGTCTTAATGAACGACTTATTGAAAAAAAAAATATTATTCATAATGTATCATGACTTATATTTACTTTAAAACGTTTAAATTAGCAACAAAATACTTAACAGATAAAAAAAAAAAATAATTTGTTGTGTTTATTTATTAAATATATATGTATGTACATATAATTTTTAAATAAAATTTAATTTTTATGTAATTTAATAAGGATCAGCTATATTGTAGCTATATGTTGTTTATAGGTAGGTATATGTATGTATATATATTTTTTTCTTTTTTATATTTTCAATAAGACGATCATAATTTAGAAAAACAAGTTAAAATTTTGCTAAAAAATGCTATATTTAAAATAAATTTAATCTATTTTAATTACTTATGTACTTATGCAACAATATACAATTAAATTTATATTTTATAAAGAATGTAGTCATCATTTTACATACATACATATATGTAATTATATTTAATAGTTTCTTGTTTATACTAACTACAAATTCATTTTTAGTTGTTATCAATTTGTACAATTTAGATTGTAGTATAAAATGTATATTTTCTTGTCTTTAGAGGTACCTACATACATAGATATTTTTTTTTTTTGAAATTTTGTTATAAAAATTGTTAAACATATTATATGTACATATGTTAGGTAGCTATGTATGTAGATACCTATCATAATTATTATAATGAAAGTATAACTGTAAGTATATAATCTTTATTTTGGTTTATTCATTCTAAAGAAGGAATGGAAGGAATAGAATAGTTGAGTTTGATGACGTTGCGATAAAATATTTCGAACATAACCAAAGATAAATTAAAAAAAATAATTTGGTTTATGATTTCATTTCATTTATTTGAATTTTTTTTTTTTCTGTTTTTTTTTGTTTAGGTATTTTGTTTTTTAATTTTTATAAATTTGTGTAGATAATAATGAAATGATTTTATTTATTTCCAATTTGAAATTTTATCCAAGAAATATTTTTAAATAAATAAACATTTTTATGTTGTCATTTTGTTATCTTATTTTTTGTTTATTTGGTCTCTCTGATATGAAATAAAAAGAATGCGCTCAGAAAATTCTAGTATGAATAAATAAAATATAGAAATATAACACAAAGGTATATGGATATCATATTATATTGAATGAATAAAAAAAAAACGTTTTTTGACATATTCTGAATATTAAATATTCAGATATGTAAGTATATAAACGAGAGGGTTCAGCAGAACTTTGAAATATAAATGGTATATACATACATATATATGCCTGTGACCCCGGTGAAAACTTTGAAAATATATATTTCCTCACGCTTTCTATCTATAGCAAAATCTAGATGGGTAGTTTAAAAACAATTGCAAAATACTTATTAAGAAAGATGTCTTAGAAGATCGCCTTAGACAGGCCCTGAAATGCAACCCCCAAGTGAAAAGGGATATTGATAGACCTAAAAACACACGACGTAGAACAGTATAACGAGAAATAACAAAAATATACAAGACATGGTCACAAACGAAAGTAATAGCATAAAGTAACAATATACAATAATTTATATTGTATTACTATAAAGCAGGGCTGCAAACTCACAAAAAATCGGGTTCAGGTTCGGGTTCGAACTGGAAAATTTTAGTGGGTTCGATCCGGGTTGGGGTTCGGGTTCAAATTTTTTAATCAACATAACAAGTGCAGCATTATTGATTGCAAATCAAAATCTATTAATTTTACTTATGTATTATCTTTTGCTTTATTTTATTTGCAATTGCATAGTAGGCATAGAAATTAGAAGTAGAGAAAAAAATTCTTGAAGAAACATGAAAAAAACAAAAACAAATTGTGTTTACTTCTTTCTATTTGGAATGGAATATGTATACTATGACTAGCTATACCAAAAGCAATACACATTTGGATATACAAGTAGAATATTATCTCTCTAAATAATTTTTGTAGTTGTAAGTATTTACTTACTTACATATATTTCTAGTAGGTATATTACTAGGTACATACATAACTAAACATATATACAAATTGCTAAGCATAATACGTGTGCTTACACAATACGCAAATATGTGGCTATGTAAGAATTTTACTATTTTGTTTTATATTTTTTTTATTCTCAGTTTAAAATAAAAAACATTGTTGAATTTGATTGCGAATGAAATGGTGAATCTGAACCAAATGCAAATTTTTTACTGGGTTCAGGTTCAGTTACTGGGTAAAGGTTACTATTAGCAATTGATTACGGGTCACTGTTAATTATGAACCCATTCAATCTGTATTGGTATTACTTATACAATACTTACAAATTTCAGAAGTTGTAAAGAGAAAGTAAAGAAAAAAAAGAAATAAACTGTTCTTTACGAATGGCTGAGTCCTAGGATCATACTGGAAATCTTGGGATCTTTTACTTTCACAAATATAAGCTTATTGTCGTAAAGTAAAATTAAATACTTAACTAATTTTATTCCTTAACTTTATACGCTGGCTAGTTATTGAAAATTGTTAACGACTAAGGTTATAAAGCACTTGTATCAAAATGCCATCAGTCGGTGCTTTTTCTGTTCTTATAGATAAAACATAGTAGTTATTCTCTATCATTAATTTAAAAAAAACAGAAACATTTTTCTAAAATAAATTGATTTTTGAACTACTATTAGGTTACTAGGTATATAACTTCTAGACATTCAATATTTGTGTATAGATACTATTAATATATAATTCTCTATTGTAGGAATTTATTTAAAATATATGTACCTAGGTAGGTTTATAAATAAACTAAAAAAAACGACGAAATAAGCTAAAATTTCATTTGAATGTAGTTTAATCACTACACATTTAACATTTTTGCAACATTGGAACAAAAACGATATTTAATAGTTTTCTTTTCAGATTCATTATTAATTATGAATAATAAATTAAAATAAATTGATTTCTCGCATATATACTCATATGAGGTATTAAATACATAATATAAAATAATAACTATACAAATATTGTATATGTGTGTACATATATATGTAGTTATATAATATAAAGAAATACGATAACAATTGAAAAGTACCATATGCAAGTTTTTCAATTGAAATAAAAGTGTACGTAATTCCTAAAAAAAAATCAAACGTTATCAATAAATAAACAATTAACTACTTACTTACTTGTATTATAGGAATTATAATTTTGTTTTTAAGTCAAAATTATTATCTGATTAAAATTGAAAAGTGAAAATTTTTGATTGTATCCGAATTAGAATATTACTTTTGTGAGAATTCGAATATTATTAAATTTTTGTTCGAATGATAATTATGTATTGTTTAAAATTACTTAAATATAATTAAACTAATAGATTAAAAAGGGACTTATTGAAAGCCTTGGTAACAAAATTATATTAGGACATTTAATAAATAATGAATCATTTAATCATTTATCATTTATTATAATTTATATAATAAATATAAATTAAGGTTAGTAAAATTTATTTTATACCGTAAGATCTTATCTATTTTATAAACAAAAAATTATACATTTTAGATTTAAAGCAATTCATTCGTTCATTATTTTGGGAAATAAAATTTGATGCCAAAAATTCAATTATGTATAGGTGCTTACTTATGAAGATAAATATAACACTACTTGGGTAGGTAATAAAAACACTTAAATTATTGTAGGAAACAAGATAATCGAGAGACATAATATATATAAGTATATAAAAATTATTTTATTGCATGTTTTCTGAATCTAATAATACTTTATTTAATAGATATGTTCTCTAATTACAAACAAATACTTAGAATAAATACCGATACAAAACTTTAAAACGTAATAAGTACGTACTATTTCAAATATAAAATATAAATCTATTTTTGGGAATATAACAACCAACATACAGCATACTTTTATGTACATAAGTATATTATTTAAGATGATATAAGTAAATTTTAAGCATTACATTAAAGCATGCACAAAATGAGGAAATATACATATGTAAGTAATAATATTGAAATCATTCCTTTTTTTATTAATTATATTTGGCTATCAATATTTGTTATTTGATTAGCTTTTTCAGAGTTTTATTAAATATGTACATAAGTACTTATGTAAGTATGTATATACATATGTATATAAATATTTTATAAAATAGTTTTGTTCTGTATGTTTGATTTATATGATTCTTAATAGGTACGACATTACTTCAATAGAGTAAAAGAATGACGAATCTTTAATTTTATTCCTAGAAAGAAAATTTATTTTTCTTTGTCTTTTTATTTAATTTAAAATGCATCCATTAAAAACATGTTAATACACGGTAGATAAGTATGATTTCAAAAAAAAAAATTTTTTTTTTTAAATGCACCATGATTCATTCATTTTTACGTTTTGCAAGACTAATTTTTTTCTTTCAAGGAAATATTTTTGAAAACGATATACGTATGTACATACATCCATAGAGATACGAAATTATTTTTTTGAAAGGCACACGTACAATCAATAAGTATTTCTTTTATTTATGCTTTAACTAAAATAAAATACATATTATTTACAATACAATATAAGTTGATTATTATGTACCTACTTATTTATAAAAATATTTTTTAATAAGTATAAGAATATTAAGAGATAGATAATAAGTATACTTATTAATAAATATAATCTAATTTTTACTATTTATTTTTTATAAATAAGTAACTATTTGTTTTTCTATTTAGGAATAAACAAATAACTCCAACTAGGTACATACATATTTACTTAGTTATATGGTTTTATATTTAATATTTACTTACCTATATTTATATGAAAATATTGTACTAACAATTCTTTGATATAAACTTAAATTTTCACTAAATGGCATAAATACACTTGGATATAATACTGGATGATTTGGATTACCCATTGCTTCATGTAATGTCATATATGCACCAGCTGGTGTTATACCAATTAATGGTATATTAAATTTATATGCAAAACCATTCCATATTGATGCACCAGACCAATCAACTAATACAGCATCATAAATTCTATTCTTATTATTATTATTATTGGGGCCAGTGGAAATAATTGGTGAATTATTATTAATATCAGTTAAATTACCATTTAAAAAATTTTTAATTTCAATTGAATTTAATTGTTTTTCTGATATTATTCTTAAAATTTGAAATGCTTCACGTAACATATCACTACCTTGATTTTTTAATTTTAATTCATTTAATATTTCTAAATTATGACTAAAACTTAAATCAATTATTTCCAAATTTTCATTATAATCTTTAACATGATGAGCACTATTATAATATGAAGATGTGTTTGAATTATTTATTAAAAATATTTCAGGATTTGTTGTAATTAATGTTAATTGATGTCCTTTTTCTAATAAATTATTAATTAAGGGTTTAAATGTTATTTGATTATCAGGAAATGGTATTGAAAATATTATTAATAAACGACCAGCATTTATATTTTCAGTTAAAATTAATAGAAATATTGAAATTATAAGAATTTTATTATTAAAAACAATCATTTTTATTTGTTCTGAAAAATTCTTAATGAAATATGTTTTGTTTTCAAAACTAGTTTAATAAAATATGTATACAATATCCTTTTTTTATTTTAAATTCTTTTTATTCTGTTTTATTTATTTATTCAATAAAATTACTGCAATTTTTTCTTTTCTTCAAGAATCACTTTTTATTTCAACTTTTTTTTTTAATTTGTAACCATAATATGTATACTTAAATTACAAGAAAAAAAAACTTCCAAAAGAAATTAAAAGAAATATAAAATTTTTACTACTTATTTTGTATTTTAATTTTTACTGCTTTTCTATCTTTTTCTATCACTTTTTTTTTTTTAATTTTTAATTTTGTTTATTAGTTGTCTTTTTTTTTGACTACACTTTTATTTCAAATTCTGAGCTGAACTGAATTAAACTGAAAGTTTTCAAAGTATTTATATATGCAGTGACAAAACTGACAACTGACAAGGCAAAAAATAAACTGGCAAAAATAAAGTCGGCTAAATTTAAATTTAGCTGCGATGCGACTGTAAAAAGTGTGAGGCAATTTTTTTTGATTGCTATGCCATTGCCATGCCAGCGATTTAAATTATAAAGTCGACTTAATGCAATTAAACAGTTGAAAAAATGTGTATGTATTCGTTGTTTTTGTATATTATTATTTATTATTGGTGAATGGTGATCAAGATTTAAGAATAAAAAAAAATTCCAATGTGTAAAAAAGCTTTTAATTTTAAATATTTGTTGTAAAAGAAAACTTTTTAAATTGATTCAACAAATATTTTAACAATAAATATATTACACATAAAAATACACAACATTTAAAAAAATTTATTTTTATACAAACATACAATGTGGGTACATATTATGACTGTACATAAATACATACATATGTAAATGTAGCTACAAATTTCTTTTTTATTTGTTTTTAATGTTTAATGGTAAATGCACAATAATTCTTTAAATTCTCTTAGGTCCTGTGATACAACTTACCAAACAAAATTGCATATAAGAAACCCACAAGACAATAGGTATTACATTTTACAATTCACAAACTATTAATAGTTAATACATATAATAATAATATGCATAGGTATATTATATAATACATACATACATATAATATACATATGTATGTATCAGTATATGGATGTAATTTTATAAAGATATAACCAGATATAACTTATTTGGTTACGGCAGGTTACGGTTTTTTCTGATGAATGTTAATGTGAATTCTGGTAAAAATCCATTTGCATTGCTACTACTCTATTGACTTTGAATTTTGATTTTTAAAATATGAAAGTGAACTTTGGAAACAAAATTAACTAAGAAAGGTGAGAAATGCCAAAATTAAATCATAGTCCTCATATTCTTACTGAGTACCGACTACCGCCTCCGTGGTGACCGTGGTAGTCTACTTAAACATTACGATTACATTACAAATGATAAAGCATACAAACATGTATATTATGAATATCCATATGTAGGTTAGGATGTATGTTTTTAACTATGTACATATACTTACATTAATAATTAATATCTTATCATGTAAATACAAGGTTGTTTGTAAAACCAACGGTGAGTAAATACAAGTTTTAAATATTTTTTTTTCTGTATTACTTGTATGACTTTATTCGAGCATGTTTCCTTTATAAAGTCAATCCTTTCCTTTTAATTTTGAGATATTATTTGGGTTTTACATATTACATACATATCTGTATGTATGTATATGGTTTTCATTTCTGTCCAATTTATGTATGTATGTACGTATATCTATTATTCTAATTACCTATATATGTATGTATGTATACAAACTTACAAGCATAAGTTTTTTTTAGTGAATTTTCTAAATTTCTTCTAAAAATTTGCTAAAAAGGCTATATTCTATTCTACGCTCTAAACACCAAGGGAGTGTGGGTTCGTCTTCGAATTTCACACACATCGTCCCCCTTTTGCAACACACTTCGTACTACCGACATTTACAGCCAGCCCCGAAAAGAAAAGACTGTGAAATTTCCTTGTCACATTTATGTGCCAGGGGAATAAACTAAAAAAAAAAATTGCGTACAATATAGGTAGTACATATGTATATTCGTTTAAACCTACTTTAAAATAAATTGAAATTATTAATTAATATTAAATACATATATACATACAGTCAATAGTTCGGTTATAACGACACTGAACGGGTCAGCAAATTTGGTTGTTGATAATATCCGATCCGAAGTAACATCAATTTTTAGCCTTATTTATTTATTAATTAGACCTTAACAGAAAACCTCACAATTTTTGACAATATACCTTATATTTATATTATTATTATTTTATTTAGTGCATTTCTTTGCCATATGAACAGGAAATTACACAGCCTTTCGTGGCTGTAAATGTCGTAACGGAGAATAATTCTTACGACGTAAGGCTTCGAACCCACACTCCCTCGGTATTTGCAGCATATTTTATACACTTTTACCCACTAGGCCACCGAGGCCACTACTTATATTATTAGAACATAAATTTACATAAAACATACATATGGGGTAGATAAAAGTAAAATACTAAAAAAAGTTAATTATAGATAGATACTTACAGTCTTACATACATATATAAGTTATTACTAATAATTACCTATTATTTTTTAAAAATATTTACCTATTACCTATTATTTTATTAAATATAAACTGGGGGAAAAGGATAACACAAATAATAACATAAATAAATACAATTACTATGTATGTATGTGTGTATATACGTATCAACTTATTAGAAAGTGTCAATAGTCTAATCAAATATTTATTGGTTTTTTTCGTAGTAATAACCTCCACATGAAAGTATTCATAATTAGTAGTTTACATTTCCTCGCCACTCCTATTAGGAGCATAGGTAATCCACTAAGTCATTTATTATTCATATTTAATTAAGCTGCAGTTTCGTGAATCATTAATTAATAGTTTTCATAGTTAGAATTTATTTATTTTTTTTATTTTTTGGTCCTTGTTTGCAATTGATCAATTTGCCTTTTTTTTTTAATAAAAAAAAAGCCGTTATAAAGAATATGTCGTTATAAACGATGGCGCTATTTCCAATATATGTATGTATGTACATATGTACATAATTTCATTTGAAATTAGATATTAATCTAGATAGGTATTAAACTTATACCAAGTATTTATGAATTCAAACCGAGACTTTTAAAAATGGTTGTTATAAGCCAAAGCGATGGACTGTATTACATATATGTATGTATGTATGTATATATACATATATAAATTACCTACCTAATTGAAAATTAAATTTACAATTAAAAAATAAATTACTAAAAATTTATTGTTTACAGCAATCCTTCATTAATAGAAATGTAAGTCAACCTTAATTTAAATAAAAAAAAAACATGTTATAAAAAAAAAAAATAAAAACAAATAACTAAAAATAAAAATTAAATGAAAACAAAACAGGTTTTTGATTGTAAATAAACATGCTGCTAGTAGTATCTATGTATGTAGTAGTATGTATAATGTAAATATAGTATTATTAATTTAAGATTCGCAACATTTCTTATTTTTTGTACAAATGTGTATGTATATACATACATATAACATGGATACTGTATATTTTATTTTAATTTATGCGCAAAATTAAAACGTAAATTTTGATGTCGCCGTTATAAATTATTGAATAAAATTAATTTAGGAGGTGTGTCTGATATATATACCCTCTTTTTTCTTTCTTTTTATTTTTTTAAAAAAAGTTTGATTTTGTTAGCAATGACATGAAAATAAACTGAAAACTTCTTTATAATAGATATGGTATGTAATGTGTGATCAAAAATGAAAGAAAACAAAATCACTAAGACGCAGTTTTTCAATGATAAAAAATAATTAATAATATTATATTATATAATATAAATGATAGTAAATAATAAGTGAAAATAAACTGTGTACATGCAATGAACATACATAAATATGTATATGCATGTACATATGTAAGTGCAATAAACAAGTAAATGCTAGCTAGGTACGTACATATCCATATCATCTTACATACATACATAAGTGTATATGCATATATGTATGCACATATGTACATATGTACACATTTTGTTATCAAAATCGGTTAAAAATATTGTTAAATAACCGAAGAACAATATTTAAATAACAGGATTCAAGAATAAAGTAAATTTTATTAATATGTATTATTCTAATAAATTATAACTACCGTTATTTATCTATATATGTACATAGATTTTATGAATCAAATATATGTTTAAATTATATTACTATATGCCTACATGAAAGTATATACATACATATGTACATATTCCAAAAAAGTTCCCATTTCCCAGAAAGCAATTTAGGATATCTTAGCTCTGCCCTAGGAATTATGTATGTACATATGTATAGTAAGGCCAATTGAAAATATTAAATCGAATCATATTAAATTTAGAATTTATAATAACCCTTTTTTGCCAATGAGAAGATCTCAACTCCTTTTTATCTCTTTTCTTTAATTATAAAATGATATTAGGTATGTATGTATGTATGTACATATGTATGTTTATAAGTATGTTTCTTTTTTTTTCTGTTTTCATTTCAAAAAGCAAAACTTACCTATCTGCAAATTTAGTATTCTACATACATACATATGTATGTACATATATATGTATATGGATAAGTATAACGTATAACTAACTACATTTTACAAAATACCAACTATTAACTATTATACCTAAAACCAACCTATCGCTTAACTTCTTGAAGATAAAAATACGATAAAATATGTACATATATAACATTTGCCTTTAATAGTCGAAGAGCTAGGTGTACGAATTGGATTTATTCTCATATACATACATATTAATTACAGAAATTTAAGATATTTTTGAAGAAGGAACCCTTAAATAAAATTTTTCATCAAAATTAAATATGTACCTATGTACATAGTATATAGTATCATAATTCATAGTATCTAGTATTATAGTATGCCAATATAACTATAATATAGTAATAAGAATTGTAGTAAAAATTCATAAATATGGTAATTGTTAAAATTCGAATAATTTAGCTAACTCTTGATTTCTTACAGAGGTACTTATTCCAATTCGAAATTTAAGTATGTATAATAAAAAAAAAACGGAGTTAGGCTAGGTGAAAATGAAAACTAATTTACAAGACACCAGCCTTTCATAGGTCTTTCGAAAGGTCTCGATTTCAAACCCCGGCTGGGTCATATACATAGTTCATTAAAATTTAAAAAATAATATAGATTTGGCTTATAATATTTAGCATAATATAATTAAAAAATAAGTGTATAATATATGACATATATGTATATGTCATATTGTAATATATATGCACCTGCTAATACATATGTACATGCATAAACACATATAAATTAATAATAATGAAACATAATTCTTGTATAAGATAATAGATAGAAACGTCTTAATTTTATACAATAGCTACCGCCGAGTAATCAACGGCTTAGTGAAATTAATGATTCCCGAAACTGAAGCTTAGTCAAATATGAATAACAAATGATTTACTCGATGTCCAATAAATTATAATCCTTACTCCTCATTTTCTTAATAAAAAAAAGAACGTGATTACATATATGTATGTATGTATGTATGTGAATATGAATAATAAATGAAATATAAACTGTTTGTTTACATTTTCATGCATAATTTAAAAACTAAATAACAAAATTACAATAAACACAATGAGAAAAATCACAGTATACAATATACACATACATATGTATATACATATGTTCATCAGCTGTAGTGTATCCATTTGTATATCTAAATAAAAATAAAAACCACGTGGTTGTTTTAAACATTATATTATTTATATTTATACCCAGAATAACAGGTAATATATATATATATAAAATAGGTATTCTTATATATACATATGTATATATTAAATACCTAGTAAATGTAGCTAATAGCTATATGCATACATTGTGTTATGAATTATGAATATGAGTCAGTTTGTTTTTGTTTTTATAATTTTAAAATGAAATGTTTATTTACATTTTTAAGTACGTTCAGTTTTTATTATAATTTTGTTTGGCTTTTTATTTATTTTTTTGTATGTTGTTTGTGTAGATGAGATGAATTAAATAATTAATAATAAAAATATTGTACTTATTTTGTTTTGCGATTTTTTTAATGTTAGTATGTAAATAAATAACGCTATAAATGGAAATTTTATTATGCTAAAATTTTTATTTTTGTTTATCATTTTATTTTCTAATTATAATAACTAATAAGAAAACAGGGTGGTTTTAGCTAGGTAAAAATGTGAATGGCTACTGCTTGAGGGGCTTTGACTGACCAGAGTTACAAAGTACAAACTCGTTAGTGGTTGTTCTGACTCCTTCCCCTATACAAAAAATTGGAAAAGCTCTTTAATTTTTATTTTCTTTACTTATATAATATATGTATGAATATAATAAAGATTTAATGGGGCAAGTATACGACGTGTAACCCAGCGAATGATGGGTTAAATGGCCGTAATTCGATAGTCTTTTACCGTTAGAATCTAAATTTACCGAAAAAATAAACTTTTTTGCATTATTTTTATAAATATACATATTTTATCATTTATTTCAATATTTAATTGTTTCTAAACGTAAATGTCAACATTTTTAATAATTTCTATATGTAAATGCAAAATTTGAATGTTATACAAAAAATTGAAATTTTTACAGTTTTATATTGAAAATGTAAAAAAAATTTATTTCCGGTATATTATTAATAATTATTATATTATATTTTATTCTTTTAATAAATAATTTTTTAAAAATGTATTTTTATGCATTTAAAAATTTACCTTTAAGTTAAAATTAGGTATAAAAAACTTAAGTAATATTATAAAATCAATATAATTGAGATATACATAAATATAAATATTCTGGAAAAGGGAAAATACCCTGACTTCGTAATCAACTCTAAAATATCTCCTAATTCAGAATCTTCCATATACAATTATATAAATATTCTGTAAAACGCGTATAACTCTGGTTTTAAATCTAACTCTAACATAAAAATTATTAGTATGTCAATTCAACATACCTTTTTCATACAAAAAAAATTAAAAACCAATTCTAGTATGTAAAAACAAATAAATTTATTTTATGTATGTAAATTTCTTGTACAACCCTTTTGAATTATCATTTTAAAATTTTGTCAATTATTTTAAAAAATTGCACTATGGTAGCATCTGTCAAAAATGCCTTAGTATTGGAAAATAATGCGACCATTTAAATAAATATTTTTTCGTTTATATTCGGAGAATTACAAAAATTGAGAAAGAAAAACAAAAAAAAAAAGGAATATTCCGAATATTTATTAATTGAAAACATCTAACGGAGCCATTTGGAATAAAAATCAGAAAAAATTGCAGCAGTGGTTTGGATTTAAATGCTTGGGTTACATGTCGTATACATTGTCCATTTAAATTTTTTACATCATGTAGATACTTTCATATTTTTTCAAACTTTTATTTGTAAAAGTAAAAAACTTTATATGTAGATAAAAACGTTAAAACAGGTAGATTTTTTATTTATTTTCACAAAACAAGAGTGTACTAACATACACAGTTTAATAAATTTATTTTATTTTATACGATTATAGCGCATGACAAAAAGTCGCAGAGTTACAAGTCTCCCGGATGGAAATCGAACATTTAGATTATACTCTGAGCGCACTCTGAATGAAAAAAGAAACACAAAAGATAAACTCTGATCATTCAAAGTGAAAAAATAAATACAACCTTAATATTTTTTTTACAATACTGGCTCTGCCCTGAACTAAAAAAGAAAAACACCCTAAAAACTAAGACAGAATTTCGAATAAAATTAAGTATTTACGTATATATATATATGTATATATATTTGTCCATGCGATATTCTATATTAGAACTTAGAAGGAATTTTTAATTTCTATATTAAAACTTATAAGGTATTTAAAAGTTGCTTACAAAATTGCAACTTTTTCCAGAGTATTTATTTATTTTTTCTGGATAAAGGGATACCCTGATTTTGTATCCAACTCTAAAATCCCTCCTAGTTTCGTCTATGTGAGATTCTATAGGATGAATTTTAAAATTGGTTACAAAATCAAGGTTTCCCCTTTTTCCAGATTATTTATTTGTTCTGGATAAAGGGACCCTAATTATGTATCCAACTCTAAAATCTTATAATTTTGGAAAAAGAGAATAACCCTGATTTAGTATCCAACTGTAAAATCTTATAAAAAAATATTCAAATCAATACTTATAAATTTTGGAAATAATTATAATAATTGATTGTTTTAAAACTGAATTATAAATATTTCAGTTTATGAAGTCATAAGTCCCCTGTTTTACAGGACTCCAGGACTTTTGTCATATAGCCTGTGCTTATTAATACAGAATAAAACAAGCAACTTTTTATATCCCTAAAAGTGCCCAATATAATGTAACCTCTGGCATTATCAAATAACGGCCAACGAAGGAAATTTAACTATTGAAGAAGATAAATGCATTTAGAAAATTAATTAAAACACAGTTAGATCACGAATTGCCATGTGATGAAGTGTGGGGCTATTTTTCAACAGACATTTTAGCCAACCCTGCACTAAATATTTTCATTTATGGTGAACATTAAATTTTATATTCGATATGTATGACTGTTTGTGAATGTAAACAGATAAATAAAAACAAAATTATTTTTTATTTAATTATACATTCTGAAATTTTCTAATAATAATGCAAAATTGCATTGTAATTAATGTAACCATTTTAATTATGCTAAAAACGGTACATTTTATTATTTTTGTTTTGTTATGTTACCAATTTATGTCTGAGTTGTTACTTGTTAAGTTTATTCAATACAATACTGGTATGTACATAATATGTAAATATAACTTCTAGTATATACTTATATAATGTAGTTTGTTTATGGTATTATTAGGTATTAGATAGAAATAGAAAATGTAATAATGAAAAGTCTATAAAGTTAAATTATAAACCTTTTCTTAAAAATGGTCAAATTTTTTTAATTCCTTTGTGCAAAATTTTTTATTTTCCCTTTATTTTGGTAAATTTACTGTAACAACCTGCAAATGCTGAAATTCAATGTAAAATTCAAAAAATTAACATTTTCTTAAAGAAAAGTAATTGTATGCCATTGCAATTTAAAAGCTTTTTTGTACATATTTGATTATACATACTTAATTTTATATAGTCTTTAACTTAATATAATATGTTAGTATGTACATATGCAGGTTTAATTTCGTTTTAATGCAAATGGTTACTTTAATTGCATTATTTTGCGTTTAAAAAAAATATTTGATATATAAATATTATTAAATACATTAAATATTAATTAGATAAGATATTGTGTAAATATGAATGTTGTTTATTGTTTAAAAAATAAATAAAATATAATATCTAATAATATGCATAATATTGATAATATTAATGTAAATAAATAAGCTTTGTTTTTGTTTATTAAAAAATTTTGCAAATGCATAATTTTATTTGTTTTATACTGCGAGCATTTTATATTTTTAGTACCTATTATGATTTTGTTTTGACAAGGTTTTAACAAACTTATGTCGTTTTCTTTTCTGAAAAAAAAAGTTTGACCTGGCAAAGTGCAAAACTGAAAATAGTCAAACCTATTTTTTCTAGTTTTGCACTTTTTTTTCAGTTTTGACCTGAAAATTTTTTAGAATAGAACAGAAAAAGGGCAACATTTTTTTTTTCAGTTTGCTGCACTGATTTCTTTGTCTACAAATTATATTTTACTTATTTAAAAAATTTTAAAGTTATCTAATCATAAATTTTGTTTTTTGTAAACTAGATATTTTTCAAAACCCAACCAAATAAATTAAAATAATGTATTTTTATATTGTCATTAATTACTATTTACTATTTAACTGACAGTGACAATTATATACATATATTTTTTAATGTTGTTTAAACTTATTCTGGAGAGTGCAAAACTCATTTTATTGCCCCGTCAATATTTGTGAAATGGAAACGGAAATAATGTGACTTGAAAATAAGTGCTTGAACCCAGGTCAAAACTTTTTTCAGAAAAGAAAACGACATTATTCCAGAATTCCAGTATACGTCCTATTCCTTATGTCTTATCTATTTTCTTTGCTTCTTGTAAATAAGTTGTGCAATATACATACATACATATTATGTACATATGTATGTACCTATATAGAAATGGAAAACCGCAATGTCAACCAAACATTAGGTTAGGGATACTAGATACTTAATAGTTAAGTCGTCAGTCTATTAATCTAAGGCGTAGAATTTAAAGATTCTTTTTTCAAAGGATGGTGACTACATCCAAAAATATTTGAATGAAAGACTGAATTGATTTATTTTAGCAATTATTTAGCATTCAGCAATCAGCATAGATCATAGATATAATAGTACTTTAGATTGGCACTTTCTCTTTTACTCTAATGTATTTTCCTATACAAGAAATTTCAGTCAAAAATAAAACATATGACATCCAAGTAATGTCGTCCATTTGACGTAAGTTGGATGCCAGCTGTTTTTAAATCATAAAATTTCATTAAAATTATTATAAAATCGCAGTGCAGTTTCTGTCATAGATATTGATAGATTTGGATATATAAATTTAGATATTTTTTATATTGGATGTATAAATTTAATGAATATTGAATATAAAAGAAAAGTTGAAAACTTAAATTAGTTAGTTTAAATTATTCGAATTTAATTGAATGGAGTGGAACTTCCACTGTGGAAGAAAAGTCTAATGATTTTAAATAATTAAATTCTAAATTTGAAGAGAATATACAAGAATAACAAACAAGAATATTTCAAATTAAAAAATTGCAGAGAAAATTTATCGTATCGTATTTATCGATTGGAAAACTTTGTCAAGGTACATATATTATTTCACTTCATTTTGTTTATTTAAATACTTAATATGGAAAATCCACTTATTTTTTAAATACTCGTCGTTCGGAAACTTGTGTAAAGAGATGTTCTTACATTTATAATATGTATTTAAACATCCCTTTACACAACAAGATTGACGGGAATTGTACATATTTTTTAGTTTTATTTTATATTTACTTTTATAATATTTTATAATAAATTTTTCTAGTTTTATTTTTTAACACTTTTTTATTTTATGTAACTATTCAGTTTTCAACACTTTTTATTTTATATTTATTATTTTCTTTTTCATTTTTTAACACTTGTTTTATTTTTACTTCATTTTCACATTTATGAACTATTTATAAAAAATTTTACTTCAAAGAATTTTGGCGCAAAATTTCCATTTTTAGCGGGCACTGTTTCCAGGGGAAACTAAATTTAAATTTACACAAAAAAAAGCATCAATAAACAGCTGACTCAAAATTGACTGAATTTTTCTTTTATATAGCCAATCTAAAGTACTATTATATCTATGGCATAGATATATTAAGAGCCGTATCCTCTATGCTTCATGTGTCATACTGTCATGTGTGACATCCATGAGTGACGAAATTGGAATCAAAATTATTTTGATTCTTACCATCAATCATCATATCATGTGTCCAGTGTGACATATGTATGCACATATTACATATGTATGTATATTTATTTAACGCCATCCACTGTGCTACATGGAAATTGGAATGCTGTCGCCTGTCACTGATACATGTCACATATGAAGCATAATGGATACGTTTATAAAGTTAAAAATAATATAGTTTATCAAAATCTAAGTAAACAGGTCAAGAACAGAAAACACATGAATGTAGTTGTGAGAGAATTGCAATCGATTCTCACGTATCGCGCGTATGAATAATTTCATAATTGATGTGATTCTCGATTATAGCCATATAAGCTTATACAAAATTTTAAAGTATGAAAGTAGTCTCTTGAGGCAATTTATCTTAAGAAGTTTTTAAAACAAAAAATTTAAAGGAAGACAATTTTTTAAATGCATATTTATGAATGAAAATATTATATTTTAAAATATTTTTCTTTAATAAATTATCTAAAAAAGATGCGACTTTAATTTTCTCTTTGGACCAAATTGAATAAAAAATGGTTTTTGTGTTATTTCAAGATTTATAGTCGGTCCCCTATTTTTTCCCATAAGACTGCGTGTAAATTTGTTAAAAGCTGGCCCCTTATTGAGCTTTTACTCTCTGCACTTCATGGCCTGATAACTGATGCTAGTCTCGAGTTTATTAATAATATTTTTATACCAATAATATAGTCAATTTAATATAGTTTCTCACTAAAAAAACAAATTTGAACATTTGTTTATTTTAAAATGTTTGTTTATTTTTTTGACACTTCCAAATCCCATGGTAGTGAGAAATTTTTTTGAATTTCTGAGGAAGCTAAAGCAACACATACGCACGATTCACTTAACTGTTTCTTAAAATTGCCTGAAAATATTTTCTTCACTGCCTGCTGTTTCTTATAATTGGCTGAAAATATTTTCTTAACTGACAAAATCTATTAGTTAATATATCTATGAGTTTTTCAGACAGCAATGAGCAAAAAAATATAAATCATTCAGTTAAAAATGAGTTAAAATATAAATGATAAACTTATTTATTATTTATACTTTAAGAGCCAAGTTTATTACTCCAACGACAAGGCAAGAGCTGTCATGATTATATCCTTTCATAGAAGTGATAGTTAAAGTAAGTGAAAGATTACTGATCTTTTTACTGAAATTTTTAACTTATTTAATTTTTGTTTTGAAGCGTTCTTTTTTTTTTGTTTAAGTAATACATTTTTTATGTTATGTTTTTGTTTTTTTTTTATCTATGTACTGAATTTATTATGTTTTTGGTTTTTAAATCTGTACTTGAAAATTTAGCCTTCATTATTGAAATTTAGCACATTTTTTTTATAGAAATTTAGTCCTGGGCAAAAATAATAATTGGCAACGCTGCAACTGAGCGAACGAAATGTATACATAGAAAATAAATATCTATTTTTTTTGATTGAATAGCTTCAGAAAACACATAAGAAGAAAAGAGACGACTACATCTTCCTTCCCATCTATTTATAATATATCTATGGTACACAGTACATACACCCATGGGCCATGACCGTGCTTGACACTGACAGCAGATGTGTGGTCTGGAAATTGGAATTCATTAAACATATTTGTTCCTGTTTTTTATATTTGAATTCAAATAAAAGCGGATGTCATTATAACTCATACATAACGAATTCCTACATTTAACTTAATACAAATTGGTTGTTTTAATAGAAATACATTTAATTTAATACTAATTTTGTTACATTGCAAAAAAATTGTAAAAAAACATATCATTTCAATATTTCGTATTTAAACAAACCTCCCTTAAACAATACAATCAATATTTTGAACACAGTGTTAACTTAGGGCAAGCTAAACACCACGATCGATTCAATGGAAAAGCAAAACGGAGTTAAAGGAAGATAGACTTCAAAGTGATTAATTAAGTTGCTAACCTTATTAAAAATCAATACATGCATTTGAATACATGCAATTAATTAGATTACATTAAATTATATTCTCTTCTTTTCTATTAAAATTTTTTGTATACTTTGCTTTAATAAAGTATATTTCTTTTTATTTTGTTTTAATTTGTTACTCAAATTATAATTTTTAATTTAATTTAAAAAATATGAAATTTAATAATTTTAAAAATTTCTCACATAATTACAATATATTTTTTTATCTTATGATATTTCAAAAGTACTAAATAAGAAAAAATCAAAAATTTTAAATTGTACACGTGTCTTATAACTTAAATATATTTAAAAATCAAAATATTCTTTTAGAACAAGAACGCGCATAGCGGTTAAAAATTAAAATTACACCAAAATGTCATATTTTTGGTTTCATTTTTGTTTCTGTTCATTTAATGTTATTACAAAAAAAATTTTTTGACAATTCGAATGACGTTAACCTTTAAGTTTTTGTAGTTTCACTTTTTGGTTGGAGCATGTCAGGTTTTCGTCTGTGGAAATTTTAATTTTAATACATTATTTTATTGTTTTTCTTTTTTAATTATTAATAAGTTTCAAAATCAATTATAGAAATTAAAGTACTTAAAATTTATTAATTATCGCTGAAAATTATTTATAATTTTATTACGTATTATGATGGTACATATCTACTAATATTAAATGTAGAATTGGATTTTAGTAAAAAAAAATTTTAATAAAAAGTTATGGCGATATGCATATAGAAATTGTTTTTAGTACAAAACAGAAAAAAAACACAAAATGTATAATAAATAGAAATTAAGTTTCTTTTAACATTTTATTAAAAAGAGCACAAAAAATTTTAAATATTTATAAAAAAAAAAAATAACGAGTTAAATTAATTGAAATATTAAAAAATAAAAAAAAATATAAAAGTGAAAAAGAATGGGGGGTTGTATTGGTTTACAATCCAATGAAAATAATGAAACTGCTAGTGTAGAATCAACATCTAGACCAATATCTGGGGGATTGACAACAGGTGAGTTCAAAATAATTACAGTTTTGTTATTGCTATTTTGGGTTTTTCCACTTTTTTATTAAGTGGAATAAGGTTGTTATCAGTGATATATAGTACGTATTGCATGACCTAGATTATAAAAATTACTTAATGGAAAATCAATTTCTAAATGTTGATTTGCTTTATATAGGCAAAACTTAATTTTTTTTTAACTTTAAATAGCAATTTTCTTTACGAAAATTAAATATTAAATGTATAATTATATACATGTTTTAATATATGTATAAAAATTGAAATTTTTTGTTTGATTTTTAGGAGGTAATTATGGACCATCTAGAAAAAATCATCCATTATGTCATGAAACAATTCGTTGGCGTTCTGATGTGCCTTTAACTGGTAATTAATAATAATAATAATAATTAAATTTATCTTTATGCAAAATTAAAAGGAAAATTATATTTAAAAAAAAATATTATTATACTTTCTTTTTGCTAAAGAGGGCCAATTAAGATCGAAAAGAGATGAATTTTGGGATACTGCACCAGCTTTTGATGGACGTAAAGAAATTTGGGATGCCTTAAGAGCTGCAACTACTGCCGCTGAATCATTAGATTTTCAATTGGCACAGGCAATATTAGATGGGGCGAATATATCTGTGCCTAATGGGTATAAAAATATTAATAAAAGTAGAGCAACAGTTTTACATTTGCAGTTATACGTTTAATTTTTTAGATACTTAACTGAATGCTATGATGAATTAGGAACACAATACAAAGTTCCAATCTATTGTTTATCATATCCAATTAATATTGTTAAAGAAGAGAGTGGTAGAGATTCACCGGCTGAATACTCGGAACCAGTAGATGGTGGTACAGAAATATTTTTAAAATTAAGAATATCAACAACAATGACAGATATTAAATTATTAGTATATACAAAGGATACAATTGGGCAATGTAAAAGAAAATTACAAGTAAGTATTTAAAAAATCCTACATCTTTCAATAAAAAGGCAACGTTAAAATATAAAAAAGAAACAAGTTAAAAAAGTAGTCCTGGATATAGGGATAAATTGAGTATTTCAAAAGAGTAATAACCTTTTTCCAATATTTGTTTAGCCTTGAACCTTTGAACCTTTTATGTCAAAGCTTTCGATTATATATATATGTATGTACATATGATCGAAGGTCAAAGCTAATTAATTATTTAAATTGATTTCTTATATTTTTTTAATAATAGTTTTTAATAACATTTAATACTATCATTAAGAGAATTATTTAATGTTTTTTTTTTTAAAAAACCTTTATTGTAAATCCATTTGAAATCATCATCCTACGCCAGCTTTGTATTATAAAATATCCTTTGGCATTATACATTTTTCTTAAAACGAATTGTCTAATTATCACATGACTCATTTTCACAGTAATTGTTTAAAAAGATTTTTTCCGTTTATTTTTACTAATAAAATCAATAAAAAAGATATTTTAATTTCATTTCAAATTCTACAGTAATATTTAAAATGAAATAGAAATGCTGGTATATTTTTAAAAATATTTTGGTTTTTTTTTCTGTTGAATTTTTTATACGCACGTAAAAGGTACGTTTTTCATAAAAACTACCGTAATTAAAAATTTATAATGTTGAATAATGTAAATTGTAAAGTAATACCTATAATGTATATATGTTCTAATTTACATATATATATATTTACTTATAAATCTGTTAATTTTGAATTAAAATTTTTCATGCTTGTCATTCTTTTTTTAATTAACTAATTATGTTTTAAAGAAAATGTTTTTTAATTGAACTTTAAATGCAAGGTTTAAAATTTAATAATTAGTTATATAGGTATCTCATTAAAAAAATCACGCATTTTTAGAAAATTTTAAATAGGAAAACAAAAATTTAAAATATTTTTGTTAAAATAATTCGTTTTCCAAACAATAATATATCAATAATAATTAAAAATTATTGATCTTCAACAAAAATGCCATATTTAAATTTAAAAAAACAAAAAATTAGTTCATCTACAAATTATTTTTTAATAATTTTATTTGATAATACTTAGTGATGAATATTAAATTATACAAATTTATAATTTTTGATACTTTAGTGACTGACTGTAGCTTCAACCGGTTAGGTTTCAAATTATTAAAAATTGCATTACCATACATTGTTATAATACAGTGTTATAATCACATAATTTTTACTCATTCACATGCACTATTAAAAGTATGCACACATGCACTATTAAAAATAATCTTACATTTTTAAGTAAAAATCAATTTTTTGAGTAATTTTATACCAATTTGATAAGAGATTATACATTATAATTAAAAAATTAAACAAAAATTAGGTCTTAATTCGCACATTATAAAACTGATACAAAACCAAATAAATTCTTTAATTATTAATTTAAGATAATCAATATTTAGAAGAGTCTAAGAGTTCTAATGCAAAAAAAACCAAACAAGTTAAATAAGTTAAAACTGAAAGAAAAGATGAAAATTGATAGTTGATTTTATTTTATTTCTAATTTAAAATTGTTTCTTAATCAAACAATTGGCCTGTCTGTTATTTTAGAAATATCTAATTATCAAAATAAAAAAGTTAAAATAGAAATAATTAATTTGAAACAAATTATTTAATTATTATGATATTAAAAAATTTAATTTAATTTTTAGGCTGCTGAAGGGATTGATTCATGTTGTCAGAGATGGTTTTATGGAGGTAAATTATTAGGTGATAAGATGATGGTTGAAGAGGCACATATACAAAATGGTTATATTGTACAAGTAATTGTAAATACAGAGCATTACAGCCATGATACAAGCGCAAATAGTATAAATAGCTAGCCAAGACTGCATTTCTTTTTATCAATATTATTATTAATAATATTATTAAAAAATATTATAAAAATATCTAAAGTTTTTAAAATGAATTGTAAAAATAATAATAATATTAATATTATTTATTATTATTTTTCAATTGAATTTTAAAATAAAAAAGAAATAGATAAATATTAAAGAAAATAAAAAAAAAAAAAAAAAAAAAAAGTAAAAAAATCTATAAAAAAAAAAAAAACTACAAATAAAAGTAGAAAAAAATATTAAAAAAAAACCGTATATATTAATATAAATATTTAATAAAAAAAAAACAAAAAAAAAAAAAAAGAATCACATATTGCATTACGAAATCAATTGTATATTTACATGTCATTAAAGTTTTGTATATATAAATATACAATTATTATAAAAATTTTTAATTGTTATATAAATATACATAAAAAAAAAAGCATATATCTATTACTTACTCATTTTTACATTAAACAAACAAAAAAAAAAAAAAAAGGAAAATAAAAAATCATTCAAAATTGATATTTCATTTTTATTAGATACATATGAAGAATTGAAATTAACATCAAAAAAACATCTATAAATATTGAGTTAAAATTTTATATTAGTATTTTTTTTTTTTTTTTTTATATTCCATACGTATTGTTATTTTTTAGGTAATTTTTTTAGGATATCAACTCATTTACCATTATTAATATTTTTAAATTTCATTTGCCATTTTTAATTTTAATATATATTATATAAATAAAAATAAAAAGTAATATAAGCTAAAAATAGATAAATATTAGGTATATTGGAATTAATTTCTTTTTTAAATCATTAAATTAATCATTATGTTTAATTTACTTAATGATTTAATTAACTCAATCAAATTTAGTATAGTTTAATATTCAATTTTACATGTGTATTTAGTAAATAAATTATGTTTAGTAAAAAAAAAAAATCCTTTTTGAGAGGTTGATTAAGAAAAAAAAAATTATTTTTTTTCTTAACACACAAGAAAATAATGAAAGAAAAAAAAAAAAATAAAGATTTAAAAAAAAAAAAAATTGTTTATAACATGTCCAATCTGAAATTATATTTGAATTGATATTAAAATTATTTGTTTTTTGGTTTTTTGGCTATGAATTTGCTCAAAATAATAAGTAATTCAATTTTAATATAAATAAAAATAAAATATGTCTAGCTTTTCTTAATTATACTTTCTTAAATTCATCTTCTTACAATTTTATAATTACATTGATTAATTGATATTTATAAAAATAAAGTCATTTAGTTCGAAAATTATATATATATTTTTTTTAAAAAGATATTAAAAAACATGTATAATCTTTTTTTTTTATATTTATTATTTACATTTAAAAATTATTAAAAATTTGCATAAAAATATTCCAAAATAAATTTTAAAATTTAAAAAATATTAAAAATAAGTAAAAACCTCGATTACAATCATATTTTTACTGTCCAATTCTTGTGACTATATCTGGGTTCCAATATAGAATTAATAAAAAGCACAAAGCAATAAGCATATAAAAATAAACTCTTAGGGAATTTTTTTTAAATTTTTCAGAAAAAAAAAAAAACAATTAATAAAATCATTAAAAAAAAAACATTTTTAAATTAGCGTTTACACAAATAAAAACAAATATTATATCGACGATAGTTAATGCATATATTATTAAAATTTTTCAATTTTTTAGATTTTTAATTGCATAGAGATTAATTTATTTTTGTTTTTAAATTAAAAACTCATTATTTTATTACATATTAATTTTTTTTTTTTAATTGTTCTTATTGAATTTATGTTTTTAACAATGTCAAGTTTTTATTTAATGCATTTTTGCTTTTTCTTAAAAAGATATTTTTGTTTTTTATTTTAAATAAATTTTTTTTTTATCTTTAAAATGCTTAAAAATTTTGTAGATATTTGTTAGTAATAAATAGGCAATCTAAAGTTTAGTTATAGATATATGATATTGCTATGAAGCGCGGTAAAATTAAAAGTAGGTTCCGATTAGCGGGAAAAAAATTTTTTAAAGTTGACTTTCTGTGAAAGAAAATACATAAAGAACTTAACTTAAGCAACTTTCTGAAAATTTGTTTGAGACAAATAAAAATTTTTCAATTTGCATTTATTATTATTTAATTTAATATCCTTTTTAATTTCTTACATCTTCTAAATTTTTATGTATTATTTTTTTTTTTTTTTGAAATAATTATCAAAATAAAATAAAGATTTTTAAAAAAAATTACTCAAAAAAAAAAAAAAAAACAGAAATTCTAAGACAAATTAAAAAAAAAAAAAAAATAATAAGGAAAAATTTATTAGATTTGTATACAAAATAGTTATTAGACTTTATAAAGTGCCATTATTACAAAAGAAAAAAAAAAAAAGGAAAAAAAAATTTTTTTTTTAAATTCAAAAAGTGATATAAAAAATCAATATACAAGAAATTAATAGGAATGTTTAGTAATTATAAAGAAATAAACTCAATAAATTATTATTAGATGTAACAATAAAATAAAAATTAAAATTTGTAGTAATTAAAAAAAAAAATAAAAAACATTAAAGTAAACAAAAAAAAAAAAAAAACAAATTGACGCTTCAAAAGCAAAAAAAAAAAAAACAAATGCAACTAAAATATTAATAAAATAAAGTTTCTATATTAACTTATGCAACGATTTAGCAACACTTGCACTGCCATCCTAATTTTATTTTTATTTGTCCGTTTTATTCATATTAAATTTTTTTTTTTATAATTTGTAATATTATTTTTTTAATTAAAAAAAAAAAAAATATTAATAAATTTTAAAATGTAATCTATATTCAGAATAAAAAATAAATATATTATAAGATTATTTCTAATAGCTAAGATTAATTTGTTTTTTGTTGAGTATTTTTAACTCTATTTAATTATTTTTTATTAATTTTTATTATTTATTCTTTTATATTCTGTTTGGGGACCTATTTGTTCAATCTATAAAGATTACAATAAGGTTGAAATTAGTATATATTGAATCTATAAATCTTAATTATTATAATTATTATTCATATTTTGTTCTTGTTTTTTAACTTAATTTTTCTGGATGATGCAATTTCATATTTAAATTTTTTCGTTGTTACATACGATTTTTACGTAATAATTACGTATAATTGTATAGTTATTTATATTTTAATTGATTTCATTAATTAGTTAGTTACTAACTAATATTTAATTCAGAAAGTATAGAAATAAAATTCAAAAATTAAACAAAAATTTTAATATTGTTAAATTAATAATAATTTAATATAATTAAATTAAAATCATTTTTCTTATTTAAAAAAAAAAAAAAATTAATAAATTAGTTAATGTTCTTTTGATAGGACCATTCTTTTAATTTTTAATAAAATTATTTTTATAATATATTTATATCATATTACAAAAACCGCTCTGAACTTAGATTACATAATAATGATTTTATTATAAAAATAAAAAAAAAAAAAAATATATATATAAATAAAAATAAAATTAATTTCGAACTAAATGACATTATTATAATAAAAAATAAATAAAAATTAAATAAATTAAAAATAAAATTTAAATAACTAAAAAATAATAAAAACTTTTTAAAATACATAGATGTAATTAATATTTAAAATAAAACCAATTTTTTAAAATCACATTTTTTGCCGTTGTAATGATTTTGAACCAATCACAAGTTGTTTTTCATTGAATAGGTTTTTTGTGAGCAATATTTTTGATTGAGATTAAATCGATATTAAATAAATAAAAAAAAAAAAAAAAAAAAAACGTAAAATTTTAAATATATTAAAAAAAAAAATTTTTTTTTTTTTTTTTTTGTCAAATTTCATTAAAATTATATTTATAGAGTTATATACAATTATATTTAAAAATAAAAAACAAAACGTATATATACTTATGTATATTAAGAATCATATATAAACAATGTAGAAAGTTCTATAAAAATTAAAAACTCATATATACATATATATAAATATGTATATTATTATATATATTGAAAGAAAAAAAAAAAAAAAAGAAGAAAAACGGAAGTGTGTTAAGAACTATATATTAAATATAATATAATTAATAATTATATATTAAAAATGTATGTATGTATATATATATATACATTAAAAAAAAAGGAAAAGAAAAAAAAAAGAAAAACGAAATAAAAATAGTTGAGTTCAACTTTTATATATAAAAAAAAAAAAATTACATAAAATTAATGTGTATTTCATATTTATTAAAATCTTTTTTCTAAAACTCCAAAAAACGTAAAAGGGTTTGAGATATAAGTATTATATCTGTTAAAAACAATTATTTGTTTTAAATATGCTCAAAAATGGTTTCATTCTGTACCTTTTTCTTCTTTTATATGTGTACATATCTATAATGGCTTGTTTTTATTAGTTTGTAAAAGGTTTCCTTTACTTTTTAATGATGGAAGAAGTAGTGAAATAGACAGAAATTTGTTTTTGCACGAATTTTATCTTTTAACAATTTGCAATAATTTATCTTTTTCGTAACGTGTAAAGCAAAGACGCAAGTTTTTATTTTTGATTGTCTATTTCAAAAGTCGTCCATAATTACAATAATTTCATCAATTTCCTTATACAGATTGTTTTGGATAAGATTGCTAATATTTCAGAGTGTGATTCCTGAGGCTAAAACTAGAATAAAATCGAATGGGTGGAGAGGGGGGTGGGGTCTAACTATTAGTCGTTTTTAAGAATTATTAATTGTTAAATTTTAATTATTATTTAATTAAATTTGAATTATTAAATTTAACATTATTAATTGTCGCATACCTTTTGACTCATCTTATTATACAGAATCTAGATTCTTATTTGATAGGTTATTTTTTAACAATTTTTATCTGCTAAAGGATTTGTTGTCTTGGACAATTACTTCTTAAATTAGATCGAAAAATATATGAAAATTTTATATTTTTTAAAATAACAAATTTTTTTTCACTATAATTATGTATAAAATAAAATAAGAATTAAAATTTAATTATGTTCTTTATTGCATTGTGCTACATTAAGATTTTATTGAATTTTAATTGTGTATTTGATTGTGTTTTAATTGTAATGATTTGATATAAGGATATAAGGATATTTTTTTATTTTTTTTTTTTGTTATATTTCTAAATATTGATTTATTTATTGGTATTTCCTTCATCCAATGTTTGTAGGATTGTTATATAAGAAAATGCAGTTGTTATAATCTTAAAAAAAGAAAATCAATAATTTTTTTTTTAGTTTTAATTAATTTTAAACTTAACATTAGGTTTATTAATCGGAAATCTAACCACAAATTTTATTTTTCCCTTAATTTTAATTTTTAAAAGAACTGACTATTTTTTTAAGTTAATTGATTCGAAAAGTAAATCTAATGTTATTGTAAAATTAATTGAACTTACCGAACGAAATCTTTCAATGTTTATAGGAAATAACTTTGCGCCTGTAAATTGTGTTGGTTTTTTACAATTTTCCAATATTATTAAAATATCAGTTTTTATAACTTTCATATCACGATACCATGGTGCTCTTATTAATGCATCAGGAATTCTAACACTTTGTCGTGCTAATTGTTCACCAAAATAAGTGTATAGACAAAGTTCGTAAAAGGTAAGAATCAAATAATTTGCAAATGATAAAATTTCAATTATTGATCTGTTTCTTTCTTGGCTCTGAAAAATGAAAAACAATAAAATAATAAAATTTATAATTAGTTTTTTTTTTGGTTTCTGTTTTTTTTTGGCATTATGAACTTAATCTCCAAGTCACTCACTAACACTAAAAAGCAAAAATGAACTAATCCTCAAAAATATTTTTCGGATTTTTGGGATTTATTTCATATGAATTAATTTCCAAACTTTAAAAATGAACTAATCTCTGAAACAAATGAAATAACCACCTAAAAATGAACTAACCCCAAAAAAATTAAGCTACCTTTAACGCTACGATTTAAGTCCGAACAAAATTCATTACAAAATTTGTTAATTAGAAAATATTTTAAGTATTTTATTATGTAAAAAAAATAATTAGGAGAGATTTTGGTTATAAAATCAGGGTTTCATTAATTTGTTTAACGGGGATTTGAGTCTTTAATGTTAAATTATGTATGTAAAAGAAGTAATTAGAAAAGATTTTAGAGTTGGTTATAAAATCAGGGTTTTTCGAGAATCCTACTTGAAGAATTAAAATTTCTAGATAATGTAAAATTTCGTATATATACGTATAATAATTTTGTAATTTTTAAATGAACTAAAAAGGGAAATTTACTGATTTTAAATCCAACTTTAAAATCGCTCCTAAATCAGAATTTGGCAGATATTTATATGTATTTATATTAATATTATGGCTGAAAGGTAAACCCTGATTTTCTTTCCAAATATGAAACCGATGCTAATTATTTTTTTTTACAATACGAAGCATTCTTTCATAAACAAATGCGGCAACGACATGTGCTTAAAGAATAAAAAATGAAACTAAAGGTAAAAATGATGATGATGGCACACTGCGACACATTAAGAGTTTTCATATTTCATTTAAACCACATTTAATTTAGAGCCCCCTTTTTATTGTTCTAGCTAGATTAGAAAATCCAGATTATTATTTTTTCTTTAAATTTTTTTTTGCATTTGTGTGGTATATCTATATAAGTACTCACCTTCACAACAACAAATCCAAGTAAACATAATTGAAAAATAAATAAAAATATTTTTACCATTAAAACAGGATGATTAATATTTTCGAAACGTTTAAAAAGTTTTAAAATGAATATATGATGAATTACACAATTTTTTATAGCATTTTTTAATTCAATACGAAATTTTTCTGATGTTTCATAATCTATGATATCTTTGCTTTTTGAATTTAGTGTTTCAATAAGCATTGAAATTGATTCATCATTTTTTTCAATCGAATATAAATACTGTTTTGGTTCATCTTTTGTTTTATCACTTATGTCCTTTAAATTTCTGAAAAACAAAAAAAAAAAAATGTATATGTCCTTTTATAATTTGAGTGATTTGATGAGCTTTTGGAACATTACTTTAAAATTGTTGGATCAAATTTAGATTTTATAGCAGCTGTTGTAACAAAATTTTTTAAATTACAAAATAAAATATCAAATTGTCCACAAACCAAAATCACCATACTAACGTATAATCCACTTGCTAATGTATAAGAATTTGATGCTTTTAACTGAGCAAGCAATTGTGATATAAAAGCTAATGGCCAAATAATTGGTTGCTGAAATTAAATATGAAATTAAAAATGAAATTTCACTTAATTAAATAATACAAGTGTTAAAATATTTTCCTCAAATATGGCAAAATAGATTTAAATTTTCTAATTTGTAATCATCAAATATTTCGCTTTGTGTTCAAAATTAATTGCAATACGAAATCTGGCGTTTCAGAATCTCGCAACGCAAGATCTCATATTTCCAAGTAATAATCTCATGTTTAAAAAAAACTATATGGATTTTTAATCAAATGGCAGGGGAATCAAATAAATATATATTTTTTAAAGTACGTATTTTTAAAACTTGATATTTTGAAAAACGGGGTTTTGAAATACGAGATTTTGGGTCGAACGCCATAAAACTAAGGTTGAACTCAAATATAATTTTTTCCGAAACTACTCTTGAACTCCTAATTTTTGTTTGAAAAAGTGAGATTTAAGTTTAAGCTCAGTTTTATGGATTTGACTCTTGAACCCACAAGGTTTTAAGACACGAGATTATGACAAGCGAGATTTATAAAAACGAAATTTTTTAAAAGCGTGATATTTAAAGAAACGAGATTTAAATTCGCGGAATGTCGATACGCTTTCAAATATATAAATTTAAAAAAAAAAATTCTCTCTGTAAAAAGTTTTATTTATCTCTTTTCCGCAAATCGTTTTTTTTTCTATTTGTTTTCATCTTTTCATCTTTTCATTTTCATTCATTCAATTATCTAAAGTTAAATTTCATGTTAATCTAACCTCATTTGTTTTAAATTGTTATACAAAATTGCAGTACCTTTTCTTTACTAGGTATGAGACTCTTCTCTGTATTATTCGAGTAATATATGAATCTAAAGCAATGCCTTAAAATGCGTTAAAATGCCAATACTTTCTAAATTTTCCTGTTTCCGTTTCCGTTAGCAACAATTATAAATTCTTACGTATAAAAGATTAAACCCTGTTAATTTTATTAATCTAAGTGAACTTTTGGTAAGATTATCCAATTCTATCAATTAGTTTATATAGTATATAAGTAGTTGGGAAATAAAAGAGAAAGTTTTAACTTTTTGTTCTTCATATTGGTTACAATTTCATGCAAAATCCTAAAGTGTATTTCACTGCAAAGATGTGATATAGTAGTCTGCGTCTAGATCTCTGATGACCAATAGGAAAGTAGCATAACTATCCAATGTACTTTCCTGGTTCCTGGCATGTTTTGTACAACTGTTACAGCGCCCAAGAAATAAAAAATGCATTGCAACGATTTAAGTGCAAATCAGTGCAAATTATGTATTTTCCCTTATTGACGTTAATGTGTAAGTACATATTTGTATAAAAGTTTTCTACTAATGATAGAGTTTATAAAATGAGTGTTTTAAAGATTTTTTTTTCATTTATTAACGCAAAGGACCTGTTTATTATTATAAAGTATTTAAATAACAAGGAAAAGTATATAGTTGACTGTATACATTTTTGATTACCCACACGAATATAAAGTTATGCTGTCACTATAAAATTTTATTTTATATAAGTTTTCGAGATATAAAATTTTTGCTGCTCTAAAGCTACCAAATATATTTTACAAAAGTTCTTGGTATGAAACTTGACTTCTTTTCACAAAATTTCAGATACCTCTATGTTCAATAAATACTGATTTATTTTCATATAAAAACACTGAGTTATTTTCATTGTCGTAACTACTCGAACCTGACGCTCGATTTCAATAACGGAACTAAGAAACAAAGATAAAATGGTAAAAATTTCAGAATTCTCTATAGATTCATTTTTTAGAATTCGACTTAGAATTCGATTCAGATCAAGAATATATGTAACCTGAGATCTACGTTCCATAAAATATAAAAATATTTAAAAAATTTTGTATACTTACATTAACATCAAATGGATACCAAATATGAAGTCTTAAATTACCAGTAAAATATGGTTCTGCAATAGTAAATAAAATTACAGCTGATGTACCCAATGTTGACCAATAAAATAAAAAATTATCATGTTTTTTTATAGATAATTTTGAATCAACTTTTGTTATTCCTATTTCAGATTCGTTACGATAATTTTGACGTAAAAATTTTAACATTTTATATAAATCTTTTGAAACAAATTTATAATAAAGTATTTGAAGTACCGAATAAGCTAATATAAGTGAACCAGCTAATGAATCACAAAATTCATCTAAACCATCATTATAACGATAATTAATATAAGTTGCTATAAAATATAAAATTGTAAGTGTTGTTAAATTAATTGTTATAAAAATATCAAATATACGATAAATAAATTGAAATTTTTTTTCAAAATATCTTTTTGAATTTTTTAATTTAAATGGTATAACACCACTCAATTTCCAATAAGTTTCAAACATTGCAAAAACATGTTGATTTTTTTCTAAAATAATATCAGAAGTCATTTTAATTCAATCCGAAACTAAATTGAAATTTTCTTAAATTTTTCCTTTTATAGGTTCTATTCTATAACATGGGTCGGGGTTATTAAAAATTTATAATACGAATATACGATCTGATTTTTAATTTTTGTAAAAAAAAAAAAATTGATATAAAAATGCAATGATTAGTTATAAGGTTATTAAAAGTCGATTAGACATCTATTAGTGAATAATTATAGACAGTATGTCAATCAATTAATAGTTAAAATATTTAATTTTTATGAAAATATACGAGTATGACCATCATTTTTAACGTTTAATTCTATTCCTATAGCTTAAAACAGGAAAAAGAAAGATGTAAATGAATATTAGGGTAAGCATGCCAATAATTGAGAAAAGAAATCCTTAAATTAGAGTAAGAATAGTAATCTTTGTTACGGAGAAAGTGGGTTAATAACAAGTAAATGTAACAGTAAGTCGATGCAACCGACTTATTAATACCCTACACCTGAATAATTCGAATTAAATTAAAAATCCATAAGTGTTTTTGGCAGCTGCTTGAACTTCTTCCCTTTTCTGTCTTATTCAACTCGAATTTCAAGAACGTAAAAGAGGCATCCGCTTGGGATATGCTTGACACCCTTGTATAAAATTTTAAGTTTCTATCTTAATTATTTTCGAAGATTGGTAGTCCTTGGGAGGTTTGTGTCAGCTACCCGAATTGCCACTCCAATTCGTCGAATCCATCTCAGGAACATAAAGAAAACTTGCCAGAACACCATTCTATTAAATTTAAGGGTTCTACTTTTGTTGGTTTTGGAGATATGCTCGTTGCTCTTGTGCTCGTCCGGAAGTTTCCAAAATACGAACCCATGGTTCAAATTCTTTCAAATGTCAGTTTCCAATTTTACAGAAAAGGAAACATAACAGAACACCTTTGTACTAAAAATAAAAGTTCTATCTTTGTTGGTTGTAGAGATATACTCGTTTGCTCTGGGGCTCGTCCGGAAGCTTCCAAGATTTGAACCCATGGACCAAATCCTCACAAATTTCAGAAACATAAATCAAACATGAAGGAACACCATTCTGCCTAATTTAAAGGTTATATCTTTGTTGCATTTGGAGATAATATCATTTGCTCTGAGGCTCGTTCGGAAGCTTTCAAAATCCGAACCCAAGGTCCAAATCCTCTCAAATTTCAGAGGCCTAAATCATACATGAAAGAACACCATTCTGCCAAAACTAAAGGTTATATCTTTAATTTGTTGTTTTTGGAGATAATCTCATTTGCTCTGGGGCTCGTTCGGAAGCTTCCAAAATCTAAACCCATGGACCACATCCTCTTAAATTTTAGAGACATAAATCAAACTGGAAGAAACATCATTATAAAAAATTTAAAGGTTCTATCTTTATTGGTTTTGGAGATAATCACATTTGCTCTGATGCTCGTTCGGAAGCTTCCAAAACCCAAACCCATGGACCAAATCCTCTTAAATTTCAGAGACATAAATCGAACGGGAAGAAACATCATTGTACAAAATTTGAAGGTTCTATCTTTGTTGCTTTTGGAGATAATCTCGTTTGCTCCGGAATCATTCGGAAGCTTCCAGAATCCGAACCCATGGACGGATTTTGTCCAGATTCGAACTTAGCCTTTCTTTCGTAATTAGTAACCTACTATATAAATTTCATCAAGATAGCATCATTATTTTTTGAGTTATCGTGCGTACGGACGGACGGACGGACGGACGGACATCGCTAAATCGACTCCGGTGGTGATCCTGATTCAGAATATATATACATGTCTATACCTAACTCGCTTCCTTTTGGTGGTTACAGACACCATACCAAAGTTAATATACCCTATACTTTAGGTGTAGGGTATAATAAACAGTCTTAACAAATTTATTAATTTTATTGGACCTAAATAATTTAATTTAAATGAAAACAAGTATCTCTTGCATTGACACAATCTTTATTACGGTTTATTACTTACCACTCTCTTTTTGTTGTCATAAATGTAATTTAAAGATTTTTCATGGGAACGAAGTTTTTAACTTGTGTGTATTTGACTTGATCCTTTATAAAAGATGCAGGATTATTGTATTCAAAATGATTTTCACTACCCAAAGCCACCGTAGAATTTCTACTGTTTCAATTGCAGTTACTTTACCTTTTCGTTAAGTTTATGGTGTACCTACATAACATTATTAGTATATAAATATTATAATAAAAACCATTTAGTTTAAATGGTAATAAAAGTATACCAAGCAGTTTTTGTTAAAGTTTTCTAGGTTAAATTAATTTTAAAATTGATTTTTATTTTGTTTTTACAAGACAGAGCAGTTGCTTTAGGTAATATTGAATTTCAATTAACCAAAATCACTCCAAGAATAAATGACAGTTTATAAATAAAAATAAAAAGAAAAAAAATATGCACAATTTTCATTTACTTTCGATTACTATTTAAGGATATTCTTCTGATCCTTTAATCGTTTATATAGTAAATATGCATTCATATAAATAAGTAATTTAAACATTAATTACCCATTAAGTGTTTGTATGTTGTAGTGGAAAGAATTCGGGATCTGAAAAAGAGAGTTGTAATTGGTTGTAATAAACAAAACCAGTTGAGTCCATATTAGTCTTTTTTTATACCCTACACTTAAAGTATAGGGTATATTAACTTTGGTATGGTGTTTATAACCAGCAAAAGGAAGCGAGTTAGATATGGACATGTATATATATTCTGAATCAGGATCACCTCCTGAGTCGATTTAACGATGTCCGTCCGCCCGTTCGTACGCACGATAACTCAAAAAATAATTATGCTATTTTGATGAAATTTATACTGTAGGTTAACAATGACTAAAATAAGGCGGGGATTGCAAATGCGCGAAATCGTACAATGGGTTCGGGTACCTCCCATACAACTCTCAAAACCGAACAAGCATATCTTCGAAATTAATAAAGATATAGAAACTGCAAATTTCATACGAGGGTCTTGTTTCCTGAATCCCTGATTTCCCTAAAATTTCAGATGAGTTGGAATGGTTGTTCGGGCATCTGCCACACAACTCCCAAGACCAAACAAGCATATCTTCGAAATTAATAAATATAAAAACTTGAAATTTGATATAAGAGTGTTCTTCCCTGTTCTGATGATGTCTCTAAATAATATAAATTGGGGTGGTGTTCCCCGTGCCTTCACACAGACCTGACAAGCATATTTTCGAATTTAATAAAGATAAAAATCTGAAATTTTGTACAAAGGTTGTAAAAGCATTTATTTTTTTAGCTTAGGTATATTAAATACCTAACTAAAATAACTTATGGATTTTTAATTTAATTTGAATTTTTTAGTTTAGGGTATAAATAAGTCGGTTGCATCGACTTACTGTTACTTTTACTTGTTTTAAATATTGTTTCTTATTTATATTGATTTTGGTAGCCTGTTGAATTCATATATTTTTTATTTTTTTTGCACCAGCTATTTATAAATTACTCCTCTGTTCTATCACCAATTTTTGATTTTACGTTTAGAGCGTTTAATCTATTCCAAGTAATCATAAATAAATAAACAAAAAAAAAACTATTCTAATGAATTAAAAATAACAAAAAATATCTCTAATGTTGTCAAATGTTGTCATTGTTGATTTTTGAAATAAGTAATGGTAAGTTTGTACACACGTATATGCAATGCAAGTAAATAAAAATAAAGCCAGCAAATAAAAAATAACGAAAAATAACTAAAACTAAAAGATTTATGAGTTGACTAAACTTTATGTTGTCATTTGTAGATATATGTATGGTGGCATAAAGAGAATACTGTAGATTTTGAAAGTGGGTATATATTTTATGAACTTATGAACTATGATTCAATCTCGGTTGAAATCGAGGATTAATCTCCAAACTTCTCACGTAATTTTGCCATTTACTTTAAAAAAAATACAGTTTTCAATAATTCCAGCATATGCCATAACTATCAATAAGTTTCATGTCGTGAACAAGGTCCATTATTAAATTGTAGACAGGTTCTGACGGTAAAATCAGGACCTAAACAATTGGTTTATTTTTAAAAAATAGAAGAGATTAAAAAATTATATGTAAAAAATAGTTATTTTTATACCAATAAAAAATTTTATCAAAAATATTATGTAAAAGTTAAAGAAGTATGTACTAATAATTTTAATTATATTTAAAAAAAAACCCCTGGTGATGTCCTTTCATCAGGTAATATACTATATATTTACCTTATATATTTGGTAACAAGGGGAAATTTTTAAGTAAAATTATGTTTTCAGTAATTTTCTTTCTAATTGAACATGAACTGGATAGTTAGCCCGTACTTGCTCGATTAATAAGTCACATGCCAACGTTACTTCAAAAAGAAAAGGCGAAAGATTTATTCGACAATTGAAGAGAAGCCAGAGTTTCAAAAAAAAAAACTGTTTATGTTAAGTTTAAACATAAATTGCATACTTTTAGGCTGTGCTACTATTATTATTATTATTATGAAAAGAAACAAGTGATAAAATAAGAAAAGTATGTATCTATGTTGTATCTATGTATTATGTTGAATGTAGATATAGATTTAAAACGTTTCATTAAGTTTTTGAATAATTTAACTCTTTTATGTGGATGTTGTTGGCAAATTTAACATATGATTGAAATTATCATCTATAAATCATTTATGCTCTATAAATTCGAACAAATTGATGCAAACATTATAATAAAAAAATTTGAAAATAAAAAGTATTTAAGTTATGTTTTCTTTTTTAGGTAATCTTTTAAGAAGTTGAAATTTTAAAGTGTTTTTTGTATTTCTTCCAGCTTTTTTGTTTTTTTTTTTTTTTAAATTAGATACTTCTGTTTTAATCTTGAATGCTAATTTTGGTTTTTTTTTTTTTTTACGAATGACGATGAAAAATATCGAAACTCACAAAGGAACTGTATTAGGTTCCTCTGCGTAGTGTTGGACTAACTAAAACAACTCTAGCTAACTAAAATCACCCTTTTTAAAATTAAACTTTAGGATGGTTCCTTTAATACATACATCCATATTCTGAGAGACGCAGGTTATGATGAATATCACTGAAGTGATGATTTTCTATTCTGAGAAACCGTAGACGTGAAAAAATCATGTGTGACAATTCTGAGAGATTTTCAATACGAAGTGATAACGATTTTTCTTCACTTCAAAATTTCAAGCGAAGAGGATAACTTTAAAGGTTTTGCGGTTTTATTTTAAGTTTTGCCGTTTTTTTTTTAAGTTTTATTAAATAACTACCATTAAGAGATGAAGAAGAATGGTTTAAGGTATATTTTTTTAATATAAAATTTTTAATGAACATTTTTACATCTTTAAAAATGCATAATTATCATTCTTTTAAAAATTACCATACCATTTTAAACTCTTTTTAAAACTGCAATTTGTAACTAAAACTAAAATGTATATATTATTTAAATATATACTTAAATACATATACATATATAAATACATACATTAATTCATTTTAGTTTCAACTTAGTTACCTGAAAAAAAATGGTACAGTTTTTAAAAGAATAATAACTACTTTAGTACAGTTTTATAAAAAAGTAAATGATTTTAAAACAAAACCTTTATTTTTTTTTTATTTTACTATTTAACTCAATCTTACTTCACTTTAAACCTTCACTAAGTACTAATAAACATGTTTTGAATGTAAATGTAAGTAAATGTTACCAACATAAAAAAAATTTTCATTATGAGTCAGAAATGCCATACGTGATACATTTGACGTGAAAGTTACGTGACACATTTCGTCATCGCTGAAATGATGAGTATCTCAGAATGTGGGTGATAGTGATATAATGTACAGTTTGATGGTTTTGGGGAAAAGATTGAGGGAAGCTGGATTACTTGGAAAATTGGGTTTGGGATAATTAACATTATGAAGGATAAAGGAAGGAGAGTTATTTTGAAGAAGGATGTTAGGATGTTAGTTTTTTTTAAATTTCGTTATTGTACAACTTTTGGGATTACATATGCAGCATAATGTTCTACAAAAGCGACGTGTGCATGACAAAGGTATTTGTTGTGTTGTGTTACGCCATATTGACACTCCAACGTATTTACATGTATTTTTTTGTAATTCTTCATTTATTTATTTCGTATTTCTATGTTTGTATTTATTTAATTAACTATTCTAACCTTCTTAAAAAAATATCTGCATAAAAAAAAAAAAATCAATAAACAGAATAAATCTATAATAATATTTTCGTTCATTTTTCATTAGAGCAGTGGTGCATTATTTAGAATACATATCCGTACCCTATTGCCATTTATTTGATATATGATTTTTCTTCAAATTGATGATTAATAAATCGTGATAAATAATAAAAGTAAAGAACACTACAGAATGACAAATGGAAAAGAAAATTTATAGCAAGGATTAATATTTCATATAAAAAATAAAAATATTTTTTTTTTTTTTTAATTTTCACATTTATTTCAAAGGAATACAAAATTTATGTATAAATAATTCTTTTAAAGAACTAACGTTTTAATAAATAATTGTTTTCCTAAATAAATTTTAAATTTTTTTTTTTTTTTTTGCCTGATCAATGTTGCAGAATCATTAATTTAGACATTGTTTAATTTTTTGGGCGGAAAAAAAAAAATGTTAAATGAGCTAAATGTGCTGATTACAAAATGTGCTAAATGTAATTTTGAAAATTTGATTTTGAAATAAAATTTTGTGAAATGTTTTTTTTCTTTTTTTTTTTTTTTGAGTATTTACAGTAATTTTAAAGTAAATAAAAATAATTGATTAAAATGAATTATAATTATAAAAAAAAAAAAAATATAAAATTAATATAATATAGTTTTTTTTTTTTGTCAATAAAAAAATAAAAAGTACTAAAGTCCACTTTAATATAAAATAGTTATAAAAATTATTATAAAGTATTAGAATAAAATAAAATAAAATAAAATAAAAAAAAAAAAAAAATTTAAACAAAATTTTTCCTTAAAACACATAAAAAATATAAAATAAACGCATTTATAACTTTAAAGTAAAGATGAAATTTTTCTTTTAGAAAAAAAAAATATATATATATTATATTTATATCAAAATATATTCTAATCAATTGATAATTGTCTGAATGTACCCTCCATACCAAAAAGATCATCAGTTGTTTTTGGTGCACCAGGTCTTAATGTTTCATTTGCTTTTGATGCTTCTTGTTCTGTAAACCATGGTGTATAATCTTCTAATTTTTGACGCCATTCTTTTGATATATCAAGAATACCACCAGCTTCACCACCATATTCAGTTGGTAATAATTTTTTTGGTACCATTTTATATAAACTTTCCAAATTTGTATGTAAATGAATACGATTACGAATTTTTTCTTTTAAAAATGGTTTAACAAAATTTAAGATTGTATCAACTAATGGTGATACATTAATAACATGAACTTCTTTTAATTTAACTGGATATGCTTCTTGTACACAAATTAAAAATTTTTTAACAACAGCTGGTGAAAATTTAGCAAAATGTGCTGGTGTTGCAACAGCTGCATCTAATATATATATATCACCGGCAATACCAACACTTTCTTCAGCTAAACGTATATCACCGACCATAAGTGCTACTTTCATAGCATCATTTACTTGATGTGGTTGAAATTCATGATCAATAGCACGAATTAATGTGACACGTCGTCCATTTGATGTTAAACCAGGTAATGGTGGTCCATGTCTAAAAAAAAAAAAAAAAAAAAAAAAAAAATCAAATATTATATATTTAATTTATTATTTTAAAATCATTTAAATAATAAGTATACACATATTGTATAATTACTTACACATATTCGCAGACCAATTGTAATTCAGGACGTTTAATATCACGATTAGCAAAAAATTCTGGTACAGCATTTCTCATTGTATAGTACATATCAAGTTTTCTTTTACATTTTTCTAAACTGAATTTACAACCACGTAAGAAAGTTCTTAAACGTGCATCATCCATATCTTTTGGTAAATGGGGTTGTGTTTCTAACCATTCACGAATTAATTTTACATCTCTTTCAATATCTTCAGCACTTTCTGGTTCACGAAGTTCTTCACGAATTGAAACACGCATTTCTGGAGTTGGTTGTACAAGAGTCATCTGGAAATTTTAAAACAAAAATTTATAAATTATATTATGTACATATATGTTGGGGGTTTCTTTTTATAATGAATTAAATTTAAATCGAAAATTTCATAAAGGCTAAAAGGTTTATTAACTACACTCTACAGAAGTTGAAAAGATAAAAATTAAAATATAATATGAGAGAATAGAAATTAGTTAAAGAAGAACGAACACGATCGAAATTAAGAACATTATAGTAAAATATTTTATACTTAAAAAGTTCTGTATTAGCTTGATGCACGGTACAACAGTAAATGAACATACAAATCTTATTAGTCTTTTATGGTAAATAGTAATCAATGTTTAGAAAGAAAAGGGAGACTGTGGTAAGTCTTTAAACTAATTTTTTAATTACAAAATTACAGAAGTTAAACATCTAAGCTAGATATTATATAATATCTGGCTAATTATCTATAAATTCAAAGTTGTAATCTTTTTTTTATTTAAATTTATAACCAGTTAATAGTACTTTGAAAATTGTTACATTGGATGTCATCAATTATTTAGAGGTTCTAATAATTTAACAGTTATTTAACAGCTCTAAATAAATATTTTTATTAATTTAACATAGGAGATGTGGTTTTAATGAGTAAAAATCATATTAACATTTTTTAATATCTTTTGAAAATTATCACTTCTTTTATAAAAGAATTACGAAAGACAAACAACATTTCCTAACTGTTTCCTAATATTTTTAACTTTAAATAATAGTGAAATAGTGAAAAAATCAATCCGTATATTTAAAATCAATATCAGCTATTCATAAATTATATATTTTAATTTTGTGAATTTCCGGTTTTCATTATAAGTTATTGAACCAATATGAAAATGAATCAAACCTTGAATCAAAATATATTATTACATACATTTATATGGCTATATAATAAAATATATATACATATATTTTTTATTTTTTTTTATATAAAATTTTTATAAATAAATTTCATAACTATACACAGTAATTTACTGCTCATTTTTATTATACTGTTATAAATCTTTAATTTAATTCATGTACCTATTATCAAAGAGTAAAAATTTTTTTTTTAAAGTTAATTGATTCACTAAAAAATTTATTAGCTCTTTCATAGTTTTATACATTTATGATCATCTGCAATAACTTTTGAACAGGCCTTGATCTAAACAATTTAAAATTATGTAATTTTTTTTTTTTTTGTTTATTGCTCAAAAAATAAATTTTTTTTTTTTTTAAATTTACTTTAAAATCTGTATTTTATTTTCTGTTATGATGATTACAGATGTACCTGTAACCTTATTAAATTTAACAGATGTAATTAAAATAAAAGAAAAAACTGATACAATAATAAGAAATTTCTTAATTATATTTTTTTTTGTTGAATTTGTCGTTTTTAAGTTAAAAAATATAAAAATTTTGTCATTGGGGTTCAGTGAAATTATAAAAAGCAAAAAAAAAAAAATATACTAGTTTAATTTTATATCGGATTGTTTTTTTTGTTTTTATATATTTTTTTTAATCAATGGTTTTCTTCTTCCCAAATAGTAAAACATAGATAAACATAAGATAAAACCAGTATTAGTCATCATCATCTAATATAATCTTAAAATACAGATTTAATACGATTTGCTTTGTTTTGGTTTTCAAATAACATTCAACGTATACGAATACAAAAGTTACTTACTATAATTTTTCTATTTTTTTATTAAGTAATGTCAAAATATTATGTAACAATCAGGTAACATTTATTTCAATACATTCAGCATGTTAATATCAACAATCAGTATTTAATAAGAAACAAGAAATATTTTTATTGTCTTTATTTTAAATTAATACATTATCATCATAAATGTTACGTTACAAAGTCTTTTAATAAAAGATGTGATAGACAAGTGCATCATATTGTATAAAATGTAGACTATTGAATGAATGCAACAATATTTTTTTTTTTATAGTTAAAAATCTTTTTGTTGTATTAATTTTCGGAACATACTTAACTAATTAAATCTTTGCCAACAAACAAAACAAAAAAAAAAAAAAAAACTTGCGTTTGACCGGTTTTTTCTTTCTTTAACTTTTAATGGTTTGTCTTTTAAATGATGAACAACAAAAACAACAACAAACAAAATACAGCAATAATGAACAAAAAATTAATTTTCTAGTAACAAAAAAAAACCAAAAAAAAAAAAAAATTTGCCAACATATTTTAATTGGTGAATGGATGATGGAAGGTAAACAAAAAAAAAAAAATAAAATAAATTGTTGTCTTTAGATTACAACATTTTATTTTAATACACGGCAGCAAAACACAACAAAATTTTTACTAATCTAGGTCAAGTCGGAAAAACTTGATTTTTACTTTCACTTACAAATTAAAATACGTTTGTAATACGTACACTACTACTGTTATATATTATGAAATGTAAAATTTATTTTGTTAAACTGTTATACCGCATTGGAAAATTAAATAAATAAAATTGATGTATAATGTAAAAGTGATTCCTTTTTTTTACAATATATAAGAAATTATTAACCAGTTATGGTGTATTCCTTTAATAATTAAAATGGGTCCTTGAATTTTAAAGAAGGTTTTAAAGAAAATTACTTTAAGGAATATGTTTTTTTTTTTTTTTAATTCAAAATTTTTCATTACTATTAAAAAGTTGTGTTTTGATTAATTATTTTTTATTTCGAGGTTAAAAAAGGTTTGTTTTATTTCGAGGTTAATTTTTGAATTTTTATTGTGAGAATTTGTTGTATAATATTTGCATGTAAGAGATCAAAAGCATTAATTAATTGCGGAAATATAATAAATGATTTAAATATACTTTAATGAAAAATATCTCAAAAAAGTTCACCTTTAAATATAATATATTTTTATCATGGTCAATAACATTATTTTATTACTAATTTTTCATGTATTCGCATCATGCCAAAGTCAAAATATGTATATTGAAGGTTTAAGTTGTCCAAACAAGAGACTTGTGAAGACATCAGTTTAAGTTAAATTTGGTTAAGTGGTTAAGATTTGGTATTATCTTGAGTATCTTAAAAAAAATGTTTTGGTAGGTAGCTTTTTTTTGTTCCTTTATTGTATGGGAAAATTAATCGTAAAAAAAAGGTAATACTACATCATTATTAGTTAATTAATAAGCTAAGGTTTTGTAGTTGAACTCTAATATTCAAAGTTTGTAAATAACATTTTACAATTACATCAAACTAAACTTGTTAAAAAAAAACAGAATTAGTGGAAAATTTTATATTTGAAATAAACCTAAAATGAATGTATTTGAATACAAGTTCAAATTGTGCAAGTTGGATTTTGTGCTCAAACACATTTGTAATATTTGGTTAATTTTAATTCAAAAATTATATGTTTAATTTCTTGCAATTCAATGGATACATATATAATTATTTTTGTGCTTATAAATTCAATGTAAATATTACATAAAGTAAATAGAAACAAAAACATTTAAAAAAGTTTCTCGTTTAAGTCTTTTGTATTTTCATTAAAGTTTTTTAATTTTTTTAATTTTATGATCTTAATTTTTTTTTTTGGTTTTTTTTTTAAAGTTAGTTTTTTTTTTACCGCTAATAGTTGTTTTACCTGAATTACTTGATTATTACAATATAAAATAAAAAACAAAAATTATTTCGATTCTTTTTTAATGCGTTTACAATTTTTTACGGTTAATGTAGCATAAAGTTAATTAAAAATATATAATATTATTATTTACGTATGGCACACAGATATGTTACACATAGACATTTCGGTTGTAAGAAAATTAGAAGCAATCTATTTGATAAGGAAATAAATTTTATGGTTATATTTTCTAATTTTCTGCTTTCAAATTGAAATTTTTTTTTCAATTACAATATTCAAAATAAATGAAATTGTGAAATTGAAATTTTACATACTATTTATATTTTGTATTTACACCTGAATTGTTTTAATTTTTTGACAATAATTTTAAAATGAAAAGATGGAAAATTGTACAAAAAGAAATAAGGTCAAGTTAAAATTAAAAATGAAATTTTTTTTTTGTCTTTCTAAGAATTTTCAATAAAAAACCAAAGTTTATAAAGAATTTTTGTCTACAATAAAGTTATTTTTCTGCTCAATATTTACCTTAAAGGTATTAAAAAATTCAATAATTACATTATAACTGTTTAAAGTTTTAGTTTTGTTTTATTTTCTTTCTTTAGATATGTTTTTGAAATAATTATGAAAATTATGAAATACTGTACGTATATATAAAATATGAAAATTGAAACTAAGATGATTATATTAAGTATAAGAATATTCTATTTAAAAATAATGCAATCATTTTAATACATTTAAATCTTTAAAATATTATTTAAAAAATCAAAACTATTAACAGATATTTTTTTTTTGAAATAAATTTTCGATAATACATTAATGGTAAAATTAAGATTTTTCTCATTTTAAATTTATTTTTCAGTTTAATGCACAATTTATTTTTAAATTTTGACTAGGTATAGATTTAAATGTTTATGATATTTAATGTGTAAACAATTTTTATTACATTATTGAAAATGTATCGTTAAATATTGTAAATTAAAAGGTAAATTAGATAGTTTAAATTTAATTATATTAATTAGTTTTAAAGTTTTCATCTGAATGATTTTCTTTATTCACACAATTAAAATTTAACGGTAATATTTCGATTTAGATTATTATTTGGATGATAATTTCCAAATCACTAATTCATAGTATATAGTTAAAGTATAGTTCATATTTCTTATAGTACAATTAATGTTAATCAAAGTATATTTAAGATGAAAAGAAAATGAATTGTATAGATATTGCATTGAAACCATTTTTTACGATAATAGTTTATTTTTAATTATAAATAGGTGTATTCAGATGGAAAATAATTTGCACAAAATTGACTAAATGATTTAAGGTGTACTATTATTATTATTATACATAATAATATGTTTTACAAAGGCTATAGATTAATGAAATTTTGTAAGTAAGTGCAAATATAGTGGTTCGAGAGGATAATGCTGCCTTTAACTATTTTTTTTTAAATTTAAGTCGGTTAAAGATACTTTGTCTGTCAGACGCAGATAAATTTTGAACTTAATATTTACGTATAAAATATAACAATTATGTAGTTTCGGATAATTTTTTTTTTTATTTTTAAATGTTTTAGGTATTAAATAAAATAAATGAAATGATTTTAAAAAAAAATGAGAATTGCTTACAGTATCACTATATAAGTATGTGTTTACGGTTCATAATATTGAAAAAACTAAAATATTTGAATACAAAATCCTTTTAATCTTTTTCTTATGAAACAAAAATTCATAAATATAAATTTTAATATTTATTGTATACATATACACCTATATATAAATGATTTAAAGTGAAATAATTTTGTTATTTCATAAAAGTTGCTACAAAATATATATAAATTGATTTAATTAGCAAATAAATTAACTTATAAAAATTAAAATTTATAATATTTTAAATAAAAATTATAACGAAATCGTTTTCTTTTTACTATCGTCATTAAAAAGCTTTATTTAATTTTTTTTTTTATCTTTTATTGTTGTTTATTTGATGATTGAAAAATATCTTTTAGATATTATTATAAAGTATTTTTATAATTTGGTAAAATGGAATTTTTTTTTTTTTTTTTCAAATTTAACCTAATAACACCGGATATTATAAAATGAATTTTGATCTTTTACAGTCACCTATATATAATACGATATTCGATTTACGTCATTAGAATTTAATGTAACAATTTTACATCTGTATTCATATTACCAATATGAATGATTTGATTTTTTTTTTTTGTACCGAGTCTTAATTGGAACTCTATATACAGGTTAGACTGTTAGACAGTCTTGTTTATATATATTTTGTTATATATATAGTTAATTTAAATAACCCTTTATCTTTAAAAATTTTTTTTTTTGTAGTTGTACAGTATAATGAAAATTAAAAGTTTTGGTTATACGGAGTTTCAGCAATAAAATTTATTGCTTAAAAAAAAAAAAAATATAGATATGAATGGTGTTTATTTTTTAAGAAACTTTTTGCATATATTTTAGATTTTAATTATTTATTAAATTTAAATATTTTATAGTATTTATTAGTTTGTCAAATCTATTGTTCTCTTTGTCATATCATTTTTTTTTCTCAAGTTTTAACTTTGTGAAATCACAATACAAATTCTCTTAAAAATCTTTTTTTTTTTCCTCAAAGTTCGATTACCGATTACTTGCAATTTCAAATAACCTTCCCAACTGGACGTAATCTATGAATAAAATTTTCTAAAGAAATGAAATATTTAATTATACATTTTAATTTTAAATTAAATTAATTGGCTTTATTTTTTTATTTTTTTTTGAAATTGAACTTTAGATTTGAACATTTTCAAAAATTTTGTATTTTAGTGCTATAAAAGTAAGAGAGTAAAAAAAAAAAAAATATTTAATCTGATCAATTAATTGAATTGCGTAAACGTTTATAATTTTTAATTGAAAATAATAATTGTAACTAATTGTTATTTGTTTTTTTTTTTTTGCTTTTAAATAAAATTCACGTTGTTTAGAAAAAAATTTCAAATTATAATAAATAACAAAATATTAAAATTTAAGAAATAATTTCAATCTTATATTATTTCCGGTATTTTGAATTATTATTTATGTAATTTTTATATCGAAAGAAAATATTTTATTTTTTAATGAAACCTAGTATTTAATAATATAATGATCTATTTTAATTGTTTAATTTGTTTAACATTTGGTATCTTGTGATTTTTCAGTAATTTTATATATATATATGTATATATATGTATATATTTTTTTTCTGTAAAACTGGTTTACTATTTAACATTCAATTTTCATGTATAGTAAAAGTTAAATTGATTCATAATTTTAAAAATAATTTTTGAATCATATCTTTTTAAAATTTATTTAAATGAATCTTTTAAATATTTTTTATATAATGTAGTTTTAAATTATTTTATTGAACGATTAAATATAGGTATATTGTTCATCATTTTTTTAAAATATTTAATTAAATAAAAATTTTTTGTTTTTTTTTTTTTTGTTCATTTTGATTCATTTTAAATAGTTTTTTTTTTTTTTTTTTTTTGAAAACCGGAAATACAAGACTAAAATTTTAATTTAATATCATTGAATCAGATAACAAGTTTTTAATAATGAAAAATACTTCCGGATTATAATTTTTGTTAAAAATATGATAAGAATTGTTTAATATTTTACATTTTATTCAAGGATTTACTTTCATTTTTTTTTTTTTCTTTTATTAAAGTTAATAAATCAAAAATAAAATAAAATATAATATATATATATATATGTATATATATGTATATAGATTATTATATAATAAAGTTTAGAAATCAAGAAACGAAAATTTTGTATAAGAAAAAAAAAAATTAAATTTTGAATGCCTTCTTCAATAACTTGTACAAGACATCTGCAATTTAAGTTTCTTGTTATAAACTTAAAAAGAAAAATAATTGAAATTCTTTTTATACTTCTTACAAATACTGAGATACATTTTTTAGTTTGGTATTTTTTTTGCATTTCTTTTAGTGCATTTCTCCGCCACATAAATGTGAACAGGAAATTACACAGCCTTTCCTTTACAGGCGTGGCTGTAAATGTTGTAAGGGAGAATAACTCTTACGACGTGTGTGGGATTCGAACCCACACTCCCTCGGTGTTTACAGCGTATTTTATACGCTCTTACCCACTAGGCCACCGAGACCCCATGTTTAGTATTGTAATCGGATATTCTATAAGAAAATTCTTTATAAAAATTGAAAAATTCTTTTTTTATTTTTTTAAAATACAATAAGAAAAGTTGAATCTTATATTTATTCAGTAATTGAGATGTTGTTTTCATGCTCTTAAAGTACATTCCTTCATCCATTCAAACCTTCATTAAATGAAATTCATGATTTTTTTTTTTTTTTAAATTACCTTCATTACTTTTGTAATTTTTTTTCGGATATTTTAATTAAAATTCATTATGATAAAAAATTTATTTTTGAAATAATTATATGGTATTACCATTAATAGTAGAAATGTTTTTAAAATTTCAAAAATAATTTAAATTATAAAGTACAGCTTGCTATCAATTATGATGACTTCAAAAAAACGAATTTCCTCTTCTTTTTACACAATCATAGATTTAAGTTTAATTTAAATATATGATATGTTAAAAAATTGTGACTATTTCGAAAAAAAAAAGTCTTTGAACTTTAAATTTAAGACACAATAATTATTATTTTTTTTTTTTTGAAACGTTTTGCCTTCATATAATATAAGTCTTTATTTCATATTAAACAGGAATCTCGTTTTTTTATAATTAATTAGTATTTTGTGAATGAACATCATAAATATACAGGCTTGAATGGTCTTCGAAAACTATACTCGCCATTAAATGACAAAAATTTTGATTAGCTTTAACTCCAAAAAATAACCAAATATATATTAAATTTAGTGCTTGAACAACAGATCGTAATACTATAGTCATAATAAAGGAATATTTTAAAACTTGTTCCATAATTTCTTGAGATTATATGAGATACATTTAAAAATATCTGAAATAAAACATAGCATAGTACCGTAAAACATAGTATAGTATCGATAATACGGTTTAAAGAATTTTGTAACGATGGATATTCTCTTTGTAGAATTTAAGGCATACCTGATAATGGTGTTATATTTTAAAATGATAATGGTGTTATATAACATAACACCTACAATATAACATTAAACATAATTTTTGTATTTTAAATAAAGAAATTATCATATTGGTTCAAAATTACTTTGAGGTTAATTGTTTATACAGATTGCATTGATTGTCACATACAATATATCAAACTTAAAATTTATGCTATAAAATCCTTGTTTCACACAAAAAAAAAAAATAAATAAAATATAGGACAAATATTTTTTATATATAACCAAAAATGACTGGCTATAGAAAATAATTTAAAACGACTTCAATAATATGCCTAAATTATACAAAAACGTGTAGAAAAAAATATATTAGGAAATTTGAATAAATAAAAAATGGTCTAGGAACTTGTTAAATTACGGTTGTTTCGCAATAAATTATTATAAAATGCGTCATCTAAACCGGATGGTATTTGTTTCTTTTTTTTTTTTTGTTCTATTCAAAATAAATCACTAGTAAAAGTTTTACAATTTAAAATATTTAATAAAAACTTTTTATAGAAATAAAATTTAATTTACAAAAAAAAAAATTTTAGTTTTTGTTCTTATTAACATGACATGAGTTTCATCAATTCATTCAATGAAATCAGAACAGGTTCAACTGGTACAATTAAATAAAAATGAAAAGTACAAAAGAGAAAAAAAAAAAAAAAACCTAAATATTTATATAGCAAAACTTTTGCTGATTCTTAAAAAAATTTTTTTTTTTTTTTTTTAAATTGAATTAAACAAAGTAAGTAAAGTAGATATAAAAATATCTTTAAGTTGTATCTTTGTGTAAAATTGAAATTATTGAATAAATTATTAAATCCTGTTCCAAAAATAATTTTTATTATTTAGATATGAAAGAATTTCTTTGTTTTTATTATTTTATATTTTAAAAATATTACTGATGATTATACACAGTTTAGACAAAATGACTGGAAAAAATTAAAATACATATTTCAAAAAAAAAAAAATAAAAATAAATTTATTATGAGCCAATCTTAGTTTTATTCTAAGTTCTGGGTCACTCCAACTGATTAAAATGTATAAAAATTTGAATATAAAAATTGTTGCAAAACAAAAGATTTCAATGCACGCAAAATTTTTTAAAAGTTATATTAGAAACTACTTAGCAACTTTATAAGACGATTTTATTGAGAAACACTTTGAAAGTTTTTTTTTTTAGATAAAATGGGGATAAAATTTTTACATACAAGAATATACTTCCCTTATATGACTTGAACAGATCTTTCGAGTATTGTGTGAATGTTTGACTCTTGCTCGAAGAAGAAGAAAATTTCCGGAGAAATTCTTCTTATATAATCTTTTCGATTTGTCAGAGATGAACTTAATAAATGTACGCTCTATTGTAAGTTCCCAAATGGTTTAATTAAGTACAATACCTTTCTGCCTATCTATCTATGAGATTCGCAGTTTTTCTTATAAATTCATTTTTTTTTATAGGTGCTTAATATCTATAAATGTGTTTTATTTGAACTGTTTGATCTGTTTAGAATATTAGAAGGGGTCAGAAGCAAAAGGGTACAAGTGAAATTTTTGAAAAGAATGAAATAAGTGTAAATTTTGAATATTTATATTTAAAAAGTATTATATTCGAAGAAATTGCACTTGTACCCTTTTGCTTCTGACCCCTTCTAAATTTCCAAACTTAATTAAATGTTTGACCCCTTCTAAATGCCGAGCCTGTATCAAGAATATTGTTACAGATATAGTGAAGTTTTACAATTTTTCTAAAGGAGAACAAAATGTAAAATCTAACAGATGATTTCTGTGTTAAAAGAATAAGCTTTACTTTAAATAAAATGAAAAATTTTAATGAAAAATAAACAGAAAAAATTTCAACAAGTTGTTTTATTTATATTCTATAGAAACTGTAAAAAAAAATATAGCTGTAAGCATTTAAAATCTATTTTTTAAATTTTTTTTTGTAAAAAATTCATTAAATTCAATTCAATTTAATAATCAAGTTCAAAAGTTCAATCTAATGATCAAAAGATCATATTAACATAACAGTAATTATCATTACTATGTTAAATTCAATATAATATATACATATATAACTGTCATTCTTTACTAATTAATAGTTAATTAATTATTATAACTTTCTAAATGTTATGTTTCTTTTGTAAACAATTATGTATTCAAACAAGAATATTAAATTTCTAAAATTTTCACGGTCAAGGTTGAATAATAATTTTCGTGTTGACGTTCAAAAAAACCCAAAAAAAAACTTACAAAATTCAACTATAACATAAAACCATATAAAACTATAATTTAACCGAATAAAAAAAAAAAAGAAGCAATTTGAAACTTTTTATTTTTTTTTTCATCAAAGTGACAAATTCCAAAGTTTTAACAAAGAAAGAAATGCATTTGCAAAATTGGCGGAGTTAGAAAAAACAAAAAAAAAAAAAAAATCCAGTCTTAAAATATGTTTTTGCAAAAGATAACGGGATGATCGATAAACTAATATACAAAGAAACAAAAAAAAAAAAGTAGCTATTTAATAGCTACTTTATGAAGACTGTTTTTTTTTTTTTTAGGAAGTTAAAAATTCTCAAGATTTTTTTTTTAATTTATTTTTGCATTTCGAATAAAAAACAAAATTTTATTTTATTTATATTTAATTTAATGAGCTAATAAATGAGGAGGTAATAAATGACGTCTAGGTCAAAAAACTATGTTTTTTTTTTTTTTTGTATAATAAATATTTTTTATTTTGGAAATTAATTTTTTTGATGCGGTTTAAAAGAAAAAAAAAAATTGAAGGAATTTAATTAAAATCATTTTTTTAAATGTGTCATTTCAATATTTTGACAAAATGCTATTAATATTTTATTTTAAATAAATTACTTTTTAAATTTTGACAAAAATTCCTTTTGTTCAGTTTTTTACAGGGTTATTTAGAGTTTTTGATGATTTATGACAGATGGTTCGAAATTATTAAAATATATACAGAATTTCTGTATTTACAGTATATCTTTTTATATCTGTTCTTATATATGAAATTACCTAAAGTATTTAGAAGCTCTAATTTATTCTTAAGATACATAATGTTTTAAACTGTATATATGTACTTATTTAACAAAATTAAAATATTGAAAAATAAATTATAGAAGATTTTGAAGATAATAAGATAACAAAACAATTAAATGAACAAAATAATTAAATAGAAATATAAAAAGTTGACTTTAAAAATAAATATAGTGGGTTTAAGTAATTTTTAATTTATAAATTTTTTTTTTGGAAAATTTAAAAGTAAAAGACTGGTTTTAATAATTATAACTTTAATTAGCAATAAAAAACAATTAATAAAAAAATGAAATTTAAAGATTTTATATTATCAAATCTTTTTTTTTTAGAATAATTTATGTATGTATTTTTATTATATGTTGAATTAACTGATCATATTTTTTAGGTAACACGCATTAACTTAAAATAAAAAAAAAAATTCCTTTTATTACATTTTTATTTAAAAAAATTGTTTATAGATTTTTTTTCGTAAAAGGCGACCCCATTGATATTTTTTACCCCACATATATACATAAAATGTTTTTTTTTTCTTAAAGAATAATTAAAAATATCGTGTTTGGAAAAATAATGAAGGCGTTCATTTTCTTGAAAAGGAAATGAAGAAATTTAAAAAAAGGAAAAAAATGTACATGTAATTAAAATTTTGAAATAATAAAAGGAGCTCAGTAGTAGTTTTAAATTTCTAATCATCACAATAAATTTTAAATTTAAATATAAAAAATAGTTAAAATTTAGGTTTTTTTTATGTTTTAAACATCTTATAAAAGAATTAAAAAAGATATTAAAAAGAAAAAAAGAAAAATAAGTACTGTACTGCAGAAAGAAAAATATATAATTCATTCTGACCAAATGAGATTATACGATTATTTTTAAATTAATGGTTTTTAATGATTTTTTTCATAACAGTTATTTTTGATATATAATATGTGTATATTTTATTCAAAACGACCAAAAAGATAATTAACAATTTTAATTTTTTTTTTTTTTGTAATTAAATTTAATAACTATTTATATTTGAATAAATCAAGAAAAAAAAAAAATTCTTAGGTATTAAAAATCTATGTCATAATAAAATTGAACTCGATAAATACTATAATTGCACTCTAGAGTCTAGTTAATATACCTACGTCTGTATATATACATCTGATGTACACATATATTTTTTTTTAATCGAATCTAATAAATTTTGCAATTATTTTATATACATATCATCATGTATGTATATATGCACAAATAAATAAAAAAAAAAAAAAAAAATTTTTATTTACAAAAATAAAACATAAAAATCATAAGTTAAATATTTTCTTTTAAAATAACGTTTTAAGATTGGTTCGAATCTTGTAAAATTTCATAATCTTCAACAACATTTTTTTTTTTTGTTTTGTTTATTTTTGTCTTTTATGTTCTCGTTTTTTTTTTTTTATTGAGATATTAAGATTACTGGTTAATAAACTCTTGCTTTTTTAAATAGTTTTTTTTTTTGTAGCATTTTAAAAATAAAATTAAGCAACAGAACTGCAAAAAAATAAAAATAAAAAGCTTTAAATTTATCGAAGAATGGAAGTTTATATATGAGAATACATTGATCCTATAATTTACGCGGTAATTGATGTAAATAATTTTGATATCGACCAGTTTTAATAATTTTTTATACACGATTTCAAATTACACGATCTAAATTTACACTATTTGTTTTTATTGAATGTTGAATGTATATATCTATAACGATTTTTTTGTTGAATGTATCTATCGTGCAATGATTTACAGAAATGAGTGACTGTTATTTAGAATAGTTAATAGAAAATATATATATATATAAAAAAAAAAAAAATTTAAATTCAATTTTCACTTTATTCCAATTTTAAAATTTCTTAAATATAAATTTTAATTAAATAAAATGAAAATTAATAGAAAAGTAAAAGTAAACATTTCTTTCATTGATTTTTATATTAATTTAAATTTTCCCGTTGGTTTTTTTTTGCTGTTTTAAATTTTTTAAAAAATATAACTGTATTTTTTTTTATTAATTTCTTACCTTGAGTTAGTTTTTTTATATTTTTTTTTTCTTTAATTAAACACAAAAATAATTAAAATCTACACGATTTTGGTTTTTTTTTTTTTATAATCCACACGAAAAATTGATTTTCGTTAACGAACAATTTTTAATCCACAAGAAAAAAAAAAAAAATAAGAAAAGGATTACGAAATCACTGTGTAATAAATATAAAAAATTAAAAGCACCGTAAATTAAAATAAAAAAAAAAATTTTCTTATATTTTCTTTTTTTTTATTTAATCCAAGTACAAATGAAACGATTTTTTTGAATTGAAGTATCTCGAACAATGTTAGATCTGCAACTGACTATACTCTGAAACAAGTTTACTACCTATATAGTCTGGGAACAAAAAAAAAAAAAAAGTTTTAAAATTATAAGACAGGCTTGAAAAAGATGAAAAGAAAAAGAAAAAGAAAAGAAAAAGAAGAACAACAACAGGAAAAAGCTTTCCAGTATTAAAATGTTCAATTCAGATTAGATGAAACCTGATGTTTATGTATGTTATTATTATTATTATTTTTGTTTTTGTTGTTGTTGTTGTTGTTGTTACTGTTTTACAAATAAATATTGAATAATGATGGTGGTAGATTTTTGTTTAAAAGAAAAGCAAAAAAAAAAAAATAATCATTCTATACTCTTTACTCTTATATTGGAGAAATTTAAAAGTGCTTTTTTTTTTTTGATTATTTTTCTTGGTTTTGTATAATAATGTTGTTGTAGTTGTGGTAGTTGTTTCCGTTGCTGTTGTCAAGAAAAGTTTTTGATCTTTTCTGGGTTTGTGAATTTCTTTTATTTTTGGATTTTTAATTTTTTTTTTTTTTTAGATTTTTGCATAAGTTATGAATCAGCAGACCATGCAGAAATTTGTTAGTTTATATGTTCGTATGTGTATTCTTGATAGTAAAGAGTAAGACACTTGCTTTTATTTTAGTTATTTTGTTGTTTTTGTTGTTTTTTTGGTTGAATTATATTATGTACAATTATGTATATGTATAAAAAATCGCACTATTGTAAAATGAGGTCTTCATATGTATAAGATTTATAATTTTAGCAAAAAATTTTTTTTGTTTTTTCAATTTTTGGAAATTATTTTGGTTTTTACCTCTTGATACAAGTTATTATTGCTATTAACGTTTGATATAGTTGTGGTATTGGTATGGTTTAATCTGCACGAAATTTAATATATTTTTTTTTTATTTTGATTATTGTTTTTGTTTTTATAGATCTTGTTGTTTCATGAATATTTTGAAAATAGTTTTTCTTTTGTTTTCGACTTTTTTGTTTTTTTTTTTTTTTTTTAGATGATGTGGTGAACGGGAAGTTAAAGAAAAATAAGTTTCCCCGTTAAACAATTTAAATGTTTATATGTTATGTTTTTCTTTATTTTTCAAGAGATGTAAAATGTTTATATTACATTTTTTGATAACACTATATATACCTGTTCTTGTTGAATATTATTTTTCTACTATTCGAAAGTTCCTTGATTTTATTACTACAGAAACAACAACTATAGAAAATATATTGTTGTATAAGAAAAATTTTAAAGTTGGGAATTTCATAAAAACTAAATTTTACGAAACTCCATGTTCCATAGTATGGATATTTAAAATAGTAGTAAGAAGGAGGAAAAATTTTTAATTTTTAAAATATAAACAATTATAACTAGATGTATAACTCCAGAAAATTGGAAATAAAATCGAAATTAACAAAAATTCAAAAAAGGTAATGCTATAGAAGGAAAAAATAAAATTGAGTCGATTTTAATTCTATCTAACACTGGAAATTGGAATGTTACCAATATTTCAATAACAACTGAATAAAAATAAATATAAGCGTAATTAATCCAAATCTGTTATAATATTATCATTTTAAGGTACTTTTAATTAAATACCTTTTTTTATTCTCTACTTTATTTCGAAACATATTATCAAAAATTAATTAGAACGAAGTAAAGTCGGCTTGTGCAGTCAAAAGTCCCCTTGGGAATAATGACTAATTATATTGGACAAAATATCCACTGAGATTTACAACTCAAAAACGATGAGATTTATCTCAAATTTTTTTCTTTAAAATAATATTAAAATTAAGTATATTCCATCTGTCAGAAAACACTTGGAGGATAAGAAAAATCTGCTTTTCCAGGGGGTTTTTTTTTTTTTTTTTGAATTATCTTATTTGTTTTTTTGTAAAACTGCTGAAGATCAAAGAAGAATTAGCTTTTTTACAAAGTTTTATGAAAAATTTCTGCTTCATTGTTTTGAGAAAAGAAGAAAAATCGATCTTTCCAGAAGTTTTAAGAAATTTTAAAAATCAGATTTTTCAAAAGTCTAAATTTTTTTTACATAAATACAAGTATAAAAACATCAAAACAAAATCGATTCGACTAAAATTTGGAAACTATTTTAGAGAAATAAAGTTTTACTCAAAAAGCACGTAATTTGACTTTAATTCCAATGTTATATTGATATCTTATATGTTATACCATTACATGTTATACATAGTATTGTTGTGTTTGCTATTATAGTTAATATTTCAGAAAAATTAGCATATTTTCTGAGCCTAATAATTTTTTAAACCTTCTTGAATTTTGAAATCTTTGTACTTAAATAAAATTTTCCGAGTTCAATTATTTTTAAATTTTCTTGACATGGGAAATATTTGATCTTAAATTATTCAAATGTACATATTAAAATATTGTTATATGGGTAATAGTAATGAACTTCATATTATATGTTATTTTGTTATACATAGTTACCAAATAAATAATTTTTCATAAGAAAATTTAATAAGGGTTACGAATTATGAGTTGTAAAATTAAATATTTTATTATTGTTTTTTTTTTTTTTTTTTGTAACTTTGTAGATCATTACCATTACCTATGATTTATTTAATTAAAAAAAAAAAATGTTTAATATATTTTTAATTTCTTTAGATACTTATTCTATTGAAATTATATATACCTAGAGATTTGTTTTTTTTTTTTTTTTTTTGATTAATTTAATAAAGGCAAATGGTTTACAAAAAATAAAGAATTGTTAAATGACCAAAGATAGTTATAAACCACAGTAGTACGGAAGGAGAGTAAAGTAGTGTCAGCTTTCACATTTTTTTCTGTTTTTTTTTTTTTGTTGGATCAAAAAAGAAATGTCCATTACAAAAAAAAAATTAAATTAAAGGTTAAAGTGATTAGCTCCAGAGATAATCGATTAAATAAACAACCAATTGTAAACTTAATACATAATTGGAATTTTTACTGATTATATACAAATATATATATATAGTAGTTATTTATATACAACAAATTTACGTTAATAATAATAAAGAAAGTATAAATAGATAGACAAATAAATAGATAAAGTGAAAAACAAAAAAAAAAAAAAAAAAATAGTTAATTATAAATTTTAGATATAATTCAGTTTTTAATTTGAATAATTTTTGCATAAGAATAGACACTAATATTTGTTTAATTATAGTTAAGAATTTTGGGAACAATTTTATATAAACTACAATTTACTATATTTTAGATATTTTATTTTAATTTAATAATTATATATATTAACATAAAATAGCAGTAGAGTTAATAGTTGAATTAATTTTATTTTGATTATGAAATTTGAAGCATTTAATTTTTTGTAAAAAAAAAAAAAAAAACTACAAATATTGAAATTTTAAATTGGTCATGTTGTGGTGGTCAATGAAAAATAATACCAAAACAAAATATTAATACAGGAAACTGGTTTATTTAGAGGACAGATATAATTTCATATTTATTCAATTTTTATTCGGATAAGAACCTTACTTGGAAATGTATTTAAAAGTTTTTTTTTTTTTTTTCTTTTGACATAATAATATTTTTATGGAAGGCATTTTGTATTGTTTGTTTCTAAAAATAAAAGATTTTTTTTTTAGAAAATGTTCAAGTCAAATTATTCCTTTAATTTAAAATTATGCAAAAAAAAAAAAAAACTTATAGTACTTAATGAAAAATAATGTGTTCATTGACTTTATTTTTTACTAGCATCATTTATTTAAAAAAGTTCAGTTATAGGTTAAAAGTTGAATAATCTTCTAAATAAAGGAAAATCTGTTATGATTTTTGTGGAAAAGTTCGTTGAGTATTGGTTTTATAATTTTTATATTTATGATTTTTTTATACTAATAAAATTTGTCAAACTAATATAATTTAATTTTAATTTTTACGAAAATCTGATTGAATCTTTTTCTTTTATCTAAATTATTTAATCCGAAATGTGGTATATTTCTTTTGAAAATTCCTTTAATCTGGTTTCACTTAAACTGTACTGTAATATTTGTATTAAAAATCTAATCTTATTATTTAATTTCAAAATGAAATTATTTTAGTTGTGTAAACTCCTACATAGGCAGCAAGAGAAGAAGAATAGCCTAGGATAGGCAGCAAAAGAAGAATAAGAAACTTCCACATAGAAATTCCAGCAAAAAAGAAAAATTTTCTATTTTTTGTTTCATATTTAAAGTAAACCAAAATAGATGACCATTTTCAAAAAAAGTTTAAAAAAACATTAATTCCTTTAAAAGATACACGGTGGTTAGATTGGTGATTTCTCACTCGTTGCCCAGGTTGGAACACCAGCAAAACAAAAAAAAACATAATATATGAATAGTATAGAAAAAACAAATTCCGCCTCGGTGGCTTATTGGGTATGAGGGTTTAAAATACGCTAACACACCGTAGTGAAATATGGATCCCAGAAACATTGTAAGAATAATTCCCCTTTACGACATTTATAGGCATATCTGGAAAGAAAAGGCTGTGTAATTTGTTTGTCATACATTTATGTGGCAGGGAATAAATTAGAAAAAAAAAAACAAAATATTAAAGAAATATCTAAAATATAAAAAAAAAAACAATTTTAATTTATATTTCATAGCTGTGTCCGTTCTCTTAATCGTCTTCTTTGAAATAAGATAGAAGATATATTTTCACTCCTTCAAAGTTATGGGGTTTTAACTTATTCTCAACATTACTTTTGTGCTCTACTGGTCGAAGTTCTTTGTCTCGACATTCCTGGTCATACCCATTTTAATAAAAACCATTGAGAGTTGAAGACTCTGCATAAAATTATAACCATCGAATATATAAAAAAATAGAGTGCTCTCGATTGATAGAATTATATTTTGTTTAACAATTTTGAGCTTCGTACTATTAAAGAAGAAATCTCCTATATATTGAGATTTGCTTTATATAATAGCCTCATAAGAAAATTATGTATTAGTTAGTGATTTAGTTTCATTTAATGTTTTTTTTTTTTATATATAAAAAGTTTTATAACATGAACTCTAATAAAAACTGTCAATTTTCTCCTAAAAATATTTTTTTTTGATATTTCTTAAAATTGTTTTCTTTTTAAAAAAAGAAATTCTAAGTTTTTGTTATAAATTCAAATTTTAACTTGTCATTTTATTTATTGAAATCGATTAAACAAAAAAAAAAAAAAAACTATAGAGTATATCGATGACTTGTCACTGTCAATTAAAAAGGGAACCAGAAAAAAAATTTTTTTTTTTATTGTAATTTTGAAAGTGAAAATGAAAGAGTTTAGTCATGCTTTCTCCAACACATTACAAAAAAAAATTTATACATTTAAAAATTTTTTTTAATGTATTACCCTAGTTTTTTTATTTTTTTGATTGATTTGTGATCTATGAAATACAATTTTGTAATAAGACGCAGATTATTGATCGTTTATTGGATGCTATTATTGGTATTGTAATTTTTTTTTTTATTGTAGATATTATTATTGTTTTGTTTTTGGATCAGTGATGGTAAGATTTTGTAATTTACTGTGCCAAAAAAAAAAAAAAAATGAATTGAATAAATGTAGTTATATCTTGAATTTGCTTATCTAACGTTGAAGAAATATTAAATTACTACAAATTCTACAATTTTACTATTTTTATAATGTAATTATCCTAGATTAGTCTATTAGTGTTTTTTTTTTTTCTCAAAGTTTTACAGAAAAATATTTATGAAATGTGCCGTCAGTCGCGTGCCAGTAATGGCAAGCGTGACTACATTTATTTGACTGAGTTGATTTTTTTGAAAATCAATGAAGACACGAAGGGCCCACTTCAGTTAAATTTCCAATTTTAAAATAATTAATCATCAAATTTTAATGAAAGGATAAAATGATTGTAAAATAATTCGATTTAAATTATTACCAGACCAATCTAATTGACAATTTTTTTTTTGCAAACTTTTTAGCTATTATTATTATGTTAACGGTTAATCCCTTTTTTAATTGGTATCGTGGAGGGGATTTAGTAGATCGGTATTGATAATATCAAAATCGCTGGATAATTAAAAGTACGTATTTATAATACAGAAAAGTACATATTTATTCTATTTTAAAGAAATGTAAGAGAGGGATGAGGAAGAGGAAGGAGAAGGATTAATTTACGCTTTTAGTATTTATTTATTATGGTTCTGTAAAGTTCTTTAATATTATTAATCTTTAAAAACATTTTCAAAAGAAAAATTAAATAAGGATATCATTTAATTAAAAATTAAATTATAAAAATATTTAAATCGAAAAAAAAATTTTAATGTAGCAAAAGTGAAGGTAAAATTTTTTTTCATAAATAAAATTGTAATTGCTCATAAGCGTCATATTATTAATGTTAAAAGTGTAACGAATAATTTATAATTAACACTTTAATAGTTTACGTGTTACGGAGTAATTAAAGATGATATTATTGTAACAAAAATAAAATTTATTTTTATATTTTTCTTTGGTTAAAAATATAATTTTAAATACTAATTAAAAAAATTTTAAGTATTTTTTTTTTTCTTTATATTTTTAAGAATGTTTTTATCGAATATATCTATTGTGTCTGTTGGATGTGAATGGAAGTTTACCGACAGAAAAATTTTGTTTTTTTTTTTTTTAATTCACTTGTAGAGAAATTCACCTATGGTTCATTGATATAGATATTCAATGTATAAAGGATGTTCTAGGATGGATGTTCTTAAAAATTACAGTAAAATAGATACTAAATCAGGAGACGAGTTAATACAATGTCTTAATATTTAGCAGAATGCAAATGAAAAGATTCGACCTAAATTAATTAAAAATATGGTCAATATGAGAATCGTGTTTAAAGAGGGATGTTGAAAAATTATAAAGAAGTATGGTAAATGGTAATATTAAAATAATTTTTTTTTAAATAGAATGGATAATATAAGATTCCTCCAAATTTAAACTTTCTATAATCATTAAGACTCAAACAGTCAAACCAAACCAACTTTTACATTAAAACAATTTCCAACTTCACTATTGAAGCGATAATTAGAAACATTGGCTAATCTGCATTTTGCTAATCTGCAAAATATATTTAAGTTTAAGTGACTGTAAATTTTGACTTCTATTGTAACTAAGTATATACCAACAATTAAATAATTTTTTTTTTCCAACCAATTAAGTAATTAATTAGTTTAATTATTGTTATTTTTTAAGTGATATATATTAAGTTGTTTTTTTAAATTAAGTCTTAGAATTAATATTTTGTTCATTAGTCAGAAAATAAAAAAAAAAATATATATATGGGTTTTATTAAACTTGTTTTAGACAAAAGTACTATTATGATTATTTTAAAGTAATTTTAATTTTGATTTTTAAATTATAGTATTATATAAATATACTTGAATTTATTATGAAGCATATAAATTCAACTTTATTGTATGTAAGAAAAAAAATTCTTCTTCGTATGTCGTAATATGTATTACTTAGAAGAGACACAGGCAATTTTCTATTAAAATTTAAATATAATATTTGATATTACTTTATTCAGATTGAAAATATGAATACTTTAGGAATACTTTTGATCAACTCAATGTTTTTTTTTACGGGGCTAGATATAAATCATTAAAAGATGCTTAAGGGCAACGGTATACGAGGAAAATTCCTCTATTAAAGTGTGCGACTTTAAACTATTCAATACTTCTTTTTTGACCAAAAATACGTTAGGGGACCTTTTCAACTATTGTACTGTTTGGTTTTGATATGGACTAAAAATATATTTAAGGTTTGTAGGAATGTGACGAATGAATATGTTGATATTGTCCTTAAATCATAAACGTTTGTTAATTAAAAATGTACCTACATAAATTTAAAATTTAGATCAAAATAATTTTAAATCTAAAGTTTGAACTGGGTTTCAATATCAACATATCCAGCCATTGGTGCAGCGGTTAACGCACCGCTTCTCATTCATAAGAGAATTAGAGGAAGAAATGAGTTGGAAGATCGCTTCCTTGAAATGTTAAGGGAGAGATCGTAATGTTAAGATAGGTGTTCTCCACGAGACTAAACAGCAATGATTTTTTTTAGAATTAAAATAGACCCTTTTGGTTCTCCTCCAGTAAGATATTTTGGAATTAGAATTTAGATACTAAATATTATTGTGATTATGTAATAAAGATTTAATTTTAAATGTTATTTCAGTAACAGATCACCTCCCTTTTCTCTCCCGCTAAAGTTTCAATTAATTTAAAAAGATATAAAAATCTTATTTTTTGTAAAAATTATTAGTCAATTAAGTTCATTGAAGCCATTTAAAATGTTTTTTTTTAGATATTTATTATTTTTATTTAATAAATTTAAAAAAAATAAATTTTTTAAATTTTCAAAATTGAATTATGGATTTATTAAAATTTTAAATGTGCGTGTCTGGTACTTAATGGACTTCTATATTGAACATAATTGAAGTTCTTGAATAATTATAAAGAAATATGAAGATAAAGAATAAAAAAAAAAATTATAATTAAATTCAAATTAATAAAGTAAAAAATGATTATTAAAATTGTTTTACTTTAACTACACTGTTAACTATTTAATAGACAATACATATAATATGTTGATATTTATTTATTTATTTATTTGTGTCCAGGTATCGTGGTACATAAATGTGCCAGGTAGCTATAACCCCTGTTTCCTGGTAAGAAAGTGGGGTGTACGAGATATTATGATATATAAAGTATTTATATATTACGACATTTGAATATTTTTTTTTTTTATATTATAATTATTGTACCCAGCCGGGAATCGAACCCGGGACCTCTAATTCTCTTATGAATGAGAAGCGGTGCGTTAACCGCTGCACCAATGGCTGGATATGTTGATATTGAAACCCAGTTCAAACTTTAGATTTAAAATTATTTTGATCTAAATTTTAAATTTATGTAGGTCATAATTTAATGTGAACCTAGAATGTAACTTACCAATAAAAAATTATCAAAAGTATATGAAATACCTTTTCTGTTATTATAGAGTAACTATAAATTAAATAGTCTTTTCAGGGTAAAAGTATGTCTCAACAAAATAAATAATAACAGACAATATTAGATAACAGGTAAGTATAAAGTTTTATTTAAAAAAAAAAATTCAACAAAGAAGAAAACCTTGAAATTTTTTTTATGTGTATGTGTATGTAAACCAAGAAATACTAACTTTAAACCAAATCCATTACATATTATTCATTGTATAAAAATTTTTAAGTTTATTAAACTATTATTATAACATAACAGTTTATATTAAAAAAAAAAACATTTTTTTATTCTGCTTCTTCATTTTTTTAAAAATTATTATTGCGCTATTTTTTAGTGCGTTTACGCAATTTTAAAACAAAATAAAAATGTTAACTTCTCAAATACAACGTACATATTTTTGTAAATTGCATTTTATTTAGAGTATTTTTTTTTTCTTTTTTTTTTTTGATTAATTCACGGAATTTAATTTTGTTGAAAAAAAATTAAGCAATCAGAGAAGTAATAATGAAAAAAAAAAAAAATTTAAGTAATAATAATAATAATAATAATAATTGTAGCAAGTTAAAATAAAGTTACAATGAAAATAATTTACGAACTATACATACTTTATAAAAAACTTTGTTTTTTTTTTTTGTTGAAGAGAAACCAAAGAAGCGAACAAAAGAAAAAAGAAAATATAATTAAATAAGATTATTTTGTTTTAAATTTAATTGTCAGTTATACTGGTAAGAAGATTATAATACTAGCCGCGTAATCCGTCATAAATGGTAGAAGATAAAATTAATATCGGTTTTGTTTTCAGAGGAATCACTTAACTTTCATGGACATAAGTTCCATGGAACTAAGATTATTGTCCTCTTAAATGGACTTAAGGACTTACCGCCATTTCTAAATGGAATTAAATTTCATAGAAGTTCTGACCATTTTTTGTTGGAAGTTAAGTTTAAAATTAAATGGTCATAAGTTCCGCACATTTTCGTTGGAAGTTATGTCTCAAATAAAATGGCCATAAGTTTCACTTTTCTAATATGTATATAAAAAAAAATAATTAGACCGGATATTAAAGTTGGTTGTAAAAACAGCGGGATTACACCCTTTTCCAGAATTCAACTCTAAAATCTAACTCTAATTCAGAATCTCGAGTTTACGAATATATAAATATTCTGAAAAAAGGAAATTCGCTGATTTTAAATCTAAAAGGAACTTAAGTACATTTAAAAACGGACTTTACTTCCATGGAACTTACGACCATTTAAGAGAACACAAGGATGTTATATCCATGGAAGTTAAGTCATCCCCCGTGTTTTCATTAGATTTTTTAGTCCGAATTTCTGAAAAGTACAAATTTATTTATTTAAATCCATATGCAGTTTTTTTAAAGATTTGTTGTCTTGGAAAAACTATAATACTTAACAAACTATATTTAATGATTTGTTTGGGTTTATTATTGAATTATTGAAGATTGGTTTGTGTCTCTAATCAATTTCACAACGATTTAAGGTATAATGGTATAATTAATAGGTATATAGAAAAATGGCACAACTTTTGATGACATATAGCATTTGAAGACATCATTTCCTTTTTTGTCCTAGATTTTTGCTCAAAATGATTCTTTAATGTAATAAGTAATTAATTAAAATCGAAATAAAACTTTATTAATTGAAAGACAGAAAAAAATATTTGAAAATTCTCAAAACGACGCAAATCGAAATATTTTTTGTTTTATATTTTTATGTAAGCTGGTACCATAATTAAAAAGACTGTAATTAACAGAGAAAAGAACAGCAAAAAAACTATAACTTAAATCAAAACTAGGCAAATCGAGATGTGTGGATTTGTATGTATAATATAAATATTTCACCCTGCTTGTGAAATTTTGCGGAAGAACCATTTCAGAAGAGAAAATATGAACTTTTTCATATCCGATATCCGATCCATTATTTACATAAGTTCTAGAAGACGTCAATGATTGCATCTTTTCCTATTCCATTTTCGACCAGTGTCCCAAAAAAATATTTCCACGTTTATGTTATACACTTCTTTTTACCAGAGTTGTAAGCTTCTAAACCGAAAGTTGTATTTCTTTTACAGATTTAACTTAGGCAACAAATATATACACATGTGAATCAGTGTAAAACAATTGGGTTTTGAATGATTTTTTACTCGTCAAGAGTAAACCTTAAAGAACAAAACCGGTTAAATATATATGAAAGCATGTTACCTTTTTATTAAAAGGCATTCTCGTGATTAATGAAAGTAGTTTTTATGTTTTTTTAAACTGCATTACAGAGAATTTATTTTTATAAAACTAAGAATTTTTTGATAGCAGTGGTAGTGTCAGTGAATCGAAGTTTAGTTAACTTATTTTGTAGCTGGGTTAATCAGATTTTAAAAACTATGAAGAAGCTGAAATCTATACTTTAAGAGGTTAAATTAAAGATTGTCTATTTTATTTATGATTTTTTTTTACTTTTTACTTTTTTAACTTATAAAAACAAGAACCATACTATTTAAGTATAAACTTTTTCAATAATTGTAATAAAATTATGGTTCATAAAAAAATAAATAAAAATTGAAATTATAAAGTTAAAACAAATTTAAAAGCGAGTAAAACAATCATAAAATAATAAAAGTTAAACAAAAGAAAAAAACATAACAAATAATAAAACGCACAATCAAATAAATTCGCGTAATGATTTATTCGCGTGAAAAAGAAAAAAAAAAAAAAAAAATTCAATTTAATGCAAAAATTTCTACTGTGGTCCAAATAGTAATTGTTAATATTATTATTTTCTTACGCTGGGAGGAATTTCTGTGAAAGTCTGACTCATTTTTTGTTTTTTTGTTTTGAATAGAAAATTTTTAAATGAAAAATTTTTCAACTTTTGGTAATATTAAATTTGAAATTTTTTAAATACTAACTATTCTTTTTATTAATAGATGTAAAATAATAAAAATATTTTGTAGATACCCTTGTTGATAAATGCTGCTCTTAATGATAAAGAATTTTTTTTTGCAAGAGTTTCTATTTGTTCTACTTCTTAAAATGCTGTTTTATAGTATCAGACATTAACCATCATTATTGTTAACAAAGATATTGGGGCTTATAGCGGTAAACGTACGTTTGAAAGAAACGTCAAACGTACGAAATTGCTATCGTGGAAAACGTAAGACAGGAAATTTTCGAAATTGTTTTTTTTTTTTTGTATCATTCTTTATTATCATTTTACATTCAAAGAAAAATGTAAGTTATTTTTAAATTATTTTTTTATTTACATATAGAGGAACAAAGTAACTAATCAGAATGATCAAAGAAAAACCTGACATTGGTCCATACAAATCAATTAAATTATCCAACAAACTAATGGCAACACTGTGCATTGTGTAATTTTTAAAGTTTTATCCTTTAATTTTTAAAATTTGGTTCCAGTTCTTATATTTACTTCACTCTTAACATATATTCATTATTCATACTTTTAAATTAAAATTCAATTTTTATACTTATTTTTAGCTGTAATTTAATTTCGAATTTTTTTCGAATTATATTTATTCACGCGTTTACTACGATTGAAGGCAACCGTGAATAATTTTTGCGGTACGTTATCGCACAGTACGTTTATCACGATAACGCGCATTATCTATAATCGTACTATTAACGGTACCTTTAAAAGGTATTATGAATTAATTAAAATTTTTCAAGGTTTATATTTTCTTTTTCTACTTGTCCAAGTTTGTTGTTTCTTTTTTGTTTTCTTATGTTAAATTTTTTAATATACTAAAATTTTAAATTTAATGATTTCAATAAATTTTCTATGAATTTTAATTAGCAGTAAAATCTGATTTAACATTTTTCTTAAGGCATAATAAAACGTATCAGTTTTCAGTAATAAGAATGAAAAAATAAAAAACAATTTTCCAAAATTTCACTTTTTAAATTTTTCAATTAAAAATCTATTTTAGGTCAACCTACTTTAAATCAATATGCCAAAATACCTGCCAATGCTAATAAAGTCAGTAAATTGTCTGACAGTTTTTCATTCTTTTTTTTTTTTTTTTTTAATTAATTAATCCGCAGTTGCGTTTTACTATTTTGGAAATTTATATTATGGTGTGCCTTCCTGTAATTATTTTTAATCATAAAAATTTCAATCATAAAAATTTTTTTTAATTTATTGTGCTCCACATTTCGGTGTATTGTGGTTTAATCTTTGTTTTAAAAATTGAAAAGCGATTATTTTTTTTCTTGTCAAAAATATATTTGCGAAATATTTATAAAATAATCTTGTCGTTTGATTTGATTTTGAATATTTGTAGTTACAGTTTTCCACTTATTCGTGTATAATTTAATAAAAGAAGTTAAATACTTTTTTATTTTCGTTTAAGGTATATTCGAAAATACATAAAGGTAAACCGTCGATATGATCTGTCTGTATTAAGTATCTGGGAGGGTACACCATACTCGTAGGAAAATATTAAACTAAAATAATAATTTAACTGTTATAAATTTTAATTATAAGATTGCTGACAAAATTTGTTGGGACTTTTACAAATTAAATAATTTATAATGTAAAAAATTAAAACAAAGTAATCTGATTCAAAGCAGATTAATATCTAGTAAAGGCAATTATGCCGTCAAATTCGTTAATTTATTAACGAATTAAATTATTAAATCGCGAAAAAAAATAACTGGCAATTCAACACTTTATAAATTTTGACAAGAGGAGAATGTTGTATTGATGGTTATAATTTATTATAATTTTTTTCGATTAGTAAAACGTTTTTTTAGTAACGAAATTTTAGTATGACAGGCACAGTAAACTTAGCTAAATTCTTACTAATATGAATAAGTAAAATTCAAAAGCTTAAAAACTATATATTAATGCACTAGGTGATAATTTCCGTTTGTTGTTGTTGCGAGAACTGGTTATTGTTTTCGGTGATTAATAGGTCATCAGCAAAATATTCTACAAATATTCGTTTTTTTTTACCGTACAAACGCAGTTTTCAGGATACAATAAATTTGCAATGTTGGCGACACCTTAAAAGAAACGAAATAAATATGAAAAAGTATATATAGTTTTGCTTAGCATCGAATTCTGAGTCGATTAACTAATGTACGTCGTTCCATTAGCCCGCACGATAACACAAAAGATAAAGAAGCTGAAATTTTTATAATTTTACCTTTGCACATGCAATACAATTGTTAGTTTTTCTATTGAAATTCAGCAAGCTCGACAGCCGGATTCCATTAGTTGCTAAACAGCTCTTCTTTCTTTTATATGAGTTCCTACTGATCAGGTACTACTGATTCAGTTCCTACTGATCAGCTCTTCAGATTGGAACTCAGGTAGGAACTCATTCGGTATCAGAAATTTTATGAAAACAGTTAAATCTTTTACCAACGACTAAAGCAGCAAGTTCGAGTATCTGTTATCTCTACTTTGTGTTGTATCTCTACTTTGTGTTATAAGTCTCTTAGGGAGTTATGACACAAAGTAAAGTGTCAAAACTCCCTAAGGGACTTATGACAAAAGGAATTATGACATGTCACACATACTATTATGTATATATTTTAAAAGAGATTGAAATAGTTGCTTAAAAATATTTAAACTTTAATTAGAAAAATTTTATAAAAGATTTTGGTTGATAAGAAAGAAATAAGATTATTAATTAAAATACTAACATTTTATTTGCAATAAACGATTAATTAATTATTTTTTCAAAAGACGGAAAGAACTCAAAAGAAGACTTTTTAAATGTTTTTTTTTTTAATGATTATATAGGAAAGGGGGTCAAGATTAATCTTGTACCTACTAGTATTACTTGAAACACAATTTTTTAAATATTCTTTTATATTCATGATTCCATCATTAAAGAAAAAGTGTAGACAATTTGTTTTCGTATATATGTAATAAAACTATCGTCTATGGTCAATCAATTCATTAATCAATCATTTTTTTTTTGCTATTTGCTTTATTTCTTCTTCATTTTATATAAAATTTTTATTTTTTTTTATTTTTTTTTACTTTTTAGTTTAAATTTAACTTTACTTTCTAATTATTAAATTAGATTCAGATAGTTATACAAATTTCAAAATGGAGTGAAGAAAAAATTTAAAAAATTTTTTTAAAGATTTATTTTTTTTTTAAATTTTCAAATTTTATTCTCTTGTTCCTGTCATTAAAAAGAAAATTTTATGTCTTAAAATTGTTTTATTATCAATCAAATTGTTATTGTTTTTAATGGTAGCTATTTTGCAATAGTTAAAATTTTAAATTAAAAAAATAATAATTTGATTGAAATGGATTAGGTATGAGTTTTTGTATAGTTAAAACTACAATTTAAATAAAGTGTGATTTGATTGCTATTTAAGTACTTCTTTTATTGAAAGAAAGGCATCTATCTATCTATTTTAGTGTATAGATTTTGACAGGTTGTTAATTAAATTTCTTATATAGTTAATTAAATTTTTAATTAATTTCTTAAATAATAATTAAAAATTTTTATTTTAAAATTTTAAATTTTATTAGTGCTTACGAAAACTTTTTTTTAACATAATATTAAATCATATTCGAAAGCTACAAATTACCCATATCATGTTAGTTTTGTGATACAAATTAATAAAAGAAGATTTTTTAATCAAATTACAAAAACTATAAAACTAGGCCAAACTACAAAAACTATAAAACTTATACTAAACTTTGACACAATAAACCATTTATAATGGTTATTTAACTTTTCGTGTCCAAACCTAAAATCTTGAAAGGATAAACAACTATTTTTACAGTTAATGCCTACATTCAAAGTTTTTCTACGTGAAACAAGAAGTGTGACTGATGCCCAACACATGTGCTTCCTAAAGTTGGTATATTATATGTGTACAATTTAGTAGAGTTTAAGAAGAACTTTAACATTTTTCTTCCAAATGTTCCTCCAAATTTCCATATTCATCCCTCATAATCCTACATTTTTTTATATCCCTTTTTTCCAAGAATCCCGCCCACATTCCTTTCACTTAAACCAAACTTTACATTTGTAATAAAGGTCCCAAACATCAGTTTGGTTTAAAAAGGAAGTGGTATTGGTTGGTTATAGTCCAACATTATCCGGATGTATCATATTCTTTCGGATAATTCACTAATTCCGGATTATTCACCAATTTTCAAAGTTTTTCACCGATCCTCGCAAAAACAAAAAAAAAAATTCAAGGTTTATGGTTCGAACACCGGTGATACGTAACACAAGTTTAACATAATATGGGTATCGACACAATCAAAACTGAAAATAGTTCTGTTACGTAAATAACAAAACAAATTAAAACATTTGCATAGAAATACACAAAAAAAATTATTTTAAAAAAGATGGGGAAACTGAAAATTGAGACTCAACATTAAGTAAATCAAGTGAATTTATCTGCAAAACCCTAATTGTACAAAATTCTTCATGCTTATAAGATTTTCAATCAAAATAAATGTTGGTATTAACACTTGGTAGATATATTTTTTTATATCTATTTATTTTAATTTCGTCATATGGGTTCTCCCACACCACGCGCGTGCAATGTGACGAGGAAATTAATCAACTGATCCTTTTCAGGTGAGATTGCGGTATATATTAAATTGTTATTAAATTATTTATTTTGTTTACATTATAAAATTATATTTTTATGTATAGTTCGTGTATATGTTATAGTTTATGTATATTTGATGTCTTCGGGGTTTAAAATCCGAGATTTTTCGCCTGAAAGACCGGTGACTTAGGCACTGCACTATTGATCGGATAAATAGGATTGTACTTACATAAATAAATCAGTTATGCTAATAAAACGAGTCAGATGTAAAAAAAACTTTAGAAAAGTTAAAAACATAATTATAATGTAAATCATATTTGAATATAATATTTCTGAGTGGAAGATATATTGTATTTTATGGTCTCTGGTAATTTCATGAGAGCTATCACTGTTTTAAAATACGTAAAACGAATGAAATAATTGTTACATAATTTATTTATTTATTTATGCTGCTTATCGCAAACTGTTTACAAGCATTATTATTACAAACAGTTTACAAAACATTATTATTATAAATAAAATTAAAATTAAAATTTAAAATTGACAATCACTTTCAAACACTTTATAATCAAACTACAAAACAAAAAAAAAAATTGAAAAAATCCTAATAATAGCGATTGAATAATTTTTTTTTTTGACAATGTTTTGACGTTACACTAGTCAATGTTAAATTTGCGTTTGTTAGTTAGTGTTAAATTATGTTAAATTATCTTTATAATTAGTCTTACCATTGCTGATTTTAAATAAATTAAAAGAGCGAAGACATTGAAAATTTTTAATAATAATATTACTAGAAAATGTATTTTACCTTGCCCCTTATAATATCTGTAATGAAAATAACGTTAGAAACCTCACATCTTAAATTTAATGTATGCAGATCAATTAATTTACTCTTTGCTCATATGATGGTACGATAATAGGATTAGACCATGGCAAGTGGCGTAAAGCGAATCTAAGAAAGTTTTTCTGTATTATCTCAATCCTATCAATGTGTACCATATAAAACGGTTTATAATATTTCTGAAATAATAATAATGCATGTACTAAAATGTAATGATGTTTCAAAGCAAACAAAATTTATAAAATGTACTCATCTAATAATAGAAACTTTTCATTCATCCCCAAGTCATCTGTTAAACACGTTTCAAAATCGTTTCAATATTTTTTTTTTACCATCATTAATTACGAATCAGAATTTGAACTTTATCAATTCTTAGTTTAGATTTTTTGCACAAACTTTCTAAAATTACTTCCTAGAACTTTTTTTTTTTACTGTTTCGATACTAATCATTGGAATGGGATGTTCAAAAAAACAACAATTTGGGATTTAATGTTTTGTTTTTGTTTCACAATTAACTGTAACACTTGTCTTTAGTATGTTGTTTTTTTCCTTGTGTTTTTGTTTTTTAGCACGATAAAAGTTGCAAAAAAGTTTCTCCAAAAAGAAAAAAAAAAAAAAATTAGCAAGAAAATATTAAAGTGAATATAAGGAAACGTTATCAAATGTTACTATTTTTATTAACTTCTATATATAAGCCAATGGTATTATGGCAGTTAATGATTTTTTATTATTGTTTTTTTTCTTTTTAGCACATTTCCAAAAAAAATTTTAAAAAATGTGCTTATTAGTTTCACACTGTCCGTCCGTCCGTCCGTCCGTCTGTTTACAAAACTTCTACACCGTTAAAGATAGAGAAAAAAAATTTTAACCATGGGTAGGTCTCATAAAAAAAATAATTTTGTGGAACAACTTTTTCATGTACCCCCCCCCCCACATTACGTTGCTACAGCCCCTCAAACTTTGAAAAAGCCCTATTTTTAAATGCATATATCTTATGTTCTGCTTAAGATTTTTGCAATCTGAAAATGTCATTCGACAGGTATTTCTTTTATCTTTGTAAATTAATATCAAAATTATACAATTTCTTTTAAATTTAGTATTTAAATTTACCGTTATGTGAAAACCAAATTTTGCATGATTTTTCTACTTTCATAACTCCGGCACGCTTTTAGATATAGCCTTGAAATTTTGAGGCAAGAAAGAACTTTTAGAATTAGTATAAGTTTGCTCAGAAAATTTTTTTGGACCACCCCCTGTTTATGAGCTATTAGGGCTTAAAAATTGAAAATTTGCTATTTTTAAACACCTGTAACTTAGGAACCTGTACACATTTTACTTCTGCAAGATATAAAAATTAAAGCTTCAATAATATATTTTTACGTGTGTTAACGGCTTTTTTTAGTTATATAGGATTCCGGACTTACGGCCCCTCAAAATTTCAAAAATGTCCTATTTTCATGTTTTTTCTTATTACACGAAATTTTCAAATTTTTGTGTAAGTCACACTTCTAAACAGTTTGTATTGAGTTTTGGAAATGTGCGCTTTTAAAAACCGTTGGTCTACCTTGTTTTTTTTTGCAAAACAATTAAATTTTGAGTGAAAATTTACTAGTTAAAGAAATTTACAAAAGAAAAAAAAGTTATGTTCAGTCTTACAACTTTTTTTTTTTTGTTTATCGCACTTTGAACCTATCAACAGACAATGGGTTTAAACAATAATTTTTTAACAATTTTGTGCTAAAAAAAAACTTTAAATTTGTTTTATTACTACTAGTTATGAAAAAAAAAAAAAAATTCTTGTCAAAAATTAAAAATAAAAAAATAAAAAAAAAAGAAAATTAAAGGAAAAATTTGTTGGAATGCGAAAAATTGTACTAAAAATTTATCCCACATTTTCTTTTCTTTTCGATTTTTCTTATAATTATCAAAAACCATAATATAGTTTTTATGTTTTAATGTTTTAGTAGAAAGTTTAAAATTTATTTGGAATTGAGTCATAAAATTTTTATGAAATGCACTTGGGTTAAATTTTTTTTAATGTATATTTTGTGCATTTAAGAAAAATAGAGCTACCAGATGCAAGGAATTTTCCGAAGTTTATCATTCGATATTTTAATGTTAACCATATGTATTATAAAATTCTTCAGATATTTATATATTGAACAAGAACAAAAAAGATTATAAATAGTAATATACTTTAGAAATAAATGTCTTAAATATCAAATGTCTTAATGACGTAAAGGGGTTAAGTTAAATATCATAAAATCCCTAACTTTATATATGGTTAAATTTTCTATGGGTAACTAAAAATACTAAATAAATATCGAAAGTTATTGAGAAAAAAATAGAAAAAAAAAAAAAAATAATTTTTGTTATGTTAGTTCTAAGCTTTAAAACTAATATACCAATAGTTACAAAAAATCTACCTATCTTTTTCTCAAAAAAACAAAAGAAATGTTTCTTACGTTTATTATAGATGTTCTTTTGCTTCTGAAAAACTTGCAATTACGACAAAAATTTTAAAAAGCAAGATAGAATATAAAGCCAACAACCTTTGATTAAAGGCTTAAAGGAGAACTGTACTGTCTAAAAAAAAAAAAAAAAAACAGTTCAGAATATTATAACTTGCATCAAACTTTGAGGCGCTGTAATGTGTAGTTCTACATAAAAAAGTTATTCCACAACATTAATTTTTCTTAATTTATTAACCTACCAATAATTTTTTAAAAACCTAGCTTTTTAATGCGTCGAAAATATAAAGAATGAATTTTATTAGAACTTATTAGCCTAACTTATACGTACCTGTTTATACCTCCTCTGGTTGCGTTATTTGTTTTGTTCATGATTACATCTAATACAATGTTGAACAGGTGAGGGGAGAGTGGGCAGCCTTGTTTAACGCCATTCTGCAATTTTATTGGCATATATGTACTCAGTTTCCTTTATGGAGTATTTGGGAATCTGCATTTTTATAGAGGGCCTTAACCATCCTTATTATTTTTTCGGGTATGGATCTTTCTTCTAATGCCGTCCATATTTCGCATCTTTTTACAGTATCGAAAGCTCTTATGAAATCTATGTAGGTGACGTATAGAGGAGCATTGAATTCTATAGACTGCTCTATTATAATTCTAAGTGAATTCGCATGTTCTATACAACTGTGTCCTCTTTTAAATCCAATTTGTTATCTTCTTGTTGTAAACCATATTAAACATGTTAAATTACAAATAAAAAGAAAAAGGTTTTGTGTTGATGTTTTATTTTTTTTTTTAGTACTTAGAAATTTAATTTTAATTTTATTTAAAACATTATGATATATGTATATTTAATAATTAAATAGTATATCTAAAATTGAAGATTAAAAAATTATTGTTTTTCTATCAAAGATGAATTCGTTAAACAAAAGACTCTTGTTCTTTTATAAAAACAAAAAATTTTTTTTTTTTTATTGCATTTCTCTGCTACATAAATGTGGACAGGAAATTACACAGCCTTTTCTGTGTGGCTGTAAATGTCGTAATATAAATTTGTTAGACTTAAATTTTAAGTACTGCATTAGACAGAGAATATTAGGTAACCCTAAAATGAATGTTATATACTTAAATAAAATCATGAGTATAGTTGTGATAAATTGCAAGTAATTTATGTTATTAACAATTAGTCAGTATTTGTTAAAATTAATTTTATTAATTGTTGTCAAAATTAAAGTATAGTGTTAATTAAAACTTTAAATAGGTGATTACTTTCTTTTTTTTTTTTATATACAGCTACTAAATGAAAAGATTGACATACTATTTTTGAATTTTTCCGTATATGCAAATGAATATCCTATACATATAATTGAAATTTGTGATTTGTTCAAAATTTTCTAACAATTTTTGGTTTTAATTTTCATTACTTCAATATGTATGTTTTTGTTCGATTTCTCTATTTTGGTATATATTTGATTTATGATTATTATTAACTTAGAAGTGTCTTTGATGTAATAAAGTTGATTACTGTTATCTTTCGAAATGTCAGTGGGGGAAACTGACAGACTTAACTTTTTGAATCATTAATTTACGTTGGATAAAAAGTGGATGTTTGAGACTGTCTGTAAACTTATGCATTTTTCCACGTCATCAAAGAATGAACCATAGAGGATATATCCAATTGTATAAATATACTGTCAAATCGTTAAATAAAAATGATGACATTGCTAACATTTCGAATTTGTTTTTAAACCGTACAGAAAATTTAAATATGTATGTTAATTTTAAAATTATTATTTAATTAACAAATTGTATTGTTCTTTTTTAAACAGATTTTGTAGTTTACAGATTTTACTTGTTTTATTAATTTATCAATTAAATAATGATTGTTTGATTTAAAATTTAGTTAAAATATTTATGATGAAATTTTTACATATAAAAAAAAAAACATACCGGTAAAGTCTAGCGGCGAAACAATTTATTAAACTAGATTTAAAAATGTTAGGTAATATTCAGTCACTAAACTAATTAAAGAGCTTACAGTAAGGTTGAAAATTCTTGTTTAAATTATAACTATAATATAAAGATATTATTAAAAGTTTTAAAAAAATTATTTTGTAAAAACTGGCAGATCACTTCAGGTCATTTAAAGGGAATTAAACGTAAAATATGTATAGTGCGTTGCGTATGTATTTATGTATTCATATAATATATACATTTCAGTTCTATTAACACCAAAAATATATCGTGTTATTTTGTATGATATCATACAATATTTTATGCATGTCATACAAATGAATAAATTAAATTTCAATTCAAACAATTAATACTGAAATTTTTTAATAATATTGAAATTGTCCTAAGGTAATAATAATTAAATCGTTTGTAATGAACCTACCAATAATTTTTTAAAAACCTAGCTTTTTAATGCGTCGAAAATATAAAGAATGAATTTTATTAGAACTTATTAGCCTAACTTATACGTACCTGTTTATACCTCCTCTGGTTGCGTTATTTGTTTTGTTCATGATTACATCTAATACAATGTTGAACAGGTGAGGGGAGAGTGGGCAGCCTTGTTTAACGCCATTCTGCAATTTTATTGGCATATATGTACTCAGTTTCCTTTATGGAGTATTTGGGAATCTGCATTTTTATAGAGGGCCTTAACCATCCTTATTATTTTTTCGGGTATGGATCTTTCTTCTAATGCCGTCCATATTTCGCATCTTTTTACAGTATCGAAAGCTCTTATGAAATCTATGTAGGTGACGTATAGAGGAGCATTGAATTCTATAGACTGCTCTATTATAATTCTAAGTGAATTCGCATGTTCTATACAACTGTGTCCTCTTTTAAATCCAATTTGTTATCTTCTTGTTGTAAACCATATTAAACATGTTAAATTACAAATAAAAAGAAAAAGGTTTTGTGTTGATGTTTTATTTTTTTTTTTAGTACTTAGAAATTTAATTTTAATTTTATTTAAAACATTATGATATATGTATATTTAATAATTAAATAGTATATCTAAAATTGAAGATTAAAAAATTATTGTTTTTCTATCAAAGATGAATTCGTTAAACAAAAGACTCTTGTTCTTTTATAAAAACAAAAAATTTTTTTTTTTTTATTGCATTTCTCTGCTACATAAATGTGGACAGGAAATTACACAGCCTTTTCTGTGTGGCTGTAAATGTCGTAATATAAATTTGTTAGACTTAAATTTTAAGTACTGCATTAGACAGAGAATATTAGGTAACCCTAAAATGAATGTTATATACTTAAATAAAATCATGAGTATAGTTGTGATAAATTGCAAGTAATTTATGTTATTAACAATTAGTCAGTATTTGTTAAAATTAATTTTATTAATTGTTGTCAAAATTAAAGTATAGTGTTAATTAAAACTTTAAATAGGTGATTACTTTCTTTTTTTTTTTTATATACAGCTACTAAATGAAAAGATTGACATACTATTTTTGAATTTTTCCGTATATGCAAATGAATATCCTATACATATAATTGAAATTTGTGATTTGTTCAAAATTTTCTAACAATTTTTGGTTTTAATTTTCATTACTTCAATATGTATGTTTTTGTTCGATTTCTCTATTTTGGTATATATTTGATTTATGATTATTATTAACTTAGAAGTGTCTTTGATGTAATAAAGTTGATTACTGTTATCTTTCGAAATGTCAGTGGGGGAAACTGACAGACTTAACTTTTTGAATCATTAATTTACGTTGGATAAAAAGTGGATGTTTGAGACTGTCTGTAAACTTATGCATTTTTCCACGTCATCAAAGAATGAACCATAGAGGATATATCCAATTGTATAAATATACTGTCAAATCGTTAAATAAAAATGATGACATTGCTAACATTTCGAATTTGTTTTTAAACTGTACAGAAAATTTAAATATGTATGTTAATTTTAAAATTATTATTTAATTAACAAATTGTATTGTTCTTTTTTAAACAGATTTTGTAGTTTACAGATTTTACTTGTTTTATTAATTTATCAATTAAATAATGATTGTTTGATTTAAAATTTAGTTAAAATATTTATGATGAAATTTTTACATATAAAAAAAAAAACATACCGGTAAAGTCTAGCGGCGAAACAATTTATTAAACTAGATTTAAAAATGTTAGGTAATATTCAGTCACTAAACTAATTAAAGAGCTTACAGTAAGGTTGAAAATTCTTGTTTAAATTATAACTATAATATAAAGATATTATTAAAAGTTTTAAAAAAATTATTTTGTAAAAACTGGCAGATCACTTCAGGTCATTTAAAGGGAATTAAACGTAAAATATGTATAGTGCGTTGCGTATGTATTTATGTATTCATATAATATATACATTTCAGTTCTATTAACACCAAAAATATATCGTGTTATTTTGTATGATATCATACAATATTTTATGCATGTCATACAAATGAATAAATTAAATTTCAATTCAAACAATTAATACTGAAATTTTTTAATAATATTGAAATTGTCCTAAGGTAATAATAATTAAATCGTTTGTAATGATTTGTACAAATATTGACATTTTATTTATAGGCTATATTATTAAAATTAATTATTAATTAACTAAATAGTATTATATTTTTTTTTTTAAAGACATTTTAATTATTACATGACAAAAAATTTAATTTTTTTATTTTGCAAAAGTAAAAGTTACCATATTTTTTTTAAAAATAAAAGAAATGTATTAGAGATTATCACCCTATTATTTCTATAAACTGTTGCCGGCCATAATATATTAGATATATATATATCAAACATTTATATATATATATATGTACATTTTATTCATTTTATTGTTTTTGTTGTGTCTTTTACTTTATTTGGCACTTTTTTAAACGTTAAATTTCAAATGGACATTAAATTTTATTAAGAAAAACAAAAAAAGTAATGAAAAAACCAAAGATTTTCAAAAAAGTACATTTCCAAAATTAGTTTTTCGTAAAAAGTACATTAAGTACAAAAAGTACAAAGTTCTAACTCCTCTTAAAATTTCAAGCTTCTAAGTTAAACCGTTTGAAAGATAGAAGGGGTCCAAATTTTTGCAAAAATTAAGTTTCACATAACGGTATATTAAAATACCGCATGGCAAAGTCACATATTCATTTTATATATATTTATAAAGCTTATGAAACCAGCTATCGTTTGGTGTTTTCAAATTGAAAATACGCCTTATAGAACCTGTGTTTATAACAATTTATAGATAGGACTTTTTCGAACTTTGTAAGGGTGTAGCTCCGTAACAGTTGTTCCACAAAGAATAGAAAAAAGTTGTTCCACAAAATCGTTTTTTGGCGATGCCTATCCGTAGTTAAAATTTCATTGCTTTATTTCAAACGGTGTAGTAATTTTGTAAACACTCAGAGGGACGGATGGACGGACAGACGAACAAAGTGAAACTAATAAGCAAATTTTTTCAAATTTTTTTGAAAATGTGCTGAAAAACAAAAAAAACACCGAAATAAAAAAATATTATGCTTCTTAATTATATGAATTGCTTTAAAATTTCATGGAATTATAATCTAATAAAAATAATTTTTAAAGTTGAATTCATTAAAAACAAAAAAAATGGTGTGATTTTTGAAGAAAATTAAAAATAAAAATATAAAAATGTTGAAATTTATTAGACCATAAAAATATAGAAATCCTAAATATATAAAGACTGAATAATAATTATTTTTTACTTTAAATTAATTATAAATTATATTTATTTTGAATTAAAATATTATTTGGTAAAAGAATCCAAGTAGTATTGTACCAATACACAACAGTTTAAAATATAAATTATTAATATTGTAAAATAATATGGTAACAATGCATGTGAATATGACATTTAAATAAAAAGAAATTTTGTGGAAAAAAAAAAAAATCGATTTGTGAATAAATTTGAAAACAAATAGCTGTAATAGGATTTGGCATATTTGAGGGCATGATATACCTGGATTATGCCGCGTCTAAGTCCAGTAGTGTGCGTTACGAAAAAAAAAATGATTCTCATTCTGCCTTACAAAAAAATATTTCATGCTTTTTTGGATATCACTCCGCTCGGGTAACCTAGGCCTGGGTTAATCTAACTTAAAATAACATAAAAAAAGTTACCTTCTTTGGACCCCATTCTTTCCTCGTCATCCACATCAGAGGCTTCTTTCGGTTTCTACACAAACTAATTACCACTCAGGATAATATTTTTTTTTTCATAAAAAAATAAAAAAATACATATATTCGTGAAATCTTTAAATAAATAAGGGTTGACCACGAAATCTCAAATACAAAATCCCAAATACAAAATCCCAATATCTAAAATCTCAAAATACTTACATTTATGAATATTTACATATATGTATATGCATTATTCTGAATTGGGCGTGATATTTCGTTGGTTATAAAATCAACGCAATACTTTTTTTTCAGAATATTTAGAAAAAGAATATATATGTAATCATTCTAACTCTAGTCCATACTATACCTATAGTAATATGGCGACAGCTATTGGAAAAGTTTACTAGGCTTTTATTTTTCAGATTCATTTGTTTTGTTTTCGAACTGATGATATGTTCGTTTTTCAAAACATTGCTTTGTTAAATTCGAATATTAGAACATGGCTACAAAGCTTCGGTGATTATTCTTCGGCCATTGTAAATTAAATTAATAAAATATATTTAATGATTTATAGTTGATTAGGGAATTTTTTTCTTTCACGTGTTAATTTTCAGCAATAATCATTCTGATTATATGCATGTCTAAAAAATATTTTTTTACTAACGCAAGTTCGAATAAATCTTCACCATGTATATATATTTATTTTATTTTATTTTTTTTTTCTTTATTTTATTTCATATTCCTATTATTTAAAAAATTCTATAAAAAATTTGGTTTTCAATTTACGGGATTAGATTTCTTTCAGATTAATATAATGTAAAATTAATTCGATTAAAACATAATAAAATTATCGGATGTCTTTAAAATCTGAAAAAATAATATAGAGATTTATTTTAACTACGCGTACAAAATACTATACATACAACAAGTTGATACTTGACAAGTTGGCGTTAAAGGATAATGAAATCTATTGAGTTAACAGTAAAAAAATAACAGTAAAAAATAGTAAAAATTACAGGGAGATTAATAAAAATAAAGAAATCAATTACCATGTACTTTAAATAACTAAAACTTTAATAGAACGCTTAAAGTATAAATAATTTGACATTATCTGAACAACTTCTTAGTCATTTGACTAATAGGAACAACTTCCTTCCTATATACATATATATATATATATACAGTTACTTTGAAAATATAATTTTGAAAACAAAAAAATAATTTAAAATCGATATGAGCTGAACAAATTTATAGAATATAGATATTTTAAAGGTTAAAAACACATTAAGAAAGAAAGAAATAGTTCAACTAAAGGTATTTGATAAACTGATAAGGTATTATGGAATCATTTCCAACTGAAATGATTGGTTGAACAAGTTATTTTTTTCAATTAATTCTCTATATACTATAAATTAAAGATTTAATTCTGTCTGAAAAGTTAGTTTTAAACTAATTATCTCTGTAGATTGTGAGTCAGAGTCAGATAGTGAGGTTGACGGTCCGATCAAAATCAAAATACTATCATCAGTTTTAAGTTTATATTAATAGAAAAAAAATGTATAAGTGCTGAATATAATTTTCATACAACATATAAATTACATATTACAATTTCTGTGTAATTTCCTGTTCACATTTATGTGGCAGAGAAATGTACTAAAAAAAAAAAACAAAAATATTAAAATTCATTTTTTTTTTGATTTTAGTACATGTACTTACATTACACACCCTATATTAATTATTTATATATATTTCCGTTTCTAAAACAAAAACTTTGTGAAGCACATAGAAAAGCAATTAAAAAAGTTTAAAAGCCAGAACAAAAAAGTAAAAAATAAAAAAAAAAAGCTAGGTCAGTTTCATACTTTTGTATTGTTTTTAAATTCTTCTGTTTCTCGGTCAATTTTGACAGCTGGTGCTGTTATTTTTTTTTTTTTGTGTTTTTTTCTTTTTCTTCTTTTGACATTACGCAAATTCAATGGCAATAATTTTCTCTTTTACCTTCATTAGAGTCGTTCGTCATAAAAAAAAAATACAGTACGATGATGGTACAATTTGGTAATGGTGTAAAGATAGATGGTATTCAATCAAAACTTGGACTTAATAAAAAAAAAAGGCAAATAAAAATTTTAAATAAGTAAGTGAGAATATAAAGTGCTTGAAAAAAGCAAATATCCTAAAAAATATTTGAAAATCGATATGAGCTTATCGATTATTATTATTTGAATCATAATTTATTTTTTGATTATTTAACTTGAATTAATTATGATATAATATCTACCAATTTTATGCCAATGTTTTTTTCTAAGTTTTGATCCCATTTATTTGAGATCATTTTTATATTGGGCTGGGTTTATGCCAGATTTTCTTTGATTTTATTTCAACATTATGAATACCGTTTCCTATTGAATTTCTGTGGGGTTTTCCGATCTCAGAGTAAAAAAAAGTTATAACACATATTAATTAGGCTGAGGTCATTAGTCATTAATTTTGTTGACAACCAGTCTTAATCATACAATTATTTGATAATAACTAGGTAATAACAGTTTTTGCAAAGAAACAAAAATTGTATGACAGAATTATTTCGGTGTGATTTATGATGTTTACAACGGTTGAAAGCAACTTAGATGTAATTCTTGAAATTTTTCTTAGAATTCATATCTTAAACCAATAATTATTTATTTTTATTATTTTAACAAATGGTTAGAATGACTTTTAAAAAAATATTATACAAAAATTTAATAAAATATTACGATTTTTTTTTTCTTTTTTTAAATTTATAATAAAATTGAACTTTGATCATAAAGTTACAGCCCATCCAAACTGCAATTTATTTCAAAATGAATTAAACATGAAAATAAAAATACAATGTTAGTTGGTAAAATATTTTTTTTTTCTCTTACTTATTTTATAAATTTTTAAGGTTTTGTTGTTTTTGAATTTTTACGCCTCTTGTTTTTAGTTTTTTCCTATACCACCACCATGTAATGATTATTTCCTTGTTGGTGTTAAAATTTGGTCAATGTCCAGTATTAGGGTGAGGTTTTAAGATAGAGACATACATAAATGAAAAAAAAGTGTATTGTGCAAAAAAAAAAAAATTAATTTGAGAATTTTTTTGTGGAAACAATGGTGAATTCACTTAAAATTTTTTTTTTTTTTTTGTTTTTAATTCAAGTCCATAAATTTTCGTAGCGATTAACTCTATGGGATTTTTCTGGGTTTGTAATGATAATGACGATGATAGTAAGTTAGATGAAGCTGATAGTAATGAGAAATTTGCTTCTTGTTGTTTTTTTTTTCTCATTCTTTCTATCTTTCAAATCGATTTTTATTAAAAAAAATTATATTAAGAAAATTTTTTGAATAATGTTTAGGTTTTTAAATTTTTTTTTTTTTTTTTTTGTTAACCTTAATTGTCTAATTATATTAATTAAGTTAGATCAAAGTTAAATAAAAAAAAAAAAGATTGAAAATATAAAATATTTTTGAGCAAGTGGAATTTGAACTTTAAATTGCGGATTTTATTTTATAAAAAAAAAAAATTATTTTAGGATTTTTTGGTGAAAATATTAAAGTTAGACCATAACTTAAGTCAATTTTATTTTGCAATGATATTGAATAAATTTGCTGCCTTTAAATTCAAATCATTATTATGAGTAAAAATATTAGATTTATAAAATCATAAAAAATTAAAAAAAGAAAACCGGTAGGGGTCTCGGTGGCCCAGTGGGTAAGAAGGAGATGGGTTTGAATCCCATACATGTCGTCAGAGTTATTCCCCCTTATGACATTTACAGCCACACCTGAACAGGAAAGGCTGTGTAATTTCCTGTCCACATTTATATGGCAGAAAAAGGCACTAAAAAAAAAAAAAAAAAAAAACCGGTTTATCTTTAGATATTTAATTTTTAGAAATGATACTTGGTTGGTTGGTTGAATGGTATAAATGGCTGATCCCGATAGATATGATACTTTACTTTTAAGAGAAGTATAAATTTAGCTTAGAAAAATTAATTTTTTTGGTGATTTTCGATTGTAGAAGTTTTGTTTTAACGAAATAATTGAATTAAGGTTTAGGCTTAGATTTATATTCTATAATCGGATGAAACCAGTGTTGATTAGTTTTTTTTAACAGGCTGTTTTGCAAAATAAAAAAAATTTAGATCAAAAATACATAGAAGAGGATAAACTATAGATTATAGAGGAATAAATTTAGGTCATAAAATTTAGAAGAATAGAGGCTCTCTTTCATCTTTCTTTGCTTAATCATTTGTTTTAACTTGCTATTATGTCTTATTTTTCTTTTGATTCTATTTTCTAATTCAGTTGTCCTGTATTTCTTTTCACTCTGAGAAATGTTTTAGAGTTCAATTCTACGCTATCCGCACTTTGTATATCAAGCTTTACTTCCCTATTGTAAAATAGACTTTTCGCGTAATTTTTAGATGTTTGTTTTTAACTATATAATTTTACGGATTTTTTTTTCATTCTTCATAAGCCTGAAATTCCTGTTCTGATCAAATCCCCTGAATTTATTTTAAACAACTTCATCTGTCCTACAGTTTATGTTTATAAAGCTTAAAAGTTAACTAGATATATGTTTATAATGAGACAACTTATATGAGTTTTCATTTTGTCTATATTGATTCTGAGGTTTAATATTTCAACCTTATCTTTCCTTAACATCAACATCCTTAAATGAATAATAAATGAATAAATAAATAAATCTGTGGTCAACGAGGAATATATTTTTGAATACTATAAGATAATAAAAACAAAATGTAAACTTATACGATTTATTTAACTTTATTTAATAAATAAAGTAGATTTTTGCATTTAATTAGATAAGTGCATTTAATTATATATTTTGTATATAAAATAAATTGATTTTCTAAAAATATTTAATTATACATATAAAAAATAAAAATTTGTTTTGTTTTCCTTCAAGAGAATTATAAAATTCTTTTCTTTTTGTTTCAGTTTTCTCGCTGCTTTTTCATATTGTTTGTTTAGAAAATATTTATTTTACTTCAATTGTACCAACACCATGAAGTATGTTACTACAGCTCCAAGAACCTTAATAATTTTGTTTTTTGTTTTTAATATATATACATTTTATAAGTTAAATTAAAACTATCTTAAAAAAATTACCGAAGCGAATAAATCCAATGAAACAGTGAAAAATTTCGCACCAGAAATTGTTAATGCTTTTTGACATTGTTGACATACAATTTGTACAAATGTTTTTGCTTCTTCAGATCCATCATACCAATGACAAGAATAAGCAGCTTCCATTACAGATGAACTCTATAAAATTTATTTAGTTTAATGTTCATATTATATATTGCTCTTGCTAAAAAAGGCAAATATCTTTTTATACTTATACCTCTTCAATTAATCTATTACCAAATATACAGAAATGAAAAACTTGTGCCAATGAATAACCTAAATAACCTAAAACTGTAAATGCATAAACATTAACACCATCTATTTTTGTAGCTTGATAAGCTAAAAGTGTTAATGTAATTGTTGATGTTAACATATGCAACAATAAAGCAACACCATATGTATCTCCAATAGCTGCAACTAATCTAATTTTTCAAAATATAAAACATTTAAAATTGAATTGAAATAATAATATAAGAATAAATTTTTATTTTACCTCACAACGTGTTTATGTCTTTCAACCCAATACTTAATAGCACTTCTAACCATCATTTCTTGTTTTCTAGTTAAACCATTAGGATTTGCACCATTAACACCATTAATACCGTTAAATGTTTGTAATGTTGATGGTGCTCTAAATTGTGCACCCCAATCAGCTTTTGTATTATAAATACCGCTCAGATCTATATCACTTACATCTTTCTCCTGTTGCATAGCTATACATAATAAAAATTTTCAACCATATATTGTTTTTTATTATATTAAATTATCATTTCTTACAATCATTATTTATTAATTCTGATTTTGATGATGCTGATAATGATTTGAATAAGGCAGCTGAATTTGGTCTATATGTATCTAATGATGCTGATAATTCCATTAATGGTTTCATGATACCTTTTAAATGTTGTAATTGTTCACATGCAAATATTAACCATGAACAGAATAAAACATCTGTTAAATTTGATTGCATCAAAGAGAAAAATAAATAGAAAACTTGAATTCCAAATGTTATCATATACATCATTCCATCGAATGCATTCCATGGATACCATGCTTTAATTGGTAATCTTGGTATAGGAATTTTTTCAGTTTCATTTGTTTCTTTATTAATTGCAAATTTGACACTTTCTCCAAAGAATGTTATAGTTGTCCAAGCTTTAAAATTTTACATAAAAATGATAATTTGATAAATTCAGGAGTTCAGGAATAATTGATAAATAATTTTTCTTACCAACAACAGATGCAATTGTTGTCGCTACAACACATATTAAAAGTTTTCTCATTTTTGATAATGCAATTCCATGATATCTGGCATCTGATTCAGCAAATAATGGATGACTATTTGCTTGATTCCAAATATTCAGTGTTCTTAAAACACCATCAAAAAATGTGATATAAATTAGTTGAAGAAATTACTGAAGTAAAACTTACCTGTAGAAATTCTTTGAATTAATTGCAAAATATAAAAATTTGGTGACACAATGTGCAAAAAATAAAACTGTAATTGCGTTTGCAGTTAATTCATTAACTTCATCAGCGTTAAATGCCATATTAATTAAAAATGATGCAAATTGAAAAATAACAATAATCAAATGAAATACTGAGTAAATTTTTTTAAATATTACAGTGCCACTTGAATAACGAAATAAAAAATGACCAACAAATTTCATTAAACGAATATTTGGCATTAAATCGGCAACCAAACCGACATATTTATTTTCACCACCATCCATCTGAAATTAGAAAATTAAATATTATTTTAATTTAATGAAATAATTAAATTTATAGGATCTTTAGATAAATGCTGAGAAGATATTTTAAGGATTGACGAGAGTTTTTTTTAAGAAATTGTATATTTGGTAAAAGGGAAATAATAAGATTTAAAATTTAGAAGGGTCAAACCAAACAAAGAAATTTAAATTTTCTTATAAAATATGAGCTCATTATTATTTAAATTATTATAGAAATAACCGGTAGTCATACATAAAATGGCTCTAAAGTGAGTATTTGGTAATAAAATACTTGACTGTCATTTCACTAATTTAGAGAATTCTTTTAGAGTAAAACTTTTTCAAAGATCCTCTTTTTAGTACATTTCCAAAAAAAATTCTGTTGCTCTGTCCGTCCGTCCGTCTTTTTGAAAAACTTCTACACCGTTACAAATAAAGAAATGAATTTTTAACCATGGGTAGATCTCATAAAAAAATTAATTTTGTAAGTCAACTTTATCATGTAGTCGAATCGATTACGGAGCTACAGTCCTTCAAACTTTGAAAAAGCCTTATTTTTAAATGTGTATATATCACGTTCTACTCTACTTAACATTTTTCCAATCTAAAAACTCCATTCGACAGAAATTGTTTTTACCTTTATAAATCAATATCAAAATTATACAATGTTTTTTAAAATTTAGTATTTAAATTTACCGTTATGTGAAAACCAACTTTTACATGATTTTTCTTTTTTCATAACTCCAGTTTAGATAGGGACTTGAAATTTTGAGGGAAAAAATAATTTTTAGAATTAAAGTTTCCTCGGAAAATTTTTTTGTACCACCTCTGCTTTAAAAATGGAAAATTTGCTATTTTTAGACACCTATACAAATTTTTTTTGAAAATATAAGGTTTTTCTTAATTTTTATTTTTTTTTATTGCATTTCTTTGCCACAAAAATGTGAAGTTGAAATTTCTCAGCCTTTCCTTTTTAGTCGTGGCTGTAAAGGAAAGGCTGGGATTCGAACCCACACTCTCTCGGTGTTTACAGCATATTTTATACGCTCTTACCCACTAGGCCACTCAGGCCCCTTTTTCTTAATTTTGTAGAATTCCGTGAAAATTCAAGAAAGTGTTTTTTTATTTTCACATTTTTTCTTAATATATGAAATTTTCAAATGTTGGTGCACAGTCACAACTCTAAACAATTTGTATTATTTTTTGGTGCGCCTTTAAAAACCGTTTACATTTTGCTTTGTTTGTTTTTTAATTTTTTTATTTTTCATACCTTAAATTTTTAAAATTTTACGGAACCAAAATATGACTATATATGTATAGGTAATCGAACCTACATAGATTGGGATAAAACTATCTTTTAACATTTCAGGTGATCTGAAAAAGAAACAGGATTATATAATCAATATAATTACAATTTTCTTAAAATGTGTGTAAAGAAAATTGTGAAAAATCAAAAGACACTTTTGTAAATTTAAAAGAAATCTTATTTTGTTAAGAAAACAAAAATATAATGATTTCAGTTGTTTCGAGAATATAGGAGCTCAAAAATTCTATAATATTTCGATTTTACATAACGGTAATTTTAAATTAAATCTCACAAAAATTAATACAATATTTCACGTCATTTAACATATTTAGATTGAAAATATATTCAATAGTGCAATTAAGTTTAAGTTTCTTTAAGTCTTTTCTTTAAAAATCTGATAAAAAAAGATCAGGGGCTAATCAGCACAGTTGATTAGGGATTAATTTGTTAATCCTTTTTGAATTTATTTATGTTATTTATTTGTGTAAAATTATTTATGTAATTATTATGTTTTCTTAAACTTTAGAACTTTCTATTTCAACAAAAGCATGTATTTAATTTTTTCCTCCATTCCACTTCTTTAATAAGCATAGGGCATCCATCCACTATATCCTTTATTATTCATATTAGACTAAATATCAATTCTGTTAATCATGTTTTTACTATGGTGTTTATTATTCGACTGTAGCTTTTGTACAAAATTATGAAACAGAAGTGTTATATATGAATGCCATCTATTATCTCATACAAGAATTATTTATTTACTTTAATTATATTACGGTATTAATTATTACGATATAAACTACTGTAATATAAATGACTAATATTAAATATGGCGTGACGGAGATTTGAATCCAATACCAAATATGTTTAATAATATATAATATAATTTAAAATAATTACTTTTTAAAAAATTAAATACTTTTAATGAACTTGAACTTTGTTTTTTTTTATTTAGGTTGAGTTAGAAAATGTGATATTAATTATTATATTAATTGACAATAATTAATATTTAATCCGCAAAAATAAACAGCTGTTGCATGAATGAGTACACATTGAAATTTCGATGTACTTCGATTATTAAGAATTACACGTAAGATAACAAGAATTTAAATAGTTTAAGTTTTCTGAAATGGACAATGAAGATCTTTGATTGAGCAATGATTAAAAGAGCAATGAAGTTCTTAAAGGAGGAATGAAGGTCTTCCAGTTCAAACCCCGGCTAGATCATATAAATTAATAAAAAATAATATAATTTTTTTTCTTTTTATATATAATTATTATAATTTAATTAAAAAAAAAATTATTGTATATGTCGTCTAATTGATATCATATCGTAATAATAAAATGAAAATAATTTTTGTATAAGATAATAGATGTCGCACAAAGAAAAATATTTTTGTTTCACAGCCTTATATCTAGAGCTGAGTAATTAATGGTTTAGCGAAACTAATGATTCTAAAAACTGAAGTTTGGTCAAATATGAATAATAAATTATTTAGTGGATACTCCTTATTGTGGAAAGAAAAAACAAAGAACATTTTCTTGATAGTTTGCGACATGAAAAAAAAAATGAAAAGTTATCGGAAATCTGAATGTGATACTTTTATGTGTATATTTTACTTTGTGTAAAATTAATATTTCGAATAATTAGAAACTAAAATATTTAATATCAAATCATTAAGAATTTTAATATATGAAAAGATTTAATAAAATTAGAACTCAAACTGTATCCATTACAAAGGAAAGTACACATGAATTAGAAAGAATAAAGCCAAGGGCAGAAGCAGAATAATATTATTAAATGTTATTCAAGGTAAGTGGCGGTTCTAAGAGACATCGCATATGGCGCTTGCCAGGGGCCCCGCGATGAAAGGTGCCCCATCAGCAAAACATTGAAAATAAAAACTTTCTGTGATTTGGATTTCTATTCTATTAATCTATTTACAATTCCATGAAAATGTTAACTTTACAAAATGTTTACTATATAGGGGCCAACCTAAATCAAAATGTACGACGTATAATTTCTGTCAAAATATTTTTTAATACATGCATTTATATGAGAGCACCCGAAATACGCGGCGTACTGTACGTCGAGCATTTAAAATTTAAGAACTGACAAAGCGTATAAAAAATGTTTTATTTTAGTCTATGTTGTATAAAATTGCTATACAACTAAAATCAACATTTCCTAAAAACTTACTTAAGATATTCCATGAAGGAAGAAAAATTTAATTATATGGCATAACTTTATATGGAAGTTAAGAGCAATATTGATTTTGATATGATAATAGATAGTTTTGCAAAAGCCAAAACTAGAAAAAAGCATATCTATATATTTATAGCGTAGAGACCCAATTTTTTTCACCGCCAGGGGCCCAGACATCGTTAAAACCATCACTTCAAGGTAGGCAAAAAAAAAATAAATATTTACTACCTTACCTTTTATTTTATTTTTTTTGTTAATCCCTTAAAGAATATAAATTACTTTCCTTGATTGTACTTTAGATTGATTTTTAATTAAAAATATAATAAAATTTATTAATTAAAATTAATAGATAAACTATAATTAAAATATAAATCCAAAATATTAAAAACAATTTCTTGGTTTTAAATTAAAAATTTATATGTTTTTTAAATTTCTTTTTTTTTTTTCTGATTAAATTTATTATTTTTAATTCACTAAATTTTCAGTATAACTAAACATATTCAGTATTAATAATACTATATAGATTATATTAATAATTATTAATTATTATTATTTAATTTTACATTTTAGTAATTATATTTTTAAATCATTTCTGTTAATTATTTTTTCGATTAATTATTATTAATTTTTTTTTTTATTTTAATTATAATAAAATTAATATATGAAAAAAAAAACAAATTTGTAGTATAAATAACCGTTTAATTAAAATTAGAACAAGTGATCAAGTTGACAAATATTTCTAAAATAAATTTATGAAAAAAAAAAAAATTATTAATGAAAAAAAAAACGTATTAATAAAAAAATCTGTTCGTATACCATCTGGCGTTTAAAAATTAAAATATGTATAGTTTAATAAATTATTAAAAAAAAAACAAAACAGATTATTAATTTAAATATTTCAAATTTCCAAACAATTATAAGGTATCAAAATAAGTTTTTTTTTTATATTTTGTCCCAGTTATAAATAAGTGGGTAAGAGATCTAGATCTGTGGTTTATTTTGATAATTTCAAAATTATTATTTTTTTTACTTATTTTTTTTTTTACATTATATTAATATTAGTATTGCACATATATATTATAGTCGTGATGGTAATTTGTGATTAAAATAAAGTAAATTAATAACATTATTTTTTTGGTTGACGCATCATGAATTTAATCACTAAGGCCTCATCTTGTATTAAAAAATTATTATATTATCTATTAATTTTTAAATTTAAATTTGTATATATGATATAAGAATTTTGCCGGTTTTGAAGGTTTCATTAGCTGATTACTAAGTTATTTTTTTTAAACAAAATCAGTTCAATTCAATAATTATTGGGTTAATTGGCTAACCAATACCTAACAGAAAAGAAAATATATTTGAAATTTTCGTTACTTGTATTATTGCTTGCAGAGGCTGTAATAAACGACAAATTACCTTTTTCAATTTGTTCTTCTTAGCTTTATTCAGATTTCTAAAGGAGGTGGCCCTGAGGGAGGTGAAAATCTTCCCAAAAAAAAAATAATACCCCCTTAGGTATTCTGAGATTCCTACTAACTAAACTCTTCTCCCCTTTTAAGCAAGTATAATGAGGTGAAACCCCTAACTGATAGTAAAGTATATTGTCTATGAAGTAGGAATAGGAAAGGATGAGACAAGGATGTGGAAATTTTGAATTAAGAAGTAGGACTGTAAGGAAACAATGATTCCGCGTATTATTGTTACTGTTTTGTTATCAGTGATGAAGTTATCAAGAATTACAACATGCAAGGATATAAGAACTTCGTACATGAAGTAATAATTAAAGGTAGCTCCATTGTCACTGTAGAATCTGTACCAAAAACAGCTTCACAGTAGCAGCTATTATACATTATTACGATATAAAATTATTGCTTATTTTTTTATAACCTAATCAGAGTTTAAAATCAAGACTCCTTCCGTTGACGACTTTTTTGTATCACATATTGTCCATTATATCGTTTAAAATTATGATTTGGAATTATAATTTTTCAAGTTCCGACTCTAATAACATTCGAGTAATGTAAGGAATAATAGATAGAGCATTAAAAGATTGTGATAAAAAAAGGTTAATTAAATGGTTATTTTATGTTCTACAAAAGCTACAATCAATCAATTTTATTATTTTTTTTTTTTATTTATTTTTTTAGTTAAAATATTGTAACAGAGATTTTAGGGCATTTTTTTTTCCTAAATTACATCCAGTTTCTTTTAAGGATATTTAAACAATTAAAAAACAAACAGAATTTTTTTTTTATTAATTGTTATAATAATGCTTTTATTATTATTAATAACAAATACTTTCTGTTCTGACATTATAAATGGAAGAATAAATTATTATGATGACTTTTTTTTCTTTTATATTCTCTATGGACGTTTCAAATTTAAAAGTAAAACAAAAAAATTCTACGCATTTTAATCAATTTTTAAATACATTTAAAAAATCAATTTTATTTTTCTTAAATTTCAAGGATAATTGAAATTTTGTTGAAAAAAAAAAAATTTTTTTTTTTTTAATGTATTTGTATAAAATAAAATATGAGTATTTAAGGACGTGGTCTAATCCCATTTGTAAGAATAGGAAATTTTCCCACGATTTTAACAATTTTAAAAATTGTTCTTCTATAATTTTAATTTTTTGTTGTTTTTAGTTGTTCATTTTAAATAATTTTCTTTTAATATGTGTATATATATGTATATATCTGTATATATATCTTTATATAAATATATAAAAGAAAAATATAAAATTTTTAAAAATATACCAATATCCGTTGAAAAGTGATTCTAATGTATAATTTATAAACTTTACTGAATAATATTAAATGGATATTTGCATATAAAAAGGCACCCTTAAATAACTAAACAGTATATGAAATAATATGTAAAACATTTAATATATTGTAGAGTAGCATATGATTGATGAAAATTTGAGTTTCGGATGTGAAACTAAAGTATTCATCAATAAAGTAACGTATAGCTCAAAAAAAAATTTGAATTGATTTAAATATTTTCTGTGGATTCAACTATTAAGGATAAGATGTTAAACTTATTAAACAGTTTGCGAAAAAAAAAACTTTCTACAAGGATTCTCTATTTTTCAAGCTAAACACGTTTGAAGATATATCGAAATTATTGTACTAGAATGTTTGTAAAAAAAAAACTTACTTCTTTTTAGGAAAGAAAAGGCTATTCTACAACAAGTTTTGTTGATGATTTTGTCCATTCGGCATCCATTAGATTAGATTAGATTGTTATTTAAGAGGTATAATTACTGAGACCTTTTGATGTAGATGTATTGGGCACCCCCTCTTACTTCGTGTTGTGTATTTTGCTTCCACTTATAATACTTCTGTCAGTTCCACTACCTCTAAGAAAATAAAGATTTTTATAGAGTTTATTGCTGGCAGATGAACCTCGGCAAATCAAAGTTTGACAGAATCTCTATATACCGTCATTTTGTATTTCAATTTTCTTTAAGTGTCCCTTTAGCCGGCAGTGTTCCGACGAGAATTTTGTTAAACTATCCTGTGGATCATTACTTTAAGCAAAACTGTTACGTCCACGTCCTTAAATACTTGCAATCAAATTTCTATATTGCAAGAACCAATATCAAAATTGTAGGAACAAATATAGCTATCAAAAATGTTTTGTAATTTTTTAGTTTTCTCATAAATATGCATTTTAACTTCTTTAATTTATTATAAATTTTATTTTATGTTATTTTGTCTTATGCGATTTTATCATGTGCCATATTTTATGTGAATAACTTTTTACGCATGTTTTTTTTTGTTTCTTGAAAATCTTTTAAAACTTTTCAGTTCATTTTATTATTTAAAAGAAAGCAAATATTTAATTAAAAATTGAAGTTAGGAAAACAAAAAGAATTTAAATTAACTAAAAAATTTAACAAGTAGCAACGTACAAGGTTCTGAACTTGGCCTCCTTATATAGATTTTTTTTATATATTTTTTTTTCCTTTTATGATTTATTGGTATTGAGGTTAATATATTAACATTTTCTTCCCTTTCCGTTGATTCTGTGTGATTTGTTGTCTTTTTTATTTATTCATGAATTCTTTACAAGTTCTTATTATACAAATTTGAATATTTTATTTTTTAAATGAAATGAGAAGAATACTACTTTTTCTATGTAATGTAAAAAAAAAAACTTAAAAAAAAACAATTTGTAGATGTTTTTTTACTTGTTCTTCCTGAATTTCCAGAATTTTTACATATTCCGGAAATTTGAGTTAATTGATTTGATTTAAAGTATATAATAAAGTTAAAAAGTATAGAAAAAAAAAAACAAAAAAGATAAAGTAAGTATTTTTTAATTAAATATATTAGTATTAAGTAAAATATGTTTCTCCTAAATGTATGCAATATTTCTGTTTAAATTTTTTTTTTTTTTTTTAAAGATTAGTTAATATTAGATTAAATAAATAAATAGATTGGTTTATTTTGGCGCCTTGGTCGCAGAATGGTCATGGAAATTGTGTACTAACCGAGAAAATGCGGGTTAAAATCCTGCACAGATAGTAGGTTTTTATATTGAACAAAACACTCTTCCCGGCAAGTATATTAAAGTATATTATACAGGATAATGCAATTATATTATTGACTCCTTGGCACTAAGGCAATTATTGAGATTTTGTTTTTTGAATGCATTTCTCTGCCACATAAATGTGGACAGGAATTTACTTAGCCTTTTCTGTTCAGGCGTGCGGAAATAACTCTTAAGACGTGTGAGGGATTCGAACCCACACTGCCTCGGTGTTTACAGCATATTTTATACGGTCTTACCTCCTAGGCCACCGAGGCCCCTATATGTTTATTTTTTTATATTAAAGAGAAAATAAATTAAATTTGATAATAGGTAATCCGAATTAGTTGAAAAATTTTGTCGGAAATAAATTTCTTCTGTTCTTAATTTATTATAAATTTTATTATTAATTAATTTTTAGTAAGATATGTAACAAAAGAAGAACTAGAAGAATTTAAAAATCTATATTATTGACTTTTTTTTCGCAATGATTTGGCTTACCAGGTTAAAATATACTCTTGGTCACTATCCTGATTTTAGATACATATGCATAAACAAAAATTGTTTTAGGTAGCTATTGAATGTATTTTTACTTTTCGTCTCCAAGGAGTCCAAATATATCGAAGAATATGGAATCGTAGAATTTGAAATATTATCAGCTGCTATATAAATGTAATTCTTGAGGGCAATCACAAAAATGGAAATTATCGTTATTGACAATTTGTTTTGTAGTATAATACTGTAAGTACTATATATATATTAACAAAAAATATTATGTATTATATCCTTTACAATTGTACCTAATATAAAACATATTATTTAATAAAAAGAAAAAAAACAAAAATGAAAAATGGGAAAATACGTAATTATATAATACGTATGTAATTATTTTAATTAAGTTCTAAAATTTAATATGCGTTTTTTTCAATATAAAGATTTGGATTTCGTCATACATCTGTCATTTTGAATATATTCAACCAAGTCGTTGTATAATTTTATTGTACATTTATTCTTCGTATTATGGTCTTGAATTTACTCATATATATTCCTCATATAATTTTATGAATATCCAATTTCACTTCAATATTTTTTGCAATATTTAATACTTTATAGTATATTTTCATTTTTAAAAATATAAAAATATAAAATAAATAAACTATTTCATATCAAATTCATGAATAATTTTATATATTCCAGAGTGTTTTTTTTTGCTAATACATCTTATGCTAATCTTAAACAAGGTTTCAGAAGCTATACTCATTGTTCTCATTATCTACTAAAAAATTAGACAAATAACAATGACAATAAACAGTTATGATCTCCTAATTGCTAATATTATTGGGATAACTTATTTTTGGCGAAATATCAGCCTATTCTTACCTACTTTTTCTGCCCTTCTTGTTTGAAATTTTTTTCGACTTGTCTTTGTTTGATTTTTGCTTTCTAATATATTTTGGGTTTTTATACCCAAAATATATTAGAATGAACTATGTATGAACTATGTTCAAGGGTATAATAAATTTGCCATTACGTTTGTGACACCTTAAAGGAGCCGAGCTGGATATAGTGTCAAAGGTATGGATCTGCTCAGAATCGAATTCTGAGTCGATTAAGCCATGACCGTCCGCACGATAACTCAAAAAATAAAGGAGCTAGGAGGCTGAAATTTTTTTTACGTCACTTTTGCAAAATTATTAGTTTTGCTATTTAAATCCAACATTTTCGGTCGGCGGGTTGGAGTAGCTGCCATACAACTTCTTTCTTTATATAGAAATAACTCAGTATCTATTCAAGCTAGGTTTCTGAAATTTTGCAAATGATGATCAAGTTTTATGACAACAACTTCTGTAAAATTTGGTTGTGTTGGTGCGGCGGGTTCGGGTAGCTGCCATACATAACTTCACCGTTTAAATGAGAATAACTCAGTGTTTATTGAAGCTAGGAATCTGAAATTTAGTAAAGAGGTGTCGAGTTACATGTCAACAACTTTTGTAAAATTTGGTTGGTCTAGAGCAGCCGGTTCAGGCTTCTTGCACCTCTTGGAAGTTAATAAAGCTAGGCGTCTGAAATCTTGCAAATGATGATCAAGTTTTATGGCAATAACTTCTGCAAAATTTGGTTGTGGTGGTGCGACGGGTTCGGGTAGCTGCTATACAACTTATCCGGTTAAATGAGAATAACTCAGTGTTTATTGAAGCTAGGAATCTGAAATTTAGTAAAGAGGTGTCGAGTTACATGTCAACAACTTTTGTAAAATTTGGTTGGTCTAGAGCAGCCGGTTCAGTTGCTTCTTGCACCTCTTGCAACTTAATGAAGCTAGGCGTCTGAAATCTTGCAAAAGATGATCAAGTTTTATGGCAACAACTTCTGCAAAATTTGGTTGTGGTGGTACGACGGGTTCGGGTAGCTGCCATACAAAATCTCTTTTTAACTGAAAAGAATTCAGTGTCCGTCCGCACGATAACTCAAAAAATAGAGGAGCTAGGAGGCTGAAAATTTTTTTACGTCACTTTTGTAAAATTGTTAGTTTTGCTATTTAACTCCAGCATTTTCGACCCCCGGGTTCGAGTAGATGCCATACAACGTCTTTCTTTAAATGAAAATAACCCAGTGTCTACTCAATCTAGGTATCTGAAATTTTGCGAATGATAATCCAGTTTTATGGCAATAACTTCTGTAAAATTTGGTTGTGATGATATGACAGGTTCGGGTAGTTGCCATACAACTTCTCTTTTTAAATGAAAATAACTCAGTGTCTATTGAATCTAGCTATCTGAAATTTAGTGAAAAAATGTCGAGTTGCATGCCAAAAACTTTTGTCAAATTTGATTGATCTAATGCAGCCGGTTTAGGCTTCTTGCATTTCTTGGAACTTAATGAAGCTAGGCTGTAGCTAGGGTAGCTGTCATAGAACTCCACAATTTACATAAATATATGTCTGTAGTTCGGTACTAAAACATCTGAATGTTTTTAAAAGATGATCAAGTTTTATAATAGGATATATTACGTTCATACGGGTATCCCAGAGTTGACACAGTCTACTCTACTGCACTCTTCTTCGTTTTTTTTTAAGAAATTTTTAGCTATAGGCAAAATTTTTTAGCTATATATATATATACATTTGCTTTATATTTTTCGTTTTTGTATCAATAACCAAACAAACGCTAAAGCAAAATATTTATATTTAGTAAGTAGTACTTTTTTAGTTTTATTTATTTTTTTTATTAATTTAAAAAATAAGTTGTATGGCGGATACTCGAACCCGCCTGCCAAACTTCCATGATTTAAATAGCAAAACTAATAATTTTACAAAAGTGACGTGTAAAAAATTTCAGAATTTTTGCTTCTTTATTTTTTGACCGACGGACATACATAGCTTCAATTCTGAATTCGATTAGAATTCGATTCTGATCCGATTCATACGATCCATATCGATTTCGTGAACATACGTTCAAACGAATACAAAAATTAATTTTTCTGATAACAAATTTAAATTATTGTGAAGAAAAATATTGATCACAAAATTATGTTAAAAATGCTGAAAACGCTAAGAAAAGTCTCAAAACAGCGAATAAAGATTTTTAAAATTTTAATATTTTTTCAAATTAAAATATCTCCTCTTGGTATCTTAAAATGATGCTTTTCATAATTGAATCAATTTATTACGAAAAATTAATATATCTGATAAAAAAATTGAATTAGACTCAAGTATCTTTCATAAGTCCTCAAAACAGTGTTTAAAGATTTTCTATGTGAAAAATTTTTTTTAATTAAGTAATCTACTTTACGTGTCTAAATATTTAAATAAATGTGAAAAAGAATTTAATAAAAAAGAATTTAATTGAAAATTGATTTTCTTTAGAAGTAAACTTTCTACTAAAAAAATATTACTATCATATTTTGTTGTTAGCGGGATCTAGGTAAGCTCTAATTGGTTATGCCCTTCCCAATTTTCTTTGCTCTTCATATCTTTTGCCCCCAAATATATGCAACATATTTACTATTTTAAAACCTTATAAATTCTAATAATTTTTTCTATTTTTTAATAGAACTCTACAAGTAACGGAAAATAATCTAGTGTCAAATATTTATTACCACAATTATGAGTATATAAGATTCAGCATGAATACAGGATTCATTGCACCGGAATTTTTTATATATACCTAGATTCAAATGGTTACATTCAAGATCAAAACCACGTCCATAATAGGATATAATAGGCGGGCCAGGTGCAAGATCATTGACTATATTCCGCGAAACGTAGATTATTCGATGTTGAAATTTGATAGACATATACCAGAAAGGGACAAAAGCATTAGCAGAAATTATTGGTTGTTAGAAAATACCTACATAGTAGATTAAAATTATTTTTAATTATTTAGGATAAGTAGGATAGCATAGGGTAAATTAGATTAGATATATAGGTTAAGATAGGTTAAAATATGTTAAGATAGGATAAGATAAGTTAAGTTTTTATTTTAAAACTCAATAGAAATAAATTTGGATTTTTAAATGAAATTTTTACAAAAAAATAATAAATATAAGGTTGTAAAATACCATGGAAATATAAAACCTAAAATTAATAAAATAAGAAATCATGCCATCTTATGATATGCCATAACTGATATTTTTAAATTTTTTTTTTTTTAAGTTATATTTATAAGATCTAAATAAAGAATAAAAAAAAAAAAAAAATCTAATATTTGACGTTTTATTTTTTTGTTTTTTGTATTATTAAAGGAAAAACTTTGTTAAAATCAATTTAAAAAGAATTTTTTAACTAAATTCTATCTTTTTTAAATGTTTTAATATTTGTATAAGTGGTGAGTTTGAAAATTTTGATTTTTTATAAGTTTTATTAAAATTAAATGATATTCCAGATGAAGGTTTTTAGAAAAGAAAATAAAATTCTTTAGCAGAAAATTTTAATTATGTATATATATATATTAAATGTTGATAGGAAGTAAGAAAGACAGAGTAAGTCAGTTTATGAAAGAATTACCAGCTATGTTTAGAAACTTTTTTGTAAAACTTACAAAATATTAGGAAGAAAAAAAATTAAGTTCCTTAAAGTGTTTAATTTAGATGTAAAATAAAAAATACGTATATTTTTTTTCATATCTTATAAATTTTTAAGTTTTACAAAAAAAAATTCTTTTGCATCAGTTATTTGTAAAAGTTCTGATTTTAATTTTTTTTTTTTTAGTAAAAATTAATTAAATGAGGTAAAATAAAAAAAATTTATAAAAATTTTTAGGCTTTGTTAAAATAAAAATGAAAATTAAATTCTTGTTCTACAAACGTACTCTGTTTTATTAAATTATAAAAAAATTTGAAAACTAAAATCTTGTAAAAATGGAAAAAAAATGGATGATGAAACGATTTATTTTTGTTTTTAAAATTTATGTTTATGTCGAATATGTTTTTTAAGATTTTTAGTTTTTGTTTATTAAATTTATATATTACTACATTTTAATTATTTGTGTATTTGAAACAATAATTATAATTTTCCTTATTCTGTTTTTATAAAAAATTATTTCACAAAATTCTGGAAAAGGAAAATTGCTGAAAGAGATTGTGGTATAAAACATAATCTATACTCCTCGAATATATGGGTTTTTAACAAAATGTGATTGCTATCATGGATCTCCAGCTATTATTTATACTTAAATATCCATATATTGGATCAATTCTCTCAAAATATTTGTAGGTGAACTTTTTTCTCTATTACATGCAGCTCTTTATCTTACTAAGTATTATTTTAGTATACTATCATTATGTTTAGGTACTTAAAACAATTTTCTCCATAATAATTTTATACTTTTGGTGCTATACTGTAAGCAAAGCATAGGATATAGAATCAACTTTACTTATGAGAATCTTAAAATGTATACAAATAATTTCGAGATCATGCTTATGAGAATGTGCTTATTAGTTTCATTCTGTCCGTCCGTCTGTCTGTATACAAACTTCTACACCATTAATGATAGACAAAAAAATTTTAACCATATGTAGGTCTCATAAAAAAAATTAATTTTCTGGAACAACTTTTTCATGTAGCCCCATCCATTACGGAGCTACAGCCGCTCAAACTTTGAAAAAGCTCTATTTTTAAATGCGTATATCTCATGTTCTGCTTAACATTTATTCAATCTGGAAGCGTCATTCGACAGGTCGACAGATTCGACGATCTTTGTAAATTAATATCAAAATTATACAATTTTTTTTAAATTTAGTATTTAAATTTACCGTTATGTGAAAATTAAATTTTGCATGATTTTTCTACTCCCATAACTCCTGAATGCTTTCAGACAGGGACTTGAAAATTTGAGGGCAGAAAGAATTTTTAGAATTAGTATAAGTTTGCTCTGAAAATTTTTTTGGACCACCCCCACCCCTATGACCATGAGCTATTCGGGCTAAAAATTGAAAATTAGCTATTTTTAAAGACCTGTAACTTAGGCACCTTTACACATTTTACTTCGGCAAGATATAAAAATTAAAGTTTCAGTAATATATTTTTATGCGTGTTAACGTTTTTTTTAGTTATATAGGATTCCAGACTTACAGCCCCTCAAAATTCCAGAAAAGTCCTATTTTCACATTTTTTCTTATTTACATGAAATTTTAAAATTTTTGTGCAATTCACAATTCTAAATAGTTTGTATTGTCTTTTGGAAATGTGCGCTTTTAAAAACCGTTGGTTAACATTCTACCTTGTTTTTGCTTATTTTTAGATTAAAATGTATAACATTTTGTATTTACTAGATACTTGAGCTCCAGTATTTATTTTATAGATTCAATATTAGAAAAGTTATTACATAATTTTTCACCTATAGACTTTATAAAACTTCGAAAACGAAAAGCTGTTTGTTATCAACAAACCAATATCATTCTTTTACAAGTATATTCTTCCAAAATGTAAGTCTTACAAACATAAAATCTTTTAAAATCCTAGATATGACGGTAAAAAAATGACGTGGAACAATAAGAATTTTTCAATCGCAAAAACTGCCGTTGGTGTGTTCAGTAGTTTTTTTCAGTATCTGGGTCAAATACACATTCTAGCTGTACAAATTTTCAATTACAAAGTTTAAACTGTAAATTAACTTTAAATTTTATAAAATTATTTGATAAAAATCCTTAAATCTATGTATGTAAGTGTTCATTTTTTAAATATTTTAATCATTAAAATTACATTTTTTTACATGACAAAAAAAAAAAATCCTTTTCGTATTGTTAGCATTTAGTTATAAAGATTAAAACGTAAAAGAAAAAAAAAACATTCCGATGAGTAGCCTGTGTTTTAACACAGATTCATCAAAGAACATTTAAAATATTTTCACTTAACATTCACAGAATTGTAAATTTTTAACATAATTTATGAAAAACAATTCCCTTGCCACACAAGTGGAAACTCAAATCATATGTGTATAATATATGTGTGTATTTAAAAATTGTTATAAGACCAAAGGGAAAAAAATTCATTAGTTTAATGTTTGTTTGTCTGTTTGTTTTTTTCTTTATTTGGTAATAACTTTAAAACCATACACAATTGAAACCGATTAAATTTTATACAACTTTTCTTTCATATTGAAAAATTACTGCTTAATATTCTTTTTCTTATTTTTATGTGTATATTATTTACATATTTTTAATACGTTTCATGAAATTCACAGATATTTAAAATTTGCTTTCCTAGTTTTGTTTTTGGCTTATTTTAAAAAAATTTTTTTTATAAATTTCCTTATTAGTTATTTACTCTGTTCATTCATCTGTTTACAAACCTTCTACCAATTTTAAGATAGAACGATGAAATTTTAATCATGAATAGGTCATGTTTAATCAACATCATTAAAAAAATTAATGTTGCAAAATACCTTTTTTATAAAGGCCCACCCATGACAGAGCTATAGTTCCTCGAAGTTTGAAAAAGCTCTGTCTAGTTTTTGCTCAACATTTTTTCAATTTAAACATACCAAACAACTGTATATATTTTTAGCTTTGTAAATAAATATTAAAATAATACAGTTTTTTTGCTATTTAGTGTTTAAATTTACCGTTACGTGAAAACAAAACTTTACAATATTTTGCCTCCTTCATATCTCCAAAACTCTTTTACAAGTGGATAAATTCTTGAAATTTTGAAAGAATAAGATCTTTCTTTATAAGTTTTTTTCATACCTTCCCCTGATTAAGAACTATTATTGTAACCAGTAACTTAGACACCTATGGAAAAATTGAAGGACTAACATTATATTTTTACACGTGTTAAAAGATTTTTTTAATTATATAGGGTTTTCTTAAATTCTAAGAAAAATTATAAAATTTGGGGCAAGCTACAATACTGTTTTTAATATCTTTTGGAAAATGTGAGCTTTGGAATTTAAAAAAAACAATAAGTGATCAATAGAATATCTTTGAGAAGATTATCTCAATGTAGGCATTTATCTTAAATTTTAGTGGAATGTTCTTGAAAGACCCCATCTCATTCCTAAATTTTTTATTTTGCAATCGGTTCCGACTCGTTGAATTTTAAAAGCGAACAAATCAAGTAATTTAATTAATTTTTTTCAATACGTCATAACGATGATAGTTTTGAGAAGAATGTCTGTGTATGTGTTGAACTTTAAAACTTTGATAATTCGTTTTTTATGTTGCGCTAATCTATTTCGATATATCCTTCCATTCCGATACGTCAAAAATTTAAAATTTAATTTTGTATTGATTCATTTAATAGACGGCAACTTCTTGCGCAGTACTGACCGTGTAATTATTATGCTAATGAATACAATATATATTATCATACATATGTAATTACATATTTATATATTATATATTTTTGATGGAAAAATTCATGCATACAAATATTAATATAATGTCTTATATAACAAATGAGGGATATTATAAGGCACAAAAACTACACTTCGTTATATAGGTACATTCATTAATTCATATATATATAAGTATATATTTACAAGAATAATTATAAATTTCAGTTGATTAATTAAAAAATACATATTTTTTTATAATTTTCTTTTTGTTTGTCTAACAGGACATTTAATGTTGAGAGAAAACAACAGTTCTGTTATTTGTAAAGTAAAAGAATTAAATTTTGAAAAGAGAACGAAATAAGGAGAGTATGACTCAGTTTAACTTCCACAAAAATGGAATAAAATAAAGAGAAATTATAAAAAGAAGTTTGTAGTAGAATTAAGAGATAAATTGAAGCATTTTTTTCTTTTATCAGTAATGGCACAAATATAATTAATTATGACGAAAAAAAATTATTATAATAAAAATATATAATTATCGACGGATTCGATTAACTGCCATACAACTAATTAAGACCATAACTCAGTGTATAATTAGGCTAAATAACTGCAAATTTGTCAATACAATTTAAATTTTATGCCAATGATTCCTGCAATGTTTTCTTGATCTAGGCTCTAGAGCATCAGGTTTGTGTAGCAGTCATATAATTTCCTTTTAATATGGTCATAACTTAATGACTATATAAATTGGGTATATAAAATTTTTGTCAATATAAGAAGTTAAGTTTTATATCAACGACTTCTACAAAATCTGATTATGCTAATTGCCAACTGGTTTGGATAGCTGCGAAATTTATACCCTTATATCTTGGTACTTTTAAAAGCTAGATAGATATCTGAAATTTTGTAGAATATAATAAAGTGTTATGCGAGGAATTTCTGCAAAATATTGTTGGTTTGCAAAAATTTACATAAATATTATGGGCTCTGCGAAATATCGTCTAATGAAATAAGAACTAAAAGTAAAAAATGAAATAACATTCAAAAATTTTAGTGAAATAAGATTTAATTTTGAATGAAATAACATATAATACTGAAAAAATAAAAGAAGATCTAAAAAAAAATATCTTCCAAAAATCAAAACAAATTCATTTATATAATTTATAATAAGTTTTATATAAATTTATATAAAAACTTACAAAGTTGAACCACAATGACTTGGAAAGGGTTGATCCCACAATGCAAACCCCACAATGCCTTGCCAGGGGTTGATCATAAAATTCACAAACCAAAATCACCAAGACGAAATCTCCAAAAATGAAATCCTGAAAGATAAAATCTTTATATTAAATCAAAAAGAAAATGTATATATATATTTATATATATAAATATTCTGTAAAAGGCGTTTACCTCAGATTTTGCAACTAACATCAAAATCCCTTCTAATTCAGCATGTCGAATATACATATATTATACTTATTATGTATATAAATATTCTGGAAAAGGCGTATTCGTACGATTTTTTAACGAACTATAAAATCTCTCCTACTACTTACATCCCCCATAATACTTTAAATATTTTAGTGTTGAGTGTATAATATGTTAAAAAAATATTAGTAAGTATTCTAGAACTGTGGTAAATAATAAAACAAGGGTATTCCCTTTTTCCAAAATATTTATGTATTTCCGAAATTTTCAATTAGGTAATGATTTCAGAGTTAGTTACAAAATTAGAGGTATTACTCCTTTTACAAAAAATTTATATATTGTATATAATATTATGTATCATTTTATTCATGTTTAGGGAAATGAAATAAGATCTAAAATTTATTTTTTGATTTCATTATTTACTTTTAGATCTTATTTCTGGGTGGAAAAATATCTAAATGAAATAGACCCTAAAAACAAATAATCTAAATAACATCTAAAATTTATTTTTTTTATTTTTTATATGTTATTTAATTTTTTCACTTTTAGTTCTTATTTCATTAGACACTATTTCGCAGAGCCGTATTATGTCAGTTCTTAATTAAGTTAAATATCATAAATTTCTAAAAGATGATTAAATTTTATCCTAGAGTTGACACAGTTTTTCTTTCAAAACTTTATGGATAGCGCTATCTTAATATAGGGATGGAATAAAAAGAAAAAAAAGAAAGGTACACAAAATGTTTTAAGAGAGAGACATAAAATTAGACAATATTTAAATTTATAGATCAAATTGCTAATTTAAAATATAATTTAAATTTTTTTGCGATTTATGAAAAAATGATTTAATATAAAATTAAATATAAAAAAAAAAATTAATAAACCCAAGAATTATTTGTTTAAACGATAAAAAGCATCTCATAATTAAAACAAAAACATAAACAAGAAAAAAGACCAAAGAACAATGGAAAAAGACATGATACATACAAGAAAAAAAGAACAACCAAAAAAATGAAAAGGATAGGGGAAACTTTTCTGAGGTATTAAAATCATAACTATGGACAAAGCCATTCAACAGAGACAATGAACGTTTTTTATTATTTGGAAAATTCTGGGTATTATTTATTTTTTTTTTTTAAATACTTACAGGGTATTAAATGAATCCTACTTTGATTTTATTTTAATTGATATGATTTTGATTGGCTTTTCGGCTTTTTATTTTTCTTCTTTTATTTTTTACTACTATACCTTCTAATTATTAATTCGTCTTTCTTTTGTTTTAAGTTTTCAATATCTTCTTTGTTTTTATTGTACGGAACATTTAATAATTTCTTTTGGAAGACAGTCAGGATTTATAAGTTCTTAAAATTTAGGAAAAAAAAAGAGAAAAAGATAAAAATAATAATTGATATGTTCCTTCCCTTTTTATGAAAAGAAAAATCAATAAAAAAAAAATATTTTTCTATTTTTTTTTAATTCCTTGAAAATTAAATTTTAAGTAATTCAGGATATGTTTTATTTTTTGTATAGGTAATTATAATGTATAATTTAAATAATATTTAAATGAATAAAATAAAGGAAATAAAAACAATAATTTAGAGAGATTATGAATATTAAGTCGGTCTAGTTTTTAAAGTTTAAAAAAATGATGGTTAAGATATTTATTTATCTAAAATTTTCCAAAACTATACAAGGATCTTAAAAGTTAAACAAAAATTTAATTTAGGTATTAAATATTATATATTTTTCTATTTTTAATGATTTCAGGTCAATTATTATTTTATATATTCTGCTTTAAAGTAGGACACTAATAGTCAAGGTCCAATAGTCAATAATAGAGTGCACGATCAAAAGTCCATAGCTAAAAGTCCCATTGGGACTTCTGGCTTTTTTTTTAATGGGACTCTTGTCTCTCTAAAGTGAGTCAAAATTCCCATTGAAATAGAAAATAATTTTGTCAACAAAAATCAAAATTTGCCTTATAGACAAACTATAATATATAGCTACATATTGGTATATATATATATATATTCTGGAAAAGCAGTACCAACCATCATTTTGTAACCAACTCTAAAATCATTCCTAATTCAGTATCTCGCATATTAATATTATATAAGATTCCGTAAAAGGCGAATTACTCTGATTTTTAATTGACCTCTAAAACCTTTCTAATTCAGAATCACGTATTTATATGCATATATATATAAATATTTTGTAAAGAGTTATACTGATTTTGAATTCAACTTTAAAATTCTTCCTAATTCAGAATATTGCATACACATATATTTAAAAAAAAATTTGAAAAAGGAATATAACCCTGATTTCGTAATCAACTCTAAAATCCCTCTTAATTCACTTATATTCTGGAAAAAGAGAGATTCAGAATGTATATTTTAGATTCTAAATAAGGATAGATTTTAGAGTAGGTTATCAAATCAGAGTTTCCCTTTTTCCGTTGTATAAATGAATTAGGAGATATTTTAAAGTTGCTTAAAAAATCAGGGTTATATACCTTTTCCAGAATATGTATATATGAGATTCTGAATTATAAGGGATTTTAGAGTTGGCTACAAAATCAGGGTTATACGCTTTTTCCAGAATGTATTTTTAATTCTAAATTCGCTCGTAATTCAGAATCTCAGAAATATATATTACATATATTCTGGAAAAAAAGGGTAAATCTGATTTCGCAACCGACTATAAAATCCCTCTAAATAGATTTATATGTACATATATACTCGTATTTGTATATCTGGACTGGACTTAAATGATAGTAGTATCTAAAGAATTTTTTTTTTCAATGATTGTAATAAATTTTCTTGAAAAATGTATTGTTTTTTATTTATTTTATTTTTATGTCCAATATTTGATTTTTACAATTCAAAAGTAAAACTTTAAAAGAACTCTTATTTGTTTAAAAATATAAATGGCAGATTTACTATATAACTTTAACAATTTTATTTTATATGGAATCATATATAAATTTTTGTAATCAATATATTGGAAAAATTTGTATAAAATGCTCGCTGTTTTTTCAGAACGTATCTACCGCGCAGTTCGAGGGACTATTTTACTTCTCATTTTCATTCAATGGATGGCTAATTAAGAAGTTTTCATTGTATAAATAATTCCTTGAATGTGGTTACGTATGAGACGAATGATTACATTATTGATTCTAATTATATTCGGGTTATCATAAATAAATTTTATTTAAATAGAAGTATTTAAAATTTGTAGATGGAACTGTATTGTCATTTTTACAATCTATTAGACACTTGCATTTCAACAATCTAATTAATTTCTTCATCGAATAAGGTCTAACAATATGTCCATTTGGGTAGGCATGTATGTTAATGCTAATCGGATTAGAGTTTTATAACATTGTAATTTTACTTTCCGATATATACAAAATGTTTAAGCAAAGAACAGTTTTTGTAATCTGAAAAATGTATAAACAAGTATCATAATATTATTATTATGTTGAAAAAAAATGCATGCAATATATACTTGTATATAAAAATATGTTCAAGAAAAAAAAACCATGCATATATACAAAACATTGTATTTGTTATTTTTATAACCTTACAATAGTTCACGGTATATTAAAATTGATGCTTCGTTTGTAACACCTTGAAATAAGTATGATAAATGTAGATTAAAATGAAGATTTAAGTTTTATTCTTTCTTCGCTCCGTTGCGCCGTCCATTAGTGCGATACCACAAAAACTAAGAAAGCTATAGAGTCATGAAGTCATAAAATTAACAGAAAATATTTTGGGTTTAATTTATAGGTTTCCTATTATTTTTGGTTGAGATCAGACGAACATTTTGGGTAGTTATTAAAGAACTAATTTCATTTATAGAACACAACTAATTTATTTCCAAATTGTTTTTTTGGAAGAAAATTATAATAACAATGTTCCAAATTCAATGTTCCAATGTTAACAATTCTACCAAATTTGTATGTGAATTTGGTAGAATGTTTAAATTAATATACATTTAGGGCTCAGTAGTAAACGGTTTTGTTCTATAGTTCGTAAAGAATTGGATTGATAATTGTTTTGTGGTAATATTCGAATCTGCGCTGAGAGAGTTTAATTTATTTTGTTATTTTTTAATATTGATAATATTGTTAAATAATATATTTAATAAACTTATTAATTATAACACAATTAAATACATAAAAAATATAATTTAAAATAAATTTTATGAGTTATATAAAGCTAAAATTTTTGAATCGTGACTAGAGGTAGTTAAGCTATCATATATAAACCTTTATAATTAGAAATATTCTTTAAATTTTTCTGAAATACCCTTTAATATCTCTGTATCTATCTAACAATAACCAAACAATTATTTTAACTTAATATATAGAGTCAACAAATAAATTACACTTAACTTGACACTTTTTTTAAGTTAGTTATCAGCTGTTGCTGCCCACTGAATATAGGTAAAACCACAATTCCGACCATTGACGAAAAATACGCGACGAAAAAATTAAAACATATGGGTTCTTATGTATTTGTCACATTATTGCAACTATTGTCGCCAAACTAAATTTTCGTCGTCGTCGAAATAGATCTATTTTCTCATTTTTTTGCTGTAGTCGAGTTTGACAGCATTTTGGTATGTACTTTAAACGTTAAAAAACAATATAAAAGAATTTTACAGAATTTTTAAATTTATTTATAAATTTTTGTAGTCAAACAAAGAAGCGAATAAATATTACACTTCTGTAAATTGTTGATTAATTTTTTGTTGATATTTTTCATTTTTCGTTTTGCTACAATTATGTTTCTTTTGACGAAAAATAGTTGAGCGGAACGAATTTCGCTGATGGTCGATAGTCGATGGTTGGAATTGTGATTTGTACTTATAGTAGAATTTGTTTTAGGCGAGCGTTTTAATTTTCTTGTTATAGTATATCGTAAATTGAATAAAAAAGAAAAGTTTATTAAAACTGAATAATTCCTTTAGATATTCTAATGTTTAATAATAAAATTCCTTTAAATCATGAATTTTAAGAGTTATTTTTATTTACCTTGACAATATAGTTATATAAGATATCGTTATATATAACTCTGTGTTTAATATAAATATGTTCATATTTACATACATGTAAAATGTAACATTTATATTAGACGATCATTAAAAATCTTGACAGAGTTCAGTTTACACAGGTTATACAAAGTTAAAGTAAATTCAAGGTAACATTTAAGGTAAAAATATATTTAAACAAAATTTTATTTTTATAACTTTAATAGCAAAGTTATCATATTATCAGTATACGAAAGTCATTAAAGTAAAGTAATTATTAATATTAAAAAATTTTAATAGACTATAATATATGTAGGTATGTATGTATATGTTATGTATACATACTTTTAAAAATTATTTTTATACCAATTATCATTATTATTATATTAATAATTATATAATATTACATTACTTTCACTTTCACTTTTAAATTTTTTTTTTTTTTTTTTTACCTTAAATTTCATTAACCAAAAAAAAGTTATTAATGATTTTTTAATTAGTTGTACAACCAAAAATATTAACACCAAAAAAAAAAAAAAAGAATAGTGTGAGGAAATTTAAGAAATTTTCTCATAATTAGTGTAAAATTATGTAAAAAAAAAAAAAAAAAATAGAACAAAATTAATTTTCTTGTCTAAATTTAGAACACATACCTATTTGTTTTTTTTTTTTCCTTAAATTATTATAAGAAAATTTATTAAATTTAATAATTAAAATTTAAATGGTTTTTGGTATATTAAAGACCCAAAATATTTTTATATTAAAATTTAGATTCAACTTAATGTGTTTTTAAATCGTCGAATATTTTGTTTTCTAGCTTTATTAATGTAAGCCGTCATTAGATATTATTTAGATATTATTTTAGTAATAGTTTGATGTATTTATGAGACATTTCAAATTTTAAATATTTTTGTTTTTCTATTTTTCATCAATTTAAGGTAAAGGTCAACATTTTTCATATTAATTTGACATTTAACACAATTTCTTGAACCTGAATATTTTCCGTTTTCCGTTTGAAACGGAAGGGTTTGTTCAAAAAATAGATATACATATGTTAGAGGAATAGTTTTATTAAGGAAAGGGTTAGACATAGAACTATAACATACCTTAAGAAAAATTTATGGTATCTATAGACCTATAAATTAGCTTTTTGGTTTTTTAAACATTTTTTTTTTCAGGACAAGAATTTTTATCACATTTCCAAAAAAACTTTGAAAAAATGTGCCTATTAGTTTCACTCAGTCCGTCTGTGTGTCTGTTTACAAAACAATATATATTATATATATATTAATATATATATTTTCAATCAAAAACATGAAACGACAGTGCATTTTTTAGCTTTATAAATTAGTATATAAAATTTTATAATTTTGTATGTAAATTTAGCTGAAGGTGAAAACAATATTTTTCATGATTTTGATTCTTCTTTATCTGCGTACCCTAACCTTAACATTTTGAGAGGAGAAAGAAATAACAGAATCAATAATTTATAATTTAGTAGTGTTCAACCACACACTACGTATTATGAATTCCGTTTCAACCTTTGAACATCAGTAACTACATATTTTTTTTTTCGATTTTTCTATTATAAAACCTATACATAATATTAATAAATAAAATATGTATATGTATAAACAACACATTTCATTTTTACATTACAGTAGTATAGTACTACACTACGATAGTCGGTACGGTAGTAGTAGTACAAAACGTACATAGCGGAATAAAAAAAAAACACAAAATTTTAAAGAGGCATTCTCAATTTTTCTCTTTAAAATTGCTTATTTTTTTTTCCTCCGGCCAGAGAATAGCTATTTGTATGTATGTACTTTAACTTATGCATGTATTAAGAAAAAAAATTTTAAAATTGATGAAAATCATCATTTATCACAATTATATGCATTGAAATTTAAAAATAATGATGAATGATATTGATCTTACATTTATAATCAATATATGTACCTAGGTATGTACTTATGTATGACCACTAGGAAGTGTTTCTTTAAAATTTTCTCTGTTTGCTCCACATACCTTTAAAACATTTACATATTTCGAACTCGATAGATAAATAGACATAATTGTCCTAGCTGACAATACCAAATAACCTAAATATACGTACATTAACTGCAGGCTCTGTATACAATTTAATTCTGTTTTGGCGCTATTTTAAAAATAATTTCAGTTACTGTTGTGACGATTTGGTTTTGCTTTCAGATTTTTTACGGATTGTACTTTTTCCATATATTCAATTTTTCTAAACTGCAACTGTCGATTATATGAATTGAGGATTCAACATAGAATTTGACAACAGACTAACAGGGCCCCTAGTTATAATTATAAGTTATTTCAGAAAATGTACTTCTCGTTTTGAACTTCTCGTTGTTTAAGAGCTTTTATTGCAGTCAAAAATCGAAAAATTTTTATTTTTAGACACCCGTGCAAATTTATTTTAAGTAAGACATCAACATTAAATTTTGAATATTATATTTTTACATGTGGTAACGGCTTCTTTTAATTATATAGGGGTTTCTTCAATTTGAAGAAAATGTCAGAGATTTAACATATTTTTCTCACATAAATTTTAAAAAAATTGTAAATTTTGATGCAAAAGTAGTCAATTCTAGAATGTTATGTTATTAGCTTTTTGAAATAGTGTGGATCTTTAAAAACCTTTGTTTTTACCTACTGACTTGTTTTTTTTTTATTTAAACTATGTCAGTATATTACAATATTTAATTATTGCATGTTATAATATTTACGTACAGTTGTTCTTAAAGAGTTTCTTAGATTTATTATTGAGTATAAGAGATTTTAATTGTCATGTTCAGGTCCTTTTAAAAAAGAAAAATTTAATAAAAAATAATAATCAATAAAAGACACATGGTTCTATTCACCTGGATTACGTGTTCTTGTAGAAAAGTTTATAAAAACAAAAAAAAAAAAAAATCATTCTGAAAAACTCTGAATTAATGAATTGGGGGAAAAAATAAAACCTTTTTTGAATTAATAGCTGGGAAAATGTTAACTGTTATAACAATTTAAATTCATATATTCAAAACTTTTTAAATTCATATATCTAAAAGTTACGTTATGATAAAATAAACACACCATACTAAGGTGAATGTTTTTTTTGTTGATGCACAAATTCACAAAATTTTTGCATTTTTATGTCTCTGCATAATATGATTTTACTGAAAATAAGATTTTAAACAGAAAATATTTTTTTTTTGCTTTTTATGAAAAATTTTTTGGATATAAATAAAAATTATCTGAAATTCCTTACTTTTAGTAAAGTTTTTGTTTTTTTTCCTATCCTTCTAAATATTGAACATATGCCTCATTTTTATTTGACAGGAATACGATCATAAGATGAACATTACTGTTTGTTTTTCTTGAACTAATTATTAAATTTATTTGATTTATGTGGGACATCTTAAGTAGGTACTTATGTACAGCATGTTTTACGCCTGTTGTACGACACAAAAAACATAAAACGACGAAGATAGATGTTTTAACGATTTTTCATAAAAAAATCCATAATTTTTGAACGGCTTGCTATAGAGAGATAAAAAAAATATGTTTTGTAAAGTAAGTTGTCATATTTAATTTTTGTGTACTAATAATTTCCATATTTGAAAATTGAGCTTGAAAGATAATTTTTTATTTTAAATCATTTTGAACCTTCATAACTTTGTAATGATTCGCATTAGTATACAAAAATTAAAGCTGACAACTTATTCTACAAAACGTATTTTTTTATCTCCCTATATCAAGCCGTTCAAAAGTTATTGCTGTTTTTTTATGAAAAGTCGCTAAAACATCTTTAAGCCCTCATATGTCGAAAAGGGTTCAGAATAAACCCCCCCTCGAATACAATTTTTTGTTCTTCTTGACATGCCCGTTCACCCATTTCAAGCAAGACAATCGAGTCGGAAACACCCTGTATAATCATATGAAAGTTTTTATTACAGTTTCCGAAAAATGGTTGAGTCAGGGGCCAGCTGTCTCTATTATTATTGTAAGGCAAAAACAAAATTTAGGATTTTTAAAAGAAAATTGGGAGATTTGGATCAAATAGAAAATGAATGCCCTTTAAAAAACATTTTTCATTAGAAAGTCTAAACTTTTACAAGAATTTAGATTAGGAAGAAATCGATTTAGTAATTAATTACCAATTGAGTGATTACCTTCAAATTATTATACCCTACACTTAAGGTTTAGGGTTTGTTTTCCTGAATCCCTGATATCCCCAAAATTTGAGATGAATTGGAGGAGTTATTCGGATACCTCCCACACAACTCCCAAAACCGAACAAGCATATCTTCGAAATTAATAAAGATAGAACCTTCAAATTTGATACGAGGGTGCTGTTTCCTGAATCCCTGATTTGCCTAAAATTTGAGATGAATTGGAATGGTTGTTCGGGTATCTCTCACACAGCTCCCAAGACCAAACAAACATATCTTCGAAATTAATAAATATAAAAACTTGAAATTTGATATAAGAGTGTTCTACCCTGTTCGGATGATGTCTCTAAAATTTGAGATGAATTGGAGTGGTGGTGCGCGTGCCTTCACACACTTCCCAAAACCTAACATGCATATCTTCGAATTTAATAAAGATAGAAAGCTGAAATTTTGTACAAAGGTTGTAAAAGCATTTATTTTTTTAGCTTATATTAAATATCAAACTAAAATAACTTATGGATTTTTAATTTAATTTGAATTTTTTAGGTGTAGGGTATAAATAACTCGTTTGCATCGACTTACTGTTACATTTACATGTTTTAAAATAAAAATGACAGTTTCCTATAAGTAATCTCTGAATGAATAAAATATAAAATAGTTATAAATATCCTTTAAATTAAGAAAAGAATAGATATTATAAAAATATCACTAATCATTCAATGTATATTAAGTTAAAATTTAAAAAGTTTTCCTTTTTTTTTCATTTTATTAAAGTAAAATCAATTTTTACCTTTTCTTATGAGTTTTACAAAATTCGGAAAAAAAAAACCTTTTCATTCAACACGCAACAGTTTTTAAACTTTTTTTTATACAATAAAGAAATAAAAAAACAGCAAAAATCTGTTGAACTTCTCTACCAAAGTACAAGGATAGTATTGTAGTCGTATAAACGTTGTATTCTAAAATTTTGTTGCAATCTTATTTATAAATTTTAAAAGTTGCAATAAATGATAAGAGGAACGACGGTATAGTAAAGCATATAAAATGCAAAATATCGTATTTTATATTGAAATGCTTACATCAGAGTAAAGCTTTGAAAGTATTTTCATTTATTGTGCAAATTTGATTAGATGCTGTCTCAAATAATGATGTAAAGATTATGAAATTCGCTGCAGGTATATATTTTTCTATTAATAGATCATTTCGATGATTTTTTCTCAATACAGTTCAATTGTGAAAATTGGTGTAATTTTCTGAGATTTGGAGATAGTGAAAATGGTGGTGATAATGAGTAATAATTTTTTTCATGATAAATTTATAAAACATTAACACTATTCTATATTTCTGTTATTGAAGCTCTGACATAAACACTACACAAACAAATAGAGAAAGATTGTAACCACTTAAACTATGTAGTTGAAATAGATACCGAGCAAAAAATCCCGGTGCCAGAAGTCTCATTGTTACCCACTTTAATTTACCAGAAGTTTCGTGGGATTTTTGTCTCACTGCAAAGTACTGAAATCCCTATGAGACTGCTGGTTTTTTAAAAATACTGAATAAGGTAATTTTGTTTTATGAATCCAAAAAATGTATAAGATTGTGAATTAGAAGAGATTTTATAGTCAATTACAAAATCAAGATTACACACTTTCTTCAGAAAATGTTTTTATATGTATATGCAAGATCCAGAATCAAAAGGGATCTCATGGGACATTGGATCTTTTTTTTGAGCGGCTTTTGTCTTACATTAAAAAATATTAAAAGCCATATGAAATTTCTGGCTTCGGAAACTTTGACTTTACACCGTTATAATGTAGACTGTTTACATGTTAATATAAACTGTTAAACATTGGCTTGGATTTTCAATTTTATCATAAGAATGGAATAAAAAATTTTTAAATATTGCAAATTATTTAAGAAAAACGTTAGTGAAAAGATATTTAGTTTTGGTGTTTCTTGTATTGTGATTCGTGAGTAGTTAGACTATATCAAAGTTTGGGTTTGCAAATACGGTTTCCAATTGATCCTATGAATCAGTATAGCGTTAAATAAATTTTACATATTTATTTTAAAAATTATGACAAGATTTATTGAAGAAGCTTAAAAAAAATGTCCTTAAAAATCTAAATTTAAATTAAATCAATCTTATTTTTAATAATATTTAATTTTAAATCAAAGTTAAGAGGAACTTAATTGAAAATACAACTTTCAGACTATTTTTTTTTGTTTTTTTGATTTTATTTTTGATGACTTAATTATTTTTTTATGATAATGAATTTTTTATTGTGTCTTTTTTAACATTCCTTATTTTGAATTAGTAAAAATTTTCTAGTTTCTTTTTTGTTTAAAATTGAAAATCAATAAAAAAAAATTTTTTTTACTTCTTAACATTTCAAGTCCTTAGGATTTTAAATATTGTAGCAACAACGTTATTTTATTTTTAATGGGCAGTTTTTTTTAAGTACATATATATAAATATGTATGTATGTTATAAATGTATATATGTATATATATATGTAAAGAACACAAACTAGTTGATTCTCGGATGACCTAAATAATCATAGTTCTATAAAAAAAAAAAAAAAACTATAGAGTAATAAAAAAAAAATGGTTTTTCTATGAAATATTAGAAATGGGAGAATATTTTTAATTAAAAACAAGTAAATGTAACAGTAAGTTGATGCAACCGACTTATTTATACCTTCCACCTAAAAAATTCAAATTAAATTAAAAATCCATAAGTTATTTTAGTTTGATATTTAATATAAGCTAAAAAAATAAATGCTTTTACATCTTTATACAAAATTTCAGGTTTCTATCTTTATTAAATTCGAAGATACGCTTGTTCGGTCTTAGGAAGTGTGTGAAGGTACCCGGATGGTGAAAAATGGAAAAATTGAACCTCTACCTTTATGTTATATGGTTTTTTTTGTCATAATATATTGATTTTGGGAGTTGTATGGGAGGTACCCGAACCCATGGTCCGATTTCGCTCATTTGCAATCCCCGCCTTTCTTTAGTCATTGTTAACCTACAGTATAAATTTCATCAAGATAGCATCATTATTTTTTGAGTTATAGTGCGTACGGACGGACATCGCTAAATCGACTCAGGAGGTGATTCAGATGTATATATAATGTCCATATTTAGATTTTTTTACTTTTTCAAATTATTATTATAGAGATTCGTGTCATATTATTAAGTTAAAAAACAAAACAACAAAAAAAATATAAAAAATGAAAAACTAATGAACATTTTTAAAGAAAAAAAAAAATCTTTAGTTTAATTTATTAGATAGTATTTTCATATTTTGTCTCGGAGGGAGAAGAAAAAAAAAGTAATTCGATTGGAAAAATTAAATATCATAAAAAATTTTTAAAATTAATTAAAATAATTTTAATAGAATATAAAATTTTGTAGAATTTATTTTTATGGAGAAAATAGAAAATAATTCTTTAGAAATAATTTTTTTTAAATTTTAAAAATAATTGTTGATTCTGTTATTAATTTAAAATTTTATAAAAAGAAAGACCTTAAATATTATATAATAATTTTCAATACACGCTGAAAAGGAGCGTGGTAAGTTAGCATGTTATATACAGGAAACTTTATGAAATATAAATTTCTGTTTGAAATGAGAATTTTTGGTTAAAAAGTATAATATGGCAAAATAATACTTTTGTTATATTGGCCTAACCATTTAAGTTTTCAGGTCATAGAATTATTTTAAAGAATCCTTAAAAAATGGGAGCGTTTTCTCGACATTTTCCATGAAAAATATCGCGAAAAAGTAAAATTCCGTTTCTCCAAAATTTAAATTCTTTGAGTGCCAAATATCTATGTAAAAAGTATAACTAGAAAGGATTTTAGAGTTGGTTGCAAAATGAGAGTTTTAATTTGTTAATGGAATTTATATTGGAAAAATTATAAATTTATAAAGAAAACAGAGATATGTATTCCTTTTTTTGAAAATTTTTAATTTCGCAATGATACAAGTGATTTTTAAACATGTGATTTTAAGATACGAGATATCGAGACGCTTTCTTTCGTAACCGAATATTGAAAAATATCTTCAAGATTTAAAAGAATTTCTTCTTTTTTTTGTCGACTCAAAATGAAGTTAGAAGCTTCGGAAATCCAATTTTTTAACTTCTTTAAAAGAAATTACAGTTGCTAGTTAGAATTTTCTACTATAAAAAAAATTTGGTCAAAAAAGAAAATTTTAATATTTGAAATTAATCATTAATATTACCTATGTACATGTCGTGAAAGTGTTTTGGCTAGAGTCTGAAAATTATGGCACATTATGGTTTAATAAATTAATATAATTAATGTCAAGTTGATATTTATTTATAATATTAAATTTTATTAAATTCGAGGACACAGTTTAACTATGCGGCTAAGCGAAATAATATTAGTACGATAGTTCTTATATATGAAGCTTGGTATATTCCTAGGTCGTTGAGTATTTTGGCATTTTATACAACTTAAAATGGTGAAAAATGAAAAAATTGAACTTGTATATTGTATTATGTCATGTGGTTTTTTTGTCATAATATGTTTTTTTGTGTTTTTTTCTTTAAATTTAAAGTACCGACACTAAATCAAATATGAAGAATAAATTAAACAAAAATGTTATTCAAAAGTTGACAATTGAAATAACTTTATAGTAAAAATGTCATCTATTATACGCCACATACGCAGCAATTTGACATTTCTTACTTATAGCATACTGGCAAGATAGTAATATTATACCTTTTTTCTTGTAAAAAAAAAGAAGATATTTCCAATTTAACTGCAAGGAAATTTTTCTTTTTAAATGCAAAGTTCTTATTTAATTCCAGGCATTTTTTTATTTAAATCAGTTTTTTCCTTTTTAAGTTCAAGAAATAATTCTTAACTTAACATTATTTTAATAAAAATTTTGTCTTGATTGAAAGTGATGTATTGTTTCAAATATTATAAAAGAAAAAAACATATAATTATATATGTAAATGTTTTGTAGCATGTTTGAAAAACTCTTATAAAACACCTAATATACATAAAATTACTACAATTGACGTAAATACAAAAATTTATGTTTGAGAAGAAAATATTTGCACTTAAAAATGAAAACTTGGACTTGAAAATGAAAATATTTGCATTTAAAAAAAAAAAAAAAAACTTGCACTTAAAGTAAAAAATTTTCTTTCTTAAAGTAAAACAAGTAAATGTAACAGTAAGTGAATGCAACCGACTTTTATATACCCTAGACCTAAAAAATTTCAATTAAATTAAAAATTCATAAGTTTTTTTAGTTAGGTATTTAATATAAGCTAAGAAATAAATGCTTTTACAACCTTTGTACAAAATTTCAGATTTCTATCTTCATTATATTTGAATATATGCTTCTTAGAAAGTGTGTGAAGGCACCCGAACCACCACTCCAATTCATCTCAAATTTTAGGGATATCAGAGATACAGGAAAACACATCCTCGTACAAAATTTTAAGTTTCTTTATTAATTTCGAAGATATGCGTATTGAGTTTTGGGAGTTGTATGGGAGGTACCCGAACGCATGCTCAGATTTCGCCCATTTGTAATCCTCGCCTTACTTTAGTCATTGTTAACCTATAATATAAATTTCATCAAGATAGCATCATTATTTTTTGAGTTATCGTGCGTACGGACGGACGGATGGACGGACGGACATCGCTAAATCGACTCAGGTGGTGATCTTGATTCAGAATATATATATACATGTCCATACCTAAATCGCTTCCTTTTGGTGGTTACAAACACCATACCAAAGTTAATATACCCTATACTTAATGTGTAGGGTATAAAAAGTACATAAATCATCTTTCGTAACAGGAAAAAAATGTTATTTCACATTATTTAATATGTTTAAAAATGGCCGATTTGTATAAAAGTTTCATTCAATATGCTATTATAATATAAATGTTTATTTTAAACCCTTTGCGTAATATTTTAATTGAATGCATCTTAATAGATATTTTTTTTTTTGTTGTTGAAAATAGAATCAAAAATTATTTGTTAGAATTAAAGTTATTTTTGTTAACTTTCCATCGAAATTTTTTTTTAAATATTTTTTAAAAAATTCCTTTCATATAATTCAATAAAATCAATTTTTATTTAATTTAATTTATAGTTTCAAAACAATTTAAATTATTATTAATCTGATATTAATTTAATAAAAATTCAATTATAATATTGATTTATTGAACTTTTTTTTCCAGGTCAATTATTTACTCAAGAAATTTTATTTAATTTTCTTCTAAAAAAAAATGGATAATGATTTTTAACTTTTATTAATAAATTAAAAAAAAAAAAAAAAACAGCATAGCAAAAAAAAAAAAATGAATATTTAATCAAAGTTTATAAACTTAATATACTTTTTTGATAAAGATGAGTTTAATATATGTACATATGTATGTACAAAAGATTTTATATAACTTTTATCAATAAATTAGTTTTAGTTTCAGATTCAATGAATTTATTGCATAATATTTTATCTATTCATAATTTTAAAAATACATGCAGCACAAGCATACATACATCCATATATAATTACATTTATGTAGATATGTATTATTAAAAAAAAAAAAAAAAGTTTCCTCATCTACTTTAATTAGAATAGTTTAATAAGTTTTGGAAGAAAAAGTCCCATTATATTAAACTTTTCATATTTTACAGACAAAAAAAAAAAAAAAAAAACAAAACAAAAAAAATTTATGATAGTTATTAATATAAAAACCTGCATTTCTATTCTATTCTGTTCTATTCTATTCTATTCATTTCTTTCATTGATTATAATTTTTTTTACTATTTCCGTTACATAATTACCTATATATATATACATATATATAATCTGATATAATCTATATACATAATACCGCACATATGTGAATTTTTATTTTTTGTGAATGCATAAAAGATTTTGAATTCATTTCAATGTTTTTTCATTCATTTTTGTTTTTTTTTTTTTTATTTTAGGAATCATACTTCAAGGATTTCCTTGAAGCTTTTTCCTGCTGTTTTTTTTTTTTTTTTTTTTTTTATGTATAAAATTTTTAACAAAAATTTGTTGAATTTGCTGATTATGAGGAAATTAAAATGATCTCATGAGATTTTTAAAATGAATAATTGTTGCTTATTACTTTTCATTCTAGTTTGATTGCACAGTTGACAGTTGATCTCAAGTGAGTAGTTAAGTAACGCTATATTGAATGCAGCGATTATTGTATACGAATTGTTAGGTATACAATTATTAATAAAAATATAATTTAGTTTTTTTTTTACTATACCTAATACGACTTCCTTAATCGATTCCATAACTGATTAATGTTAAACTTATTTTTGATTTTTGAAAGTTTTTAAAATATTTATGAAGAAATAAGATTTTTTCAGTGGTAGGTAACAGATTTGTCTTCGTCTTGTTTTTTCTTAAAATTTTCGTATGCAATGATTATATGATCAATTTTATACTTTTTATTACAACAATCGATATGCCGATTATGAATATTTATTATTAACGTTATTTTGATTTCGGTTCTGGCTTTCTTATTTTGTGGTAACATCTCAACTGTTACTTTTTATTATGGTAAAACCTATAGTTGTTGATTATGTTTCTGCTTTTCTTCTGATTCTTGTTTGATTTTTTATAATGTTACTTTTCACTAAATCATATTATTAGATTTTCGCACTCATCAATCTATTTAAAAGGGGTTTCTTCGCATTTTTTCTATATGTATTATATAGTTAAAACTTAAAGTAATTCTGAAATAATTTTTCTATGTTTAATACATTCTTACTAGAAAATTCCCTGTGCAATTGCACAATTTCTATAGATTCAAAAACATTTGCGGTATCATACTGACTCCCTTAATAAACTACCTAAAAATTTCATTTTTACATCAGCACCATTAAAAAAATGTTGAAATCACTTACTTACTTGTATATAGAAACATATAACAAATCTAAACACATAAAATTAAAAATGTTAGGTACAGTTTATTAATTTTTTCTCGCCGTTTTTTCGTGGGGGTAATTTTTGACAGTTTTTTAATCATTGAGCTAAAAACACATTCAGGGTAAAACTTCGTGCCGATATCTCAAAAATTGTTTGAAACACATGTATAAAGTGCACAATAAAAACCGGCGAAAAACCAACCAACACCAACCGCTACGACATTTTTTTTTTTGTTACATTTAAAACATTACAAATAATCTAAATAATTTTAATATTTGTTAAGGTCTTGCCAACATCTTGTGTATTATATTATAGATAGCTCGTTTTACCTGTAGTAAAACAAGAGTAAAGGATGCAAGCTTATGTTATGTAGTATTATCTAGATTTCCGATACATAAAAGATGGTGATTTGCTCTGACCGCAGTTTTGTAAATTTTTTATGTTTTAGAACTTCATTTATGATATTGGTTTGGAATTTTGGTTTTGTTAATATGTGAGTATTAATTTATTATTTTCTAATAATTTAAACCCAATGATTAATTGTACATGAATGAAGTGTGAAAGAATGAAATTAAAATTAAGGATGGATCCAGAAATTAAACAATGATATGAGATTCTAAAGTTCTGTATTAATCAATTTCGGATTTTATAACAGTTTTATTAAAAATTTTTATTTCAACTATAGTATCTCTAAGTGTAAAGAAAATACAACGAATTAATTATTTTTCGTGTTCTTAATATATTTATTTGATAATTTTTCTTAAAAGAATATTTTAGTAATTTTCTGCTCCTTGAAAATCTTACGAGTTTTTTTTTTTTTTTTTTTTTATTATTATATAGCTAACCAAATTGTGTTTATAATTTTTTTTTTTTTTTATCTGTTAAGTGAATTGTAATAAATACGATTTTAAAATATTATCGATTGAATCAATTCCAGTTAAGTGAATAAATTGAATATAATAAACGAATATTAAATTTCATATATAAGAATTTTATATTTTATTTTGGCAAAAATAAATTCAATTTCAATTTTTCTTCTTTATAAAACACATAAAAATATATAAATACATAAATAATATTACATAAATTATATATATATTTTCTATGTTTTATTGTATTTAAAACGAAATCAATGTCAAATTCCAAATAAATCTAAATCTATCTATATATACATTAGTTAACTACATAATATAATAAAATAAGAAAATAACTATATTCCCAACTACAATATTAAAAACCAACCACCAAAAAAAAAAAATAAAAATAAAAAGAAAAATCCTATCATCAACATCTACAATTTTAACATTTTTATACTGAAAAGCGCGGTATGTTGGATTATTTGATTTTGATGTGCGGTGTTTACATGCATTTTTCCTTTTATTTCAATAATCCAGATTCCCTCCAAAAAAAAAAAAAAAAAAAAACTAGGAAATAAAAAAAAAAAAATAAAAAAAAATTTCATATTTAATCTAAAAATATACTTGAAACTTACTGAGAATAGAATAGAGAATTTACTTAATAGATACAAAACTATATACTAATGTAAAATACCATGTAGATACTATACAACTTATTATGTAAAATAGAGAAAGGAAATTATTATCGGTTCGACATATCTTTCATAAATATTTGATTTAATTTTAATTTAATAAAATGAAATTTTATTTTGAAATTTTTCAAGATAATATGTACGATATTCTGGTCGGTATCATTCTGTGAGTAAAAGATTTAAAAGCATGCAACCTACAAAAACGTGCAACAGACAGGTGAAGAAACCCGAAACATAATTAGCTAATAATGTCCTGTTTTTTGGAATTTTCGAAAAATCTAAATATAATAAGAGCTATTGTTGAGCAATGTATAATGGACATAACAAAATAAGATGAAGATAAAATATATATCGAAGAATTTCATTGAAAATTTTTCATAAGGATTATCTAAAATTTCGCATAACAAAAATTAAACTTAAATTTTGAAATGAAGATTGAAAAATCGGTTAGTTTTATATAAAAACTAGTAATGTATGCTTGTTTCAGAAGCGTTCAAATAGTTGATTACATAGCATGTCATTTATAGTAAGGGATCTAAAATTTCGTCAACACCCATGCATTTCGACTTGGAACCATGATCCCGAAACAAAAGTTGTAGGAATCGCCAAGATATTTTCAATGATACACCACATGATTATACATCACTATCTTTTATATTAGGGGCTTATAAACGCTCTCAGTGCCTAAGCATGATCCCCGAACAAAAGTTGTAGAGTTTGCCAAGATCTTTTCAATGATACCTCACATGAAGACATTAGGGTAAAAATATTGAAATACTCTTACAATTTATAACGGGTTAAAAGAGCCCTTTATAAATGGGTATTTGGGTATTTCCTTTCGAACCGAAAAGCTTCAATGTCAGATTTTTCTGTATGGTTACGCACTAAACTCTTTATCAAACGCTTTTTACCATATAGGTCTCTAGCATATCTAGTGCTTCTTATATACAATAAAATAAAATTTTAAGTTAAAGGCCCTGAAAAACTTACTTAACAATCTAATATATTAATTTTTTAACAATCTTAACAATCTTTTCCAACCCTTTTGATGACTTATATTTAGAAAAGTACATACCAACGATTGTAACAAAATCTATTATTATTTTATATATAAGCCTTTAACAAACACTTGCCCACAAATAGATAAAATTCTTACATAGTCCTTAAAAAGTTTTTTTTTTTTTTCGGTTTTCATCACTATATGAATCTAAAAATTTTATATCAGACTAAATTAAAAAAAAAAAAAAAACTAGAAGAAAAAATATAAAAATGAATTGAATGAAGTAGACCAGATAAAAGTGCGGTGTGAAAATATATATAGAATATAATGAAAAGAGATAACGATTGAAATGTAAAGACAGCTTGAAAAACAAAAAACTGAAAATTCAATTTTAGTCCCATATGGCCAATATAGCGTGGAAATCCTAAAAATCAAAAATTCTTAACAAAATTTTTCCTTTAAAATAAAATTTTAATTTAACAGAAAACTTTTAGGAAAAAAAAAGAAAATAAAAATCTACAGTTATATAATATCGAACATATACGAAGAACATACGAATTGTTATCAATATTTTCAGATTTAAAGAAGATTTTTTTTTTTTTTTTAGTTTCCCTGTTGAAAAACAATTTCTGTTTTTTGTTTTTGTAAGAGTGAATGGGGAGAAAATTCCATATGATATGAAAATTTTGAAAATAAATTGTGGATTTAGAATGTGGAATTTAATAAAAATATTATTGTATTGAATGTTTTTTTTTTTTGTGAATAAAATATTGTTAGGGGTTTTTAAAAATGGAATTTTTATTTTTAAATTAAAATTTTTATAATTTTGTAAATTTTAAATTAGATTTGAAAGGGCTTTGAGTCCAGTAAAAAAAAAATTTTTAGTATAATATTCTATTGTGATTTTTTATTTATATGACAGATGATTTTTTGTTATTTTTTTTTTATTTCAAATTAAAAAAAATTATAAAATTTCCTTGCCTTAGGTTATTATAAATCTGTGACATTATCCATTACTATATCTAATATCACTTTGAATTTAAATTTTAATATTATTTTATTATTCACATATGTATATGTGTATTATTATATAATATGTAATCAGACTTATATATGTTAATAATTAAACTTACATAATATGTTAGTTATATGAATTTATTTGATTTTATTAATATACGGTATATTTTGCCTATAGTCATAAAAATTTATTGTCAGGGATTTCCCTAACAAAATAAATATGTTTTTTTTTTTCTTTAATTTACTCGTAAGTCGTTAGAAATTTTTTTTTTTTTTTTATAGCAAATTGCTTGAAGCTTATGTTTTATTTATATTTTATTTTGTTTAATGTTTGTAATGTTGGGTCATTTTCGGTTTAGGTAGTTGTGATTATGATTTAAAGAAAAAAAAAAATTTAATACAACTAGAAGATATATTTCCGGAAGTATTTGTATTACATTTATTGTGCTCAATTGGTTTTTGTTATTTGACCTGAATTTAATTTAAAGCCTAAAGATTTTACAATTTACACATGCATAACAATTTTATTTTTTTAAAATTCTGATTTAATTATTGTAAAAAGTAACTACAGCGGAAATGACTGCCGGCGACAAAGGTAGAATTTGTAAAGTAGAATAGATGATTCAAAGTTTATTTTTACAAGAAAAGTTTAAAGCTAATGATTCTCGAAATATTTTGGCTTTTTCTATTCGTTAAAATAGATAATAGGTAATGTATAATAGAAATTTAGTATAATGTATAATTAGAATGTAATAGAAATGCGTTCAATATTTTTAGATAGTTAAGATTATATATTTAAAATTATATTAATGTTTTTAATGAGGGTTTTTGAAACTTTCTGGTACTCCATTTCTTCGATGGTGCGATGGCGAGCTTAAGAGACATAAACAAGAAAAATTTATTTATTTGAAAGGATTATACCCAGATTCAATAATCTTGTTATATTTATAAAATACTAGCTACTGAGGAAGTTTAACAAATATTAGATTTTAGAACTAAAAAATATTCAGTTATAAAACAAATTATATATAAGACGAAATAAGGATTTAAATAAATAGTAAAAAATTTACAAATTCACAATTCTGTGCTCTATTTACAATACTCTTTACAAAATATACTCTCTTATATTTATTTTTGCTCTTTCTTGTGTAACGTTAGCGCCACAAGTCACTATTCATTATTTCATTCAGAAAAAATATATCAAAAAATATCTAAAAAATATTATCAAAATGAAATGTGGAACATAATATTTAAATGTGGAACACATTGCTGGTTATATTTATATATTAATTTTTATATTGATAATGTGGATAAAAGAAAAAATCATATCAAATCATAAGCAAATGTAGAACTAGAACAAAACAATAAAAACAACAACAATCAAAACAAAAAGAGACGACCTGATTTTTTCGTTCTATATTTTATTTTTCATATTATTATTTTTCTATATTTGTTTGTTTTTGTTTTACTTTGATATTTTTCGCTTTGAAAAAAAAAAAAAAATAAAAAATATTTTTGTTTTTGTAGTTGTTGGATTTTGAAAATTTCACCTTACGCAAGGATATAGCAAAAAAAAAAAAAAAAGAAAACTTTGTTGTTAACAGTTATGTCATTTTGCAATTTCAGTGTATGTATAAAATGTTGAAAATAGAAAAATAAAAAGAAAAACAAGAATCAAAATGGGGAAAATTGATAAAAGAAAATGTAAAAACAAAAAAAAAAAAAGTTAAGAAAATTTCAACGAGAATTGACAAACAGAACAATAAAAAAACAAAAATCAAATGTTTGTTATTACATTTTTTTTTACAACTGAATATTTTCTTTAGTTAAAAATGGTCCATCGTGGTGGCAGCATCCCGGGCGTTTCGAGTGGACCTTAAAATCGCAATAATTATTTTTTTTTTTACAAAAAAAAAATATATTTATAAAAAAAAAATATCGCTTTGTTGTTTTTTGTGTAATTTAAATTATTTTTTTATTTAAGAAAATCTGAGTAAAATAAAATGTTTTCGTTTTAATTTCTAGATTTTATTTTTGTCATTCTAAAGAAAAATTTTTTAATTTAAAATAAAAAAAAAAAAAAGAAAATTAATTAATAGTGAAAATATTTTAAGAAAGAGAAACAAATATATAAAAGTTATACAAAAAAAAAAAAAAAAAAACAAAAAACGGTCGGAAGAGACAAAAAAAAAAAAAAATTTAATTGTTGTTGTTTGTTTTTTTTTTATTTTTTGTGAACAAATTGGTTTGTGTGTTAACTTATTTAAAGTTAATCCGTTATTTTTGATAAATTCTCCGTAGACAATATTTTTTTTTTTTTTTTTTGTGTGTATAAAATAAATAAAAAAAAATAATAATAGTTATAATTATGTATAATTAAAATATAATAAAAGAATAAAAAAAAAAAATATTATTTGTACTAATTTTCTTTCCGAAACGAGATAAAGTCGGGCTCCTATTAGTCATTCTTTAATTTTATGATACGTAAAAGGAAAGTGCCCGTGTATTTTTACATACTTATATATTATGAATTATTTTAATTCGTAATATTTTTAATTTTTTGCTTAAAATTATATGCTATGGTTAAATTATGATAATTTTAATATCAAAATTATGGTGTTAGAATGAATAAGTAATAAATAAAATTGTAAGGTAAAGAAAATGGAATGAAGATATAAATTGAATGCAAAAAAAGAGAAAAGAATATATAGTGAAAAAAGAAAAATAAAATGAAAAAAAAATAATATTTCTGTTTTTTTTTTTTGAAGCATTAAATCCCGTTACATGATAATGTAGAAAATTTAATCAATACAAAAAAAAAACAATTTAAATAAATTAAACAACAACTGGAAATTTATTGGTATTATTATCATTTATTTTAATATATTATAACGTTTCTTTTATGTTTAACTGTTATTTAACTGTAATGTTTTTACTTTTTTTTTTCTTTTTATTTATTTATTTATATATTAACATTATTATACAAATCACATAGGATAATGTAATATTATTATTATTTATTTTATTTACACTATATATTATATATGTATTTACATTATATTTTGTTAGCAAGTGCGATTTGTTTTCAATTAAAAACTTTTGGTACTTTTGCAAAATTTAAACTCATCACTCCCTCGGTTAATAAGCCACGTGCTTAACCGTAACATAACTAGGCCACCGCGACTCCTCTTTGTTTTTTTTATATTTATATTCCAATATTACAAAAAAAAACAACTTAAGCAATATTAGTATTACCCTCTTTTACTAAGACCCCTAGATTATGGGTATGGCTAACAATTTGAACATTATTTAAAGTTAAAACTAAGCTAAAATTTACAATTCATACATCCTATGTATTCATTATTTCATAAGGAGTTACTTTTAACAATTTTATTTTCCTTGTTTTTTTAAATTTGAATAGTAAATATATTGATGTTAATGAGATTGCATAAATTTAGGAGGACTTTTTTTAAAACAAAAAAAATATTTATATTAAACCTAGGTTTAAAATTAAGAATAAAATGTAAATTAAGTAAAATTTATAATACATTACTATTTAGTATATTCTATAGTATATAGAACTAATTTATTAATACATAATAAAATTATATATATATATATATTATTAAAAAATTTTCTATTTGCTATTGCTATATTTCAAATAAAAATATAAAATTTAGAAAATAAAATTTACAATATTAAATTTGGATAGGAATGTAATCCCTTCTTTTTTAATAATACATATTTCATTTATGTGTTTGTAATCTTATATCTTACTAAGAAGATTCAAATTTTTTTTTTTTTTTTAAATATGTATTAAAATTTATTACATAAACATTTGTGTTTTTTGTTTTTGTTATTGTATGCGGTTTTTCTTTTATTATCTATACAGTTTTTAGATTTCGAATTTTTATCTTTAACACATAAAAATATATTAAAAAAAAAAAAAAGAAAAGTAACAAATCACATTTGGTTTTTTATGAGTGTTGTTTTTTTTTTTTGTTGTGTTTTTATAATCCTTCAAATCGGTTGGTGTGTGTCTATTATGAAATTGAAAAGAATAATTTCTAAAGTTAAAGATAAAATTCTAGGGTTACCAATTTAAAAAAAAAAAATGCTGAACTTTAAAATAAAAAAAAAAAAAAAAAGTAATTAAAATTAAAAATTATTATTTTAAAAACAAACAACAATGCAATTTTCTCATTTAAAATGTCTAATGTTTTAAATTGTTCAGAAATGTGATTACGAAAGTGTTTAATTATCAATAATTTCAATTTTTTGTTAAAATTTTGAATTGAGTATTAATATAAAATATAATTACGACATAAAAGAAAATTTATTAAATAATTATTTTAAAAGGCAATAAATTATTTCATAAAATTAATAATATTTAATTTAATTTTAGTAAATTTAAATTCAAATAATATCCACTATTTAATAAAAAAAGCGAATGGTCACTAGTATGTCTTTAAACAAAAATTCATAAAGAAATGGGTTCGTATACTGTTCATCCTTGTAAACCGACTTTAATATGGATTAAAATAAAAAAACAAAAAAAAAAAAGGAAAGTAACATAAAAAACAATAATGACTACATATAGAGTATAGTATATAAAAAAAAAAAACAAAATACATAGAATATTTAATGTATTAATTTTCAATAGAACAAAAAAAAAAAAAAAATACGTAATAAAGAAACGAAAATATCAAATAAAAAATAAACATAAAATAAAAGTAAAAAGAAAAACGAAGGTAAAAATAAATATCATACCTGAATTAATCAGGAATATAAGTACGTTGTGTATTTTATGACTAAATATAATTAAAAAAATTTTTTTTTTTGTATAATTTAAAATTAAGTTTAAAGTAAATTTACCAAAAACAAAGTTGTGTTAACAAAACAATAAATAGTGGGGCCTCGGTGGCCTAGTGAGCAGAAGCATATGAAATACGTTTTAAACACCGATGAAGTGTGGGTTCGAATCCAAAACATGTTGTAAATATAATTCCTCTTTACGACATTTACTGCCACGCTTGAAAAGGAAACGCTGTGTAATTTCCTTATCACATTTATGTGGCAGGGAAATAAACTAAAAAAAAAAAAATATAGGGTACCATAATGTTATCCACAATAACATGTAATATTTAAAAAGAAATCAATGTGCCGCATTACTGGATTATTATTTTTATACAAAATCAACCTTGTTGTTACACCACAAATAATGAAAATCTAATTAAATTAAATAAATAATAATTAATACTAAACCAGATTTCTTCTTTATTAAATTTCTACTGAAAAAAACACTTTTGAAAACTATCAAGTACAATTTGAACTTTTTTTTTTTATAAAAATTTATTGTTAACACCACTGAATTTTATAATGAAAAAAAAAAAAAAAAAAAAATGAATATTAAATAGATCTGTTTTTACCCATATTTAAATGGTTAAAATTATTTATTTATACATATAATATTATTTATTTTTCCATGAATACATATATTTGTTTGTATATAAAATGAAAATTTTTAAAAAAAATTTAAAAAATAATTCAAACTTTAATAATTAAATATGCAAACATTTGAATAAATATAAGAATATCTTAATTACATTAAAAATAATTAAATAATTTTAGTTTTTACTTAAATTTAAATGTAGTTTAAGTATATAAAAAAAAAAGTTAAAATACATTAAATAAACCAACTATTGTTGTTAATATTAAGAATGAAAAAAAAAAATTTGTTTAAATTTGTTTCCTAAACACTTTAATGGTAAAATATCGTAACGAACATGAAAAATTTTGCAACAATAATCTATTTATGAAAAATTGGATGGAAATTTAATATGTAATAATAAAACTAAAATAGGTAAAAAAAAATTTATTTTAAAAAAAAACAAATATAAATTAAGAATTTTGTTAAAGAGTTTGGCCTCTTAATCCAGATTTAATTTGTTAATGTTATAGCTCCTTTTCTAACGTTTCTCTAATAATAATTAATATTTCACATTAAGTAGAGAAAATATTGTACGATCGGTAGACATGCCAGAAGTTTTAGACTCATTCTTCACCTATATATGCAGAAGCATCTGCAACTCCTTCTTTCCTATCCTCCTTAGATTGAGTATTTCTAACATATGATTTATAAATTTCATCAAATTTCTTTTACTTTATACCTGATCATTGATTTGGTTATTTCCTGATTTGTGATAGCAGCCTAGTTGATTTTGGGTTAATGCAAAAAAAAAAGAAAAGCAGATTAACCTAGTTATTTGATCAAGAGGATATTTTTTACTGTAACCTTGTTCATTTAATTTCAAGATAACTTTCTGTTCTCTACTTAATTCCATGATTTTTATTAATTTGATGCTTTAAGGTAATATTTTAGAAAATTATTATTTTCAGTACTTAGCTATTTGTCCTTTATGCTATTTATGCTATCAATTTAACTTTTACAAATTAAAAACAGTTTCCATCGATTATAGTTAGAAAACAAAAATTCTTTTATTTACAATACAGTAATCGGATCTCTTTAAATATTCATTAACTTTTTTCTTATTAAAGTTCTTCTATTTAAATTGCATGGAAAAAAAATGTTGATTTGTTCTAAATAAAAATATCTGTTGATATTTATATTTGTATTTATGTAAATTTTATGTAATGTTTTAAACATATTTTCCTCATTTCATTTCACCATTTTAAAACTTATATTGTTAATATGATGTAATTTAATATTTCATTGTATTCAATTATTTTTATTACTATTAAGATGTGTTTGGTTTAACATTTGCCTAATAAATGACAAATTAAGAATAACAAAGTTTTTCAATTCTAAGAAAATATAATCTCCTCTTATTTAGAATTTTATTTTATATAAATTCATTTAAATAAATTACTATAAAATTATATTATGCTAAGATCTGCAAAAAAAAAAAGACTAAAAAGTGCTAATATCCTTTACAAATGAAAATAACCTTGAATTACGATAAAGAACAAAGAAAAAAGTTTAAATTAATTTGCTATTAAAATAATCGAACTCTATTAAATGCTGAATTTCTTATTTTTTTTTTTTTTTTTTTTTTTGTAATTCACCCACAAAATTTTTCCAACAAATTTAACAAACGTACTTTCAAGGATTCTCTAATTAGAAACTATTCACTTCACAAATTTAATACCCAAATCAATAAAATTATATTGAAACTTCTTGAAAATTTCTTTTGTTTTTAGTAAAATTTAAATTTAGAACTTTTAAAAAGCACATTAAGCAAAAATATTATTATAATTAAATTAAATAAAATAAAAGAAACATCATTACCTATGAACATTAACAGTTATTTAATTACGAAATCCTAAAAATATATTTTATTCCTTTTATGTTATAATCTAAATTAAGAATATAAGTTTTTGATTTCTAACTTTGAATTTGAAAGCCTTCATCGTTAAAGGAATTTTTGCATAATTGATTTAAATTTTATTATACAGGGTGTTACGTGTTAACTTTCACATAGAGCAGCAGGTGATGGGAAATATCACAACGAACAAAAAATTCTGTGGGAGCGGGGGGGGAGAGGGGGGTTCAATACCAAATTTCCCTTTTAAACGACTTGATATAGGAGATAAAAAAATGCACTTTATATAGCCAACAGTTACAAAGTTATGAAGCTTCAAAATAATTTAAAATGAAAAAATTATGTTTAAAAGTCAATTTTCTTTTGAAACACGCTGTATTTGGGGAACTTTTTATAGCATATTTCGAAACAACTTTTCAAGGTCTATAATTAGCACCTAAAAACTATATAACACACTTTTCTATTGTGATTGAAAATAACACACTTTTTAGCACATTTCCAAAAAAATTTTGAAAAAATGTGCTTATTAGTTTCACTCTGTCCGTCCGTCCATCCGTCTGTTTACAAAACTTCTACACCGTTAAAGATAGAGAAAAAAAATTTTAACCATGGGTAGGTCTAATAAAAAAAATAATTTTGTGGAACAACATCCATTACGGAGCTACAGCCCCTCAAACTTTGAAAAAGCCCTATTTTTAAATGCATATATCTTATGTTCTGCTTAAGATTTTTTCAATCTGAAGACGTCATTCGACAGGTATTTTTTTTAACTTTGTAAATTAGTATCAAAATTATACAATTTTTTTAAATTTAGTATTTAAATTTACCGTTATGTGAAAACCAAATTTTGTATGATTTTTCTACTTTCATAACTCCGGCACGCTTTTAGATAGAGGCTTGAAATTTTGAGGCAAGAAAGAACTTTTAGAATTAGTATAAGTTTCCTCAGAAATGTTTTTTGGACCACCCCCTGTTTATGAGCTATTAGGGCTTAAAAATTGAAAATTTGCTATTTTTAAACACCTGTAACTTAGGAACCTGTACACATTTTACTACTGCAAGATATAAAAATTAAAGCTACAGTAATATATTTTAACGTGTGTTAAAGGTTTATTTTAGTTGTAAAGGGTTCCAAAGTTGCAGCTCTTCAAAATTGCGAAAAAGCCCCATTTTCAGATGTATATATCTCAGGCTCTGCGTAATAGTTTTGCAATCTAAAACCGCCAGAAGATCGAAAATTTTATTATCTATACAATATCAAAATTATGTAATATTTTGTAATTTACTATTTAAATTTACCGTTATGTGAAAACCACATTTTGCATGAAATTTCTTTTTTCATAACTCCGGCACGCCTTTAGACAGGAACCTCAAATTCAATGAGACAAGAAAGAACTTTTAGAATTAGTATAAGTTTCCTCAGAAAATTTTTTGGTAGCACCCCGTCTTTAAGAGTTATTACGCATCAAAAATTGAAAATTTGCTATTTTTAGACACCTGTAACTTAGGCACCTGTAAACATTTTTCTTCGGCAAGACATGCAAATTAAAGGTTCAATAATATATTTTTACGTGTGTTAACGGCTTTTTTTTAGTTATATAGGATTCCGGACTTACGGCCTCTCAAAATTTCAAAAATGTCATATTTTTACGTTTTTTCTTATTACATGAAATTTTCAAATTTTTGTGCAAGTCTATTCTAAACCGTTTTGTATTCTCTTTTGGAAATGTGCGCTTTTAAAAACTGTTGGTTTACATTCTACCTTGTTTATCGTTAATATCTCAAAACAATAAAAAGTACCGCAGATACAGGGTGTTTCAAAAGAAAATTGAGTTTGAAACATAATTTTTTCATTTTAAATCATTTTAAACCTTCATAACTTTGTAACTGTTATGATAGAGGAATCATTAGTACACCAAAATTAAAGCTGACAACTTACTCTACAAAATGCATTTTTTTTATCTCTCTAAAGCAAGCCGTTCAAAAATTATAGAATTTTTTATGAAAAGTCGCTAAAACATCTTTAGCCCATCATATCTCGAAAAGGGTCCAGAATATACCTCCCTTCCCATGGAATTTTTTATTCGTTGTGATGCTCCCTATCACCTCCTGCTCTATGTGAAAGTTAACGTGGGCCATCCTGCATAAAATTTTCTTTGCTAAAATTTTGTAAAATTTCTTTTATCCTGATTCCATTTTGTACTATTCTGAAATGGATCTTTAGATTGTTATACTCTTTACGACTTTGTAGGATTTACCCTAAATAAAACCTATCCTGATATGTACTAAACCCTTGCAATTTGTTGACCAAACTGTTAAAAATAGGTTTAATTTTTCAAGATAAATATTTGAAGTAGTTCATGGCGCAGTGGTTAAGTCGCCAACCTTTCAATCGAATGGTCTTGGGTTCAAACCCCGGTCAGGTCATAAATAAAAAATATGTAGTACTTTTATATCGTAACAATGTATATCGTATAATTAATATTAGTAATAATAACAATAATAATAATAATAATAGTAATAATAATAATAATAATAGTAATAATAATAATAATTATAATAATAATAATAATAATTAATAATAAATAATAGCTGCTACAGTGGAGCCATCTTTGGTTATATCATGCAAGTAAGGTGTTATATACTGCTGCATGTTGTAATTCACGGATGGCGCTGACTGTGTAGTAAAATAATAACAATAATAATAATAGTAATAATAATAACAATAATAATAATAATAATAATAATAGTAATAGTAAAACAAATTATAATAATAATAATAATAATAATAATAGCTGCTACAGTAGAGCCATCTTTGGTTATATCATGCAAGTAAGGTGTTATATACTGCTGCACGTTATAATCCACTGATGGCGCTGAGTCTGTAGTAAAATAATAATAATATTAATAAAAAATATTAATACCAATAATAACAGCCGCTACAGTGACAGTGGGGGTTGCCTTCAATAGTTGCCTCATGTAGTAATATATACTACTACTACATGTTGTAACTATTGTGACGGCTTTAGTCACTGTTAGCAAAATAATAATAATAGGCGGATTCATTGTTTCCTTACAGTCCCACTCCCAATTCAATGTTTCCGTATCCATTTTCCTATCCTTTCCTATCCCTACTCCCTAGCCAATATACTGCGTTCGCAGGTAAGGGTTTCATCCCACTATATTGGCTAAAGGGGGAGGTGGGTTTAGTCAGTAAGAATCTGACACTACCAAGGGGAAATTCTTGGTGTCTTTGGAAGATTCCCACCTCCCTTAGGGAAAAAAAAAAAAAAAAAAAGGTAATGTTCAACTATTAGTTATTTAATTGCATAAGTATTGTTTTAGTATGTTATAAGTGACATCTCAAAAGTAAAATATTAAAGCTATTAAATATAAAATTGTTAACTAAAATTCCTGTTCGATTCGTTGATCATTCTTATACAGAGTTGTTTTCATAATGACCAAGATAGTGACATCTTCTTTTATATAGAATGGAAAGGCTGTTAAATAATTTTATTGACAAAATGTCAACGACAACGTAATTCAGGAAAAATTTAGTATAACCGTTTCGATATTCATCATTTGTAACTTGCGTACGATGAAAAGAAACATGAAAACATCTACTAGCATTTTTACGGGTTGTTATATAATGGTGTCCTGTAGGGATAACTTCTTTTATTTTTATACCAATAAAATTTATAAACAGACTAAAATCAAATTAATTTTTTAAATTCTGAAAAAAAAAACAATGTTAATGTTATGATTGGTTTTAAGTTCAACAGATCAAAATAAATGAATAAAGGAGAAGAAAAAAAAAAATAAGACAGTACCTGTAATTAATGATAACAATTATTTTCTTCTTTAATCATCAAATTTTAGGTAAATTGTTAGAAAAATTTTCAAGGTAAAAGATTAAATAAAAGAAATGAAAATATGAAAATTAAGTTTTTCGAAAAATATAAATAAAATATCACAGTCTCTTTTAAGATATTTGGCAAAAAAAATTTAAATTTTAAAAATACAAGGGGATAAAAAAAAAAAAAAATTTGCTGTAGAATATATGTATTATATTTTTTTTTGTTCACATTTAAAACTAAAAAAACAAGGTAGAATGTAAATCAATGGTTTTTAAAAGCGCATATTTCCAAATTCATGTAATAAGAAAAAACGTGAAAATAGGACTTTTTTGGAATTTTGAGGGACTGTAAGTTCGCAACCCTATATAACTAAGAAAAACCGTTAACACACATCAAAATATATTATAGAACCTTTAATTTTCATGTCTTGCTGAAGAATTTTTACAGGTGCCTAAGTTACAGGTGTCTAAAACTAACAAATTATCAATTTTTGAGGCGTAATGACTCTTAAAGAGGGAGTACTACCCAAAAAATTTTCTGAGGAAACTTATACTAATTCTAAAAGTTCTCTCTTGCCTCAAAATTTCTAGTGTCTATATGGAAGCGTGCCGAAGTTATGAAGGTAAAAAAATTTGGTTTTCACATAACGGTAAATTTAAATACTATATTTAAAAACAATATTAATTTTGATATTGATTTATAAAGGCAAAGAAATTTCCTGTTGAATGGCGTTTTCAGATTGAAAAAATGTTAAGCGGAACATGAAATATATGCGTTTAAAAATAGGGTTTTTTCAAAGTTTGAGGGGCTATAGTTCCCTGATGGATGGGGCTACATGAAAAAGTTTTTCCACAAAATTAATTTCTTAAACTTATCCATGGTTAAAATTTTTTTCGTCTATCTTTAACGGTGTAGAAGTTTTGTAAACAGATGGACGGACGGACAGATTGAAACTAATTGGCACATTTTTTCAAAATTTTTTTGTAAATGTGCTAAAAACAAACCACAATATTAAATTTTGATTTTAAAATTGATTTAGTTGCTTTGGTTGTTTATATCACTAACATCCTCACTCGTTTTCAATTTAAGTTGGTCTTTTTCTATTATTAAATATTTTCTTTTCATATGTTTTTATTGTAGGTTTCCTTTGCTTCTTATGTACTTAAAGAACAATTTAAATTTTAAATGCTTTTCATTTTATTATTTTTCCCTTCTTCTCTTCCTTTCACTTTTCCTTTAGAAATTGTACTTTGTTTTATATGTATGTGTATGTATGTATGTGTGAATAAAAAGAAAAAAAAAAATTGAAAGCCAATTATATGCTGTAATTTCAGTTTTTTAAGAAACAGCAAAATTGAAAAAACATAAAGAAAATGTTTTTTTTCTATTGTTTTTCTTAAACTTATAACATCATAATAAGAACAACAAAAATAACAACAACATAACAAGGAAATTTAAGAGGAAAATAACAGAAAAAAAAAAAAAAGAAAAGAAGAACAAAAAGATGTTCACCTGGTTTCATTCAACTAAATATCCTGCAAAATGGGAAATAAAATCTCATATCCTTGAAATAACAGTTTTTTTCATTTGTTTTCTTTTTTTTCTTTTAGGTAGGAAGAAAGATAAAATGCTACACATTTTAAAAAGAAAAAATTTTTTTTCAAATATCATCAGTATCCGCCTTTTATATCTGCTGAAACTCTTGTGATTGTTATGACATTATAGAATGTAAAAATTAAGAAACCACATATATACATATATAAAGAAAACAATCTGTTTTAGACTAAAATATCAAAGTAAAATAAAAATTTAAGTTCCTACACTATTAGTTTTATTTTATTTCTATTTAGGGAAGTATTTATAAGAGGGGAGGGGCGGGACTGATTTATGCCTAAAGATATAGTGATTAGAAAACAGAAATAAAAAATATTTTCTTTTTGTTGTTAGCCTTAAATGGTTTAAATGGTTTAAACATTGTCAATAGATTTTTGTTGTTTATATTTTTTTTTTTTTCAACATTTTTGTTTTATTGTTGTGTATATATTAAGAGATTACAATATTGACGAATAAAAGGATTTTTTTAGAACAAAGCAAAGTATTTTATTGCTTCAGGAAAGAAAAACAAAATATAACAATAGTATAAGTAGGTAATTTTCTAATATTAAATTTTTGTTTTATTTTTACTTTTAAAGACAATGACTTAATTTTTATGCTGTAACTACATTACTTTCTATATGAGATAATAATATGTCGTCATATGTTTTTTTTTTGTATATAAAGAATTTCATATCAAGGATTTTCTAATTTTCTAGAAATATCCTTTAAACTATTGAATTTTGTTTCAATTTTCAAAACTATTTTAAGTTTTATTCTGTAAATTAAAAAGTTTCAATCAAATTTATAATTTAAAAACTTTTTAATTTCAAGCGTTTTTTTCTTCTCTTTAAGTTGTAGGTTATGTTTTTCTTTTTTAGTGCATTTTTCTTTTAATTTTTCAAACCTAAATTCTGGTTCTGGTATTTTAGTTTACGTATTTCATCAATAAAAATTTTTTATACAAATTTTCTTTGGGAAAATGAGACCAAAAACACTTAGATTTTGATTTCTTAGATTTTTTCAAACAAAATTGGTTTTGCAATTTTTTAATTTCTCTTTGTTGTTCCATTTTTCTGTTAGTTAATTCGTTTTTATAAACATATTAACATTCCTAAAAGGAAAGGTTTTCCATTTCAGAACTTAATGTTTCTCAAAATCTCGCATATAACTTCTTCTTGGAATCTGTCACCAATCTATCCATTTTTTTTTCAAATTTAGAATGATTTTTGGTAGTTTACGCTTTAATCCATCTTTATAACTAAATCTAGTATAGATTTCTACAGCTTTGTTATTGAAATCATCAATACAATCTACGTTGTACTTTTTTATAAGCTTGTTTACTAAGCGTGTTTCTATAAACTTCTGTATAGAAGAGAAAAGTTGATATAACTCTTCAATATCAGAAATTTTGCGGTCCGCTTGAAGAGTCAAGATTCCACATGGATCTAATTTGTAGTAAAGTAATTATTTTGTATAAGATAATGTAGATGGCACACAAATAAAAAATATTTGGATTTCATAATCTTGTACAAATACAGCTACAGCCAAGTAATCTACTGCTTAATGAAATTAATGATTCCAGAAACTGAAACTTATTCATATATGGATAATAATTGACTTTGAGGATGTCCCTTGTTTTTATGGAATTGACTTACTGAATGAATTACTATGGGAATAAAAAAAAGAAAAAAAATTATTTTGAAGTAATTATTGTTTAAATTATTAAATAGATGCCGATATTAAAATTAAAACTGAATATATAAAAGAAAAACTGTTATAATATCTTAGCAGAAATTTTAAATAATTTTAAATTTAAAAGTACAACATTTTGATGGTGAAATTCTATTTGTTTTTTGTTTGACTGAAATTCTTTATTGGGTTAATTTAAATTTTTTTTTTATTTAACTGTAATTAAAATTTAAATGAAAATTTAAAAAAGAAATTTTCCTTCTTATTAATTTATACAATTCACTTTCACTTTAAAAGTAAGAAAAAAATTTTTTTTTCATGTTTTATATATGTAGAAACTATAGAAATACGAAAAAAGTTATATCCTTGAATTTTTTTGATATACCAATATCTTAAACTTAAAAACAACTTCTTACGCCCATTCTATTAAAATTCAACTCAAAAAGTAATTGACGCTTTATAAAGGTGCGCCTTCTTATTTTTTAAATGATTTTCGTAGGGCGTAAAAAAAAGTTTCAGATAAAAGAAAGTCGAACGTGAAAAAAAAAATAAAATTTTTTTTATTCGTATATTTCATAAATATATATGTACTTCTTATGTGTGATATTTTAGATATAGGTATATTTAAGAAGTTCTAACGAGCAACAAATATAATATTATATATTCGTATTGTTTTTTTTTTCTATTTTTTCTTAAATATATTGTTGAGTTTGGGATAAAAAATGTTGAAGGATACAAAATTGAAAAAAAAAAAAAAAAATGATAGAATATGGATTAAAAAGAAATTGAATAGAAGTTTAGGAGGAATTTTAACACGTACATGTTAGCGTTTTTTTTAAATTTTCGAATATTATGCACATAAACATGATTAACTTTATAGAACACCTGTGATGATAAATGGTTTCAAATATGAGATATCCTATGTTTTGAAATTCGACTATTAATATAGTTGGTATTCTGAGTCCTCTTCCAATTTATTGTAGTGGGGTAGCTAAAATGCTTGGTATATTTTAGTTTGTTGTAAATTCTCAGTCATAAATTGCAAAATTTCGTCATAAAGTCCCATATAGTTTTAAATTTGAAAAAATAAAGTTCAACAATATAAGACTATAGCTTTTAATACTGATAATATAAAAAAAGTTATAAATTAATTTTTGTATCTCATATTTCAAAAATTTTGATCAGGTATCCTGAAGGTGTGCAAAATAAATTAAAAGGAGATTTATATGAAAATTTGCTCAAAAGACAACTCTAATATTATAAGATCATCCACCCTCTCTCAAACTAAAATATTTTTACTTATAAGGATTTTAGAGATTCAGGAGTTTAGTCTAAAACATTTAAAGTTCTCTCCTAAAACTCTCAAAATTTTCTTTTACTGCCTTTAAAGTTCAAAACATAAATTGATTTAATTTTTCACAATTTTAATTTGATAACAATTTAAAATGCATTTATTAAATATTACCTTTTAATCAAAATAAAGTTTTATAAGAGACCATTAATAGGAGTGGTTATGCCCCTTTTAATTTAAAAAAAAAAAAAATTTAATTTCACTAAGAGATAAAAAGTATTAACAAATTCTTTGAATATTTTTATTTAAAATTGCAAATTTTTTGTTAGAAACGACCCGTCAAAAGCACTTCACAATCACTATATAGAATATATTGATTTATATGATTTTTTGTCCTTTCAGATTTTTTTTTATTTCGGTTTTGTTTATTGTGTATCGATGTATTTATTAAAAACAACATATCAAGGTTTTTTTTTTTTACATTATACATACTTTTCTTTTTAAAAGTATTCACAAGGACAAGAATAAATGATTGAAAAATGAAAAACAAGAAAAAAGTCTTTTTAGTACATTTTCTAAACAAAAGTTGAAAAATTTTGTTATTAGTTTTACTTTGTCTGTCCGTCAGTGAGTCTGTTTACAAAGCTTCAAGTACGTTTAAGATGCAACATGGAACAACTTTATGTAGCACCAAAGTTGGAAAAGTGTTATTTTTAAATATTTATTGCTGAAGATCTGCTTAATATTTTTTAAATCTAAAAACGTCAAATAACGGGAAATTTTTTTAAAATCAAATTATTTAATTTATTAAGAATTGAGTATCTATTTTTAGTATAAATTACTTCTGACAATATTGTTATCCTAGGGGTAAGCAGAAGAAAGGTGAAACGAGGTTAAGAAATGTTAGAGGTGAAACATCGAACATTATTTATTGATAAACATCTGTAGTTAATAACTTGGATATCTGTCCAAATTTGTCGTAAGTAAGACATGCAAATTTAACGGTTCTTTTTCAGTATAAGATTTCCTTAAAATTGAGAAAAGTGTCTCTTAATTTTTAAAATGTTTTTGTTACACATAAAATTCTAAAAAAAAAATATTTTTAATTTTCATTCAAAAATTGTCACAATTGCAAAAAACCTTTTTATTGTCTTTTTCAAAATCGGCACCTTTAAAAACCTTTCATTTTGTATACTACTTTGTTTTTTTATTATTTTCCTTTAATCTTACCTGATACTTTTTGCATATTCTCCTGATTCTCTTTACGGTGATTTAAATAAGTAAAGAGGTGAAAGGAAGTAATTATATTTTACATGAATCATATTTTTATAGGAGTATTTTTCTTTTCTACCAGCTTAGTCACAATACGGGAGGCTTGTAATCTTATTGACGAGGAAAACTTGTAGAATTATTTACTTTATTTCTTTTTTATTAGAAATTATTTTAAAATTGATAATATTCTTTGTATAATACTTTTAATACTTTAAATGGATTAGAAATTCTCAATCTTACTAATTTATTTTAACAAAAACAAACTTATAAAAAAGGTGGAAAGATAAAAAGCGATAATTTTTAAGTACATTGTTTCAAATATTAAATTGCTATACAGTTAAATTGAATTTTAATCATTCGTTACCACCACTTCTTTATAGCTTCTATCACTGTTATTATTAACATTGTTTCACACCTATTTCATTGTTTCATCAAATATTTTCATCTTTCTATTATACACCTTTATTTTCATTTTTTCTAATATTTAGTATAAGAAAAGAATTGTAATCGTGATAAAATATTATTTCATATTTCATAGAAAAGACATACATAACATTATGTGTAACATTATGGGCATGATACTCCCATGCTCACATGATACTCACATGCTACGAAATTTTAGTTGACAACTAAGTAATTTCATTTGACAACCAATAAAAAATTGTTATTCTTTCAAAACAAAAGAGGTTATTTTTGAAAAATTTCTTTTGTATGCTTGACAGAAATTCGTCGCGTATGGTAAAATCATACCCATAAAACAGTAACGGAATTAAATAACCGTAAAGGAAATTCAGCACATGAGTATAAGAATGACATGTTTAAAAGATAATTCTAGAAAACGATTACCTAATTAAAAAAAATATCGACAATCTTTGTTTGTTTCAATTTCAAGTTTGTTTGTTTTTTAATCTAGAAATTTCAATTTTTTATGAAATTTTTAAATTAGAAAACAGGTAAATGAAATTTTACCATGTTAATAAAATGATTAACTTGAAATTTTATTAGCCTTTTCAAATTGAAAATTTATTAACTTGTTATTATTATTATTATGCCAACTATAAGATACCGACACGAACATAATTTAGGAAGTTTACAAAAAATTTAATCGTCTTTTAGGAAATATAAAATGTCTGACTTAATTAAGCACCAAGACATATTTATGTAAATGTCGAAGTTGTGTGGCAACGACTGGATTCAGTTTCATTAACCCAATAAAATTTTTCAGAAGTTGTGCCCATTAAACTTGATCTTTTATCTTTTTCAAAATTTCAAATGTATAGTTTTATGAAGCACCAAGATATGAGGATATAAATTTTGAAACTACCCGAACCTGTTTCTATAGAATAATCAAATTTTACAGAAGTTGCTGGCATTTTACAGAAGTTAAGTCTTTTGAGAAAATTTTACCTTGAAATTATATGAGTTATCCTCATATAAAAAGAAGTTGTACCGCAGTTACTCGAACTAACCGGACGATCTTGTACAGTGTCAATAATAAAACTGACATTTATATAAAAAGGAAATTGTAAAAATTTCAGAATTTTAGAGTCATTATTTTTTGTGTTATTGTAGGGGGAATAACGGACGGACGAACGCATTCATGTAGTCGTATTCATTTAATATAATTCTAAGGAAGAATATATTGATACTTCTTAATATTTATCTCGTCTTCTTTAAGTTATCGCAAACCTAGTGACAAATTTATAATACCCTTGAATTATATTTGCATAGGTATAAAAAGGTCGCAAAATTTAAAATTTGAAATTAAAAAAAAAAAAATGAAGGATAAAGTTTAAAAATGGAAAGGAGAGTTCAGTTAAAAAAAAATTAGCTCAACCCATGAAAAACGAACGATTTTTAACATTTAATTGAATTTCAATATAAATTATATTTTTAAATATTTTTACTCACTTTATTTTTTGCCTTCAGATCTAAGAATACGAGAAAATTAAAAGGATAACACGCACGAATTATATTTTGTATTAATTTGCTTCAAGTACAAAATTTTTCTATTTTTTGTGTAGTATCGCGTATTGTAAAAACTATACAGCATCACTCTATCGTATTGAAAATAGCATTTGAATCAAATTGAATGGTGGCGACGCAGATAATTCAAAACTCAAAAAGTTTCGATTGAAGTGTAATTATGGTAAAGATGATGATGATGATGATAATTATGATGATTAAGGTGTGTTGTTGTTATAAACAAGTATAGCGTCTGACATGATTTGGTATTTGAGGCGGCAAAGAATATATAGATGCGATTTTTGTTACTTTATTTTTTGGTTCGTTTTTTTATGCTTTTTAAATTTTCACAATAATGATACGTATTGTGGTGAAGGAAGTTAACAAATCTATAAAAGAGGTTAATAGCTTTAATCTTAGATGCTTAAAAAGAAAAATAAAAAAGAAGAAAAATCTGTTAACTGACGAAAAAGAAATTTTTAAGTAAAAGAGTGAAAGTGCAAAGAGTAATTCATAGACCAAAGGAATCATTATACTGTATAATAAAAATTAAAAATTAAATTTACTCAAATAGGTACTGAATTCTGTACTTATAAATATTTTGTATCAGTTGGAACAGGAATAAGTACAAAATTATGAAACAAGTTCGATTGTATTGAATATTTTAAAGGATATAACAATAAATTAAATTTTCTTTAAAAAAAAAATGATTTAAAAAAAATATAATATATACACGAATAAGAATATATAATTGTATATATATAAAATACGTAGTTTTATTATATATATTATGTGGAAAAAGCAAAATTAGCAGGAAAAAAATATAAAATCGAGGCAAAAAATGTTGGTTAAAATAATTTTTTTTTAATTATAATTATTTTAATCATTTTTAATTTTATATCCTTTTTAATTATGCAATATATCATGGTTAAAATAAAAATTTTAAGGTAAATTAATTTTTGGAGGTTACATTTTTTGAATTTATTTCAAATAATCGATTTTATTGTATAAAACTACATCAATATATGCTAGAAAATCCATCCAACCATTTTAAATACAAATCCATAATCTGGAAATTTAATGTGGATTTTACTTTTTGAAAAATGTTATTAAATGGTTATTTTTTGTAAATCAAACAAAACAAACTTTTGACTTTTTACAAAATTAGATGAGAAATATCTGCATATTATTCAATGATTAAAAATTTTTAAAAATGAATAAAAAAGTATTTCAGCTTGAATTAGCATTAGTATTAATTTTATTTTATGGGTGTATTTATATTAAAGACTGTTTGCAAACAATTTTTTAGAAAAATTTAGCAATTTAAACAGAAAAAGGACAACATAAAACAGCCTATAATAATCTTATAAAGAAGACATACTTGAGCTAAGATTAATCCTGAAAAAATTCTTCTTCTTCTTCAGTCTTCTTCAGTTTTTTAAATGAAATAGAAAACCATTTGAAGAAAATAACCTTTGGTTTACTTTAAAGAACTAACATCTTTTTTTTTTGTTTCTTCTGTTGAGGCATAGCATGATTTACCACTTGCCTTATTATTTCGACGGGGTTTGGATCATATATTAAATGAAATCTTCTTCTTCTATTATTAATTTCTTAGAAAAAAAAATACATTCCTTGATTTTTGTACAGAAATATTATTTAAATGTATTTTATTTGATATAAGGATCTGTATTCCATTAAATATAGGAATATTTAATTTTATCAACATAAATAACTTAATATTTGAAAGTTTCAATTCGCTAGAATGATGGGAACTGAAAAGTGATTTAATTTTGAGTTTAATTATTGCATTAGTTTCGGCAAAGTCAAACTAAGTAATAGGAAAACAGAAACAGAAGATATAGTATATAATACTATATGGTGTAATATTAATCACATTTCCTGCAATACATTTTAATTTGAAATTTTTAAAAATATTTATGTAACAACTGTGAAGTCTGAATTTATATTGTCTACTAGAAAATCCCCTGTGCAATTGCACAAATTCTATAGATTCCAAAACATTTACGTTATCATACTGACTCCCTTAATAAACTACCTAAAAATTTCATTTTTACATCAGCACCATTAAAAAAAACGTTGAAATCACTTACTTACTTGTAATAGAAAAAAAACATAAAACAAATCTAAACACATAAAATTAAAAATGTTAGGTACAGTTTATTAATTTATTCTCGCCGTTTTTTCGTGGCGATAATTTTTGACAGTTTTTATAATTATTGAGAAAAAATGGTCCAAGCTAAAAACACATTCAGGGTAAAAGTTCGTGCCGATATCTCAAAAATTGTTTGAAACACATGTATAAAGTGCACAATAAAAACCGGCGAAAAACCAACCAACACCAACCGCTACGACATTTATTTTTTGTTACATTTAAAACACTCCCAATAATCGAAATAATTTTAATACTTGTTAAAATTTTACTCTCTATTTTTCTTTAGTTTTAAAAAAAAAATTTTATGTCGATGAAAAACAGTTGTTTTCGCCGCGAAATTACTTCAATTACCAAAACTACTTTCAAGTCTTTTGCGTTTATTTTTTTTTTGCTTGAAAAAAATTAGCTGAATTTATTTTATTTAAATGTACTTTGGAAGAGGTCTTTGGTATATTTAATAAAAGATTCATGTCTCTGATAATGTAATTTCATAAATTTTCGGGGTCTTTTTTTTGTGACGGTCGTTTTCGACAGCTTTTTAATTTAATGGTCTAATAATAAATTAGTACAAAATTATGAATCTATTGTGAGAGAAGGCTTCTAAAATGATATTTTCTATGTTATTTTTTCTTTTTTTTTTAAGAAAAATTTCCATTTCTATAATATTTAGTAAGTTTCTGATTTCTGTTATGAAATATAATTAGCTAAGTCTGCCGAATTTTATATTAATAAAAAAAATTCAAATATTTTATGTTATATCAAAAATTCAGCTTAAAAAATCAAAATTCTAACCTAAATAAACAAAACTACTATAAAGTCTGTTGCGAAGCTTTTACCAGCTTTTATAATAGTGAAAACAAAATCAAGAATAAAATCGGCCTATTATTTTTTTCTTATAAATATGAGGCTTACTATAAACTTTGCTCTTTTCACTTTCAGACGTTTTAATTTTATTTAGAGTACCTATTTTGATTTTTTTTTTCTAAAACAAAGATTGAAAACGCCAACAGAAGATTATTAATTTATTTTTAATTTACCGCTGCGACCAGTTCATAATGGATGTGGCGGTCAAATTTAAAAATTAAAAATTTGCTTTAAATTTTGTGTCGAAAATACTTTTTAAAAAGTAAACATTTGTGTCTCTGATAAGACTTTTAGTCCAAGATTTGTGTCTCTGATAATAAAATTTTAAATTATTAAATAAATATACAGAAATATCATCTTTGCCAGTTTAGTTTACATTCAGTGTGAGTGGTTTTAATTATAGAAATAAAATATTTTTTTTTTTACATGTTGGCAAGGTCTTATCATTATATTGTGTACATTATCAGAAATTCAATCATTAATTTCAGGTATTATAATCTGATCTGATTAATAAATCTTATTTTTTTCCATGGCTAACAATATTATTAATGGTCTAGTACAAAATTATGAATCTTTTGTGAGAGAAGGCTTCTAAAATGATATTTTCTATGTTATTTTTTTCTTTTTTTTTTAAGAAAAATATCTGTTTCTATAATATTTAGTAAGTTTCTGACTTTTGTTATGAAATATAATTATTTAAGTCAGTCGAATTTTACATTAATAAAAAAATTTCGAATATTTTATGTTATACCAGTTCTACCGAAAATTTAGCTTAAAAATCTAAATTTCAACCTAAATAAACAAAACTATTTTAAAGTACGTTACGAAGCTTTCACCAGCTTTTATACTAATGAAAACAACATCAAGAATAAAATCGGCTTATTATTTTTTTCTTATAAATATGAGGTTTACTATAAACTTTGCTCACTCTCACTTTTTCACTTTCAGGCGTTTTAATTTTATTAAGAGTACCTATTTTTATTTTTTTTTTTTCCAAAACAAAGATTGAAAATGCCAACAGAAGATTAATAATTTATTTTTAATTTACCGCTGCGACCAGTTCATAATGGACGTAGCGTTCAAATTTAAAAATTAAAAATTTGCTGAATTTATTTTGATTGAAAATGTGTTTTTAAGTATGTACTTTTCCTTTTTTGACTGTACTCACTTTTAATGAAGGGTTTGTGTTTTTGATAATACTTCTAGCGGAAAATTTGGTCACTAATAATATTTACTAAATTTATTTATATATTTAATGAACGGTTTGTGTCTCTTGATAATACTTTGAGTCAAAAATTTGTGTCTCTGGTAATAAAATTTTAAATTATTAAATAAATATACAAAAATATCATCATTGCCAGTTTAGTTTACATTCAGTGTGAATATTTTATTATAGATATAAAATATATTTTTTTACATGTTGGCAAGGTCTCGCCAACATCTTGTGTATTATATTATAGATTTTCCGAAGCGATAATAAATAAAATTGATAGAGTTCAAATTTTAATTCAATTTTTATTCAAATCCCACAGCCAAAAAAAAAATAAACTTGTGGAATAACTTTTTTATTTAGTCCTATTCATTACGAAGGTACACACTCTCAAAGTACGAGTATGAAAGCCTAATTTCAAATGTGTGAATATTTCAGATTTTGCTTAACAGTTTTCCAATTTAAAAAGAGAAAAAACAGGACATTTTATTAGAAAAACTATACAATTTTTTACAATTTTGTATTTTTAATTTACCGTTATATAAAAAAAAAATTCTTCAAGATTCATTTTGCTTCATTTTTGTGAAGGTTCAGCTCGCTTTTAGGTACAAGCTAGAAATTTTGAGAGAAGAAAAATCTTTATTATTAGCATTAGTTAACTTAAAGCATTTATTGCCTGCCCTGCTCCCGTTCAACAACTAATAATAGTCAAAAGTTAAAATTTTGCTGTTAGACCCCTGAAAACATTTTTTTTTTTAAGTTAAATCTTTTTTTTAAATATAAACGGTTACCTTAAATTTGAAGATACTTTTTCTTGATTTTTTTACAATTTGTTCCTATTATAAAATTCTAATAAATATTACGAAGTTTGGTGCAGGTCAGATATTTCTGAATTTTTTTTATTTTCTTTTCGCAAATGTGCTAATTTAAAAACCTTTATTGCTATTAATTCTACCTTCGTTTTTAAAATATTTTGTATTTTTATTTTATAAATTTTTATTTTCCCTTTTTCGTTTTGTTTAAAATGTTGAAAGTACCATTTCTGTAATAAAATTAAGATAATTTAACATAAAAATAAGAAAAATGTAAATAAAATAATATTTTTTGTAGTGAAATATAAGATATTTTTCGTAGAATTATTTCATTTTTCAAGTTGGTTGAAATATTTTATAAGTTATTCGTGAAAATACACACTATATATATAAGACCCTAAAAATATGCAATTTATTTTACTGAGCACTGAATTTTGTCAAAAATTTACTTATAATCAACCTAACCTAACTTTTGTATGGTTCTTTTTTAAAACTTATTTTAAACTTTATTTTCCTAGTATAATATATTCGATCGATTTCATCGGTATAGTCATTTTTGGTTTAAATAAGAATATTCATTATAAATATACACATTTTTGTAACAATTTTTATTATTATTTTATGAAATTATTTTCAATATTTTAACACACATTTATATTTGACATATTCACATTTTAAGATAAAAGAGGTGAAACAAAAATTTATTTAAAGTAGAAATCAACTTAACATAAACCATAAGTAGACACAAAATATAAATTCTTTTCAAAAAAAAAAAAAAATAAAATAAAATTTTCAAAATACACATAACCGTCAAAAAAAAAAAAAAAAATAAAAATCCCATTATAAATTACCGAAAAATTCTTTTTATTTTCCTTGATAACATTCTCTTTATACTTTTATATTTTTTTGAAATCCTGTTGAATTTTTATTTATCTATAAATACCTGAATATTTTTTTTTTTTTTACCTTTATCATTCACATTATATGTATACTAATATACACATAACTGTATTCTTTTTAATATTTATTCTTTTAAGGTGTGTTATGTAACATAAAAATATTTATAATTATATATATATAACATCCGAGAAATAAATAAATAAATATAAAATAAAAAAATACAAAAACAAAAAAAAACCCGTTATAATAAATATTTGTACACACATTGTTACCTATCCACAAAATATACCTTTTTAATGGTAAAAAATATACATTCAAACACATACAAATACATTGTTGAATAAAATTACAGCTACAATCGTTTACTTATGATAAAAATTCGTTTTGCAATTCAAGTATATTTTTTGTAATTTATCAATTTTTAAAATATCAATTCAAATTAAAGCCTTTAAATTTTGGATTATATAAGTTGGTTCAGAAATTTAAAATTTAAACACCCTTTTCGATAAAATAGAAGATTATTTAAAAAGGAAGCTGAAAAAAGTAGTAATATTTGGAGTAAATATTTAAAAATTATTTCTTCAGAGATAAAAAAATCTTTTAAGGGGTTAGGTAGGAATAATCAAAAGACGTTCAAGAGGAAAGATACGAGCATGATTCCTCAATATTTCAACGTGTAGGGTTTTGACCCACTCCTTTGGGGTAAAAATAGGTTTAAGGTTTGTAGGAAAGAAATTAACGAAGATGTTGACGTTCTGGTTAAACCTATGTAAATCGAAAATGTAATCAACTTCAATTTTAGGAAACACGTCGAAGTAGAAGATGATTTCGCATTAGTGATGTTCTCATCACAAACTAATTTCCATATGATGAATTATACCATCTAGAATTTAAACTACGTAGAGTTCGCCATCGCAGTTGCCCTTGTTTCTTTTTGAGAGGAAAGCTGTCTGTGAAGTTTTAAGAGGCATGATAGTTTGTGAAAATTTTAAGCTTACAATAACGAAAAAAAAATAGAACATCTAATAAAGATTTTTTTTGTAAATCAAGCTAATAACATGTTTTGTGCGGAAAAAAACACAAAGGTTTGGTTTTTTACTTATGTATAAGTAGGTACCGTAACAATAACTTAAATTCAATTAAATTCAAGTCTTTAACATATCTTTCTTATATAACTACTTTTCCACTCCTGAAACATTAAAAAAATATTTGTTTAAAAATGGGTATTTGCAGTTCAACAATTTTATTTGAATGTGTTGTTAATTCAAAGTTATATTATAGCTGTTGTATTCAATTATACTAAAAAATTGAATACAACTTGATGATATTATTTCATTGTTCATTTCGGCCGCTATTAATCCATATTTCCGCATCACTACACAGTTTAACTATGTGCCATTATTATACCACAAAATCATTTAAGTAAAACAAATCTTTTTCTTTCTACTTTTGAACAGTTTAAAATTACTTTAGTTTTGTCCTATACTGTATGATCATTGGTATTGTTTTGTTGGTATAATAGAATGAGATGGATATATCTGAGATGAAAGTAGAATAAAAGCATATATGTCTATAACATATGAATTTGGCAAACAAAAAAAAAAAAAAAAACCAAATCAAAAAAATAAAAATACAAAAATACCTTAAGATGTGGTTTGGGGAGGCATTTTGAAAGAAATCACAATACATATATTTTAAGTGTTACTTAGTCAGTGGAGGAAAGAAAAAGCAAAATATGATGGAAAAGAAAAAAATATATTAAAAAAATACTTACAGATACTTAAGTATCTTAAAGAAAGGGTAAAAAAAAATGATAGAAGACAACAGTAAAAAATATTTGATAATGGTAAATATATATGTGTGTGTTAATAATAATGGTATCAAATCAATAATTGTAAGACTTTCAAATAAAAATCAAAAAAAAAATACAAAAAAACACAAAAAAAAAAGAAAGATATAAATATACACATTGAACTGATCAGTCCTTGAAAGATAGGATAAAATAAGCTTGAATAAACTTGTGGTTATTCTTAAGATGGTATTAAATTTTATTTGCCAGTTTGTAGTTTAAAAAATTAAATTTCAAGAAAGGCAATAATAATAAGGAATTGATAATATATTTAGAATGCAATAAAGAAATCTTTTTAAAGTTGTTTCGTATATTTTTTAACTGAAATTTAAGTCTTACATTTTTGTGTTTTTAAAGAAAAGAGTATTTTAAATTTTAATATATAAGGTTTTATTCAATGTACATATTCCTTTGAAAGATTTGATTTTTCGTTTTTTTATTCAATTGGGTTATTTTAATTTTGTTTACGTAATTTTTTCTAGCATAATTCACTATAATCCAATTTAATCAAGATCATCAAGAAAGTTAACTTTCAATAGGCGCATGTTAATGTTATATTCACATCTTAAAGTGTGCAGCTTTCAAAATTATAAGTTACAAAAAAGATTGTTTGGTGGAAATTATTTTAAAAATTTATTTGAGAAAAATCAGTTTTTAACCACTTATCATCCGTTTTCGAATCAAATGCTTTGCATTTAGATAATCCAGAAAATATTGGCGATGGCTTCACAAAATCAACCTCGTTCGAAATACGAAAAATTTAATATAGTCGGTAAAATACGAACTGAATTTAATATAGTCGGTACATCAGATGAAGAGGGTCTTGGCTCTTCTCTTTCTGAAACAGAAGAGAATTAATAGGACTCTAGTTTTAAACTTGAAATTGGAACAAAAGTTGAATGTAGAAAAACCCAAAAGGGGAATGCAACGGTCTACATCGGTTAAGTATATTCAACCAATTTGAATTCATAAATTGGCTATGTTTTGTTAGTAAAAAGGACCCTTTCGAAGGATACTGTGGTTTACAGTATCACAGAATCTGTACCGTGAATTATTGTTTAAGTAAAAAAGAATAAAAATACACTGTCTGTTGTTTCTATTTGGAGGAAGATTCGAAAACAAGTTCTGACCTGTAGCAAATCTGAAAAAAAATTTTCAAGAGATATCAATACATGGTTAAATACGGCGAATGTTCATTGTCTTAAGACGCATGTAATGCAAAAATTATAAATGAGATGCAATATATTAATCTTAGGGCTTTAATTATTGCGCTTAAAAAAAGTTCAATAAAGATTTTTCTTTTCCTTTTATTCTTGAATTACAAAAGAAAATGTTATATATGGAGAGCATATTATTAAATACATTTTGAATAAATTTTATTTTATGCTTTTATTTTAGATAAGAAAATAATATATAATAAATTGTTAAAAATAAATCAATAATTGTAAGCTGTAAATTTTTAAAAAGAAAATCGAATGCCCATCATATGGTTTTTCTTTTCCTTCGAGCATTTGTTATATTATTTTTATTTTCATCTACAAAATATTATATTTAATATCATTTGATGCCTAATAATGAAACATTTAACACATGAAAAATATGATTTTATAATGAAAGAAGGAATGATAGAACTTAAAGTGTTGAATATAAAGTATGTTCAAGTTATGTGTTCTATTTGGAGATTTAAGATATAACGAAATATATTTCAGAAATTTAAGTTTTTATATTAAAAATCACGTATTTTTCGTGGAAATATACACTTAAGAAAAAAATAGTTTGCCTCGTTTAAGAGGTGGGTTATCTGGGCTTAAATAATGTCTTTTTCTTTCAGTTATTTTATTACCTGAGATTAATAAATAATATAAGTTTAACAAAAGTTAAGGTGATATGATATTTGAATCAATAATTCATCACTTATATTGGAAAGAAGTAGATTTATTAATTTTATTAAATGTTATTCTTTTCTCAGAATAAAATTGGAAAATTCATGGACTAATGTCGGGGATGTTTTGTAATAACATTTCTAAAACCAACGGATTGTATATATAGAGAAAGGGAATCGTTTATAAAGATTAGAAAATGGTAAAACACCTACAACTATTCTATAAATATTATAATTTGCAGTTATAATATTATGTAAATTTCAATATTACGCAGCTGAGATAACTATGTTTTTTTCTATTTGGAACATCCACCTATCTTAATCGCATATAAGTTTTTTTTTTATAGATTTCAGATTATTTCTAATAGACAAAATGAGTAGCTATCCTTATTGTATTATTTTTTTTTCATTAAAGTTTTATTGATTTTTTTTTTTCATTTCGGAGATATCCTGCTGGTGATTCACAGGTCTTTTATGTTTTTGAATCTAAAATAATCATTTTTATGTTTACAGAATAGGTTGGTTTGTTTAAGTTTACGTTTTTTTTCGTAAACATAGATATATATCAAGAAAAAAAAAAACTGATAATAGTCTCATAAATATATTTTAGGCCATTTTCTTTTTTGTTTTACTTTAGGTTTTTTTTTTTTTTTTTATGTTCAATACAAAATAAAAGGAAAAATTTCGATTTTTTTTTTCCCCATAAGCACCTTAAATCTTTTTTTGATTAATTTACTGCAATTTATTTTTATTTTTTTTCTTCTATTAAAAAAAATTCAAAAAAAGATTTAAATAATTTAGAGAAAAAAATTTATAAAATTTTATTGTGAAAACAAGAATATTTATTTTTAATGGGTTAGGCCAATTTTTATTTTTAGTTTATTCCCCTTTTACGTAAATGTGACAAGGTTACACAGCCTTTTCTTTTCAGGAGTGGGTGTAAATGTTGTAAGGTGAAATTACTCTTATGACGTGTGGCGGATTCGAACCCATACTTACTCGGTGTTTACAACGTCTTTTATACGCTCTTATCCACTAAGCAGCCGAGGTCCTTTAGACGGGTCATATTTTGCAACAAAATTTGGTTTTGGAAAATATTTTAAAGCAAAACCTGTGCGATAAAATTTTTATATAAATTGCGTTCAATTGATAATTTTTTCTATGAAATATATACATAAACAACAAAATATTTAAAATAGTAGGGGCTCCTGCCTGTAAACCTTTGCTAAATAAATTATTGAAACGCGAATTTTCTAATCAACTTTAAAATTACTTCTCAATAATTTTTCTTCGTAAATATTTAAAGAATATTTTAAAAATATATTTTAAAAAATTGTGTTGTTAGAAGATTTATGGTTATGTCAGATTTTATGGTACATACAATTTGCAATGAAAAACAGGAAAATTTTGTCGTAGGTAGGTATTCTCGCGTAGGATTGTGTGCCGATCCCATTTGTAAGTAATCAAATTTTTATCGAATTTATGTCCAAACTTATCGATAATATTTAATGGGTTTCTTTGATTGCTTAAAAAATCTCTTCAATAATTTACATTATATTTATCTGCAGTTATGACAAGTGGAATGACCTTACCTTGTACCTTTAATTGACATTCAAAGTAAAAAGAAAAAAAAAAAAGAGAAAAAATAAAATCAGTAAAAGTTTAATTTTCTAAGAAAGGAGGATGATTTCTCTTCCTATTTGTTTATCACTACGGATGATAAGCCTCTTTGAACTACTGTACATATTGAAAGAATACGTATGGTGGGGAAAATTGAATATTATATTGAGATTATATTTATAGAAAGTACTAGTTCTTGCCGTATCAATTTAAATATTATATTTTGTTTAACCATTTGTTTAAAGAAAATTTTCAATTTTACTATGGTAATCAAACCTGGTCTGCGCGACTGAGAGATTTGTATTCTAGGCACTATTCCATCTACTCGTTTTATATGTTTATTTATATTAGGTTACCAGCTATGTTTTTTCTTTAAATTTGTATTATTATTTGTAAAAAACCTGACGTTACCTTTAAATCTTAAAATTTAAATTTTACCAAAAAGTAAATGATCCGTAGTTTCCTTTTTTTTTGTACCCGTATGAACTATGTTCAAGGGTATAATAAATTTGCCATTACGTTTGTGACACCTTAAATATGGATCTGCTCAGAATCGAATTCTGAGTCGATTAAGCTATGTACGCCCGTCCGTCCGCACGATAACTCAAAAAATAAAGGAGCTAGAAGGCTGAAATTTTTGTTACGTCACTTTTGCAAAAGTTTTAGTTTTACTATTAAAATCAAGATTTTGCAAATGATGATCAAGTTTTATGGCAACAAGTTCTGTAAAATTTGGTTGTGATGGTGCGACAGGTTCGGGTAGCTGCCATACAACTTCTCTTTTCAAATGAAAATAACTCAGTGTCTACTGAAGCTAGAAATCTGAATTTAGTAAAGAGGTGTAGAGTTACATGCCAACAATTTTTGTTTGTTTTGTTGATTAAGCTATGTACGCCCGTCCGTCCGCACGATAACTCAAAAAATAAAGGAGCTAGAAGGCTGAAATTTTTGTTACGTCACTTTTGCAAAAGTTTTAGTTTTACTATTAAAATCCAGATTTTGCAAATGATGATCAAGTTTTATGGCAACAAGTTCTGTAAAATTTGGCTGTGATGGTACGACAGGTTCGGGTAGCTGCCATACAACTTCTCTTTTTAAATGAAAATAACTCAGTGTCTACTGAAGCTAGAAATCTGAATTTAGTAAAGAGGTGTCGAGTTACATGCCAACAACTTTTGTAAAATTTGGTGGTTCTAGAGCAGCCGGTTCAGACTTCTTGCACCTCTTGGAACTTAATGAAGCTAGGGGTCTGAAATCTTACAAATGATGACCAAGTTTTATGGCAACAACTTCTGTAAAATTTGGTTCTGCTGGTGCAATAGATTCGGGTAGCTGTCATAAAACTCTACAATTTACATAAATATATCTCTATAGTTAACGTCGGTACGAAAACATCTGAAAGTTTTAAAAAGATGGTCAAGTTTTATAGAAACAGGGTATATTATGTTCATGCGGGTATTTCAGAGTTGACACAGTCTACTCTTCTGCACTTTTCCTCGTTTTGAAAAGAATTAAGAAAACTAAATTTATTTATATATTTTTTTTTTTTGTTTTGACTTTTTATTTTTTTACTTCCGGTGCCTATTACGGCCTCTTTAAATTAAATTTTAAAGTACATGAAAAAGAATTCTATATTCAATTGTAGGTTTGTGTTTTAAGTTATTATTTTTGTTTTATTAAAAAAATTATAAAAAATATATAAAGAAAAGGTAATAAAACTTTTTAGGAGAAAATATAGAATTTTTTTTGTCAATGTTAAAATTTTTATGTCAATATCTGAAAGTTTACAAGATCTTATTTATTATCTTGGCAAGCAATAAGGTATAATGTAATCCTACATATTAAATAAATTAGACAGCAACCATTCTAATATTATAAGATTATACTTTTCAAATTTTAAGATTAAGAAAAGTTTTTAGACCAATTTTGAATAGCAATTTCTTAAAGTTGACGAATTTTCCATGGAAAATTAAAATACTCTAAAATATTCCAATGAATATTATTTTGAGAATCTACGATTAGAAGTATCTAAATTTTATTAGATTTAAATATTTTAAGGATTGAACCATGTTAGGATTCAACCATTTTAAATAAAAGTTATTTTAAATTATTTACTTCTGAATTTTGTAGAAAAAATTAAAAAAAAATTGAAATGTTTGTTTAAAATCTTTAGCAGTAAAGGTGAAAGGTGTATATTAATTTTAGATGTCGAATATCCTGATTTTCTGGAAAATTAATTTTGTATTTTTTTTTTGAAAATCAAACAAATTTAAAAATGACTTGGACGTAATGATTACGCATTTTATTATTTAAAAAAAAATAAGTATAAATACTGTTTTTTTTCTAAAAAGCAAAAAAAAAAAAACAAAGTAAATTGGTTAGTTAAACACCTTTAGATTTGTCTCGGCCACAAAACACTATCTGTTAAAATCTTATAAAAAATAGAAACTTTTTTTTTCATTACATATTTCATATTTAAAGTTATAAATACCTTTATATATTTATATTTAAAATTTATTAAAAGGTTTGAAAAATATAAATAGGAGAAAATATGTAGGTAGAAAGGGTTCTGAAGGTGCATTTAGATCGTTCTTCAATACCGGGATTTGCATTTTCAAATTAAATCATTATGAGTTTTTAATAAACGTTCATCATGTTGATTATGTCGAATAATAACGTCTAACTAAATATTAGTTCTACGATAAATCGCTTAGATTGTTTAAAAAGTATTTTTCCTTGGGTAATTCTGTTTTGAGTGCCGGTTTTTCATATAAAAGATCAATATAAAAAATCTATCTTTTAAATAATTGATTCTTCTTTATTTTTGTCTATGCAACCTCTTCAAAAATCATTAGAGGATAGTTTCAAACATCTAACTTGTTTGCAGATAGCATAGTGTTCTGTTTAAATTTTTAAAACCAACATTACATCACCGATATTTTAGAGATTATGAATAAAAAGTGTAATAAATTGTTTGTAGATCTAATTTAGGCTAAGCTTGCGATAATCTTATGTGCAAGTACTAATAGCAGATCATTATTAGCAGTACTAATAGCAGCTTGTGAGTGGTCTTGGGTTGTTGCTGAAGCTAGTTTTTATAAATTGACAGAGTAATTCTGAGATTCTTCTTGCTAACTGTTATTAAGAATTTTTATTACTCACAGTTAGATCCTCAGCTTTACAATTGCTTTGAATTCCACTCAGTTCAAGTATCCGGAAAAAATGGATATCGAAGATTTGGCATAGTTGATTTAAGTTTTGAGAGCAGTTCCTTAAAATCACTTGTTAATTATATATTTTAATCAATTTTGTTAATTATAGTTAAATGTTAATGTATTTTGCTTTAATTTTTCTGAGTACATGTACTTGTTTTTGGATACTTGTCTTTCAGTCTTTATACATACTCTTGTTTTAACGGTATAATTTTAAATTTGATACAAAAAATCGTGTTACTGCAAATTATAACACTTGCATTTTTTAATATCAGCTATATACAATTTAGTTCGCCGTAGAGAAGCCAATAATGGAATATTGATGTGGTTATATTTTTTTTTAATTTTATTTATGTTTTTAGGAACATTTATTCAAATCGAATAAAAAACAATAATTTTAATAAAAATTGCAAAATATAATGTGGTCATATCGGCTGAATAGTTTTTTTTAATGCTAAACTTTTTTTTTAAATTTTTTTTACACCCAAATTTATTTCCTTTTTAACTAAATCCATTATCCCTGTTCAGTCGTAAGGGCTTCATATTTAATTATGTTCATATCACATGGTTTTATCAATATTAAATCTAAAGATAATATTTTTTTTTTATGAATTTTCAGATTTTCCTCATTTTATGCTTTATGCTTTTTTACTTCCAAATATTTGGATGAATGTGTATTGTGTTTACGTATACCTGTTGTAACTTTATTGATTTTTATTATTGTATACTTTTTTAAAAACATTTTTGGTTTAATTTTGGTGGAAAAACCATTAATCAAAACGGTTTTTTTTTTTGTTATTTAATGTATATGTGTATACAGATAAGAGTTTGTTTAATTTTTGAAATTTATTTCTTTTTTTCATAACGAGTTTTTTTTCTAGTTTTTTTTTTTAATGTGGAAAATGCAACAGCGTAACATACATATACTGTTATATTTGTTAAAATTTCAAATTTTTAAAAAGTAAAATAATAGATGTAAGTAATCCTTGAAAAACAAATCTCATGTTCATTATTTTGAATTTGTTAGTAACATTATTTCTCAAAAATGTACCTCCCACAATTAAAAGTTATATGATATCCTTCGATCATAATATATACATATATATAGAGTATAAAAAAACGAGGAAGAGTGCAGTAGAGTAGACTGTGTCAACTCTGGGATACCCGTATGAACGTAATATATCCTGTTTCTATAAAACTTGATCATCTTTTAAAAACATTCAGAGTTTTAGTACCGAACTACAGAGATATATTTATGTAAATCGTGGAGTTGTATGATAGCTACCCGAATCTATTGCGCGTAGCTTCATTAAGTTCCAAGAAAAGCAAAAAGCCTGAACCGGCTGCTTTAGACCATTCAAATTTTACAAAAGTTTTTGGCATGCAACTCGACACTTTTTCACTAAATTTCAGATAGCTAGCTTCAATAGACACTGAGTTATTTTCATTTAAAAAGAGAAGTTGTATGGCAACTATCCGAACCTGTCATATCATCACAACCAAATTTTACAGAAGTTGTTGCCATAAAACTCGATCATCATTTGCAAAATTTCAGATACCTAGATTGAATAGACACTGGGTTATTTCCATTTAAAGAAAGAAGTTGTATGGCAGCTACTCGAACCCGGCGGCCGAAAATGCTGGAGTTAAATAGCAAAACTAACAATTTTGTAAAAGTGACGTAAAAAAAATTCAGCCTCCTAACTCCTTTATTTTTTGAGTTATCGTGCGGACGGACACTGAGTTATTTTCATTTAAAAAGAGAAGTTGTATGGCAGCTACCCGAACCCGTCGCACCACCACAACCAAATTTTGCAGAAGTTGTTGCCATAAAACTCGATCATCATTTGCAAAATTTCAGATACCTAGATTGAATAGACACTGGGTTATTTCCATTTAAAGAAAGAAGTTGTATGGCAGCTACTCGAACCCGGCGGCCGAAAATGCTGGAGTTAAATAGCAAAACTAACAATTTTGTAAAAGTTACGTAAAAAAAAATTCAGCCTCCTAACTCCTTTATTTTTTGAGTTATCGTGCGGACGGACACTGAGTTATTTTCATTTAAAAAGAGAAGTTGTATGGCAGCTACCCGAACCCGTCGCACCACCACAACCAAATTTTGCAGAAGTTGTTGCCATAAAACTTGATCATCATTCGCAAAATTGCAGATACCTAGATTGAACAGACACTGGGTTATTTCCATTTAAAGAAAGACGTTTTATGGCAGCTACCCGAACCCAGGGACAGAAAATGCTGGAGTTAAATAGCAAAACTAACAATTTCACAAAAGTAACGTAAAAAAATTTTCAGCCTCCTAGCTCCTCTATTTTTTGAGTTATAGTGCCGACGGACACTGAGTTCTTTCATTTAAAAAGAGATTTTGTATGGCAGCTACCTGAACCCGTCACACCACCACAACCAAATTTTGCAGAAGTTGTTGCCATAAAACTTGATCATCATTCGCAAAATTTCAGATACCTAGATTGAACAGACACTGGGTTATTTCTATTTTAAGAAAGACGTTGTATGGCAGCTACCCGAACCCGGGGACAGAAAATGCTGGAGTTAAATAGCAAAACTAACAATTTTGCAAGAGTGACGTAAAAAAAATTTCAGCCTCCTAGCTCCTCTATTTTTTGAGTTATCGTGCGGACGGACACTGAGTTCTTTTCATTTAAAAAGAGATTTTGTATGGCAGCTACCCGAACCCGTCGCACCAGCACAACCAAATTTTGTAGAAGTTGTTGCCATAAAACTTGATCATCATTTGCAAGATTTCAGACGCCTAGCTTTATTAACTTCCAAGAGGTGCAAGAAGCCTGAACCGGCTGTTCTAGGCCAAACAAATTTTACAAAAGTTGTTGGCATGTAACTCGACACCTCTTTACTAAATTTAAGATTCCTAGCTTCAATAAACACTGAGTTATTATCATTTAAACGGAGAAGTTGTATGGCAGCTACCCGAACCCGCTGCACCAGCACAACCAAATTTTACAGAAGTTGTTGCCATAAAACTTGATCATCATTTGCAAAATTTCAGAAACCTAGCTTGAATAGATACTGAGTTATTTCTATATAAAGATAGAAGTTGTATGGCAGCTACTCGAACCCGCCGACCGAAAATGTTGGATTTAAATAGCAAAACTAACAATTTTGCAGAAGTGACGTATAAAAAATTTCAGCCCCCTAGCTCCTTTATTTTTTGAGTTATCGTGCGGACGGACGGACGGACGGACGGACGTACATGGCTTAATCGACTCAGAATTCGATTCTGAGTCGATCCATACCTTTGACACTATATCTAGCTCGACTCCTTTAAGGTGTCACAAACGTAATGGCAAATTTATTATACCCTTGAACATAGTTCATACGGGTATAAAAACTGTACGTATAGTTTTGTCAAAAAATTTTTTTTAAATTTTTGTTGAAAATAAGGTTTTTTCCATTTAACCTTTGTAAAATTTAAAAAAATCGGATTTAGTTTATCGAATTATTTATTTGTTAATTAAAATATATGTTATAATTAATTAAACCTTAATATATTTTTTTTTTTTTTGAAATTTTGTTCTAGGGTTTATTGAAATTTGTAAGGAAACTTTATTAAAAGTAAACCTTGAACCTTCCTCTATCAGTTGGCACTAATATGTCAATTGATTTTCATCTTTTAGTACTTTTAAAATTGAAAAGTTGTTAAAAAGAACAAAAACTGTTTTTCTTAATTTTTAATATTTTATTAGAAATTTTTTGTATACAATAATTTTAAAGTTATTTACATTATAGTATAGTCCTTTTAGATGAATCATTGTTATGTTAAAAATTGTGTCAATAGTAGTTCTAAAGGACTAAATCGCAAGTAAGCTCAACCTCAAGTAAGTTTAAATATATGTACATGGTTGAAAAAAAACCTTGTACATTTTAAGAAAAAAAATTTTATAAATTAAACAATACTTACATTATTATAAATATGTATTATAAAGCTTCCCGAAAAATTCAGGACAAAGATTCCGATGAAAGAAAATTTTAAATATAGGAACAAACCTTCTATGTAACAGTGTTTACCAGAAAGAGATATTTGTAAACAAATGTCTCAAACAAACGAAAAAATAACCTTATATTGACCGAAAAGCTGTTACAAAAATATGTATCAATGTACAAAGAATAATACTAGAGCGAAATATCTTTGTAGATTTAAAAAATCACGAACAATTTACTTTATTGATCAAAACTAACTATGATGGAGAGATATATAAAAAAACTCGATTCCATTACATTGCATTCAAGACAAAACCAGAACTTTCAGTCGAAAAAATTTAACACGCCTTGTAATATTTCAGTGAACGTGAATAAATATACATACATACTTTAATTTATTAATTGATAATTTATTTAAAATCTAAATTTTAAAAAAGGATTTTTAAATTTTATTAATTTTGAAAAAATATATTAATAACTGTAAACGAAACTTTATTTTTTTTATTTAATTTTTGGCACATTTCCAAAAAAATTTTGAAAAAATATGCTTATTAGTTTCACTCTGTCCGTTCGTCCGTCCGTTTTGAACCATCCCCTGTTTATGAGCTATTAGGGCCAAAAATTGAAAATTTGTTATTGTAATTTAGATACCTGTACACAGTTTACTTCAGCAAGATATAAAAATTAAAGCTCCAGTAATATCTTTTTACGTGTGTTAAAGGTTTATTTTAGTTGTATAGGGTTCCAGAGTTACAGCACCTCAAAATTGCAAAAAAGTGCCATTTTCAGATGTATATACCTCGGACTCTGCGTAATAGTGTTACAATCTAAAACCTGTAGAAGACCGAAAATTGTATCCATAAAGCAATATCAAAATTATGCAATATTTTGTAATTTACTATTTAAATTTACCGTTATGTGAAAACCACATTTTGCATGAAATTTCTTTTTTCATAACTTCGGCACGCCTTTAGATAGGAATCTAAAATTTTGAAACAAGAAAGAACTTTTAGAATTAGTATAAGTTTCCTTAGAAAATTTTTTTTTGTACCAGCGTTTAGGAGCTATTAGGGTTAAAAAACTGAAAATTTGCTATTTTTAGGCACCTGTACAAATTTTTCTTCGGCAAAACATAAAAACTAAAGCTCCTGTAAATGTTTTCACGTGTGTTAACGGGTTTTTTTAGTTATATAAGGTTCCGGACTTACATCCCCTCAAAATTCCAGAAAAGTATTTTCACATTTTTTTCTTATTAAAAAAAATTACTTAAATTTTCAAATTTTTATGCAAGTCATAATTCTGAACAGTTTGTATTGTCTTTTGGAAATGTATGATTGGTTTACATTCTACCTTGTTTTTTGTTTTTTAATTTTTAATGACAAAACAATGTGTACAATTTTTTTTCATAATATTCTATCTATATATATATATATATATATGATCGAAGACGATATGATCAATTATATGATCAGTCATGCCTGATAGCGTATCTGACTGGCCTGAGTTTTTTATTATTGAGCTGAGTATTTTTTTTAAATGACACTTCTACAACAAATTATTGTTTGCTCAGTAAAAATTGTATTTTTATATTTGTGTTTTGTGAGTTTTGTGTCTTCTTGGGTTCTTCTTGGTGAGCTTTGGTCTTCTATAGCCGTAACATAGAACAGTTTACATGGGAACTGCTACTGAAAGGAAGTATTTTTGTAAGAATCAAACGCTCAAAAATTTTTGGTCTAATAACTTATACAAGTCAATTCTATTAGATTCTTTTTAAAAACAATCCACAAATCAGCCCAAAAGCAATTCACAAATCACAGGATTTTATTAATTTAATTTTATCTAATCGATATAATTCGAAAAGAATTGACAGACACATTTTAAGTCAAAAAAAACAAACTCTATAAAATTTTATTCTTTTCAAATAGCCTAAAATTTAGATTTTTTTTTTTTTAATTTATATAAAAAATGAATTCAAGTGCACGAATTTATGTAAATATTTGTATTTGAATAAAAGAAAACATTTTAAATAGGTAGAGATATTTAATAAAAAAAAAAAAAAAAAATTCAAGTGTTTTCGACCTTTGTTGCTGTTTCTTTTTTTTTTTACTTTATTTTTCTTTATTTTCCATATTTGAACAACGCATAAATAATAAGTTTAAAATTAAATAAAATTTGTTCATTTTTTTTTTCAAGTTGATGTAATTTGAATTTCCAATTTTATTGATTTTTAATAACATTTAAGATTTTAAAATTTATTGAAGTGTTATTGATAAAGTTAATTAACATAATTTGTCTACTAAGTTCAGACATATTCTAACTAACTTATTTTCTATTTTTTTTTTTTCCTTCTGGAATTTTCCATTAGAACTTTTAATATAATAAATTCAATTAATTTGTTGACCAATCATATTTAAGAATCCAATTATATTAAAAAATGTCCCTATATTAGTTTCAGTCTAGAACCTAAATAACAACAAAAAAAAAAAAAAATAGAAAAATCTGTACTTGAGATGTGTTTAGAAAGTGTATTTATCAGCAAAATAAGAATAGTTACTAAAATAATGGGCCACCCATCAATAAATATTAAGGAGTGATCGAAATCTTCGAATGTAGAAACATTCAATATTTTTCAAAATTAAAACGAATTCTTCTTAAATATGCCTTTTTAAAGTACAATAGAAAAATTAATAATATCGCACTTCGTCAGTCTTGCAGTCTATAATGAATAACAAATACCAGATCCAGAATAAAAATTCGATTAATCAAGTTAATGGATTAGCTTCAGAGTGGAAATCGTAATTTATGCCAACGTAAAAATTCATGGAACAAAATTAAAACCCAATATAATATATAATAAATTTATTACTTCTTAGTATATACCAACACCTTTAAAGTCTTTATATTAGGGAAAAAATTTTTTTTTTGTTTTTTTTTTCTATAAATTAAATCCTAAAGTACCTATCAGAATATTAGCAATTCTAATTTGATTGATTTCATTATTGAAAATTAATATACGTTATTTAAATATAAAATTATTCATATAAATTATTTAAATTATTTTTTAATTAACTTCTTTTCAGTTAAATTGAATATTATGTAAAGTCTTAATTGTAAAATACTGTCAAGAAATTAACATAAAATTAAAATAAAAGTTTTTCTTTTTTTAATATTTTTTTTTTAAATTAAAATAATGAACCATCTATCCAAAAGAAAGAAGATAAAGATTAATATCTTTTTTACCATAATTTTAGTTTCTAGTAAATCCATCAATCAAAAAATTACTCATCCTTAAAGTATGCAATATCTTTATTAAATTTTTTTTTTTGTTTTTTTTTTTTTTAAACAAATAAATTTTTTATGTTGATTAAAAACCTCAACATTAAAACAAAATTAAAGATATTCAAATTTTCTTAACTTTTATTTTTATATTCAACAGTTTATCTCTTTAATAAATCACCTCATACATAGATTACATACTTATGTACATACTTACTTACATACTTCAATAAAAATATGCCTGAAATATGTATATAAGTATTAAAAACAAAAAAAAAAATGTATTGCATGTAATCTACATTTTTTTTTTCGCTATTAAAAAGCGCTGGCAATTACCTAACAAATAAAGTATCGTAGACAAGTTAACTTGTTGTTACATTCATCCCTATTACAATTTAAGGATAATTTTTTTTTGTTTTTCTTTCTTATTAATAAAAATAACTAACAATTTTTTTTTAAACAGAAAAACGGATGCTTTTGTTTTTATTCACGTACAGTCTGTCTGATTGCACATTATACATTTTCGAAATATTTTGCTTGTTGATCTTATAATTTATCTATAAAACTAAGTAATTTTAATATGAAAGGGTAAAATTTGTTTTACTTTTTTTTTCATAGACTTTCATCAATACGGTTATTAGAAGTTTTCCATTATGTGAGGCTCATAACTTATAGAGTAATGACAAAATCTACCTTAAGTCAATATCATGTATGTCATTTTGGTTATTTTTAACAAAATATTTGCTTCAATGTTGATTTGTAATTAAAATAAAATATAATAAGCTCAAAATTTTTATAATACACATTACATACATATTGTATTAGAACATATTTTAGTTAGAAATGGATGTAAGTGTAAGTTTCAATTAATATTCGTGAAGATGTTCAAATATTGCCTTAACACTTCCTAGAAAATTTAGAAATTAAATATTTTTTAATTTTGATAGAGAAGAATGTTACATTATTTAATATTCAGTATTTTAAATACTACCAAAGCTTATTTATTTATTTATATTACTATTACATACATTAATGTAGTGCAATATTATTGAACCATGGGCTACTAAGGTCATTATAGGTTTTTATACAATTATTAAATCGATCCCTGCACAGGTCGTAAGTTTTTTTCTTTACAAACCCCCCTTACGACCTAATATAATGTAAATATATAGTATATAATATAAACAAAATAAATAATATTAGTATATAATTTAATACTACCAAAGCTGTTTTAGAATTTGTTAGAATTTTGATTTTTTTTGCATACTTATAGGGGGTTTTGGCTTTTTTCTTCTTTCTACAAATTAACGTTAAATTTATCCTTTTTTATTTTTAATTTAATCGTATTTTCTTGCTTCTTATCAGTTTATTTGTATATAATTGCGTTAAAAGGTGACAAAAGTAACGATAAAATGTTAACTTTTCTAAGATGAAGAGTTTTTTTTTCTTTGGTTTCTTTTTGTTGTTTTTTTTGCTATCAAATTTACCTTTAAGCTATTTAAAATATATTTATATATATATATATATAGATTTATTCAAGTATGCCTTTAAGGAAAATTTATAGAAGTAAATATTATGTTGTTATATTATGATATGAAATATGGTATACGTGTTGCCTAACTACTAAAACTTTTTCTATTCATTCAATTATTCATACCATTGAAATGACTATTAAAGAATATATAAAAAAAAAAAAAATGCAAAGAATTCATTACAAAGGATTAAATATTTATAAACTTTAATTTTATTCTTACATTATTTTAATATACGTATATATTATTTATATAAGTATAATAATATAAAAGTTTTTGAATATCTAAGTATTTATTTAAAGAAATAAGTAGGTGTCTTATAATGAGTTAAGAACTGTTTTTTTTTTTCACTTGAACAATTACTTGTCTTATTATTTGAAAATTTTTATTTTAAAAATTTTTCTTTTTATCTTTTTTCTAGGCCAAAAGCAATAAAACCTATTTCTAGTTTATAGGTAAAATTTTAAATAAGGTGTTGCCATTTAATTAAAATCTATTAATGTTCTTTAGGAAAATTTGCTTGTTTTATTTATTTTTTTTTTGTTAACTACGTTCAGTATGTTACATTTACATTTTTTTAAAAATATTTATTATAATAATTTATTTTATGCATTTATGGTTTAGCTAAAACTGAGCGTATGATTTTTATATGTTTACTGTTTGTAAGATCTAAGTTTGTTTTAGTAAATGCTAAATGCTTTCAAACTCTAAAAAGTTTAAATGCAGATGAAGTGTAAATTTAGTTTCTGTGCAGCTTTAATGAATAAACCTTATATGTTGCACTACGATGTTTTATATTTCAGATATGTCCTGGCTGAAGTGAAATTTCTGGCTGAAATGGCTTTTTTATATTTAATTTCGGGAATTAAAAAAAATATAAAGAGCACTATTTTAAGTAGGGCTGCTTAATAATAGTTATGTAAAACGATGACCTGAACTTTTGTGGAACCAATGTCATTACCCATAGTAAAATTAAAGCGAAATTTTAACTTTCATTTAGAATAAAGTTTCAAGATGTGAAATTTTTATTTTAGTATTCTATTAGTACATTTTATAAATGTATGTATATATAACATGACCATGTATAGAAATATATTTCATTATATGTTAATTAATTAAATTTTTTGTTTTGATTATAAAATTTGGTACCTATATTTCTTACTTATTCAAACATGAGGCAACATTTTATTTTTATTGTTCACATAGGACAATTTGCACACATAAACGTATACAAATGAATAATATCTACCTTTAAAATCATATATGTATAATTCCTCAAACCTTCAAAATAGTCCATATTTTATCTTAATTTTTAACTTTCATATTTTATATATGAGGGTGTAAAAGCAAAACGTAATACTCGAGAAAAAAATCCTGTTTAAAATGCTAATCCTTTAAAATTTTTATACAAAAATTTGTTTCGAAATTTTGGTTTTTGTTTTTGGTTTAGAATTGTTTTTTTCTTTTTCGAATGATAGATTTGGAAAACTGAATTTTGTTTGTACTTGAAGGAAAGAGAAAATATTTGGGAATTTGAGAGTTCTTGCAAATGAAAATTTAATTAATGAAATTTTAATACTCCTTTGTTGAAATTGAAACTTCAAGTATATTACAATATTTCAATATTCATAAATTATATGTTGTTAGAAAACAACACTCTTTTGATCGAATATATAAAACTGAGGTTGTACTGAAATCTCACTTTTCCAAACAAAAACTACGCCTGTACTCGTATTAGTTGTATGCATTTGACTCGTTGCCTCAAAAATTCTTTAATAAATGTTATGTATTCGAAGTTTTGTTTTTATTTATTTAACAAAAAATTAAACCAGATTTGTTTTGGTTTAATGATGAAGACTGAGCACAATATAGACTTTAGGTCCGTAGTGCATCTTCAAAAACGTAAGAGAACTCATTTGGTTAGAGGTGGTGTTAAACTTCCCTTGACTTATGCCATAACACTGACGGAAGAAGTATGAAGGCTTGTCAAATCCATGTCAGATAGTTCAACTAAATGTTGGAAAAAGAAACTACTGAGATATTTTCGCTTTTTCCATGACAAACTATAGGACAGGTGCAAATAAAGTGCTCCACTCTCTCTATTGCGTCAATTCTTCTGCAAAACTTACATTTCACATCCATATACATTCCTAATATTCTATAGCATTTCTACCGATAAAACAATTAGCGATTTTGTTACTCATAATCACTCCTTACATTTTAAGTTAAAATTTAAAATTCTTTTTGTAAATATCTTATAGTTGTCATTTGATTATTTATGATTTTATTTTTATATTCATTTTATATTCTAAGCATACATTTAAGTGCACACAAGAGACATTGCATTAGAAAAGTATACAAAAAAGTTGTAATGAAAATTTTAAAAATTGTGTTGAAAGTTTTAAGTGCACAGAGATAGCACAGCAAATTGTTTTTGGTTTTAAATTTCATTATTCATTTAGAATTGTCATACTTTCTGTTACAAAATAAAAATAGGCGGTGTTGAATCACTGTAAGAGAAATTTATCACTACAAGAGGAAATAGGAAAAAGATATGGTAGTTGATAATAAATTAAGTAAAAACTAAACAAATAATAGATCAAAATACTATAATCAATTTTGGAAATTTTAATTTTAGTTTATATTTTATTGCATAATAAAATAAACAATATTTGTTCAAAGTTCTAAGTATTTAAGAGTTATTATTGACAATTCCACTTATTCTTATATATTCTACTATAATTTTCCTTTTGTTATTATAAGTTATTTTTTATGAGGATTTCGTATATACATAATAAAAATTACATAAGAAAAAATTTTAAAATTTGGCAAGTTTAGGAAAAAGAAATTAAGGTCGGAATATTGTCCTGGGAAAACAATTCTTTAAATGTACATATTAACATGTATTATATTTAAAAATGAGTGCTTGTTTTTTTCTTTTGTATATATGTGTATTTAAATAAACTTTTTTTTTTGTGTTACCAGATGATATATATTTTTCATGTGGCTGTGGAAAACATATTAACATATTAAAAAATATTAATATTATTTTAGTTTTTAAAATTTAGTTTTACTGAAAAGAATATAACCGGAAGAAGGGATCAATTTTATTTTATTATATAGTTTCATTTTTAGAAGGACTTCTAAAACTGAATTTTTATTAATTCAGTGTAGTTTATTAGCTATAATTTGAATCACAACTCAAATCAGAAAATAAAATTTAAACTATATTCGAAAAACTAAAATTAAAATTTGCTAAATAAATAGTTATGTACTCGTATATAATATGATGGAAGGAAATAAATGCATTTGTGGTGTAATATGGTATTACAATTTTTTAAGTTTTACGTTTTACCTTGTTCATTTATGCAATTCGCATCACTTTAAAAATGTTTATGGCTCATTTCGCTGCTTAAATATTTTTCAGTCTTCTCCTTTTTAATGAATTTCTATGAAGGTAACCTTTAATTAGTTTTTCGACTTATTAATTAATTATTCCCTATTTCGTGATAATATTTTATCTTTATAAATAATATTTTGTTTTTATCATCATCATCCATCAGCGTTTTTGTGTACTATCGTTGTTCTCCAGTTCCAAACATCTACTACTCTTAAATTATTTTTCAAGCTATCTAAACATCCTTTTCTAGATTAGCCCCTATGAAAAATTGTCATTGTTTAGTAGTACCATTAGTTCTATATTGTATCTTATTATCTAGATACCATATATATTTTATTAGGATCGAAAATTTTTCTTAGTAGTTTTCTTCCAGAATTTTCAAACGAAACTTCTGATCTATATATTATAAGCTGCTTGACGATTTATTTTTATATCAGCATTTTATTTTGTCTATTTAAACATTTTGTAGGTAATGTGTAGTAAAATCTATTACTTACTTGTCTGAATTCTATCTTGAATGCTATACATCGCATGCAATTTTCATTATTCAATTGTACGCCTACAAGTATAATTAAAATTGCCCACAATGTAAAAAGTAAATGTACTCATCGAGACTGAATAAAAAATTCTGCAAGGCAGCGATTTAGACATTTTCAGATATTTAGTTTTCCCTTAATTTATTCGAAGACCAATATTGGCATAGTAATATAGTTTATTTGAAAAATAAAAGTTTCACATAGTTCCTGGAAAAAAATTTCCCCAATTTTTATTCATTAATCATTACTATAATTATTTATATGATAGTAATGATTATATCAGAATATGAAATTTATTAATGCTTCTAAAATTTCAATTAAAATCCTAAAAGGATTTATATAATAAATATTTAAAATGTTTTAAGAAAAATATTTATGTGTGCAAAAATATTATTGTGTTGTCCATATATAAACGAGTAAATAATAAAACAATTAATTGTCAAAGTGAAATTCTATATCCTGTTTAATTACCCATATAATTGAATAAAATATTGTACTTATACGAGTAATTGAACAGGATATAATAGTACTCCAAAATATAATATAAATAACAATTAAATTTTTTTTTTTTTTAATGGAAAATTTTCATCCTTTATATTTTTTTGGAGTTGATTTAAAAATTACGTGTAATATATTCTACTTATTGCTACTATTATTTAGTCTGTTAATATACTGTTACTATTTTGAACGAAAATTTACTATGTATGAGAAGGATTTTGATTAATATTTGAATATAATACAGAGTATATTATTCTTGCATTAAAGAACTAAAAATAAGAAATTAAATTTAAGAAATAATTAAAGATTTTATTAAGAATAAAAAAAAAATTATATCATCTTTGCCATTATATAAATTCAAATGCCCACGTAACTATATAAAAAAATCTCTAAATATGATTTAATGTAATAATATGATAATTATTTCTAGCTTCTTGGAGCTCTTAATATTAAAAGAATATGAAAATATCCTTAAATGAATATAATGAAACATTAAGTGTCTAATATCCTTACAAGTATACTTTTTAAATGGTAACCTTGGTATATATATATATATATATATATAATATATAAATATGTATGTAAACTAGAAAACTTAAAAATTAAAAAAAAAAAAAAAAAAATAAATAAATTTTAAGGTAAAGAAAAGTGAAAATGGTAATAACATTTTACAAGTGAAAGTAGTTTTTATATAGAATTCTTATAGTTTAAGGGCATCTCTTAAATATTTCATCTTTATTTGAATTTTTTTTTTTTATCTAAATATCTGAATATATACATATTTATATATAAGGATGTATATTGACCGTAAAAACACGTTTATATTTTTTTTTTTTTTATGGATTCCTTTAGCTTCCAGATGTGCTTGCGTGAGAAATTATATACATATATATATATATATATATATTATATTTTAATATTTGAAAGTTTTATATATTATATAAGAAAACTTTAATAATAATTCACTTAAAGATTACCAGGTGTAACATGAATTTTTTACTTATATATCTATATTGATGTAGATTTATATTTTATATATTAATATTAATGGTACACAATAGGAATATAAAATTTTTTTTTTTTTTTTTTTTACTAATTTGTATCCTTTTTGTGTTCTTGTTTTTGGTTTTTTTAGTTACAGGTTTTCGTATATAAGAAAAGAAAATATTTGAATGAATTTTAAGAATATTTTAAGAAAGAAAAAGTGCATTAAAAATCTATCAAGGTATAGTCTAACTTTTTTACTATAATTTTTGGTTTTTCTTTGGTTTTTTTTTTAAATTACCATTATTACATTGAAATAATGGTGAAAAAAAAAAAAAAAATAGTTTTTAAATTTTTTTAAGTTGACTTTTATTTTACTATAGATAATTTTTAGTAATCTGTTTATATGAACTTTTATTATTTAAGTAATTTCAAGTATTCCAATCACGATTTTTAAAATTCTTTTAAACCATTCATATTTATAAAATTGTGAAGAATGCCAATAGCATTTAATAGGAAAAAAAAAAAAACAAAAAATATATACTAAAAAGTTTTAAGTATTTATTAAAAAAAAAAAAAAGATGAAAAACATTTGATTTTAAGAGTTTATTTAGTAAAAAACTGAATGCTAATTTCTTTAAGTTTAAAAGTTTAATCAAATATACATATCTACAATATAAATTGATGATATTTTCATCTCTTGACTCATATATAAATAATATCAGTTGAATGATTATAAATATATCCAAGTTCTTAATATTAGAAAGTACATGACTAGTTGTAATTTAATATGTTCTGGATCAATTAACATTAATAGTACTTAATGTATTTGGAAACATTTTCGTGGTTTTAATTTTAGATTTTAAATTGGAAAATTTTAGATTTTAAATTTATCTGAAATAGATTCATTCCATTATAGGTACATCGCGTTAAATTGAGATACATTTCTTAGCAAAAGATAAATATTTTCCATTGGTTTTTTATTACGATATTTTTTCTCACTCGCATAAGGTATAAAAAGCATAAGGTATTCATCCACAAAAGGTATAAGGTATAAAGTAAGGTATTCATCCACAAAATCGAATTTTTGATTAACTTCAGTTTCAATAATCATTATTTTAAATAAGCTGTTCATTACTCTGTTATTATGCGCCATTCGTCATCTATATTTCTCTTACACATACAAAAATTATTTATTTTTATATTACGATAATTGATTATGATTATGTTAATTGTTACGATATAATTTACTGATATTAGATATGACCTAACCTAGATTTAGATTCGAGATCTATCGATTGGAAGATTACTTAACCATTACGCCATTAGTCAGATTTTATGTAATATTACCACCAATTACCATACAGTTCCATATTATTGGTCCTCTTATAATATAATATAGTGGTGTCCTGAACTAATACTCCAAGAAATAAGGTTAAAGCGGCTTTATATCTTTTTTAAAGCGATGGCGATATTATCGCTTTAAAAAAGATATAAAACGAGATTTTGTAAATTCGGTTTTATTACAGCTTTTAAAAGGAATAATAAATAAATCTTATTTTGGTTTTCGAAATGTTATATGCTTTTTATGTTTTTTTCTTTATGTATTCACTAGCAGAGTACCCGGCGTTGCCCGGAGTATTTTATTGGCTTCATGAAATAAAAATTATTAACTTTTGTTTCTGTGTTAATATAATTTAATTAATATAGTTAACTTATTATTATGCATTTACAGATGCTGGTAGTTAATATTCTATTTTTATTACATTTAGTTAAATTGAATAAACAGAGCGAAGAATTAGAGACAATTCGTCTACAAAAAATCTTTAAAGGAATCAATAATCTATTGAGTACTCAATTACGGCGAAATGAGTTTTCATAATATATTCGTTAATACCGAAACATAAAATCGCATTTCAATTATAAAAGACCATAATGTAATAAATTGTTTTTCCTAAGTAATGTCACTTCATATTTTTGTGAATTATCCTTTTAAGCACATTTTGAAAAATTTGCTATTAGTTTCGCTCTTTCCCTGCGTCTTTTTACAAAACTTATATACTGTTTAATAAAGAGCAATAAAATATTAACTATGTATAGGTTTCTTAAAAGAGTAATGTTGTAGAACAACTTTTTTATGTACCCTCACCGTTAGAATTTCTACAGCTTCTTTTTAAATGCATACATCTCAGGTTCTGTTTAACATATTATTTTTAATACATGATTGTGTTTTACCATTATAAATCTACCAGAATTTTTTTACGTTTACTTTTTCTAATTATTTTTTCAAATTGATTGGCTAAAAATATGTGTAAAAATTGTATATGGATTAGAATGTAAAGTTTTCTGTTCTTTAAATATGTATGTACCTACTCATTTTTGATTAAATGATGTACAGAAATGTGAATATGTTTTCTAATTTAATTGATTAAGTTTATAGTATTTTTAAATATACGGATATTATACATACTATATGTACATATTTTAATGATATTTTATGGGAAACATGTTATACACATGCATCTTATATAGGTAGATCACATGTAAAGACCACATGTAAGTAATGCATTTCTGAATGATGACATGATGATTGTCTAATGTAGGAGATTGTTTCTGTTTTTTAACAACGGCCGAAAATGTTATGTTGTTAAGACTTAAACACAGTATTCTTAAGTTACTTAATAAGGTTATTTTAATTATTTTTATATAAGTATTAGAAATTTGCATTGAAAGGTTTTTATGGAATATTAAAAACAGTGTAGATAAAAGTAAAGAGTATTGGAAATATCTTTTTAATAATAATAACAATACCAAAAATCAATTGGTCAAACCTTTTAAGCGCGACAACAAAGAAATTAAAAAATATCATTGAGCCCGGGTGCCGAAACGGGTTAATGTATTGTAACCAAGTCAACTCAGTAAGCTTCTATGCTAAAGAGTAACAATTTTGCAATTTTTCAACTCAATTGGTCAAAACGTTTAAGCGCGACAATAAAAAAAATTTAAAAACTTCATTGAGGCTTGATGCTGAAATGGGTTAATGTATCGTAACCAAATAAACTCAGTAAGCTTCTATGGTAAAGAGCTGGAGCTTTTGTGAATTTTCAACTCAGTTGGTCAAAACGATTAAGCGCGACAACAAAGACATTAAGAAACTTCATTGGGCCGTGGTGCCGAAACGGGTTAACGGATCGTAACCAAATCAACTGAGTGAGTTTCTGAAGTGAACAACTACACTTTTGTAAATTTACAACTCAATTGGTCAAACCGTTTAAGCGCGACATTAAGGTAAATTAAGAAATTTCACTGAGCCCTGGTGCCGAAACGGGTTAATGGATCTTAACCAAATTAACCTAGTGAGCTTTTCTGCTAAAAAGCAACAGTTTTGCAAGTTTTCAAATCAATTGATGAAACCGTTTAAGCAGGACAGCAATAAAATTTAATGAACTTCGTTCGGCTCTCGTGCTCAAACGGGTTACCAGAACTTTACAAAAATTCGTCTCAGGGTTTTTTTCAGACCACAAAACGGCCATACAAAATTGGACATAATCGGAAACAAAAATTTTTTTGGAAGCCCGCCGGGCCGAATCCTGGTGACATTTGGCAACCCAATTTTTCTTGGATACACCGCTTAAGGTGAGAAAAACATTTGTGCAAATTTTCAACTCAATCGGTCAAACCATTTAGGTAGAACAACGAAAAAACCAAAACGCTTTAAAACGCTCTCGGGCCGCAATGGGTTAATGAACCGAAACGCGATAGAGCCTATAACTCCTTCCGGGGCCCTAGAAATATTCCTGCAAAATTTGGTTACAATCGGACTGGTGGTTTTTACGTGAATCCGTGCCAAACAAACAAACAAACAAACAAACAGAATTTCTTCCTTATATATTAGATAACATGTTGCTTGTTCCGCTTATTCCAAAAAAGATTTTTTTTTTGTCGTTTTTCGGACGTTGTTAAAAATTCATATATGGTTTTGTGTTGGCTATGAGTGTTTTAATAGGTGTGTATTCTCAGAATATATTTTTGAGAGGGTTTAAGCAAATTGTAGTAAATGGTAAACTTTCTGAAAAAATTGATATGACATCTTTTTCAGCTTCCTTATAATAATTATAACACAATAAATAAGGATAAGTATAAATTCCTATTTGTTTATATATACGTACTTATATCTAAGGAATTTAATTAGAAGGAATTCTATGAATTGTTAGAAAATCAGGATCATATGCTTTTCCTATAATATTTATATATATATATATATATATATATATATATGTATTAATAAAAATCATCCAGTTATTTTGAAAAAGAGTATTAAAACATTGTGTTATTAAAGGGAGCGTGTCATTTGGCTGGATTTCATTTGCTTGTATTTCTCTTGCCTGTATTTCATTTGCTTGTATTTAATTTGCCTGTATTTTATTCTAAATTGGGAGAGATTTTAAAATTGCATTCAAAAGAAGGATTTTACGCTTTTTCCACAATATTTATAAATATGTATATGTGACAATCTGAGTAAGGAGGGGCTTTAGTGAATTCAAAATCAAAACTATACGCCTTTTATACAGAATATTTATGTAATATATTTTTGTATAATATGAAATACAGGCAAATGAAATGCAGTCAAATGAAAATACAGGCAAATGATAATTCACGCAAATGAAAATGCAGAAAAATGAAATACAGACGAAAGAAATACAGGTTTGTGATAATAACCCGTTATTAAGCATTGCTGTATTGAATTACAAACAAATGATTTTTCTATGATAAAAATTAAATTCGGATTTATCTCTTTTTCGATTTGGGCATTATTTCCTTTCAAAATTGTAATAAGGTCGAATTTTATAAGACCTAATATTTCAGAAGATTTATTTCCTTGCCAAAAAAGAAATAAAACAGAATCGGTTTTATTTCTTGGGACATTATTTCAGGGCACCTGATTTAATCACCAATTATCATAAAATTGAAATTATAATACACATTTGCACTAATACATATACAGTTATTAACAAATTATAAAATTAAAGTCAAAAGCTTTAAAACAATCAGTTATATTACAGATTGTAACGCAAATCATTTGTATGGTATTGTTACTTCGTTAAAAAATAGTATATAATTTTTGCTTAAAATTGTGTACCTTTTACTCCTTGTATTCTATAATAAAATAATTGTATCAAATTAAAACATTATAAAAAGAAATTTCAATTTCATAATAATTATTTAATTATTAATATATTAACAGTATATCAATTTCGAAAATTGGCCGTGATAAATGTTTTATTGAAGATTAAATAAATATGAATGTAAAAAATCTGTTATATATGTATATATATATGTTTTATTTTATGAAATCAAAATTAATTTAATTGTATTATATTCAATTTTAATTAAATTATTTTTAATTTCTTTGATTTAAAATCTCATATGAGGTTTACTATAACACATATTTAAATAACATTTATACATCATTGATGAATGGTCTGTTAATTTAAGTGTCATATTCAATTAAATTTCACATCCATATATATGTTTGGGTATAGCCTGAAACAACATTATTATATTAATTTAATTGTATAGTTCATTCGGTTACAACCATTATATTTCATTCATATTGACGATTTGTATCTATTAACTATTTTAATTAATATGTATTATATAAAACTAAATATAATATTTCTTCTTTACATGCTATTTAAACTCTAGGAAAGGATTCATTATAGGTTTAGATCTAGGGTAGAAAAAATAATGGATTATAATTTATCAGAGGGGGAACATATTGTTATAAGAATGATTTTAATTATTGCTACAATGAATAAAGAACATTAATTTTCTATTTTAATCGTATATTCTCATTAATATTTGAATTATTTTGTTTAGGCTATGTAATAAGTAATAAGATTTTAATGGACGCAAATACTGTAAAATCTATAGTAAAAATATAAGCAACAGTGTTAAAATAATATGCTACCAAACAATAATAATTATGATGTACCCATCCATATGATGTACCTGTATTCTGTATTAGCTCAAGCCTAATTCAAAAAATTACGTAAATTCGGAAGCGTGCAATGCAATAATGCATAAGAGTTTATATAAATAAATTCTGAAACTGATTCAAAAATTTTTATTCCAGTAAATATTTGTAGAAAGAATCAAATATAAATAGGATCGATAATTTTATAGTAACACTAATTGGCATTCATTATAAAAGAGCAATGAACATTCCTGAAAATCGTCTAATATCATATAATCATATATTCTACACCACAATGAGGAGTCCATTAGAAAAACTTTGCTCACTGAATTTATAGATCCGAAATATTTTATTTTACTTGACAAAAATGGTTGGGGTATGATCATGGTTTTGTACGTAACAAGGGCATAATAATGTCCCTATACTATATCATTATAGTCGACGGGCAACATGCAAAAAAGTTTATTAGAACTAGCATAACATTAACGGAAATAACTTAAAATACGGTATGAGTCTACGATATAAATACACATTTAATAAGTAAAAAGTCATGGTGGTTAGAATGATTACTTTTTAGAATAGTTTTTATTGCAGTAGAAACCCGCACTATTATGTATAAACTTGATCCAACTATGTTAGAATCGTTAAGCTATTTTTAGAATAGATTTAACAATAAAATTCTGAAATAATAAAATGACGTTTAGTAAAACCTAATATATATAACCATATTTGAATTATATTTAAGAAAAATATTCATTTAATTTTGATTTAATTTAATTTTTTAAATTATTAGACCTACCATTACCTATTAAATTTTTATAGATTCAATTATTTATACGTTTTATTTAATAGTTTACAGAAAAATAAAATAGTAAGGTATGTAAAATCTATTAGTTTCATAAACAGAGTGTGACTAATTTAAACGATTCTCTGAAAATTAAACGAAACAGTAAGATAAGATGTTTAAGTTTTAAGTTTTCAAAAAATTTTAAAAATTAAATTATGTCATAAATTATATTACCATCAGCAATTGATAAAACCTCTATAAAATAATATAATAACTAAATAATCCTTATTAAATTTAAACTACGCTACATAGATAATCCTTAATTGAAAATTCTTTAAACCAAAAAATCAAATTACTTATATTAAAACGACCATGGTAACAGTACGTGTGAAATGACATGAACAAATGGTGACGCTGTAAATATTAAATTTAAGATTTTAAAATAATTGTATCAATATCTGTTTCTTAATACCTGTTTGCGAAAATTTATGTTAGTTTCTAACTAATACTGATAGGAGTGGCGAAATAGTCTTCTAAAAATTAAATTGTAAAAAACACCTGAAAGAAGGGGCCTCATTAACCTAGTGGGTAAGAGCGTATAAAAATACGCTGCAAACACCGAGGGAGTGTGGGTTCGAATCCCACACACGTCGGAAGAGTAATTCCCCCTTACGATATGTATAGCCAAGCCTGAAAAAGAAAGACTGTGTATTCCTTGTTATATTTATAAGGCAGAGGCACAAAAAAAAAATAAAACCTGCAAGAAAAAATTTGATCAGAAAATATCCATCAAAAACATTTGAAAAGTAAAATCAAATAATACCAAAAAATTAGGCATTTTTCATTATAAAATTTTTTTTTAAGTTCATTCCACTGCCATATAACACAGTCTTTCCTTTTCAGACCTAGCTGCAAATGTCGTAAGGGACAATTACTCTTGTAATACTTACTTCATAAAAATTAATCATCCAATACAAAATATTTTTTCAAGGGTTATTTCATCCCTGCAAAGATTATTGCTTAATTTCTGAAAAAAATATGTTTTTCGCAAAAATATGTCCAAACTAAGTGTATTTTCTAGGAAGTTCTTTCATTTTATTTTAAATTATTTAATCTTTAAGGTATCTTCTGTTCATTGTATTGAAGAAAATTTCGAATATAATTTGTGTTCCTTTCAGAAAAACTTCAAAACTATAAGAAAAAACTTCAGAAAAATAATATAACCTCCCCTTTTTAGAGATTTGTTTCATTTTTTTTGGGAAGATTACTAAATAATCTAGCGGTTTATTTCACTTTACTTTCTTTTCTGAATATGTTGAAATTCTGTAAAATTGAACTACTATTTTTAAGAGTTACATCCTGTTATCTGATAGTTAATACTGTTATGCATTGAAAATCGCTAAATATCAATTACTATTTTTAAAAGTTAATGTTAGTTAAAATGTAAAGCAAAAACGAGAAAATGTTATAATAATAATTGATTGTAATTTTTTTTTTAGCTTTAAGAGAAACATAAAAATAAATTCATTCATTTTATTTTTTTTTATTTTAGGGATCACAAAAAAATTTTTTTTTTGTTTGTTCATTAAGCGAAAAGTGATTTACATAAAAAGAATTAAGGTAAATAACGCGTGTGCGTGACTAAAACCCACATATTTATAATGATACAATATTTTTTGTGTACTTTACATACTATGAAGATTAAATATTTGCTATTGAAAATAATATTTTCAGTATTTTCAATATCATCCAAAATATTCAATGACCAGCTAGAGTAAATTATTTATACACTTGATTTTGGGTACAAGTTTCATTTTGCATTAAAATTATCATGAAAATAAGATTTGTATGTATTTCTGTTTTGAAAACAGTGATATTTGAAACAATTTAAAATTTAATTAAAATTTTCAAATCAATTTAATATCCAGGTAAATTTTTGAAATTTTTAAATATTTTCTAAATTTTAATTCTTTTATGGGTTTCTAAAGGACGCAAATCGTTTTGTACATATTTAAGGATTCAAATTGTGAAAACAAGTTTTTTAATAGTATCACCTATCATATTTTAAAATCGAAAAACTACGGTAAATCCTTGTTCGATAAGGATATTTGTGAATTAATTTACAAATATTCGGTTTATGAATTAAAGAAAAAATATTAAATTTACAGTTTAAGAAATAATAAGTTTGCATTAATTAACATATTTGATATATAAAAAATCAGCTATCTCCACCACAGGACCGACCGCCACTACACTAAAAGTACAATGCCAAAATTTATAGATTTTTTACATAATAATTTATATCAAAGCAAAATAACTTCTAATAATTTAATAACATTTTGTTTTATTCAATAAAAATAATTATATGCAATGAAATCGTAAAAATATATGTACATTCATTCATACATTCATTTATTATTATTATTATTGTAATGTAGATTCATGATTTTTTTTTCATTCAAAAAATAATATTAAAAGTAAAAAATAATAAAAACTGTAAAGAAATACAAAACAAACATAAGATTAATATTAAATCTGCTAACAAAAATTTTACCGTTTTAATTTTATGTCATCAACAAATGAATAATATGCATTGGCATATGTATGTATAAAAATTTTTAGAGATATAAAACTAAAACAAAAAAAAATTGTTCATATAAATTCATATGGAGTGTTACGTATGAAATTTGGACTTAGAAAAAAAATTAAATAAAAGTTAAAGTTAGTCGGATCAAAAAAGGTTCTATGGCAAAGTTGTTCCTCTTTACTTGTGTAAAAACTTTTTCTTAATAATTTTTCTCACAAAATTTTTCTGTTACGAAATATTCGTAGAAAACTTAAAAAGTATACTAGTAAACTACCACTTGCGGTTGTCCGATTTGCTCCAAAAGCTTATGAATCCGAGATATTTACGTCAAAACCTTAAATATGAAATTTCAAAAAATTCCGCTCAGTCGTTTAAGCTGTACACGTGCCCACAGACATACCCACACACGCACCCACACACACACACACACATACACACAGACGGACATCATGCTGAAAATTTTTTTACAGCCTTTTCCCCACCGGAGTAGTGCATTTTTGCGAAAATCTCGGGTACAAGTTTTTAGTATGAAAACAATACCTACGTTATACATTAATGTATGCGGTCGGTAAAAAGTTTCCAGGTAACTTGAACCCTATACATCTATTTCTGTTACGGGCATGCCTTGTATATTTTGAATTATTGATAAGAAGACATTGTTATGCTCTGATTTATTCATTTGAAATACATGTCCTACTCGTAGTTCAGTTTCAGATGAATATTGATAATTTTTGGAACGTTTTTCTGTAACAATCTCCTGATTTTTTATAATGTATTCTCATAGGGTTACCTACAAACATTTTTTTTTTATAATTTAATCGTTCTTTAAAATCTAGTTTTTTAAAAGTTTTGTTTTAGTTTCTATTTTATTTGATTTTTAATTAATTTTGGGCCGTCACGTAGAATACAATATTTATAATATCCTTTTATATCTTACTTTATCTAACTTTTACATTTAATTTTGACGGCCGAATGTTGTATAAAAAAATCCTTTCTAATCGAGAACTTTGCACATACATATAAGTACAATGTACATACATATTTTGGAAAAAACCGTATAATTCTGATTTTGTAATCAACTTTAAAATCCTTCCTTATACAAATCTTGCATTAATTCTAGAAAGCTTTGAAGCGCCACAAAAATACTTCGTTCTTATTAGACATTATCTGTTATAAAAGTACTCATTTAAAATAATTTTGCAGCTTCATAAAAAAGGCTCTGCTCTCATTGGACCTAGCTAGATTTTGAGCAATTGCAAGATTTTGATAATAAGATTGCCCATTCTCCCATTTTACTTTTATCTGAATGAATTGGACCATTTGATTGATGATTGTAAATTGGAATCTCGAAATGCTTCTTTAACTTCACTTTGCAATAATTAATTTTTACAAACTTCTTTATAGATAAAATTAAGGATCCAATTTTACAATAATATTTATTGCATCACATAAAAAAATTTATTTAATCATTTTTTTTCTATGGAAATTCTGATAAAAAAAGAAAATTCAAAATATTTTTTTTTTTTGGCAACACCTAGTTGAAAAATGATTTTTGGTTCAAATTGTCATCATAGATATCATGTTATCATGTTCGGTTTATTTTTATTACATGTTTCATTTTAATCTTACGTCGATTTCATGAAAGGCATCGGTATATATAGGAACGATTCTTACTTTTATCCAATTCAAAAATTATTATAGACTATCAAAAAAAAAAAAAAAAATTTTAATTTTAAATTTGATCTGTTCAAGGCTAGTCAAGGTAAAATGAACTACAAAACACGAAAAAAAAAAAAAGAAAAATTGAAAAGCAGATTAAATAAATCGTGCAGAAAACCCTTAAGGTATGTTCTGTTCATGTCTTCACACAATTTTTTTTTTTTTTTATGAAAATTTTTGTAAACAAAATTGATGATGCGTATGATTACTTTGGGTATTTTATTTCGGATTTTTTTTTTTTTATTTGGTGATTACTGTGAATTTCAAATTTATTTTATTAAAAAAAAAAAAAATTATTTTTTTTTATTTGCTATAAGGCTCAAAATTTTACAGTGAAAATTCAAAATCAAAATGTTAAGTGAAATTTAAAACTTAATTGAAATTAAGAAAAATGAAAAAAAAAAAAACCTTTAATGTCATATGCATGTTATATATGTTGATTATAATGTTGATTCTGTATTAAAAATTTAGAAGAATATTTTATAGTTTATCAATATTTTGCTTTACATTAGCACCACTTACTTTACATTAGATTGATGGAGCATCAATAAACAAAATCTCATTAGATTTTGAAATTTTGCATTTAATTAAAATAAAAATTTTAATATTATATTGATTGAATTTTCGCATAGGAGTATTTTTATTAAATTTTTATATTGCCATTAAACAGAATATACTAAGTGGTGGGGTGTCATAAAACCATAAGTCATAAAGCAATGAAAAACTAAAAAAAAGAAGAAATGAGGGTTGCTGCGCCCGCGCGGGCCGTTCGCTCTCGTGCCACCATTTTTATATGAAGCAGCAGGTCCCAATCTTACAGAAGAAGCGCGAAGGGAGTTGTGAAGGGCTGATGAAGGAGTGAAGAGTGGCTCGAAGAAAGAACCGTGAAGGCCGCCACGAGACTGATAGAAAATTTTTTGAAACCTTTTGAAAATATTGAATAATTTATGTGATATTAAAGAGGGTTTTTATAGTTGGTTATAAAATCAGGGTATTTATTTCCCCTTTTCCAGAATATTTATGTATATATATATATTTATAGTTATATATATATATATATATATATATATTTATAGTTATATATATATATATATATATATATTTATAGTTATATATATATATATTTATATATATATATATAAAAAATAAATAAATCTCGCATATATATATATTTATATATATATGCGAGATTTTGACTTTGGATTTTATAGTTGGTAAAAAATCAGCGTATTTTCCTTTTTCCTGAATATTTACATAATATATTAATTATAAAAGAGATTGGAATTTAGGAGAGATTTTAGAGTTAGTTACAAAATCAGGATATGATTCTGAATTAGGAGGGGTTTTAGAGTTGGATTCTAGAGTATAATAGTTTTTCTTTTAAAGTATTTTTAATCGAATGAGACATATGGCTTTATGTCTCCATACCATATGGCTTTATGTCTCATTTGAATGCGTCATAAAGCCTTATTTTTAAAATATTGCTTTATGTCACCCCACAATACTAAGAGCAAGTTAATTTCGTGATAACTCGTTTTAGCTGGAATTTATTGTAATTTTTCTTTAATTATGTATAGACAAACATCTAATTTTGTATTATGTAAAAATTAATAGAATGAATGCTTTTTGCAGGCTTTTTTAGCACATTTCCAAACATTTTTTGAAAAAATGAGCTTATTAGTTTCACTCTGTCCGTCCGTCTGTCCGTCTGCTTTCAAAACTTCTACACCGTTAAAGATAGAAAAAAAAAATTTTAACCATGGGTAGGTTTCATAAAAAAATTAATTTTGTGGAACAACTTCTTCATGTAGCCCCATCCATTACGGAGCTACAGCCCCTCAAATTTTGAAAAGCCCTATTTTTAAATGCGTATATCTTATGTTCTGCTTAACATTTTTTCAATCTGAAATCATCATTCTACAGGTATTTGTTTTACCTTTATAAATTAATATCAAAATTACACATTTTTTTTTTTAAAATTTAGTATTTAAATTTACCGTTATGTGAAACCCAAATTTTGTATGACTTTTTTACCTTCATAACTTCCGAACGCTTTTAGATAGGGAATTGAAATTTTGAGGACAGAAAAAATTTTTAAAATTAGTATAAGGTTGCTCAGAATTTTTTTAGGGCCACCCCCTGTTTATGAGCTATTAGGGCTCAAAAATTGAAAATTTGCTATTTTTAAGCACTTGTAACTTAGGCACCTTTACACATTTTATTTCGACATGATATAAAAATTAAAGTTCCAGTAATATATTTTTACGTGTGTTAACGGTTTCTTTTAGTTATATAGGCTTCCAGAGTTACAACCCCTCAAAATTGCAAAAAAGGCCCATTTTCAGATGTATACATCTCAAGCTCTGCGTAATAGTTTTGCAATCTAAAGCCGCTATAAGACCGAAAATTTTCTCATCTCTATACAACAATATCAAAATTATGCAATATTTTGTAACTCACTACTTAAATTTACCGTCAGTTGAAAACCACATTTTGCATGAAATTTCTTTTTTCATAACTCCGGCCGCCTTTCGATAGGTACCTGAAATTTTGAGACAAGAAAGAACTTTTAGAATTAGTATAAGTTTTCTTAGAAAATTTTTTTGTACCAGTCCCTGTTTAAGAGCTATTAGGGCTCAAAAATTGAAAATTTCCTGTTTTTAGGCACCTGTAACTTAAGCACCTGTAAAACTTTTTCTTCGGGAAGACATAAAAATTAAAGCTTCTGTAATATATATTTACGTATATTAATGGGTTTTCTAGTTATAGAGGATTCCGAACTTACAGCCCCTTAAAATTGTAAAAAAATCTTATTTTCACATTTTTTATTATATGAAATAACTTGCAAATTTTTATGCAAGTCACAGTTCTAAACAGTTTGCATTGTCTTTTGAAAATGTGCCTTTTTAAAAACCGTTGGTTTACATTCTACCTTGTTTCTTATTATATGAAATTTTCAATTTTTTTTGCAAAAATTTAAATAAGTGAAACTAATGAATTTTGATTATGAAGTTAAGTTAATTCCAATCTGTTTAAAACTTCGTAAAATAATATAAACTTAAAATCCATCTACAATTATTGAAATTCAAATTAATTTGTCCAAATTTGAGTGTTTTTTATCTTTTGAGTATTTGTTATCTTACCTTTAATTTCGAGAAAAGAAAAACAAAACAAATGAAAAAACGAAACTTAGAACTTTCGCAAATAGATCTACTAATCTTTGAGTCATTGTAATCATTTCTGTTTTTTAGTGTTAACTTCGTTTAAAAGATCCTTATTAAAAAAAACAAAATTAGTTTCTCTCGAAATTCAATAATTTTAAAAAATATGAAAAAACTTTTATATATTTTTAAAAGAAACTTTTTAAAATTTAAATTTTTAATATTTTGCCATTTTCATTTACTTTATCATACCTCCTTCAGAATACTAAATGAATAATGAAAAGGATTTAAATGAATTTAATTCAAGAAAATTTTAAGACCCAAAATTAATATTTGAATAATAATTATAATTATTCATATGAAATTTGATAATTATCACAATCTTTTTTAAAGATCATTTTTTTTTTTTTTAGAAATTTAATAATTAAAGAAAAAAAATTTTGTTTTGAATTTTGAACGTTTTAAATCTCATAATAACGATATTAAAGAATGAAATAGTTTTACATTTTTTCATTGTTTTAACATCTAAATCGAAACTACAAAAAAAAGAAAAAATTAAAGTCGGTCATGAAACCTAGATATAGTTATTCCTTTTTCAGGATGATAAAGGTATTTTCATCAAATTATCAAGTCCTCCTGAAACAGAAGAATAATTATGACACAGTATCTACAAGACTTAAACATTGTATTCAAAACAGTTAAGTTTCGATTTTATTTACCTTAGGCCTATAACATAAAAAATATGTCCATCATATGTTTTAGACATGATGCATATCTCACAGTGTTCGAATTGACATCCTTTAGGTTTTTAAATTAAAAATAAATCAAAGTGTATTTCTCTTCTTTATTAAAAACATTCATATATACAATTTTCACTGTATTACAATACTTTTATTTTTCAAAAACGTAACATATTAAAAAATATATTCAAAGAGAAGAGAATTTAAAAATATAACATTTTATTATATTTGGAATATTCTATATATTACCACGAATTAAACTACCACATTATAGATTCAAATTACTTGGTAGTTAAATAAATACAATGAAATACCAAGAAACTAACAAAAAAAAAAAAAAGAAAAACCAAAAACCCAATGGCAAATATTTAATAGTTCCAATGATTGCAGAATTTTACATATTTTGCATATAATTAGTTTCAAAAATACAAGTAATCAGAATAATATTGTATTTAATAAAGTATTTCTTAACATACTTTGTAAAGAATTCCTACCGTTCCTTTATAGACACTAAGAGAATATTAATTAGTTATAATATTACATTACAATATGTAAAATATTACCGGAATTTAGCAGATACGGTTCAGTTATACTGAAAGAAATATTATATGCAAAAGCTTACAGAGGACCAGAGGTAGTAATGTTAAAATAATCCTTAAAGTATGCAATCATTTCTTATACATTTTCTATAATATGCTTTTATTCGAATTTTGTTAAATTTTTTCGAGACCTATCTTTAAAATATTAAAAAGACTGACCGTTTTATCGGTAGATGTAGTATTGAATATATATATATATATATATATATATATGAAAGTATAGAGGGTAGCTCTACAGGTTGTAACATCTGAAAAAAATTCTAAAAAATTCTTGATGAACTGATGGACTTTTAAAGAATACACTATGAAAAAAAACCCTTTCATAAAATAAAATAGAAAAATTGAATTCTGTATAGAATTATTGATGAAAATTTTGACAACTCAAGGGTATCTTAATCTAACATTCTATACCATTTTAATATTCATCCAATGTTCGTATTTTTGAGTTTTTTTAATTTTTTTTTATACCCGTACGATAGGATCGGGTATAATAAAATTACTCCTCCGTTTGTAACACCTCGAAATAAGCGAGCTAGATATACCTTCAAAGGTATGGATCGGATCAGAAAAAAATTCTAAGACTTTTGAGCCATGTCCGTCCGTCCGTCCGTCCGTCCGTCCGTCCGTCCGTCCGTCCGTCAGCACGCTAACTCAAAAACTAAGAAAGCTAGAATCTTGAAATTTACACAAAATATTTTGGGAGTAATTTGTAGGTTCCCTATTTTTTTTGGTTGAGTTTGGACCAAGCCTTAGGGTAGCTCTCGAACACCTAACTTTTAGATCCCGACATTTTTTTTGCAATAGAGCTATGAAATTTTAACCACTGATAGATCTCACAAAAATATTAATTTTATTTTTAATAACTTTTTTTTGTACCCCACCCGTTACGGAGCTACAGCTCCCCAAAGGTTCAAAAAAGCTCTATATTTAAATTGTTATAGCACAAGTTGTATAAGGTATATCTTCATTTTGAAAACGCCAAACGATTACTACTTTTCTTAGCTTTAAAAGTATATATACAATAAATATATATTTGTGGCATACGGTGTCTTAATTTACCGTTATGTGAAACTCAAATTTTGCAAAATCCTTCAACCCTTCTATCTTCTAAACGGTTTAAGTTGGAAACTTGCAATTTTGACAGAAGTTAGATCTTTAAAAATAAGTATGAGTCATTTCAGAAATTTTTTTTGTATCACCCCTCCTTTAAGAGCTGTAAGGGGTCAAAAACTGAAAATTTCCTATTTTTAAACACCTGTAACTTGAACACCTGTTAAAATTTTTTTAAAGTAATACATAAAAATTAAAGCTTCAACATTATATTCTTATTTCTGTTAACAACTTTTTTTAATAATGTAGGGTTACTTTATAATTGACGGAAGTGTTACTTGATTTTTTCAAATTTTTTCAAATTTTCTAACAAATTTCTTTAAAACGAATTTTTTGCATTTTGTTTTACTCGATAATTTGAAATTGTTGAGGATATAATGCGTAGTACATAAAAATGCAAATAAATAAACAACATAACGGTTGCTTGAAGAATTTTTATTTATATGATATTAATATATATACATACTTATATAATATCATGTTTATTTACATATCGTATATGTCACTAGTGAATGAATGATAAGAGTATAGATGTATATTATAAAGCGCCGTATTTACATACATATATGTATTTTATTGTACTTATAAGAAATTATTCTGTCAATGGAATATTTAAATATAATATAATATAATATTTAAAATTATATTTACTATTTTGTACTAAGTAAATTTAATATACATTTACCGCTTAGTATTAAATGGTAGTATAGAATATTTGAAAAAGTTTTGGATTGATAATCGTTATGTGGAAGGTTAGAATCTGCTTTTGAAGAATGTTCATATAAACATGTAGTTTGAATATATGTACAACCCATAGTTCTAGAAGTTATAAAATTCACCCAAATTATTTTAAAATACTAAAATATTAAAAAAATAATATTGTGAGCGGAGTGACAGGCTGTGAACATACTAACGGTTCGTACGGGTATCTAAGAGTTGACAAAGGCAACTGTATTCTTCCTCGTTTTTTTTTCGTTTTTTCTTAATTTTTTAGCAGTCATATTACAAAATTGTTGTGGTTAAAAGATTTTCGAATTTTATTAAAGGCAACATATTAATATTTTAAGAAAGAATTCGTAACCCTTTTTAACTTTATTTATAATCTCTCGACTATTTAGTGGATTAGTGATCATGTCCTTTTAACAGAGTAACTGAAATATTTAATTAAAAAATGTTGAATTCATAGGAAATTGAAAATTAACCAAATCATGGAATTTGAAAACTAAATATTTCATTCTTATTAACAAAGATGAATTCATTAAATACTCATTGAACACTCTTAATGACTTATGATTAAAGTGCGAATTGTCAAACTAGGATATAAACAAATCGATAGTTTTGTTTGAAATGTAAACGAAAAAACAAAAAAAACATTAAAAAATTGACCTTAACAGAATGTTAAAAAAAAAAAATAACCCTATATACCGTGATCAAAAGAGCTAAAATTTATAAAATTTGCTGTTGGATGAAAGTAAATAATATTTTCCCATTGTTTGAATGACGTGTTCTTTATTTTTGTTTTTTTTGTTTTTTATGAATATTGGGTATACAGGACACGTTTCTAAATAAGAATATTAAACACGTACAAGCATCATTCGTTTTGTTTTCCCCTTTTTTTTATTTTTTATTTTCTGTTTTCTGTTTCTTTTTTATACAGTTAATTTTTTGATTTGCTTCTTCTTCTTTATATATTTTTATTTGGTTCCTATTTTTAGACACAGTGTAAAAAGTGTCAACGTTATGTATTACGAATTTTCTTTACATTGTTTTTTTGTATGTATTTTTGGTGCCAAAAATCGATGATTGTTGAAAATTGATGCTATGTAATACGAAATAACAACAATGACAACAAATACAGTAGTAAACAATAAACAAAAAAAAATGTCAAATATTTTTTTTTTAAATTATTGTTGAAATTAAACTGATTTGTCGAAACGAAAACTATTTATTAGGCTGGTAAAATATAAAGTGACTATAAAACGAAGTTCACGTACTCAACGTATATTCACTAACATATGTATATATTTGAATTTAATGATTAGTACAATAGATTTATATTTTATCGAAATAAATTAATGGTATATGCTACTTGTTAAAATTTAACATATGTTAAAATTAAATAAAATTAATTTGAAAACAAAAGTTTCGAGAGAATTAAAAAAAAAAAAAGTGTTATATACTACTGCACCTTGTAATTCACTGATGGCTCTGTCTTGTAGTAAAATAATAATAATATTAATAAGAATACTAGTTAATACCAATAATAATACCTGTTACAATGACAGTGGGAGTTGACTTCAATAATTACCTCATTCAGTAAGGTGTTATATAGTACTGCATGTTGTAACTGTTGTTACGGTTTTAGTCACTGTTAGCAAAATAGTAATAATAATAAGCGAATTTATTGTTTCCTTACAGTCCAACTCCCAATTTACTGTTTCCGTATCCTTTTCCTATCCCTAGCCAATATACTGCATTAGCAGGTAAGGGTTTCATCCCATTATATTGGCTAAAGGGAGAGGTGGATTTGACTAAACTAGTGTTACTGAGTAGTAAGAATCTGACACTACCAAGGAGAAATTCTTGGTGTCTTTGGAAGATTCCCATATTCCTTAGGAAAAAAAAAATCAAATTAACGTAACAGCCAATGGTTGATATTTGACTGTATATATATACTAAGTTGAATCCATATATAGTTTTAAAATAAAATCTGTAAGCTAAGAAATTTTAAAATATTTTTGATATTAGACTGTTTTTTATTATTCTGGTTTACTTTGATTTCTTTTTGTTATTCACGAAGGTTTAAGGAACTTTTCTACATAACCTGTACTATTACAAAAATGTTAATATAAATTTTTTTTTTTTAAATGTATCTCTCCCACTTAAATGTAGACAGGAATGGACAGGAAATTACACAGCATTTCCTGTTCAGGCGTGGCTGTACATGTCGTAAAGGGGAATAACTCTTACGACGTGTGTGGGATTCAAACCCATACACCCTCGGTGATTGCAGCGTATTTTATACGCTCTTACGCACTAGGCCACCGAGGTCTCTAATATAAAATAATAAAATCAATTTTCAATTAATTATTAAATATTAATTACGTTTTTTTGCATTCAGTCAAATCTTTATTTTGTTATTTAATTTTTTTGTAGGGCATAGCTTTACAGTTTTTAACCCTTCGCATACCTATTCAATATTTATGTTAATCGTTATATGATATTTTACGTTATTCTGCTTATAAATTGAATTAATTTTGTATTTTGTTCTTCTTTTATGTACTATTCTTTTTGAAGATTTTCAATAAACTCATTTTTATTATAGAAATTTTCTTTAAGCTAATAGTTTTTCTTTCATATTTTACCACCGGCTAAATAAAAATCCTTCTTTAGGAATGGAAATGTACTTAACTAACGATAAGTCAGACCTTAAGTTTATTCTTCATTCAATTTTTTATATTATTATACTAATTTCTTTTACTTACTACACACTATTCTTATTCCTTCTTAGGTATTTTGTCTATATTATACATCGTATCGTATATTCACAACTATATCCCCAACACATGTTAACTTGCAGACATATGTAAATTTTTTGTTCTTATTGGATTTAAATATATTTATATATTTATTTACTATTTTTTTGTCTGGATGAAAATAGTTTTTATCATTTAAAATGGATGTGGGAGAAATCTGATTTAAAAAAGTGCGGGTTGAATAATTTTTAGTAGTTTAGGAATGACTTACTTTTGTATTAAAACTTACTGGATATAAAACTTTATCATTTTGATAATTTTAATTTTATGATATGTTTAATACATGAAGTGCAATCCGCTCCGCTATCGGTCACCGAGATCTTATTTGTTGAATTAATCTGAATTACAAAGTAAAACTGTAAATATTAAAACACAACATTTTAATTGCATACTTTTGAGGGTATTTTATGTTATTTAATTTTGATAAGAAAAAGGATAATGAAATAGTTTTAACTTCTAAGCTAATTATTTTAAAAGGCTATTAATTATTGCAATTTAAAGAAATTTTATATGTTTTATTTTGTTTTATATTTGTTTTCAAAAGTTGTGGATTAATTGCAACCATATTTTATCATTCTTGTTTTTTTTATTATATGTTTATTTAACTTATGTATTAATTAAAATAATATTATTTTTTATATATGAATTTTTTAATAAATAATTTACGAAAAATCACAATCAATCGATTTAATTTTTACATTTTAAATTAAATATTAAAGTCATTTTAAAAACCTTTAATATTTTATTTAAGATTTATTTAATTATTTTAATAATAATAAGAAAAAAAACCACAATTAACTTGATTTAGGTGAAAAGAAAATAATTTTTTTTTAATGATTATTTGATCTTTTTTCGGTTTCTGCTTAGCCCTTATAAATATTTTTTAATTTTTTTCTTTTGTTTTTTTTTTGAGTATTTTCTTTAAATTAATTTAACAGATTCAAAATTCTCTCATTCTTTCTATTTTAATTTTACTACTTCACAAAAATTTATTGTTTATATAGAGAAGTTTTTTCCTAAGTGAATAATCCTTTTTTTTTTTACTTCCCAAAAGAATAGGAGATTGTTACGATTTTAGGGATTAAAATCTCACCAAATAAAAACGAAACAAAAATGTTGTAAATGGTAATGAAAATTTTAACATAAAGGCAAAAAAAAAAATAAAACAAAATGAAATAAATAAAAATAAATAAATAACAGTAAATTTTCACCATTTTAATACCTTTCAAAGAATAGAGCTGATCAAACCCAAAAAATTGAGGGAATAAAACTCAAGAAGAAAATGTGAGAAGAGACGAGAAGAAAAACTGAAAATGAAATTTGAAATAAAAATTAAATAATAAAAGGGTCGAAAGGACAATTAAATATTTAAGAAAAGAATTTCGACACAAAAAAAAACAGGAAAACAAAAAAAAAAAATTCTATGTAAATCTGATTATTTACACTCTATCCCCTTTTAGTTTTGAATTAAAGAAAGATGCTAAGAAGGTATCATTACTTAAAGTAACCTGGCGGATTTAAATTTTGTTTTTCTTAAAAAAAAAAAAATAAAAAAAATAAAAATTAAATTAAGAATGAAAGAGACAAATAATCTGTTTAGATTTAGCATTATATCTGTTTATTCAATTCATAGTTATGATTGTTGTCTTACTTTTCTGATTTATTATTATCTAATTCCAAAAGGTTTAGTGACACATCAATTTTGTTTTCCATAATTTTATCAAAAGAAGTAATATTACCAAATACATGATTTGCTGATGAGGCTTTAAAATAATCGGTTCAGAAAAGAAAAGGCATTGAAAGGATCTAAGAATTAATAAGCATCATAATGAAAATATTTTTGTAAAAATTTAATTAAATTATCGTTTCGATAACTAATTTAAAATAATTTTCTTTTAATTCTTTACAATTCTCTTATTCTCTTATTTAACATGATTTTTTTTAAATTTTTTTTGATTGCTCTCGGAAAACTCGTAAAATTTTCTTTTATCGCAGATTAAACATTTGTATAATTTAAGCGTTTGTATAAATATCAAAAATGATTTTTTTCAGATTAAGAAATTAAATTTCCAAGAGTTTAGAGATGCATTAAGAAAAAAGTAAAAAAAATTCACGTTAAAATTCGTTGTTTTTAATGATTCGCCCTATAAATATGCAATCACTATAATTCTGTACTTTAATTAAAATAATTTTTACATATTTTATATAAAATCGAATTAATTCCAAAGTATTTGTTGTGAACTTTAAAAAATATTTTTCTAACTATTTTAAAAAAATTAGTTAAAAGTGCCTATGAAGGGTTTTTAATATTGTTAAAGTTTAATGAAAGCATTTTTCATTTATGTATAGAAAATTAATTAAGGTATAAATCATAATGAAATTTCATTTCAAAATGAAAAAGTAATTGTTCTTTTTATAAAATTTTATTCTTACTATACTTTTGTTTTTATATTTTCATTTGAGCAAAAAAAAAAAAAAAACAAAATATAAATAAAACAAAAACAAAAATTAAGCTTTAATAGAAACAATAAATTGAAAAATTTACAAAAAAATTTTTCTTCATCAATGATCCAATTAAGGTCAACATAAGATTAGGTTCATTCCTTTTCCCTTTTGTTTAATATTTAATATTAAATAAATGGTACAGTATTTACCCAGAAAAAATCCAATCCCAATACCAAATTTTACAAGATATTTTCTGAAAATCCTGTTTTTTTATTTTGGTTAATAGGAAATAAAATAATAAAAGACGGATTGAAAAGATTTTAATTTCAAAGCAATTGAAATATATTTTTTTTTGTTGTTTTTATTTTTATTTTTTTTTAGCATTATTATGAGGCTTTGTAAGTTAATTTTAGAATTTTTTTTTTTTTTTTTTTTTAAATTGAAGAGCCAATTTTAAAATATATATATAATATATATATAAGGATTAACAGGATGGGTATATTCAGTTAGAAAATTATAATACTTTGCTGTTTTAATTTAAAATACTTAAAGACAAAAAAAAAAAAACAAGGAAATAAGTAGAACTAAAGGTTTTTAAGGATGCACATTTTCAAAACTTCATATATAAAAGACTTTTTAATTATGAAAAATCAAGATGCAATTTGTTTAGTTAAGATGGTCTCATTTAGTCAAGAAAAATCATTGACATTTTTAAATATTTGCACAGTTGTTCAAGTTTCAGGTGTTTAAAAATAAAATTTCTCTCTAATATAACTTATAATTATTTTGAAAAGTTTCACGTTTCTCAAAATTTCAAGTGTTTTTCTGGCGTATGAAAAAAATGTTCAGTGCATTATTCGTTTGATGTTTTCTTATTTTTTTCAATATTTTATAAAATTCGACTTAAAACCATTTGAATATAGGATATTTAAATTTGTAAGGAAACTGTAACTCGATAACGAACTACATAAAAAAAGTTGTTTTACAACTTTTAGTTTTTCTATTAGATGTGTCAGATGAAAATTTGTTTGTCCAAAATGGTGTAAAAATTTAGTTAACCTTCGGATGGATGAACGAACGGGACGGACAGAGTCAAAACAAATGACGAGCGGGACGACCAGAATCAAATCAAAAAATTTTTTTTTAATTCTTGTATTTAGGAATTTTAAAGAATTTTCAAAATAAATGTTTTTATTTTTATTTATTTAATAGGTATTCGTTTATAAATTAAGGTCAATATTCTATAGGGACTTTAAAGGAAGTGGTTTTAAGGATATTCTATAGGGACTTTGAAGGAAGTGAGTTTGTAATACCGATTTTTAGAAAAATCAGGTAAAATAGAGTGAAAGATATTGTTTTAAGATATATATTTTGTAGAATATCGATATATCTTTTAGAATTTGTATGCTCTTCAACAGCTTTTTAGTTGGTTTTCGGTTTTATTTCATAAATAAAAAAATAAATTTATGAAATTTAAAAAATAAAAGAAATATTTAGTATATACATATACTATATATTATATTATATAATATTTAATAAATATTGTATTAAAGTAGATTAAAGATCTTAAAAAATATTCTTGTATAAAATAGTATGTTTTCATATAAAATTTATTCTCATTGGCGCACTCACTCTATTTTGTAGATATTTTGTTGGTATAAGAACCTATTCAGAAGAAATAAAAACATTAATGTTTCCTCTCAAATATTTCAACCAAGATACAAGGAGGGCTTCATAGGAAAACTCCTGTACCTTAAAGGTCCCGAGGTGGCACACCTTCACACATGAAAATTCGTTTATAATGCGTGCAGAGCGAATATTGAATAGCTTACCGCCGGAAATATTCCCTAAAATTGGAAATCATAACGTGTATGATATCAATAAATTCAGGACGAATGAATAAATTTAATGACTATCAAAAAGAATTCGCGCGTTGATCTCATTGGCGTCTTTCGAGATTTCAACCTACCTACAAAATGCCAAAAAACAATCGCAATGTTATTAAGTCCCCAAAAAAAAAATCCCAATGTTACAAAATCTCAGAATTTCAGAATTTCGAATATACATAATATATAAATATTCTGCAAACGACGTATAACTTTCATTTTGTAACCAACTCTAATATCCCTTTTAATTATTTTTTATATATATATATTTCAACAACAATGAACTTGAAATAGTGGGGGCTGTCACCCCCAAACTAAATTAATCAGGATTTTATATCAAAATTAAATTTATATGCCAATCACTTAAATCCTTTTTACTTAGGATCCGTAATATCGGTAGGATTATTTATTTTGAACATAGAAATAATTCATATTATTTTAGTTTATGTCAGCTGACACTTGAAGTGTATTATTCATTTTAAAATAGCTAACTAGTATTCGCCCGCCTCTCAAAATTCGAGGTGTTTTAATTAGCAATTTTGGAAATATATTGATATTGTGAAATGGCTGTACTGAATATTTATCATTTAAAACAAAAAAAAATTAAAGTTGGTTGGTAAATCATTGAGTAAAAGGATTTTAAATGTCTATCATTTATAGATTAAATATTATGATGTAATTTTGCGCCTGGACTTATCTATTTATTATGCTTTTAAATATTTGTCTAAGAATCTAAAATTAAAATTTTGCTTTTGTTTGACTTATTCGTTATTAAAACATACATATTTAAAATTTTTAACAAAATTGCGGAAACTTTTACTTAAATTTAAAAAAAAAAATTGCAATTTATTATGACAACTTATAAAATAATGATTTTTCTTCCCTGGTTTTTAAATTCTGTACGAAATTCTACATTCTATGTTGAGAAATTCTTAAATTTATTCAATTCAATTTTTTCTTAATGTTAAAACAAAAAATTGAATAAATTTAAGAAAATTTTAAAAACATTATTTTTTAGCACATTTTTAAAAACAAATTTGAAAAACTTACTTAGAAAAGTTAGAAGTTTCACTCTGTTCGTCAGTTTACAAAACTTCTACATCATTTAAGATAGAACCATGAATGTTAAACTTACAAAAAATTAATGTTGTTTTTTATGTAACCGCCTTTCCTACAGCGAACTACAGTTTTATAGGTGAATGGTTTTATCTCAAATCTGGTTTATATATTTTCAATTTAGAAATGTCAAATAACAGGACATTTATGTAATTTAGTATTTACATTTACCGTTATGTGAAAATAAAATTTTGTCTTTTAGATAGAACTTAGAAGCTTTATGAGATGAAAGGATGTATAAGTTACTTCAAAAAAATGTTTACTACCATTATCTGTTGGTATCAAAAATTGAAAATTTTCTATTTTTAGACAGTCTTGTACAAATTTTCTTTTAAGTAAAACGCAAAACTTAAGTTTCAACATTATATTTTTACATGTGTTAGGTAAGACTATCCTCATTATTCACAACTTTTTCTTACATACAAAATTCTAAATTTAACTATAGATCACAATATTCTTGACTATTTTCATTGTCATTTGAAAAATCTGCACCTTTAAAAATCTTTGATTTTACATTCTGTCCTCTTTTTATTCAAATTCGTATACTGTATAAAATATTTAAATAATTTTTAATATCAAGAAATGATGATAATATCAGAACATTTTAAAATATTTAAATGTAATGATATTTATAAAATATAAAACTTTATTGTATAAATAAATACCAACTTCCGTAATAAAATTTCTTCTATTGATTTATCAGTATATAAGACTATAAATTTCAAATTTGAATCTTTAAATCTTTTAAGTTGACAATGATGATATAAAATCAATATAAAATCTCTATCATTAGATTTTACTCAAAATAAAATAAACATTTTAACAAGTAAGTAATTGGGCATGCATTTTCTTATATTTTCTTGAATTTTGCCTTTCGTTTATTCGAAAACAAAAAGATGAAAATAAAAGATATAAATTTCAATTGTAAAAATTTAAATCATTATTTATTGTCCATGGATTTTTTCCATGATTTGATTTACAAAGAAAAAAAAAAATCTCTTAAAAAATCTTTCAGTGTCAATATTAACACAATATAATATACCAATTTTCCTCTTTTTAACTCCTTACCAATTCCTACAATAATAAATTTGGGAACTAACTCTTTCATTTTCCAATTTTAAACTTTTTAGATTTATTCTTCTTCTCTTTTAATATTTCTTTTTTTTTTTTGGACATGATTTATGTCAAGAGATTTACATGTAAGGAAAATCTAACAAGAAAAACAAAAAACTGAAAATTTCAATGAAATAAAAACCAAAAAAAAAAAAAAAAACAAAAGTATTCCAAAAAACATTATTAGAGATAACTACTAAGTTTTTTATTATTTTTTGTTTCGGTTTTTCGAGATTTTCGGGAAGGACAATAGAAAGAGTCTTAAATAAATGAATAAAATTTTATAATCTACACCTCTTAGCTTTCACAAATATCTATTTAGAATGGATCTCAATAAATCAAATAAGGGTTTTTCTCTCCTTTCTTTTATTTTTTATTCTTTTATTTATTTATTATATAGCACACATTACTAGTGTAATATTGACTACATTTTGAACCCCAAAAAAAGTTCCTTTTTGATCCCGAAAAAACAAAAAAAAATTAAAGAGTTATTTTTTTAAATTTTGAAAGGATTTTAAAAATTACACCCAAATAAATTGTTTCGAGAAAAAAAAAAAATAAAAAATAAAATAAAACACAATTTACGGGGTATTAAAAGAAATTTTATAAATGGTTCAAGAAAATGAAAACAACATCGAAAACTAACTTGTAACAATATTATTTTCTGATGTACAGAATGGCTTAAAAGTTGTCCAACAATATTATAATAATGCAATATGGTAATTTATTTGTTAAAAACAAGTAATAATCTAGAATGATGGTTTCATCCGCAGTTTTCCAAAAAAATGATTTTTTTTTTTTTCAAAATTTTGTGAAAAAAATTTATTTTACGAAAAAAAAAAATCTTTTTCAATTAGCCTTAATATTTTACAGATGATTTTTATAAAATTTCATATAACCGTAAAACTAATCAAAATTTTAAACTAAGAGCTTTACTCTAGTTCAGTAGCTTGGCAATTCAGCACTACAAGCCTACTAAAGAGTCTAGTAGTGTTGAAAGCCGAAATATTCATAAAATAAAAACAGAACTGTTATAGGTTTTTTCTAATTATTCTTTTGCATCTTTTGTATCATATTTTCATCGTCTTACTATAATCATGCTCCTTAAATCTATAAAAAACTATAAATAATCACAAAATGATGCCTAATTAATTGTCTAAATTAAATTAATACAAAATTATGTTCAGTTGCGGCCTCGGTGGCGTAGTGGGTAAGAGCGTATAAACTACGCTCTAAAAACACCGAGGGAGTGTGGGTTCGAATTCCCCACATGTCGTAATAATAATTCTCCCTTACGACATTCCCTTACGACGCCTGAAAAGGAAAGGCTGTGTAATTTCCTTTTAACATTTATGTGGCAGTTAAATGCACTAAAAAAAAATGTCCAGTTTTAGGCTACAGTATTTAGTAAATAAAAAATAACAAAAATACATATAATTTCTAAAAATATTCACGAATAAATAAAAAAAAGACAAATTAAAAGCCTTAATTAGATCTACAAGCACTTATGTTGTACTAAACAATTTTAATAACATAAAAAATCTATCCACGATCTGTTGATTGCACATCTTCTGTGTATCTTCATTTTGAAGTGAATGGTTTTTTAACAAAGTGAAGTTTTTAAAATCGTCAAAACCATTTTAAAGTTTCATGCAAATTGTCCTTTATAAGTATTCCAGATTTCATCATTTCAATACTTCTTTTATACAAAATGGTCAAGTCGGTGCAATAAATTTTTTTTCTTAAATATCTTTTTCATCTTCTTAAAATATTACCTTGTTATAGCATTCAATTAACAAAAAAAGTAAAAAATACTATAATCGTGTTACATCAGAAGCTTTAAACTGACCATCAATGAGCATTGAACATCTATAAAGAGCCTACACAAATTTGTGATAAATATACGTCAAATCATTTTTGATATAGCTGCTAACCAATTTAATATTTTTAAACCATACTTTTAAATTAACACTAAACTGAAAAAAAAAAAAAACAAAGTATAAGTTTATATATGTTTCGATAAAAACCCATAACATTGGAAAAGATTAACGTTGTTTTCGTTAAGTTGTTTTTCATTTAATTTCATTTTCTGTTTTTATGTTTTGTTGCTTATTTAAAACAAAAACAAAAACAAAAAAAAAAAATAAAAACTTTTCCGTTGCATGTTTTTAAAATTTATTTTTCAAGGTTTTTTTTTTTTTTTTGTTTTGTTTTTATTTATCATTTTAATTTTTACTTATTTTGTTTGTAAAAATGAAACTTTCATAGAACAAAATATAAGAATTATCGTTTTCATTTCTATTTTGGGGCAATAGTTTCTTTCCATCAATTTAAATTTTGTTATGTGCAGAATCCGCACTCTATAATATAGCCATATTGATGAAAAATTAATTAGCAACTCTTGATGATATAGGGCATAGACCATCTTGGCAAATAATAATATATATATATATATTTCAATTTTCGGATCTAAACATATAGCGTTTTGAAAAATCAATTTCAAAAATGTATAGTGTCCTTTAAATTAAATCTTCTACATCTAAATATTACTTACTAAAGTACAGAGTTCATAAATAGCGGTTTAAAGAAAATTAAAGATAGGTATTGATGAGATAGTTTAGTATCGATTTCAGGGAATGGAGTAAAGTATTAAAAAATTGAGTTTTACTTGTAGTTTGGTTCAAATTTCATAAAATGAAAAGTTAAATGGGACTAAATCAAAGTGGACTTAATGTTTGTCTTACAAAATATTTTTAATAGTTATAAAATTAAGATAATAATAAATTGTTTACATATTTATTTTTCATAATTTTATACCCAGCTATTGTATCCGGAAAATTATAGAGAAAACATTGATTCAAGAAACTGGATGTCTAATAATCTAAACTTTGTGACTTTTTTTAGAAGCCATATACTCTATAAAAGAGTGGAAATAAAGAAAAAAAATCAAATCCTTGAATAAGTTATACTTGTACAGTTTTAAGTTTATGAAATTTTATAAAATACGATGTCGGATAATAATGTAAACTGTGAGATAAAAAAAATTTCTTTATAAAAATGTTTTCTTCTTCCATGAAAATTGGTTTAAGAAATACTAAAAGCATTTTAGTACTTACAGGATCAATTTTTTATTGAAAGAAAATTCTTTTGCTTGTTTTTTGATTTTTTTTTTTTTTTTTGTTACTAAATGTTGAATTTTCTTTTATTTTATTGCATTTTTATGTTTTTCGTTACATTTTGTAAAATTAAAAATAAAAAAATTCTTCTTGCGGTTATTTGGACTTTTTGGAATAGTTTCAAGTAACCAGAATATTTATCTTTAGTTAACTGATTAAAAAGAATTCAATTTGAAAAATTATGTTTTTTAAAAAGAAAAAAAACTTGCAATAAATTTAAATTTTTCAGTTTATAAAGTTAAAAAATTTTAAGGACATTAATATGATATTTTTTAATAAAAATTTATTATCTTTTCAATTTTAATATATTATAAATTTTTAATTCAATGTTTATTTATTATGTTCCGATTATGGCATGATATGATTGGAACAAATGGCATACTTTTTTTTTTTTTTGCGAATCATTCATCGGAATCATCGAAAGACATTATAGAGAAGTGAAAACGAGCACGAATGTCCTCTATGAGTGTGTTGGACTGTAACCCAATAAACACCACCTCCCTTTTTTGACCAAACAATAGGTTATACGATCTTTAGTACTAATGCACTGTCTGGTCAGAGGAAGTTGAGTTAAAGAATTTAAAATTAAATATTGGATTAAATATGGAGGGAAGGAAATATTGTTTTAACTCTGATGGTTTATATTATTTAATAAATTTATACCGAATATTTTTCTGTTCTTTACTGTTTCTTAATAACTGACTGTCCTTTATTGTCCTTTAACAACTGATTTGAAATATAAAGTTATATAACGATTTTGGGATCTTTTCATTAGACTTTTATCAGCGAATCATTCTACTTCTGCTGCTGTTTACCTAAACTCTAGGTAGTCTTTAATTTACTCATATTTTTTTAAAAACTATTCCAAGTTTAAAGCAAATTATTATTTAAAAAAAATACAATCAACAACCTACATTTTACTGACATAATGTTCATTTTGAAGACCATTGATTATAATGTCTAAAGATTTTAAATCGATCAGAAAGCTATTAGAATACCTATTTATTTTAGAACAAATTGAATCAATGCCAAAATTTGAATGATTTTTAAATAATTTCGAATATAATCATAATTATTATAATTGAATAATTGTTATAATTTTACAATGTCCTCAAATAACTGAACAATATAAAAGATAGAGGCCTAGTGGGCAATGAACTAAATTTTGAACGTGCCTTACAATTTAACGAAAAAGTTCAATTAAATAATTAAGAAATTTTATATTATAAAAATTCGGATACACCACGAATTAAAAATTAATATTAATCAAATTAAATTAAATTCGACTTACCACGTGACGTTTCAAAATCGTTTTCTGCTTCTGTTTTCAAACGGACACTAAAGTTATTTATTTCTACATCTCAATGTCAAGTGGTAAGTTGAATTTAATTTGATTTATATTAATTTTTTTATTCCTGGTGTATCAGACTTTTTATAATATAAAATGTAGAATTCCCACGATAAATGTTTAAAAAATTAAGAAATTGTTGATAAAAATTTTTTAATGTAAACTCAAAAAAAAAAAAAAAACAAAACAATTTAAGATAAGATTGACAATGCTATATAAACAATGCTACAAGAATGTTGAAGTTCTTCTTTAAAAAAAAAAGGATATTTGAGTCAAATGCTTTAACAAAAAAAAAAAATAGTTAAAGAATTTTTTATATTTTGTTATTTTGTTTTTTTTTTTTTAAATTAAAGTTAAAATTAATTTTTAACATTTTTAGTATAAAAATTTAAATTTTAATTAAAATTTGATAAAGAAAAAAAAAAACATCACTTTCAAGATTTAATGATTTGCAAAAATTCTGATACTTAGAAATTCAATTTTATTGTTTTTTTTTTTTGACTTTTCAATATTTTCTAAATATATCAAAAATTGTAAAATAATACTTTTGTGAAAATTTCAATAACAAATATTTTAAAAATCTATTGACTTTCATTTATGCATTTATTTTCTTCAGTTTAAAAATAATACACACAATTTGACCAAAATTTATATATTAAATATTCATTTTCTTAAATATATACAAAATATATTGTAACAACAATAGCAACATATACATAACAAAAAAATTTAATAATATAAACTTAACTAATTTTGATGACAAATCCTTTTAAAATAAATAATTCTAAAGTTTATCAATAAAACATTGAAAAATATTTTCTAAGATATGTTTTTAAGATACAATTTTCTTTCTTTTTTTTTTTTATCCTTGTTATAAATTTTTAAGATCCTTATAAATACTTTAAAAAAAATTTTTTTAACCACAAGCATTTTGTTTATTTTTTATTTTTTTGGTGGTTTTATTTTTTTTTTTTATTTTTTTATTTCATAAGAAATTTAAGAACACAGAAAAAAACTTATTGATAAAAAATTAAAAATTGTTCAAGCATTCAAGGACCAAACAACGAACAGTGCTAGAAGAGAAAATTCGATTAAATTTGTTGAAAAAAAAAAAAATTAAAAGTATAATAATTACAAGTGTTTTTTATGATTTCAGTTCTTATAGAGGGGGTATCAAATCAAAATATATTTTCTTTTAAAAAAAAAAATTTCAATAAGTACATATTTCTACACATTATAATGTAATGGACGCCAAATCATTGATCTTTAAACAATGATTTGCTGTTAGATAAATATTTTTTTGTTTAATTTTTGATTTATAATTTTTCATGAAAATATAAAATTTTGTTTGGTTTTATAAATGATTAAAATTTCCAGTTGGTAGTGTTGAATGGACGAAAATTTCTACTATATGGATGGAAAACTGTTGGAGTGTAATCATATCTAAATATATTTATTCTGAAAATAAGACCGTAGCTTAAAACGGTATAAACATATAAAAATGGCAGAATAAATGTTTTTTCTAAATAAGTAGGTAGGTATAAGGGATTACATATACATCATTCACGACACTTTACGTCCCTTGTGATATCTTGAATCAGTTTTTCAGCTAACTAAACCTTTGAAAGATTCTTAAAAAATACAGTAAATCGATTAAGTCTAACACGGACAAATCGTAGAGTTTATTTAAAAAGAATTTTCCCACAAACTTTCTTCTTTTCAGAGGAAGAGCCAGTAATTTACACAATAGGTGAAAGATTAATTCGATTTAGAATGTTGCGGTGATTAAGAGATTGAGAATCTAGTTGAAAGTTTAAAATCTAATATAGGTCAGGTACATTTGGGCAGAGCGTAAAAAAGAAAATCACTTACGATTTGTGAGTATTTTGGTTTGTTATTGAGACTAATATTTACAGATTGTAATATGAGACTCAAGATTCTTATTTCCACGATTTTTTTTTTCCCCCTAAGGGAGGTGGAAATCTTTCAAAGACACCAAGATTAACCCCTTGGTAGTGTCAAATTCTTACTGACTAAACCCACTTCTTCCTTTAGCCAATAGAATGGAATGAAACTCCTAAAGTTAGCATAGCGTTAACCTTAGCTGTATATTGGCAAATGAGTTGGAATAAAAGAAAGTAGGATAATGATCCGGAAATATTGAATTGAGAAGGTAACTGTATAAAGGAACAATTAGCCCAACAACTATTATTACTATTTTACTATCAGTGCCGTTTCAGTGGTTTGTGCCGTTTCTATCGAGTTAATTAGCTTTACAATTGCCTAGAATTTTTAAATAATTCATTTATAAATATAAAATAAGTTTTACTGTCTTCAAAAAATAATAATATTTTCTTTATAATTTATATTTTCTGATTAGAATTTTATTAAATATTAAAATAAAATTTAAAATAAGATGATAGAAAAATAGAAGATAATTCTCTTTACTACAAGAATTCTAACCACCAATATTACATAAAATATTATTGTTCTCTTAATTTCTGATTCATCACACATTAAAGTTGTTCAATTTTATTTCGCTTTTTTTAAAAACTATTAATTATTTTAAATTAATTTAAAATAATTATTTTAAAAACTATTAATTAAAGAACAAAATTTATAAAAGGAAAATTAATTAGCAGTGTATAACAGCTAAAGAAGTTTCCATCATTGAAGGTGTAAAAATAATATTCCTGATATTTGCAGAAATATAATCGTGACTTAATCTATAATTATTGATATTTTAACTGATTACGTGACTAAATCTAGAATTATTGAAATAATTAAATCTATGTTACCAAATTTATCTGTAGATAGCTAGAAATCTTAATGATTTATTTGAACAATCTAGAATTTTTTAATTACTTCCTGTATTATGTCCATTATTTATGCAATTTTTAACATTATGAACCGATTAAATATAATACAATATGTATATATATATGTATATATTGTGTATATATATAATGATTTAGAACCTAATATAACTTTTTAATTAAAAATTGAAAGACAAAAACAAAAAAAATTGTTTTTTTTTTATTTTAACTGCAATGCAATTTTCATTAAAGTTTTCATTTTTACAATTTTATTCAAAAGTTTTTAGTTAAAAAAAAAAAATTAAAAATTTCATTTAATTAAATTTTTCTTTTCTCTCTTTTTATTTTTCATTATTTTATTTTGTATAAATCTGAAATAGTTTGTAACATAGTTTTAAGATGTTCTGCAGTTAACCAAACTTGTATTTATATCGTATTATTTTCAAAATTCTATTGAAAAAAATCTTTAAAATTCTAAAGATACTATTCTGGATAATTGTGTTATAATTATTTTTTGAAAATTTTTGTTTCCAGACATTACGATAATCAAAATCACATAAAACATAAAATAATTTAGAAATTGACAATATGAGAATGGGCGCCATTTTAATAACATTGTAACTTAATTCGAAGATTTTTAAATAGAAGATGTTTTAAAAGCCTGCTTAAATAAAACTTTAATTAAAATAACCTGTACACTTGGATGAGCCTTTCCTGTAGTTTAAATTTTAAATAAATGTTTTAATTTTGTTCTCAAAAAAAAAAAAAAATGTTTCACAATCTAAAGAATCATGAATTAGTTAATGAAATGCCACGGTTTAAAAGTTAAGATTATTTTTATGCAAATTTATTTTTCTTTCAATCTTTTTTTTTTTTTTAAATTGTTTCATTATATATTTTGTTGGCACTTTATCATAAACTTCTTTTTATTCAAAATAATCGACTGAAATTTTTTTCAACATAATTCTTTTATCTTAATTAACTAAGCACTGATTGACTTTGAAACCTTTGAAAATATCCAATCGTATTTGTATAACAAAATCTGAGTAAATATCGGTCGATTTAAGCTAAAAATTAATACTTTAAAGGACTTTGTTGACATCTACTGCTAACATATACAATAAGTAATTTAAAAGAAATTGCTATACTTTTTCAAGGATATGCTCAAGGATATAATAAATTTCTCATTACGTTTGTGATATCTTAAAGGAGTCGAGATAGATTTATACTAAAGTGTATGGATCGGCTCTGAGTGTATCAGAATCCATACTTAGTCGATTAAGACATGTATGTCCGTTCGTCCGTTCGTCAATTCGCACGATAACTCAAAAAGTAAAGGAGGTAAGAGGCTGAAATTTGTAATATGTCACATCTGTAACATTGTTAGTTTTGTTATTTAAATTCAACAAGTTAGATAAAAAGGTTCAAGTAGCTGCTATATACAACTACTTTTTTTATATGGAAATAACTCAGTGTTTATTGAAGCTAGGTATCTGAAATTTTATGAAAAGATGTCAAGTTATGTGCCAGCAATTACTGTAAAATTTGGTAACATGATACTAGAGCAGCAGATTCATGTAGTTTATACTTATGTTGAATTTAAATAAGCTAGATATCTGAAATCTTTTAAAAGATGATCAAGTTTTATGGCAATAAATTTTATAAAATGTTATTGATTCAAGGTAACAGGTTTGAGTGTCTGTAATACAACTCCAAAATTTATATAAATATATCTCGCTACTTATTACCATCTGACATTTTCTAAAAAATTTATCAAGTTTTATGGAAATAGCATATATTATGTTCATACGGGTATACCAGAGTTGACACACTTTACTTTACTGTACTCTTCCTCGTTTAGAATAGATTTAATTTATTTGAAAAAAAATAATTAAATATACAATTTTTGTTTGTTTAAAATTATAAAATATAATTTTAGTTTTAAATTTATTATTTCATTTTTTGTTAAGAATTTCTAGTAAATTAACGCTTCAATTTCAAAAATGAAAAAATTTTATAAATATCAATTTCAATAGGAAAGGAACTTAAAATAGTAAAGTAAAAATATTTCATATAACTTCTTTCTCAAGTATGATATTTTCTGAAGTATGGATATAAAACCAACAGTTTTATTTTATTTTTTATTTTTAATTTATAAATTGTGGATCGAAAAAGAAAAGTTTTTGCAAACTAAAAAAAAAAGAAATAATAAAAATAAAAAAAATACATAAAAAATTTATTTTAAAGAAAAGTTAAAGAAGAAAATTTTTTTTTCTTCCATGCAATCTTCTTATAATACTTTTATCACTTAAAGTTTTCTTTTAAAGTATGTTATGAATGTGGTATTCCATTTTTTTTTTGTATAAATAATGAAAACATTTTAAATGTAGAATTTATATAGAATCATAACTTATTCATAAACGTATTCTCTAATTACAATCTATGTAATATTTCCGATTAATTGGAAAACTATCATATGTTAAACAATTTTTCTGTTGTTAAACGATTCTGTTTTCACCAATGAATATTAACTTAATATCAAGTTCTATTGAGAATAGGAAAAAATACCCTAATTACTTACTATATATCAGTACACCGAACTTTACAATGGAAATTTTTATTACGAATGAAGCAAGGACATAATGTCGTTAATTTCATTCTTTTCTGTTGTTAAACACCTTTATTATAAGAAAATTTTCTTGAAAATTTATTTATAATTGTTTTTTGCCCGTCAACCATATTCTAATATAACAAAATATACATAAGTTGAAACAATATGAATATATATTGTATATACAAGGAGTTCAATTATTTCTTAATAAATATTTTATGCTAGGCTGAAAAAGTAAATCGCATCCAATTTAAGAATCAATATAAACTTTTTAAAATATATTAGAAAATGAAAAATTTTTCAAAGAGAACCCAAAAAAATTGTTGTCGTTTATTAACCATACCTATACTGTACTGCAACCTTTTACATATTTTAATGTTATATATACCTTAAATATTTATTATTTTAGTTTAGTTGTGACCGTGTATTTTACACGAAGTTTCAATTTTGTTTCTATACTTTAGAAAATGAATGGGATTTTTAGCAGGGAAAATTCAAAAATATATAATATGTAATATACATATATATATAATTTATTTAGAAAAACCTTCATCAGTTTTTGGCCAAGTTTTTATTTTTATATTGCTCGGTAGTGTTTTTATATATTCAGTTATGTACACATTAATGCTCTCATAAAAATGTCAACCAACCTAAAGAATAAGTCAAAAAAAAAAAAAAAAAAATTGGCAAGTTAAGGGTATAGGAAAGTTCTTTTCGAATTTTGTATTGAAATTGAAACTTACAAGATACTTTCAAACCCAAAAGAATTTTATATGTTTTTCTTTTTTTGAAAAATTAAGGATATGCCAGGTAAATTTTTGTGTTAGGATGATTTTAATGCTTGGAAAGATACCTTTTTTTTATTTTTTTTCTTGTTCTTAATATTTTTTTTTAATATAGAAATAAATTTTTTTTATTATTATTTTCTCATGCCAAAAGCTATTGCTATTGAAAGTCTTCCAATTTTTTTTTTTTAAATAAAAATAAAATCATTTTCATGATATTTTCATTTGTGTCTCACGTTATTACACGTTATTACATGCAAACCAAACAAAAATTGACATAAATGTATATATATATATTTTTTAAATTTTCAATTATTTTGAGCTTTTTATTTTGCGAACCCTTGCAAAAATTTTTGTAGTAAAATTCTGGTCATCAATATGTTGCAATATTTTAATTTATTAAAATAATTTGAAAAGTGTGACAGTATAAAAAAGAACTTAAAGTATGATCTTGAGTTAAAATAAAAAAGTTTCAACCATTTAAACTATTGTGTGTATTAACATTTTTTTACGTAGATCAGTAATAATTTTAAAATGAAATGGCGTATTATTTATTTTGAAGATTGCAATCAAAATTTTTGTAAGGAAACAACAAATGTGTTGAACTAAGATTGATTTTTTACTTTCACAAAGTCCTTATTTTTACATTTCTTGGCACTTTTGTTCTGCTTTGTTTTAAAAAAATATTAAGTAATTTGTTAGTTTTATTCTTAATTTTAGTTTTTAACATATTCTTTTTAATCTTTCAAAAGAAAAGTTTTCTTAATTCTTATTGATATTATGTCTTTTTCAACAGTACTGAAAATTTTAATCCTGAAAGTATGCAATACAAAACCTTAAAATGGTGTTTGTAATATTTATGGCAAAAATGCATCAAATGACGTCGTGGTCGAATGATTAAACAAATCGCATATTAACCAAAAAAGTTAAAGTTAAAATCTTACACTTTGATATTTGTGCACTTTCACTTACCCTTTTTAATTAGAAGGAAAATTAACGAGCAAATATATAAAGTTAATATATCATATAATGAAAAAAAAATAATTTTAGGGATATCAATGGTTGTGCTCAGACACTTTTAAATCTAAAAAAAAATAATTTAAAATTATAAAAATCATACCTTGAAAAAGGCATTGATCTCAAAAAATGTGTAGGGTACGGGAATTGTTTTAATTTCATGAAAGAAAAAAAAAACATTTTATACTTATATTAAATTATATATTTAAAAGAATATAAATAGGGGTTTGTAATATTAAAATAAATAAACATTTATTGTTGTCCAAATATATAATAAATTATAAAATCAAAAACAGAAAGTTTAATCAATTAATTATTTTTGATGTCATATGTATGCCATTTTTAACATTTTATTTAAATATCTTAAAACAATTTAAATTGAATGAATTTCAACAATCACTTATTTTCATTTAATGATAATTAAAATATTTCATTTAATTAACAAAAATATATCTTCTGTTTAACATAAAATATTTTCGAACATTTTTTATCAATTGGTCTTTACCATTATTATAAATGACATATGAGTTGGTATACATATATATATATATATATTATGTATACATTGAGCATATATATATTTTACCATCTTCATTTACCATTGACATACATTGTGATTTATTTAATGAAAGCAATACATATTCAATTCTTATTATATTTTTCTTTTTTTATCCATTTTATCTGATTGCAAAATATTCATCTGAAAATAATTAAACAATTAAAAATAATTTTTTTTTTAGCATATTTTTGAAAAAAAATTTTCCTTATTATAATTTTACTCTGTCCTTTTCTCCTTTCATTTATCTGTTTACAAGACTTCTACACTGTTTCAGATAAAAGAAATTCAAATTTAGATATAATATAAATAAATGATTCGAACTAAATTCACCCCAAAGTTCAAAAAGTCTTATACTCAAATGAAATATAACACATGTTCAACTGGCATTCTTTCTGTTTAAAAATGTAAAATTAGGCAAGAAATTTTAAACAATTTTCTTAAAAATTTATCTTCATTAAATTTAGATTCTAGGAAAAATTACAAATTGTGATACAAAAATATCTCTTTCAATTTTCGAATACCTTTTTTTTTTTTTTGATCATTTTATCTTAATGTGCACCTTTAAATTACCTTCACTTTTACATACTTCTTTTCAAATTAAATAAATAATTTTTTTAATTTTTACTTTTTAATTTTCATTTCAGAATTGCATACAATATATGAATACACAACTTGCATTGTATTATTTTAATATTTGCATTTCGAATGAGTTTAACAAATAATTTTCTGAATTTGAAAAAAAAATTGGTGAAAAAATTTTCATGAACTTTAAAAATTCATTAAATACACAAAAAAAAAAAAAAAAAATTTAATGAATAAATTTAATTTAACAAAAAATTTCACTGAATGAGAAAATTGCAACAAATAAACTGAAAAGGATGAAAACAACAACCAGAAAAGTTTTTTTTCTTTGATAAAAATTAAAAATAAAAAATGAAAACCGCAATGAATTCACATTAATTTTTAATTTTTTAATTGTTTGGTTTTTTTTTTTTCTACTTTTTTTTTTTTTATTTTTGTATCTTTAATTTTCACTTTCTTTTAATTACAGGATTTTCATGTTACATAAAATTTAATTCTTTAATATTTTATGTGTTGGATTTTGTAAAAAACAAAAAAAAAAAGAAAAAATTCGTAGTAAAAAAAAAAATTTTAAAAACAAAAATTCGAATTCATAAATTATATAAAAAAGTTTAATTTAAAAAATAAAATACAAGTTAATAAAAATTAAATTCAAGCGAAAATAAAAAAAAAAAAAAAAATATTCGAAACGAAACATGAAGTTCGAAACAGAATCTAACAAACTAAAATGAAAATTTCATGTGATATTTGTGATATAATGATAACTAAAAATTAAAAATTAAAAAAAAAAAATTTGTTAGAAATAGTTTAAAATTTGTCAACGCAACAACAACAACAACAACAACAAAATAAAATACTCGACCATACTGAATTCAAAAATTCGAAATTAATTTTAATTATTTAATTTTTATTTTTGTATAATATTCGAAGTTTTTTTTTGTCAATCATTTTTTTTTAAATTTATTGTCACTTATTTGTTTTTTTTTTTTTCAAGAATTCAAGAAGAGGAGAGAAACACAAACAAAAAAAAAGAGACAAGAGATAATTTTTTTTTTTTTTTTTTAAATAAAATCAATTAACATTTTCATTGAAATTGTGTGACAAATTTGATTTGTGAGTTTTTTTTTTTTTTGTTCATTTTATCATATTTTTTTTTTATTTCATTGTTGTTGTTTTTTGTCGTTATTGTCATTTGTCTTTCTGTCATCGTCTTTTAATTTATTTCATTTCTTTTTTAATATTATTATTATCAATATTAGATATTCGATTTCTTTTTAATTTCAGTTATTCTTTTATTTTTTATCAATACATTTTGTACAATTAAATGTTCAATATAACAGTAAAATAAAAAAATACAAAAAAAAAAAAACAATAAAATAAAATATTAGAACAACAACAACAACAAAACAACAGTAAAAAGTAATTCAAATAACGGAAAAATAGAAAGCATAGTGTATAAATATAGTACAAGCAACATTAAAACAAAAAAGAAAAATACAAGAAATACAACAACCAAACAAAAAAAAATTTGATATAATTTTTCAACATAAAGGATATAAAAGGATACCGTTTGTTGTATATTCATTGCTAACTGTTAATGTAATTTCTTTTTTTTTTTAAACAAAAACAAAAAAAAGGTAGTTAGTAGTAGTAGTAGTAATAGTAGCAGGAATAAAAATAATATATAACAAATCACAAGAAAAGAGAAAATATTATAAAATATTCAATAAAAGAAAAAAAAAAAAAAAAATAACGCAAATGAATTGAAAAAAAAAAAAACAGAAAAAAGAAAGGAAATTGAACAAATTAACAAAAAACAAGAATACGAAGAAAATAAAAAAGACAATTTTAAATAACAAGCAAAAAACAAAACAAAAGAGAAAAAAAAAAAATAAGTAAAAGGCTTTTAAAAATTTTTTCTACTGTTATTTTTAAACTGTCATATTTTTATTTTTGTATTTCTTTTCTTTGTTCTAATTTTATTAATTTTTTTTTATTTTTTTTATTTAATTTTTTTTCTTTCTTTTCTTCCGCTATTACCGTTATAAATACTCTAAAAAATATATAAATATATACAGTTATATTTGTATAATTTTTAGTCGTTTTGCTAATACATCACGTACTTGCATCCTTTTGCTCCCATTTATATTGTTATATCTTTTTTTTTTTCCTTTCATATTTGAGAAATTTAGAACAAAAAAAAAAAAATAAATTTTACAAAATTATTTCCAATAAAATATTCTTCTTAAATTTATTTTTTATTTTTTTTATTTTTATTTTTATATTTATTTTCTTTTTTTATTATTTATTTTGAACAAAAAAAAAAAAAATCAACAAAATAAAATAAAAAGCAAGGAATAGAAAAAAAAAAAATTGTGTTTGAAAATCAATATTCTTAAATATTTAAAATTAAATAAATAATAATATGTGGAATGCAATATCACCAACAAATTCAACAAAAAGCCTATTAATAAATAATTTTTCAAATACTGACTATGTTGTTGATAGTAGTAATAATAAGAAAAAACAAAAAACAACAACAACAACTAAAACAGCAACATCGACAACAACAACTACTACTAACAGTAATAAAGCAACATCAAAAACATCAACTGGAAAAAGAACAACAACAACTACAACAACAACAACAACCGATAATAAAACAAATCAACAAAATAATAATTATAATTATAACAATAATAATTTATTATATTATAATAATTATTACGATCAAAACGGTCAAAAATTATCAACAACAACAACAAAAACAAAAACAGCAACATTTTCAACAATTAATAATAAAACAAAATCAATATCAACAACAAACAATAATAATATTATATTATCTGATATTATTGATAAAAAATTTACAACAAAAACAAAACAAAGTGTATTGCCATCAATTATATTACAACAACAACAACAGAAAGAACATATTGCAACATCAACAACTGGAACAACAACAACAACAACAAATACAATATCTGGAAAAACGACAAAAATATCATTTGATATGGAAATTCATTATCAAAATAAGTGCGTTACAGCATAGCGGATCACTCTGGAGGGTTCTGGTGAGCCTCCATGGATACAGGGCCCCCTCAAAGCTGCATTTTTGGGGGCCTCAAATGTTGGAAAAACTAGTATATTACAGGTTAGTATATATATATTTTTTTAATAATATATAATAATATAAAGAATATATAAATTATATGTATTAATAGATTTTAAAATTTAATCAACATTGTGAAAATTAATTATTAATAATTTATTATCTTATATAATGTCGTAATGTATGAAATTTTGTTACCAGTTTCTTCTATATTGATTTAAATCTTATATTTTCATTAAAATGTACCATTTATTATTATATATGATCATTGATCATCATCATAAACATTCTTTTTATTGTTAGACTTATGCAATTGAAAGAGTTAATATCATCCACAATTGTTGAGAAAAATTAATCTTCAGATTTCTTATCCATTAGATTTCACAAGAATAATAAGACATATATGTATATCTCCTATAATCCGTACGTGCACATATTTTAACAATCAAACATTTTAAACAGTGAAGAAAATTTTTAAATGTATAAATGCAGTCCTATTCTTGGGATTTCATTGAGATTGAAAGAAAATTACTAAACTTTCGCTAGATAAATTATTGCAACACTTCCCAATCCAAATTTTTTATGTTATAAAAAGAAAAGAATTTCCAGAATTTTTCATAAAAAAGAAATTTTGAAAGCAAAAAGAAGCTTTGACAAATGGAAATTAATAAAGGTGAGATTTTATTAGGCTCCCATTTTATCCTTAGATTTAGAAGATAGAATCTGATACTATTTTAATTTTTTATATGCTTAAATGGAAAATATTAAAAAACAAAATCCAAAATCTACTTTTATTTATTTATTTATATTAATATTACATACATAAATGTAATGCAATATTATTGAACCATCGGCTACTAAGGCCATTATAGGTTTTTATACTATTATAAAATTATATACTAATATTATTTATTTTGTTTATATTATATACTATATATTTACATTATAGTTGGTCGTAAGGGGGGTATGTAAAAAAAAACACTTATGACCTGTGCAGGAATTGAACCCACACACCTTCGGTTAATACGCCATACGCCTATCCACTAGGCTACCGATGCCCCCAATCTACTTTTATATAAGTCTACTTAAAACTAACTTAAACTATAGAATTAAACTTACAATACTTAAATATCCTATTTCAAAAAAAAAACTAACGTGACTGTTATTCCAGTAATATTGAATATTATTTTTCAATAGCTGTATATTTGGTACATCATAATATTTAATCTGTAAATGATAGACATTCAAAACCCTTTTACTCGATGAATAACCAACCAACTTTCATGTTTTTTATACCCTACACATTAAGTATAGGGTATATTAACTTTGGTATGGTGTTTGTAACCACCAAAAGGAAGCGAGTTAGGTATAGACATGTATATATATTCTGAATCAGGATCACCTCCTGAGTCGATTTAGCGATGTCCGTACGTCCGTCCGTACGCACGATAACTCAAAAACTAATGATGCTATCTTGATGAAATTTATACTGTAAGTTAACAATGACTAAGATAAGGCGCGGATTGTAAATGAGCGAAATCGGACCATGCGTTCGAGTACTTCGCATACAACTCCCAAAATCGAACAAGCATATCTTCGAAATTAATAAAGATAGGAACTTCAAATTTGATACGAGGGTGTTGTTTCCTGAATCCCTGATTTGTCCAAAATTTAAGATGAATTAGAATGGTTGTTGGGGTATCTGCCACACAACTCCCAAGACCAAACAAGCATATCTTCGAAATTAATAAATATATAAACTTGAAATTTGATATAAGAATGTTCTACCCTGTTGATGTCTCTAAAATTTGAGATGAATTGGGATGGTGGTCCGCGTGCCTTCACACACTTCCCAAGACCTAACAAGCATATTTTCGAATTTAATAAAGATAGAAATCTGAAATTTTGTACAAAGGTTGTAAAAGCATTTATTTTTTTAGCTTAGTTATATTAAATACCTAACTAAAATAACTCATGGATTTTTAATTTAATTTGAATTTTTTAGGTGTAGGGTATAAATAAGTCGGTTGCATCGACCTACTGTTACTTTTACTTGTTTTTAAATGATAAATATTCAGTACAGCCATCTTACAATATCAATATTTTTCCAAAGTTTTCTGACTTTCATTATTCATTTTCCATTTTTATAAAAAAAATCCATATAAAGAATATACATACATATATATGTATCATATAGTATAATCTGTATCTATTATATATTCAAATAAGACGCTCTTTTTTTGTTCTTTTGTTTCCATTAAATCTTACATTTTCGTTTTTTTTCTATACATAAACAAAATTTTGAAATGATAGTTTGTCATTTTAGGATTTTTTATTTGAATAAACTACCTCAAATTTCAAGTTCAACGTATAAATAAGAAGAAAAAAAACAATAATAATACTAAAATCCTTTTGAGGGCTATCATATACAATTGATAGAGTAAATTTAAAAAATCCGGAATATCCGTTATTGATTGCGTTAATTGCAATTCCTTATTAAAACACCACGAATTTCGAGGGGCGGGCGAATACTAGTATTTATTAAATTTATATTTATTATTATCATTATTTCATATCATATATTTAATCAAATTAAATCTAAAGGTATTTTTTTCACTCATTTAATGAGAATAATGATAAAACAAAGAAATATTAAATTTTTTCGACCATTTCAATCGGATTCTAATATTTTTAGGTACTTAATAAGACAATTGATTCAGACCAAATTTTTATTATACGTCTTATTATTTTTATAATGTCAAAATCTTAAATTTTATCTTAAAAAATTTATTATATATACATTGAAATTAAAATAAGTTATAAATAAAGTAACATGTAGGTAAAAATATTATTCAGAAAAATATTTAAATTTTTCCAATAATATATAATTACATTTTGTTTTGTTTTTTGTTTAAATTTACATATTAAATAATACAATATAACTATTAAAATATATTCTTTATTCTATTTAATATACAACAAAAAATATTTATTTAACTAAACCAAAATGATAAATGATCTTTAATTAACATAAAATAAATCTTTTTTTACTTTCATTTTTAATTCTATGTAAAAAATAAAAAAACCAAAAAAACAAAAAAAAAATCTCATATTCATTACATTTAATTCACCATCATTATAAATACCAAACAAAAGAGAAAGAATACAAAAATATGTAACATTAATACCCAACAATATAATAAACTGAAACAGGAATAAAAAAACAAAAAAAAATATAAAAAGGGAAACATGTACAAAAGAAAGAACGAAAAAAATGATGAAATAACATAAATACCACAACAATTACGATAATATATTCAACCTTAATAACATTTAGAAATCAATCTTTCTCAATAAAATTCAACAACAAAATATTATAAAAAACCCTACAAAAACAAAAAAAACTAAAAAAAAAACAAAAAAAATATAACAGAATATAAATAAACAAATACCAAACAAAAAAAAAACAAAGGAGTGAAGAAATAAGTGAATGATTAAATGAAAGAGTAAATGAATAAGTAAATTTACAAAAAATAAAGTAAACTAAACGAATAAAACATAAAGACAAGGACAAACAAAGAGAATATCAATGTTATATAATTACTTTATTGTTTTAATATTGTATATATATATATATATATATTTATATACCTTTTATTATATAATATGGTAATACTAATAATAATATTTAACCAAAGTAAACCATTTCCCCTTTTCTTCACTTACTATTATTTTTTTTTTCACTTTAATTTTAACTTATAGTTTTTTTCAAATGTAATCAATAATATTCGTATCAATTACTAAGTAATCAGTTACAATAACTTTTAAACTGTAAATATATTTCAATTTTCATCTTCTTTTCATTTTTTTTTCTCTCTCTCTCTCTCTGCTTACCTTTTACATTGTGAATATACTATATACAAACCATTTTCAGAATCATAAAATTTTAAATTTTTTCCAATTATTATTTTATAAAATGTTGAACCGAAATTTAAAAATGGTTTCTTTTTCGACTTTTAGTTTAATGTTTTTGTTTAAAATAATCCTCAAGAGAGAGACAGCTTCTAGAAAGAAAATAAAAAAATAAAGGTTGGCCCCTATATGGGCTGGGATGGGGCATTTCTAACTTGATTAAGTTATTTCGACAAAGTTCAAAACCCCTTAAAAAATCTCTTATTTACGCGACCTCCTCTTAACATTCATTTTCAGCAATTCATTCTTTTATAGGTTATACGATATTTTATAGAAGTATAAATTACACTTACGCTATTACTACTAATCATTAATTCTAATTCAAACTAAAATCAATTATGCCTACCTTAAAACAATTATAAAGCATAACGACAGAGGTAGCAAGTGGTAATTTCTACACAGTGGAAATTCTTAGGTGGCTCAAAATTGGTTATAAGGACTGGAAATTTATTCTTTATGAGAAATGCTAGGATGTGTAGTATGCTTCGTGCTCCTCTGCATCAAATCAGCTCATTTATGTTACTACTAGCTGTTCCGTTCTAAAATTTTTCACAATCCAAAAATAATTTTTTTTAGGTTCGTTTTTAATTTAATTTCCAACTCTACCTTAATATTCTATTTAATTTCCGTTTTCCCTTTCACATTTAACTAAACCTACGTTATTATAAAGGAATCCGTTCCTAGAATTTAATTAGCTTGTAAAAAATAAAAAACTAGAAAGAGTGCTGTAAAGTATACTGTGTCAACTCTGGGGTACCCGTATGAACGTAATATATCCTATTTCTATAAAACTTGATCATCTTTTAAAAACATTCAGAGGTTTTAGTACCAACGTTAACTATAGAGATATATTTATGTAAATTGTGGAATTGTATGACAGCTATCCAAATCTATTGCGCCTAGCTTCATTAAGTTCCAAGAAATGCAAGAAGCCTGAACCGGCTGCTTTAGACCTATCAAATTTTACAAAAGTTTTTGGCATGTAACTCGACCCTTTTTCACTAAATTTCAGATAGCTGGCTTCAATAGACACTGAGTTATTTTCATTTAAAAAGAGAAGTTGTATGGCAGCTACCCGAAGTTATTGCACCAGCAGAACCTAATTTTACAGAAGTTGTTGCCATAAAACTGGATCATCATTTCTAAGATTTCAGAGCCCTAGCTTCATTAAGTTCCAAGAGGTGCAAGAAGCCTGAACCAGCTGCTCTAGACCAACCACAGTTTACAAAAGTTTTTGGCATGTAACTCGACACCTCTTTACTAAATTTCAGATTCCTAGCTTCAATAAACACTGAGTTATTCTCATTTAAACGAAGAAGTTGTATGGCAGCTACCCGAACCCGCCGACCGAAAATGATGGATTTGAATAGCAAAACTAACAATTTTGCAAAAGTGACATAAAAAAAATTTAAGCCTCCTAGCTCCTATATTTTTTGAGTTATCCTGCGGACGTACGGACGTACATGGCTTAATCGACTTCTGAGCCGATTCATACCTTTGACACTAGATGTCACAAACGTAATGGTAAATTTTTTATACCCTTGAACATACGAGTATAAAAATAGAATTATGAAGTATTTTTTCCTTCAGCAAAAAATTAAAGCAAATTCTTATTTATTTAATTAGGGTTTTAAATAATATCCAACGATTCAATTGCCTTTTAGTTTCTGAATTTAGAAATTATTGTGCCATATGACATTTAATGTTTTGATATTAACGTATAAAAATTTTATTTTACAACTTTAAAAGAAATTTAAATTTAATATAAAAATCCTTATAAAATATCCTTTGAAAACTGGAGAAGTAATATATTTTATGTTCCTTCATAATTTAGTTTATTTTTAAGACAGCTAATAAATTAGTACTTATATATGAATCTTACCTCTTATAATTTTACGTTATTTTGAATTATAATTATTGAAAAAACAAATTTTATGAAGAAATAATTTTATTTAACATTTATATGTCACAGATGAAATATATATAATATTAGAGTAAAAATTTTTTTATAATACTTTAATGAAAAATTTTTAACAAATTCAGTGGTTATATGGGACGGCATTTTAAAACTAAAAACAATAAAACACAGTCGAGACTATGATATAGGGTTAGCTATAACAAAATTAAAATGATGTTCCATGTTTTAAATAACAGAGACAACAATAATTTATTATACAAGTATACTTTTTTTTATGAAATTTGTACCTTTAATAAAAAAAACCATTTTTTAAATGAATCTTTTAATAAAAAATAACATTTAAATTTTGTTGTTTTATTATTAACTTTAAAAATTTATTCAACTTTCATTAAAACTATACATAAAAATATACTAATATTTTTTTTAAAGAATAAGTAGTTTTAGTTTTAATAGTTTATAACATTTTGAAATAAAATTCACATCATAAAATAAATTTTCTTTTTTATTTCTACAATGCACCATATTGTATCTCTTAATTACAAAATAACAAGAACAAAATATCTTATACATATACCTACATATGTAGTGTATATCGTACAAAATTAATTTTTAGATCATTATATACTTAAAATAAAACAATACTAATTCTAAAAAAAAAATAATTAAAACAAAATGTGCCACATACATACGAAATTATATTATGGGTTACATTATATACGAAACAATATAAAACATTAAATAATCCCACAAAATAATAAAAAATTAAATAACATAATAATTTTACCACAAATTAAAAAATCGACAAAATAATTAGAGAGAAACCAAAAAAAAAAAAAAAATAAACTTCAATTAATTTCAGTTTAGACAAATCATTACTAAAATTACTTAAACGAAAATATTGAAAAAAAAAAAAAAAACAATCCCAGAACTCAGATCTGATAAAATTACATAATAAATTGAAAATTTATTTAACTAACTTATGTATATACAATAAGGTACTAACTTGTATATATCTATAACGGTTAAAATCGTTTTTATGTACTTATTAAACAAATACAGTAATAATTTGGTAATTTTAAATTAAAGGTTGTTTCTCAAACTGTTAACATTTCATTTTTTATGTTAGGCGCCAGTTCTATAACTTTCATTGAAATGCTTCTGAAAAATATTTATTGACGTCTTATGACAGTAAATGGTTTAGTTTTCGCTTATTGATATTTGTAGGACACCACTGTATAGTTTATATTTTATTCATTATATTGTATATATTTTAACCAATTTTTAGTCTCAGTTATAGAATTTTAAAATATGGATAGACAGTTATTCGTAGCTTATAAGTTTCGTTAAGATGTTATTTAACGGGCTGCTAGATATAGATTCTGATATTTATATATCGGTTAAGTATTTGTTATCTAATGCTAAATACAAAATTTTATTACAAGGACTACTATATAGTCAAATATGTGTAGAAAATAAACTAAAGTAAGGTCAGGTAAGGTGATTTGTCAGGAGAACAATGCTGTAAAGAATTTATACAATACAATACCTTATTTTTTTCCTAAAAAAATTATTAAAATATTCTAAAAAAAATGTCCGCCTGTAAATTGTACAAAATAATTTGAAAAACTCTGATTTTAAACCAAAAAAAAAAATAAATAAATTTACTGCTATGAGATAAGAAAATCTTCTTTTTGTTTTTGTTTTTACGGTTTTCAACCAAAAAAGAAAATTCTTTTATATAAAATTTTTCTATACTGTTTTTTTTTATTCCTACTTTAATTCTCAGATGATACGATATCAATATCACAAATTTTGTATGTAAAATTTACCTTACTTTTATTACACCCACGCACTTACTCTTAAAAGAATTTCCAAAAACAATTTCTATTTTTATTAAAGTTTATTTTAATTTTGTATATATTAACTTATATAAGTTTCTTAGTTTAACAAGATATTATAACGAAAATACTTAGTGAGAATTTCAGTAGTAGAGGAGTAGGCAAAATTTATTTTGCAGGGTATCCTTATTTTCAACTCATCATGTTATTCTAATCTTCATATAATCTAAAAAAAAAAAAAAATCCATTTCCATATATCTTATAGGTAATCTATTTGACTTAGTTAGAACATATCTTTTCTCCAATTAAATCATTCTAAAGAAAATTATTTTACATTTTAAACAACAAAACTCTAACCAAAATTTAATTATCTTTAATTTTTTTTGTCTTTAACTTCCTGTACCATAAATATTTAGGAAAAATTTCCTAACATCCAATTTAATCTTTACTATTTATATGCATACTAATACAATTGATTGAAAAAAAAAAAAAAATTACAATAAAAAAATAAACAAAAGAAATTGTAACAGAATATATTGCCCCCTTGTTGGTTGAATTCCTCACGTAACACTAAAAAAAAAACAACAACATAAATACAGGCAAAAAAAAACAAAAACAAAAATAAAACACACAAAAAGGACAATGTCTTTAAGTTAAAGAAAACTGATACACTACAGTACAAAAGAAAACAAAATCTCAATAACAACAATAAAAAACAATCAAAATAAAACTACACAGCAACAATAATAACAGTAAAAATAGTGGGAAAAAAATGTAAGATTTAAAAAAACAAAAAACAAAAACAAAATAATACTTTTATATTATCCTTGAAAACTTTCGCAAATCTTCACTATTATAATAAATATAAAAAAAAAAATTCACTAAATAAAAACAACAATAAGATATATATGTATGTATATGAACTTGAATATATGTACAATATTATATATTATTATATACTTCCATATAGATCTATATTCAATTATATATGAAGACTACATAATAGCATCACAATAAAAAATAAATAAATACATTTTTTTCTAGGTTATTTTATACATTCTAAACGCATTATTATAAATTCTATTTGAATTTTTTATATGTATACTCGTATATATAATATAGACATATATGTATGTATAGATGAATGTAGATAGTACCAATTTAAACTAAAACTATAAGGTAACTAAAAGGTAAAAGTAATATATTGATGAAAAATCGTTACAAAAATAATAAATACATAGTATTACGGTCACCACTTTATTCTTTGGTATTTATGAATACGAAATTCACCTCTTTTTCATTCTACCATTCAATTCTTACCACTACTATTTACCTATGGTGAAAACAAAAAAAGTAAACTATAATAGTTTCTTTCACAATACATAATATAACCACTGCTGTGATATGTATATTTATTGTGAAGAGGTTTTTAATAAATATAATATGGATTTGATAATATATACATATGTATGTATATATATAAGTGTAGCTATATAGATTTTCCGGTCTATTTTTGGATTGGGTTGGCCTATTTTTTTTTTATCCTTTACTTCTATCTCTTTCTTAAATAATTTTTATTTTTTTTTCTTTTGACTTTTCTCGGTTTTAGTGTTTGTTTGAAAGTTGCAAAAACAAAGAAAAAAAAAAAAAACAGAATAAACAAAACCTGATTATAATATAGAATAATAACGGTATAAATATAAAGTTTTTATTTTTATTTTTTTTTTTTAATTCAATAACCTTCATATTTATTTTTTAAAGGGTTACCATATTAAAGATTTTACAACATTAGATTTCTAATGAATTTATGAATTGTTTTCGTAAAGTTTTTAGATTCATTTATTGTTTAAAATGTTTTACAATAAGAAAATTAGTTTTAAATTTTAATCTTTTTCTTCAAAACAGTCATTAAATTGATGGAAATGTAGCTAATTATTGAGTAACACAATATGGACTTGGTCGGTTGGTTTGTTTAACATAATTACTCTTTAGAAATTTATCTATGATATTAACTTCTCGAATTTTTTTTGACAACAATGTTCTAGATATAATTAGGCTATAGATTTCGGAAATAAAATTATTTCTTCAATTTTACTTTCGAACAACTAAATGATCAATATCTGAGAAGGTAGGAAATCCCCAGATTTACTGTTTGACCCTAACTAGGACTGGATATTCGCTGGGAAAGTCTCGACAGTCTCGTCTCGTTAATGGACAGTCTCGTCTATCACTTTCTTTTGCAGTTTCTAAACTGTGTGTGTTGTTAGAAATACCCATTCTGGATGAATGGATTCCTATATCCGCGGCCAATAATTCAATATGAAATCATTTAAGTTCAATTATCATTAAAAGTATAAATTATCTGTCTATTAATATTAAAAAATGTGAAATGTGGTTATGTGAATATACACATTCGTTCATAAAAGTTTCTATACTTTGTTTTGTTAATTTTTTGCAATTTCAATTAACTCAAATGAAGTTGCTTCCAGTTTTTAACTAATTTAGATGATTTTTCTTTTTTCCCTTCTGAAAAATTGTTCTTGCTTTTCTCTTATAAATGAATTAATTTTTTGAATTTTTTGGAATATTTATGTAGGTAGGAGAGATAGCCTTTATTACAGTTTCACGATTTACTGTTCATTATTATAGAATCTTTAATGTTTAAAAATCAGAAAATGTCATAAAAAGTATTCTTTTTTGTTGTTTGACTCACGGATTTTTTCCTCTTACGAAAAAATTTCTAAACTGTTTTATGTTCTCATATAATGGTAATCTTATTTTGTTTTTTGTATTTGAAATTATAAGGAGGATAATAAATAAAAAGATATAAAGCAATATCAGTGTATCGGAACAAAGAAATAATCTTGAAAATGATCAAAATATCGAATCAAAAGAATCTAAACAATATTTAAAACAATATCCGTATAATAAGGAAATAAAATATATGTCCGGCTTTTTAACTTCCTAAATCCAACAACTCGATTATTCTATTATTTTTAATATTTTAAATCTGCATAACTTGATTGAAATAACTAAAAAAAAAAGATATAAAATTTTCTTTTTTTTTTTTTTAGAATTTAAAATTTAATGCATAATAAAAATTTTATGAAATTGAAATTTATTTCTTATTTTTATAATACCTTAATTATCTCAGGATAAAAGTACATCAATTATGTGTCCTTGTAATACTCTACAGTATATACAGATGAATTAAATTATAGTTTTAAATAATAAAAAATACCAGACGTTAAAAATGTATTCAGATTTATGCAAATTTAATATTTTATTGTAATAATTTTTTCTTAATTGTTCTAAAAAAGAATTTTGATGTATTTTTTAGTAAATATTTAAAATTTTTCTTGCGTTTTAATTTTAATGAACCATAATTTTTAAGGCTAACCGAATAAACAAGACATTATTTTTTTTCATTGAAATTGAAAAATACTTTGGGAGTATCTAGTCCGTAATTTAAAGCACTGGTAAGCTATTAACTCACCAAAAAAACCCACCATAAATATTAACTCACCAAAAAAAACCCCCTTATGCATTTGCTAACATATCATTATACTATAGTTCAGATTATGCACCATTCCAATTATTTATGAACTTTATAATTTAAAGTAAAAACAAGGAAGAGTGCAGTAGAGTAAACTGTGTCAAATCTGGGATATAAAAAAAATACCCCTGGGAAACCCCTGGGAAAAATTGCTTATTAGTTTCACTGGTTCTATTCGCCTGTTTAAAAAAACTTCTACAAAATTTGATTCATATTAGATCAAAGATATATATTATTTTTTTTTTTATATTTATATATTAAATTAGTTTATATGAACACACTTTCCATTTATAACATACAAATAAATTTCTAACATACAAATAAATATTTTGTCCAAATTTTGTCAAAATCAGCTGATGGGAAAAATTATGTGCTATGTATAGATTATACACAGGAATTCAAAATTTCAGTTGATCGTTGACAAAATTGCAGAAAAATGCACTTCATTATGTCTAATATGTCTCCGATAATTAGTGTGCAATATTAGTTGCTTTAGTCTCAGAACAAATTAAAAGTTAGATTTAAATATTAATAAAATTAAACTATATCTAATATATAAAGTCGAAAGTTTGTCTTTTTGTTTGTTCATTTATAACTTAAAAAGCACATATACATGAGCGAAATTTTATGAAAAAACTGCCTGCTACACCTGAAAAAGGTTTTAGGCTATATGTTACATTTCAATTCAACCCGTTGTGGCATAAAAGTACCTTGAAAGATTTTTTGTCTTTTAATTTTATTGTCCTGTCTAAAAGATTTGACCAATTCACTTCACGTACAATTTAATTTGTTTTTAAACCTAAGATTATTTTTTTAATTTCAAATCTTTATTCATTATCATATTTTTTGTTAGCATTATATTCTTAAAATAAACTCATGTATGTTTTCCATTGTATACATTTTTACCACACATAAATATTTTAGAAAAATTTTTCAATTAAAATACAATGACCAAAACATATTCATTTTAATTTTACTGCTCAATATTTAGGTCATATTAATGTATCCAAAATTGAATTTATAGCAGCTAAGTAGGTATTGAATCTTAAAATAATTCTCATAGATTATTTTTATAGAAGTCGAAAAAATCTAGTTACCTATCATTTCAGAATTGCACAGAAAAATAATAGACGATTAATATTCAAAAGATTGTATTGATCATTATGTAATATAAATTAATTAGACACTTTATATATATATATATATATTTAATTTCTTATTTTACTAAAAAAATATACTTTTTAAAGATCTTATTTCATAATCAAATATAACAATTCCTTCCCTTCTTAAAAAGCTGATACGCATGGTCTGGACCACCCTGTATAAGCTTAATTTCTTCAATTGTTTTAATGTTTTTATTATCTATATTGCAATATTATAGTTTTCTTTCTTCATTAATTATTAAACATTTAGTTTTATTTTTATTTAATTTAAGTTTATTCATATTGTACATATATTATTCAACTTACACCTGTAATATATATATACATATATATAACAATGAATCATCAACAAATTGTATCAATTTGATATATTTTATCGCATTCTCTTTAACATTAAAAAAAAAAACCAGAAACAATAAAACATCCAACATACTTCCTTTAGGAATTGGATCTGACAAGCAATTATTGATTTTTGTTTTATTCATACTTTAAATAAGACTAGTATTCGCCCGCCCCTCGAAATTCGAGGTGTTTTAATTAGCAATTACAATAAAATATATACAGTATAGTTTCTTTATGATTTTATTTAAAATGTAAAAATACAATTTTCAATAATTAAAGCCTTTATGAATTTAAAATTTCTTTGTAAATGATATTTTTTGTAAAACCACGATTATTATTATCTTTTAGAAGTTGCCCTTGATTTATTGAGTATTGGAAACTCAATATATACCTATTATATATGTATATATTATAAGAAGCCTAAGATGGTAAATCACTGGGTAAAAGGGTTTTAAATATCTATTAATACAGATTAAATATTATGATGATATTATGATATGTAAGAATTTATTTCGTTTAAAATATAAAAAAAAAAAAACAGAACTGAATCGAACTTATAAAATCAAAAAGCAACTATTAATAACCCCACACTCTACCGCTGCACTAAACACTAAATTGAAATTTTAAACTTTATATTCAGTTATATTGTGAAATTCCTACTCCTACCATACAACCAATATTTTAAAATTTTTAATCGAAAAGAGAAATAAAACAAAAATTTAACGGAATCAAAGAGCGTCTGTTTTTAAAATGTATAATATAGGTATACATTATACATACTATATGATACATATGTATATACTTTACATGGGTTTTTTATAAAAATGGAAAATTATTAATGAAAATCAGAAAATTTTGGAAAAATATTAATTTTGTAAGATGGCTATACTGAATATTTATCATTTAAAAAGAACAAAATGAAAGTTGGTTGGTAAATCATTGAGTAAAATGGTTTTAAATGTTTGTCATTTACAGATTAAATATTATGATATAAATCACCATAATTCTTTAACACAAATCTCAGACTGCTTAAGTTTCAAACCACTTTAATTCTTCAACATAAATATAAAATTCCTTAGGTTCCCATAATAAAATACCACTATCCACAATTTTAAATGCTCTCGTTAAATCTAAAAATAGTGCCACTATTACTTTTTTATCATGTACTCAAATTTTCCAATTTGTAATAATTGGATTTATTAACTCCTTTTTCTGTAACTCGATTGATATTCAGATATTTTTCTTTTTTTTTTTCTCAAAATATTCTTCAAGCTAAATTGCATACAATTATCGCTAAAATTTTAGCTTCTTTTAGGATGATATTAACTGGTCTGAATTAATTTTTTGTTTTTAACTTTTTCTATCGGAATCACAATCGCTTCTTAAAACACATCGGAGAAAATTCTAAATGTTAAAAACTGATCAGTTAAAGATAATTAATTTTCAGTAAAAATTTTTACACATCAAAATTGAATTCATATATTTGATATAAATCTAATTTTTTTATTTTATTTTGTTTTTATTTATTTAATCATAATTTTCTTATATACAATTTGTAGGAGACTATAATTATTTTTAATAGTTTAGTTACTTAACTTTTCTTCTTAATGATATATATCTGAGAATGTTACAATGTGCTTTTTGGTGCATGTTTAATTTGAGGAGAATATTTAACAAAAACCTCATGAATTTTAAGCTTACATACTTCACAAGTCACAATCAGACCTCATTAATATAATTGTAATTTGAATTCTGACATTTAATTTAAAATTTTTCTGAAATTGAATATATTTTATCCTTTATTAAAATTATATTTGATAGTGTGTGAAGTTCGCTAGTAGAGAAGTACCAAACCAAGGTAGATTATGCATCATTTTTAATATTTTATTTTGACAAATTTGAATTTTTTTTTTTAATATGACACTCAGTTGCATTATACCGCAGTGGGGCGGCGTAGAACATAATAGGATAGAATATTACTTTAAAAATTAGAAGTTTGTTATCTATGCTTAATTCAGATTTCCTATTGATAAATGGGTACATTATTTTGGTAATTTTATTAATTTTATCAATGATATACGATATATTTTCCTAAAATTTTAATTTCGGGTCCAATATTACACCGAGGTACTTGGCCTTGTTCTTCCACGGAATATCCACTTGTACCAATCTAATATTTTGTTGAGACAAGTAGCAAGGTTTTCATTTCCTTGTAAAGAATATAGTTTCTGTTTTGTTTGGTTTTATTGTAATTTTCCATTTACTGAAATAATTTTGTACCGATACCGATGCGTTTTGTAGGTTCGCAATGATATCCGTAGGAGAGTTACTGGAGCTTAAAATGGCAGTATCATCTGCAAAATTAGAAGCTTGACTACCAGATAACTGTCAGAATCTTAAGTAAATATATTATATAAGATTGGTGAAAGATATGATCCCTGGGGGGCAGCCTGCTAAAATTGAGTACTCATTAGAAAATTGTTTTCCTAGATGTACTCGAAAACTACGATTTCTTAAAAATTTTTTAATAATTTTAATAACTGGGATTTCAAAACCTATTATCAAGATTTTTTGCAGTAACTCTTCATGCCAAACAGAGTCAAATGCTCTAATTTAATATCCAATAGTACCATACCAGAAGATTCTTTATTTACAAATTCTCTTTATACCCGTACGATAGGATCGGGTATAATAAAATTACTCCTCCGTTTGTAACACCTCGAAATAAGCGAGCTAGATATACCTTCAAAGGTATGGATCGGATCAGAAAAAAATTCTGAGCCATGTCCGTCCGTCCGTCCGTTCGTCCGTCCGTCCGTCCGTCCGTCAGCACGCTAACTCAAAAACTAAGAAAGCTAGAATCTTGAAATTTACACAAAATATTTTGGGAGTAATTTGTAGGTTCCCTATTTTTTTTGGTTGAGTTTGGACCAAGCCTTAGGGTAGCTCTCGAACACCTAACTTTTAGATCCCGACATTTTTTTTGAAATAGAGCTATGAAATTTTAACTGCTGATAGATCTCACAAAAATAATAATTTTATTTTTAATAACTTTTTTTTGTAGCCCCACCCGTGACGGAGCTACAGCTCCCCAAAAATTTAAAAAAGCTCTATATTTAAATTGTTATAGCACAAGTTGTATAAGGTATATCTTCATTTTGAAAACGCCAAACAATTACTACTTTCATTAGCTTTAAAAGTATATATACAATAAATATATATTTTTGGCATACGGTGTCTTAATTTACCGTTATGCGAAACTAAAATTTTGCAAAATTCTTTAACCCTTCCATCTTCTAAACGGTTAAAGTTGGAAACTTGAAATTTTGACAGAAGTTAGATCTTTGAAAATTAGTATGAGTCATTTCAGAAATTTTTTTTGTGTCACTCCCCGTTGAGGAGCTGTAAGAGGTCAAAAACTGAAAATTTTCTATTTTGAAACACCTGTAACTTGAACACCTGTTAAAATTTTTTTGAAGTAATACACAAAAATTAAAGCTTCAACATTATACTTTTATTTCTGTTAACAACTTTTTTTAATAATATAGGGTTACTTTATAATTGACGAAAGTGTTACTTGATTTTTTCAAATTTTCTAACAAATTTCTTCAACAAATTTTTTGCATTTCTTTTACTCGATAATTTGAAATTGTTGAGGATACAATGCGTAGTACAAAAAAAAATGTAAATAAATAAACAACATAACGGTTGCTTGAAGAATTTCTTTATTTATATGATATTGATACATATACATACTTATATAATATCATGTTTATTTACAATATATCGTATATGTCACTAGTGAATGAATGATAAGAGTATATATGTATATTATATAGCGCCGTATTTATATACATATATGTATTTTATTGTACTTATAAGAAATTATTCTGTCAATGGAATATTTAAATATAATATAATATAATATATAAAATTATATTTACTATTTTGTACTTAGTAAATTTAATATACATTTACCGCTTAGTATTAAATGGTACTATAGAATATTTGAAAAAGTTTTGGATTGATAATCGTTATGTGGAAGGTTAGAATCTGCTTTTGAAGAATGTACATATAAACATATAGTTTGAATATATGTACAACCCATAGTTTTCGAAATTATAAAATTCACCCAAATTATTTTAAAATACTAAAATATTAAAAAAATAATATTGTAAGCAGAGTTAGCTGTTAGCTGTGAACATACTAACGGTTCGTACGGGTATCTAAGAGTTGACAAAGGCAACTGTATTCTTCCTCGTTTAATTATATTTTTAATACGAACCAGTGGTATAAATCTAATAAGTCTACAATAATTATTTTATTTTGTTTTCGGTTATTTATAACCTTAAATTTAAATCCTTAATAAATATAGATATAAAAATTATATACTTTTTATTTAAATCTATTTAAACAATCATGATATTTTGTTTTTTTTTTTTTTTTTGTAAATATAACCAAAATTGATTTAAATCTCTAAAATCTTTAAAAATTAAATAAAATCATTAAAATAAATTCTTTTTTAATATTCATTTTCAATCCCATGATAAAAATAAATATTATCTCTTATTTATTAAAGATCAAAATTATAATATTTATATATACAATTTATATTCTATTTATAATAAATATATATATATATATATATATATATAAATATATACATGTATATATTATATTCTTAAATGAATGGTAAAATGTATACAAGTATTACATTGTATTTATAAAAATAAGGATTAATTTTAATATTGCTATAAATACCATTTAATAATAATTATAAATTTTGTTATTAAATAAGATAAAAATGGTCGAATAAATCTGAATTGTTATTTATTAATTAACATATAAATATTAATATTAATTTGAATTGTATTTTAAATATTTTAATTAACAAAAAAAAAAAAAATTAAAAAAATAAGCAGTTCATTAAAACAAAACAAAGCAAACAAAATAATAACAAAAAAATTCATTCATTGTTTTATAGAATATTAAAATTCATCCTAAAACTATGCTATAACAATACTTTAATATTTTTTTTTTTTTTTAATTAACTTTTTATTTATACCTTTTAATTACACTAATTTAACTTAGCTTAAAAAAAAGTTTCGAGAAACACATTTTATTTTAATTATACTAGCATTTAAATTAATTTATAATTTCTTATGCTGGTTTTTTTTTAAAAAATTATTGATTAAAAATTATTGATTATTATTTATATATATTATACAATAATATTTTCTTTGTTTTTTTAATTGCAAAAATGTTGGTTTTAAAAATCAATATTTTATCTTATTTTTAAAATAAAAGCAACTTAACCTACCTTAGCCTATTTAACCTACTTAAATAACTTAGCCTTTTATTTACAACCTAATATGTGATAAAAGAACTCTTATCACATTATTATATGTTATCTAACCACCAATATTCTCTTTTTATTACTTTGTCTTTATCCGGAATAGACATGTCGTATTTCAGATATTCTCCGTTAATATTGCCCGGACTATATTCTATAGCTGTACATGTAGCCCGCCTATTATAGTGATATAACACGGGGACATAATTTTGGCTTTGAATATAGCCAGTTTTATCTAGAAAGATAAAATGCTCAGGGGCTATAAAGCCTGTGAGTAAAGTCTTTGTAATGTACTCCTCATTGTGGTAGAATATATGTGATATTAAACCATTGTCTGGAGTGTTTAGTGCTCTATTATAATGATTTCGAATAAGTTTTATCATAAAACTATCGATTCTGTTTATGTTTAATTCGTTGTACAAGTATTTGTTAGAGTAGTAATGTTTGTATTCAGATTCGGGCTTACATGACTTGTTTATACATACTCTTATGCACTTTCTTTCAAATTTACGCAACTTTTCCATAAGGCTGACACTTATGTTATACCAGATCGGGCTGCCATATGTCAGTGTTGGTCTTATAAAAGTTTGGTATGCTATGACCTTCACTGTTGAATTAATTATTTTGTTATAGAAATGCTTTTTGCATGCTTTGAAAGCTTTGTTCCCCTTTTCGATTGCCATTTTTACATATTTGATATATTTTAAGTTTTGTTGTAAGTGGACACCTAGGTATTTTACAGTGTTTTTAACTGCTAGGAAACTTGAATTAGGTCCTTTGATTTTAAAATTTTTCCAATTAGCTTTTATACTGAATTAAGGTACCTATATGTGTTTCTAAACAGTATCGTTTCACATTTTTCACTATTAATTTTTAGTACCCATATTTTACAATACTCTGCAGTTAAATTGAAACTTTTTTGTAGATGATTCTGAATGTTTTTAATATTTATTTTTTTTAATATAAGTTTGCACCTTTAATGCGTTCTAGTAAATCTAGCAACTCAGTTATATACAATAAAAAGAAAGCTGGCGAATTCACCGCGCCTTTCTGTAACCCATTCAAATCTTGCACAAGTAGCAAGTTTTAAAAATTGAAAATAAATCCCCCCTGTTTTCAAATATAGCGTAAATATAAAATATATAATATAAACAAAATAAATAATATTGGTGTATAATTTAATAATAATATTCGACCTGTAAATAGCCTTAGTAGCCGATGGTTTTGTAATATTGCAATATCCTATGTTAATATAAATAAATAAATAATAATATAAGTTAAAATTTCAATAAAAATAAAAAAAAAAAATTGTATTCGAAGTTCGGACAACAAAAAAAAAATTACAAAATCATATTTTTCTTTTCTTTCTTTCACCTGAATATGAACTCGTTACATAACATTTTTATTCTATATAAAACATCATATAAATTTTTATATAGCTATATTATATTATATACTTATTATTTTTATATGATATGGCACGTACTATCCACTTAATCTCATCTGGTTCCACAAAATCATTCATTCACAGTTTTTAAATAACGAACGATACAAGTATACAACCATATTGAAAATTTTCTCTCTCTCAATTTCATTCTTTCTCTTTTTTTTTTGTCTATACATTTTCTTTATTATTGTGTATTTTTCTTCATTATGTTCCACAATAATATCCACAATTCATTTGCTTTAACTGGTGATATTATGAAATATAAACATTTGTTTTTATTTTTTTTTTCTATTTTTTTTTTTTGTTGAAGACAAACCCTGAAAAAAAAATTTTTTTTTTTGTGTTTTTTTTTTTTTTAGACTTTTATTTTTTTCTCCACATTTGGTAATGAATGGTGAATATAAAAAAAATAGATGGAAAAATTAATTTCACCACAATAAAAACAAAAAAAAAAAGCAACAATAAATTTTTTTTTTTATTATTATGTCCTTAAACGAACGGGTATTTTATATTTAATAGCTCTTTAAAAGACTATTTTTAGATGTCTTAAGAAATTCTCTGGAAATTCTTTTTAAGTACATATCTTATGAATTTTTATTATGGATTTCTTAATTTTATGTTTATTACACCTATATTGGGAAAAATTTTTTAAATTTATAGTTTTTTTAATATTTTTTTTTTTCTTTTGCATTTTCATAAGTAGAAAGTGAAATTAAAAATGTAATATATGAAAACTTAAAAGAATTTATTTACATAACAAAAATGTAATTTGGCAAATAGTAAAATTTCTTTATATGTATTTACATAATTGCATATGAATAAAAATAAAAATTACATAAATTTGCATTCACAGTAATGTCTAAAAATAGAGTAACGATTTTTTTATTCAAAATGAATGTTTTTGAAATAGATCTTTTAATTAATTATTCAATTTTCAATTATTTGGGAAAAGAAAAAGCTTCATTATCTGGTCCTTTTTCATTAAATTTGCAAACGGTGAATATTCAATAACGGTAATATGATTAGTTTAATAATGGCTATCTGATGTTAAAAAATTCATTTAAATTTTTCAAAATATATCCCAGGATGTTAGTCTGTCAGGATGCATACTTAAAAACTGCGAACCATTATTCTGAGCAAGATATATCCACCTAAGATCACATTACTTTAACGAAGATAAAATGCCAGCATTAAATGCGCTACTGATTGTTAATTGCTTTTTACAAGCAGTAGGGCTTACAGAAATATTGTAATAGACATAACATACGATCCCGTTACTTAAATGTTACTTAAATTAAAATAATCTAATATTCTTTATTAACTGTTATATTAAAATAATCCTTTTATAAATTACATTTTTATTTAATTCGTTTTAGTTCAGGATAATTTACACCTAAATTGGTTTAAAAGCTTACCGAAATTACAGTAATGAGTACTTTAGTTTAGATTAACTAAAAAATATTTCAAGAAAATAATAAATGACCAATAGGGATATGCTAAGGCAAAACTACAGAAAAATACGAATGAAAGTAGATATCAAATTAAGATTTATGATTTGAGCAATCTCAAGACATCAATTTACCGATGGTATCCAATAGTTTAATAAGGACTTAATAAAAAATATTCGACTTAATAACGAAACTTCAAAAGAAGTAAAAGGACTGGATGTGTCTTTGAAAAGTATTCAAGTTAAATTAAAAAAAAACTATACGTTATAGGTATTTATGTAATCTGCTAAATTTCTGCTAAATGGTCATTATAAATTAAATATAATATTTCATCGCAAGGGAAATTACAGTTGATATTTGTTTCTTTCAATAAAAAAAATCAGTATATTTTAAAAATTAAAAATACTGGGAGAATTTTAATCTACATCTGAAATCAAATTCTTATTCACTATATCTAAAATTAATTTATTATCAATTATTTAAAATTTGTTTATTAATCCGGGTCTTACATAATTTTAATTTATTTAAAAAATAAAAACAAAAAAAGAATTTTCTTCAGGATTTTTAATATTACTACTGTATATTTGTTTATTTTTTTAGAGAAACGTATATATTAATTTCTTATTAATACAATATATTGTAAATATTGTAAAAAAAAAAAAAATTTTCCTTGAAAATCAATAGAACTGTAAGTAAAATTAAAAATATATCCTTCATAATTTTTATTATTATTATTTTTTTTTATTATGAAAGGATATTTAAGTTTATTTTTGTATAGAATATATATGTATATATATATATACACTGTACAACATATTGTAAGATACCTAAACAATATCTTTATATTATTTAAGAATTTATTTAACATGTTGTATTGTATCTTTAGACTTTTATACATATATATATATATATATACTTATGTATAGAAGAAAAATTATGTTTATGAAAAGGATAATAAACAACATAAAAATAAAAGTAAATAATGGAAAGAAATAAACAAAAATATAAATAAGAGGAATACAAATTCAAAAAAAAAAAAAAAAAAAGAATAAAAATAAAAATATGAAAATTTTGTATAATCCAAAATGTTTTTAATACGGCTGCTGATCTTAATGAAGACATAATAATGTTATCATAAAAATTATAATATTTTATTGCATATATACAAATATTATTACTATAACTACTACTTGTACTACTACTACTACTACTACTACTACTACTACTACTATTATTACTACTACTACTACTAACTACTACCACTAATACTAACTGTTATTATAAATTTTAATAATACAAATATGATTAATTATTTAATGGTGGAAAAATCTCTTTTTTTTTTTACATAATTATACAAGAATTTTTATATGGTATTTTGAAATTAAGTGCCTAAATGAATGTAATAAAATATTTGGTTAAAAATATATAAAATTATTAAAAATTAGAAGATAAAAAGAAATGGTTTATTACAAAAATTTATGATTATTTAATTTTCTTTGTAATTTATAACAAAATAAACTTAATGAATTAGATGATTTGTTTTGTTTGAAATCGTTTAGTAAGTGCTTTGTTTAAAAGAAATTTATTCAAAAGTTGAGTTAAAAAGTAATGAACTTGAAATTTATTTTTTTTTTTTTTTTCATTATTAAAGGTCCTTGGAATTATACTTTGATTTCAGATGAACTGTGATATAATTATATTATATTGTTTATTTTAGCAAAACATTTTTTAAAAAGAAAATTTTCGAAAAAATTTGTTTATTAGTTTGATTTTCTTTTTCCCGTACGTTCGTCTGTCTGTCTGTCTGTTTATAAAACTACTAAACCGTGAAAGGTAAAGCAATGAAATTTTAATCATAGATAGGGTTTCTTAAAAATATTAATTTTATAGAACAATTTGTTATGTAGTTACACTCGTTACAGCCTGAATTTCACCTCCTCAAAGTTAGAAAAAAGCTATAATTTCAAATGTGTTTATCTCAGATTCTGCTAAATGTTTTTTCAAACAAAAAACATTAAACAAGCAGAAAATTTTTTTTATCTTTATAAATCAATATAAAAGTTATATGATGTATTTTTTAAATTTTCTATTTAAATTTATAGTTATGTAAAAGCAAAATTTAGAAATAATTCTTTTTCCTTCATATCTGTGTAACACTTCTAGATAGAAGCATACAGTTTTATATGTCGCAATATTTGAAAATATTTTTATTGTCTTTTTAGAAAATGCGCGCCTTTAAAAATCTTTACTTTTCATTCTATCTTATTTTTTTTTAAGATTTGCTAATAAAATTGTAATTTGAAATCCTTAGTTCTAAAATTTTTCTCACACTCAAGATATAACTGTCTTGTTTCCATTTTTGGTTTCAAAATTAACGCTAATTTCAACAAATCATAGAAGTTGGAAAGATATAAGCTAAAAATTTCTTTTGAAAATGATTTCTTTATTAACCTAGAATGTGCTTCCTTCCTAGAAATGATCTATATTTTGTAAAAGTGCTATAACTATTTTTGTGTCTAGAACTTAAAAGTTTTGTTTAGCTTAAAATGACTGAAATTAGCTATTTTATTCTGATTTGAATTTTAAAAAATTTTCTGTGGTAAAATATTATAGCAACCGCCTTTATATACATATAATTAAATTTTTGTTTTACAGAAACCGTTATGCAATTTCATTTTCATTACATTTTAATTTTCTTAAATTCATGTTTCATCTAAATTTCTTGTGATTTTTATCATATCCTTCATTTACCATGATAATTCAATGTCATTTTTTTTCGAGTAGACATAAAGTTCACAAAAAATTAAATTTGAAATGAACATAATATATATATGTATATATATATGTATAAATATTTATTAATGTAGTTGTGAAAATATTATACAAATTTTTTGTTCGATTTTAATTTGTTTGAAATTTTAAAAAAGATTTTCACACTACGCTTTAAATTGATTTTTTTTTCTTTTTCAGGGTCTTTTGATACTATAGAGACGCTAGTATAGACTTAATAATTAATTTATTCATTAATAATTATTATTAATAATAAAAGTGTTTGTTTAAAACTATTTAACATAAAATCAAATAATATACTTATATAATATTACTAGGAAAAGCTAATTTTATTCATTTTTTATACAATTCTGTTATATATCATATTTATAAATATACATACATATATATATAATATTATATTATATTATAAATACATTTTATTATATAGAAATTAATTATAATTAATCTTATAAAAGGAAAAAAAACTTACTTATATACAATTATGATAAATACACAGATAAATACTTAAATATTTTATTCTATTTTTTGTTTTTGAAATTTTAAAAAGAAATATTCGCAGTATATACAAATTTTCCAAAATCACGAATGATCTACCGATGATCTTAGAATGGGACCGCTACGAATGCTGGTATCTCAAAAACTCGTTTTATCAACATCTCGTATTTTAAAATCCCGTTTCTTAAAATCTCGTTTTCTTAAGATCTCATTTTATTAAATTTTCGTTTTTTAAAATCTCGTTTTCTTTTTAAATCTAGATAAATCCTTTTTTTTTTTTAAATACAAAAAAAAATAGGAAATTGAAATTTTGAATTTTTATCGAATAATAATAGAAGGGAGTTTGACTCAAAATCAGGGTATTACGCTTTTTTCAGAAAATTTATATATATGTACAAGTAAGATTCTGAATGGATGGATGGATTTTAGAAATGCTTTTTTTCCAAAATATTTATGTATTATATAATATATGTATATGTGAAATTATGAATTAGGATGATTTTTAGAGTTGGTTACAATAATTTATTTAGTGAGGGTTTGGGGACGACAGTATCCACTACTTCAAAGGGTTTCATTTTGCAATATGTATAGAAAAAAAAAAATTAGGAGGTATTTTAGAATTTATATCCGAGCTCTGATATCCATATCTTTCTTTTTAAAAATGTGTTAAGAAAAACAAAAAAAAAAGAAAACAGAAAATAGAAAACGATATTTTAAGAAACGAGCATTCGTATAATCAACCCTCTTAAAATCTATACTGGAAATAAAAATTTAAATACTTTGAAAAAAACGCCTTTTAAAATTATTTGATAACGTCACAAAATACTGGAAACTATTCTAGGTTAAAATATATAAATTTCAATAAATGTGAGATTATATTGTTTAAAAGCTCCATTGTCAGCGTTAACATATATAGCATTGAAAATTAAGAAAGTTTTATAAAAAAGTCAGATAAGATTGAAAAATCAGATAATGTTAAAGACCTGGGTACCTAATTCAACTGTTATTTATTTAAATCCAAAAATCATGAAGATATAAAAACCAAAAAAGCTAATAAAGGCTTTATTGCATTACATACACTTTTTGTTTCAAAATACCTATGCTCTAAAGTAAGACTATTGTGTTATTAATGTTTTATTCGCTCAATATTCATTTATGCCTAATTTATGATTCAATAGTGTCTTAATTATAGAAAAACGCAGGTTGGTAGAAAGAAAATTTATAAGAAAGCATTTAACTTGAATGAAATCTTAGAATCCAATTATGAAAAATATATTTCAAATAAAGTATTATACGATTCTGCAAATGCTATTAGGATTGACTAACCATATTTAGGAAACAAAAGGTACTATAAAAAATAAATTTTCATCTCTGATACGAAAACGGTTTGGTATTTTTTCAATTTTTTTTAAAATGGTTTAACAATAGGTTTTCTTCCACCTGAATATTTTATATTCTTTGATAAAAACGACTACATCGAAAGTCTAAAGTTCATACCTGGAATATATCATTACAAAAAAAAAAAATACTTCAGATAAAAAAAAACTTTTAAGAGCTTCTATTTACAAAATATCAATAATATTCAAAATTTTATATACAGCAAGGAAGAGTGAAAGTTTACTATATCTATGTATAATCTGGGATACTCGCACGGATAAGATCCATAAAATTTAATCATCTTTTAGAAAAATAAAGATATCTACAAGTTGCATGACAGCTAATTTGACCCCGTTGCGCAAATGTTATAAAAATTATTGCTACAAAATTTAATCATATTTAACAAAATTTCAGATGTCTAATTTTTTTAAGTATCAAGATATGAACATATAAATATCAAAGCTACCCGAATCTGTTCTTTTAAAGTGTTAGATTCTTAGACTAATCAAATTTTGTAGAAGTCATTCTTTTGACAAAATACGCAGCTTTTATAGACAGTGACTTAAGGTCATTTAAAAAAAGAAGTTGTTTAATAGCTATACGAACCTGTTCCTATAGACTAACCAAATTTTGCAGAAGTCATTGGTATAAAACTTAATTTCTTCTGACAACATTTAATATATCCAGTTTTATAGACACTCAGTTATGTTCATTTAAAAAAATATATTGTGTAATAGATACCCGAATGAAACTCTTGCTCTATAGTCTAGACTAGACTAACCAAATACAAAAGACGTTGACGTAAAACTTTCTTTTGATAAAATTTCAGATATTTAGCTTAATTATACACTTAGTTATACTCATATAAAAACAGAAGTTGTATACATATACCAAATAAAAATAAACATATTTATAAAATCCCATATTTTTAGAAAAATTTTAAGGATTTTTTTAATTGAACATTTGCTATATTAAGTCATTTTGAGATTTCCTGTTTTAATAAAACATCTTTCATTTTCTTTTTAAGCTATCAAAGGACATTTTAAGTTCATTTTACTAACATATTTTATCAAATAGATTTCTTTTGTAATACATATTCTTATCTTGTTGATTTATTTTAGACATGGTTTTTATATATTTATTAGTTTAGGTACGGCATTATTGAAATCAAATTATCGATTTTTTCTAACCTTCAGAAAATTGTGACCTAATGAATTAATTTAGGTGAGTCTTTATTGGAAATATAGTTTTTTTGAGTTGAGTTGTTTCAATTGAGTTGTTTGAGAAAAAGAAATAAAAACTATTTTTATTTATTATCATATAAAATCAATGATACTGTATTAAAAAGTTGTATTAAATAAAAAAAAAAAAGTTATAAAAAAAACATGGAAAAAATAAATTTTTAATAAACAGAATAAAAATGAAATAAAGAATATAAAAGAATAATCTTTTCTTTCTTTATGACATCACAACTATATAGGTGTGCCTCAGTATGAGTAATAGTAGAATAAAAATAATAATAGAAAAACTAAACAAAAATTTTTTAAACACATTTGCAATTACAACGAAGGTCATCCACAAAATTACCTCTAGCTTTTTAATTAGACTAATAAACTCTTTTTTTTTCAAAAAACAAAAAATAACCGAATACAATAATGAATGATATTAATTTGTTAGAAAACTACTTACAAAGAGTACCCAATCTTATCTTAACATCTTCCAAGTTATTATCTTAAGTTTTTTTTTCCCAAAAAAGAGAAGAATTTAACTATGAAAAGCTAAAAAATCAGATGTGTTCCTTCATTTCCTGAGATTTTTAAAAATGTTGCTAATGTGTACCACAATACTTTCTTCATTATGCTTAATATTTTTCAAATAAAAGATTAACAAATTATTTTCTATGTTAGTCGATCAATAGCTTTTTAAATCCTTTAAATTAGACTAAGATAGTTTTTAGCTTTAAAATATAAAAAAAAACAAGTAAAAATAACAGTAAGTCGATGCAACCGACTTATTTATACCCTACACCTAAAACATTCAAATTAAATTAAAAATCCATAAGTTATTTTAGTTAGGTATTTAATACAAGCTAAAAAAAATAAATGCTGTTACAACCTTTGTACAAAATTTCAGGTTTCTATCTTTATTAAATTCGAAAATATGATTGTTAGGTCTTGGGAAGTGTTTGAAGGCACGCGGACCACCACCCCAATTCATCTCAAATTTTAAAGACATCAACAGGGTAGAACATTCTTATATCAAATTTCAAGTTTATATATTTATTACTTTCGAAGATATGCTTGTTTGGTCTTAGGACTTGTGTGGCAGATACCCGAACAACCATTCTAATTCATCTTAAATTTTGGACAAATCAGGGATTCAGGAAACAACACCCTTGTACCAAATTTGAAGTTTCTGTCTTTATTAATTTCGAAAATATGCTTGTTCGGTTTTGGGAGTTGTATGGGAGGTACCCGAACGACCACTCCAATTCATCTCAAATTTTAAGCAAATCAGGGATTTAGGAAACAGCACCCTCGTATCAAATTTGAAGTTCCTATCTTTATTAATTTCGAAGATATGCATGTTCGGTTTTGGAAGTTGTATGGGAGGTACCCGAACGACCACTCCAATTCCTCTCAAATTTTAGACAAATCAGAGATTTAGGAAACAGCACCCTCCTATCAAATTTGAAGTTCCTATCTTTATTAATTTCGAAGATATGCATGTTCGGTTTTGGGAGTTGTATGGGAGGTACCCGAACAACCACTCCACTTCATCTCAAATTTTGGGGATATCAGGGATTCAGAAAAACACACCCTCGTACAAAATTTTAAGTTTCTATCTTTTTTAATTTCGAAAATATGCGTATTAGGTTTTGGAAGTTGTATGGGAGGTACTCGAACGTGTGGTCCGATTTCGCCCATTTACAATCCCCGCCTTACCTTAGTCATTGTTAACCTACAGTATAAATTTCATCAAGATAGCATCATTATTTTTTGAGTTATCATGCGTATGGACGGACGGACGGACGGACGGACATCGCTAAATCGACTCCGGCGGTGATCCTGATTCAGAATATATATACATGTCTATACCTAACTCGCTTCCTTTTGGTGGTTACAAACACCATACCAAAGTTAATATACCCTATACTTAATGTGTAGGGTATAATGAGAATGTATGTCACCCTTGGATACCTTTATTCATTTTATGTACAGTACTATTTAATAACATATCATAAAAAAAAGCAATTTAAAATGAAAAACAAAAAGGACGGTTCAATCGGAAGATAGGGAGAAAACCTACTCACCAATAATTCGTTTCCGTAAATCTGCCCGAATTCTTTCGTTTTTTATTTTAATCAAATCTATTTTGCTAATCTAATCATCTAATTTTTTAAAGCTATATGACCATAATGTTTTCCATTGAATCTCTTATGTTCGAAATTATGTTGGGAGTAAAATTCAGTTAGTCGTACAGATTTTTAATTCATGTTTTATTTGTTGTAACAAAATTTTAAATTTTGTCATTTTATTCCTATAACTTACAATAATATTTAACAATTTTCAAAACAAACAAAAATTTAAATGTAAAGGACGAATATAGCATACGTGATCTATTAAATCTTTAGATTTGATAGTCAAATGAATCTATTGTTAAAAAAGTATAAAAGAATTCAGTTTATATATAACAAAAAAACAAAAAAACAAAAAAACAAAAAACAAAACCTTAAGTTTTAAAAAGGTTAAGAAAAGTATAGAAGAAAGAACTTCCGTCAATGACTTTAATATTGAGTATTTTTAATGGAAAAGTCCCATAACAATGAAAAAGAAAAGAAAACAGAATGGAAAATTTTTAAAATACAATCCTTTTCTATTATCATAACTGTTTTTTTTTTTTTGTTTTTTTTTTTTGTATTTCTCGAACATAATAACAATTTAAATCCCTGGAAATAGTAAGAAATTTATTTTTGTCATTTTTACTGTCATAAAGTGATTTATCCGTTTATTATATCTTCTCCTCCTTTCTTATTATTTATCATATCAAATTCTTTCCCTTATTCTTTCTAGTTTCTCATCATAAACTTTTTTTTTTACTTTACAAAATAATTCACTTTTTCTTTTGCCAACATACAAAATTACTCCAATAGAATCAAATTCTTCAATTTAAATCATAAAAAATAGTAAAGTAAAATATTCTAAAGAAGAAAAAATTTAATTTTCTTCCTCTCTTGCACTATTTCTATTTAATTTTGTTATCTATAGGTTTTTCTACTTATTAAATATTTATAGATATCTCATACGAGTGTACGTATAATATTTTTCGGAGGGATATTTTCAAAAATTAATTTTTGGAATTATTTGACTCTTTAAATTTTCGAAAAGAATGTATAAAAGTTAATTTATTGTTGCCACATGACTTTTTATCTAATTTTTAAATCCTTAAATGCTATATTTGGTCAATTTTATTATACGGAATAGAAGTTTGGATCCTCAATAAATCATTAAAATGAATATAATATTAATTATAGATTTATCGAAGAATATTAAAAATTTCAAGGACCGCAGAACATATTTCGAATGAAAAAGAATCACAAACCAATGTTCGAAGAATCATGACAGGCAAAAAACTTTAGACAAATATCAAACGTCATAGAACATCTTATTTTGGTAATTTAATGAGGGGAGGCGTAAAAATATAAATTTCTCTAATTAATTGTTAAGGATTAAATTGAAAGAAAACCAGGTATCGTTAATAAACAATTGTCATGGGTTCATTTATTCATGATGTCCCGCATCAGAAATTGTGTAACTTGACTTATGACTTGATGCATTAATGCCAGATAGGACTAACTTCAAAAATAATGTAGAGAATGTCATATAACCATCGACGTCTAGAACTGGATAAGTAACGTTAAAAGAAAAAAAAAAACTTGTTATGTCTAAGGAGCACTTGAAACGAAAACTGCCAAAGCTGCATTGGTGCATTAATCTTTCGGCTAGAATATACTAAGTCATATGTTAAAAAAGGAATCATAAAATCCAACGTAGTAATAATAAAATTCAATTGTCGATGAACTGACAGAGTAACCATCTGTAAAAGAAATTAGCTTGTTAAATGTAGGTGCTCGGTAAGGCTACCCTCCAATAACAAACTCTAAGAATATTTTATAGCTATCTAAAAAGAATTATATTTTTTTGATTTAAAGACGCTTCGCTTTTGATTAAATTAAATTTCAATTTTTATAAGCCTTTCGATTTTGTTTTTTTTTATTTTTTTTTTTAAATATCATAATCAAACCTACTTATATACATACAACTTTTAATATTCAATAGATATAATGTATTATTTCCTTTTTAGCACATTTCCAAAAAAATTTTGAAAAAATGTGCTTATTAGTTTCACTCTGTCCGTCCGTTCGTCCGTCCGTCTGTTTACAAAACTTCTACACCGTTAAAGATAGAGAAAAAAAATTTTAACCATGGGCAGGTCTCATATAATTTTGTGGAACAACTTTTTCATGTAGCCCCCCTCCATTACGGAGCTACAGCCCCACAAACTTTGAAAAAGCCCTATTTTTAAATGCATATATCTTATGTTCTGCTTAAGATTTTTTCAATCTGAAAACGTCATTCGACAGGTATTTCTTTTATCTTTGTCAATTAATATCAAAATTATACAAATTTTTTAAATTTAGTATTTAAATTTACCGTTATGTGAAAACCAAATTTTGCATGATTTTTCTACTTTCATAACTCCGGCACGCTTCAAGATAGAGGCTTGAAATTTTGAGACAAGAAAGAACTTTTAGAATTAGTATAAGTTTTCTCAGAAAATTTTTTGCTAGCACCCCCTCTTTAAGAGTTATTACGCCTAAAAAATTGAAAATTTGCTATTTTTAGGCACCTGTAACTTAGGCACCTGTACAATTTTTTCTTCGGCAAGACATGAAAATTAAAGCTTCAATAATATATTTTTACGTGTGTTATCGGCTTTTCTTAGTTATATAGGATTCCGTACTTGCGGCCCCTCAAAATTGTCCTATCTTCACATTTTTTCTTATTACATGAAATTTTCAAATTTTTGTGTAAGTCACACTTCTAAACAGTTTGTATTGTCTTTTGGAAATGTGCGCTTTTAAAAACCGTTGGTTTACATTCTACCTTGTTTTCCTTATTTTTTTATCTTTTGTTTTCTTCAATCCTTCTTTTATTAAAAGTAAAACAAAATTAAAAAAAAAAAAAAAAAAAATTAGATAGATGGTTAGGGAAAACATCATCAGTATGTAGTTTCTAATTTTAGTTGTTGAATCCTTGTATAAATAAATAAATAAAAACTGATAGAAAAGGAAAATTATTATTAAATCAAAAAATGTAAAATGTAATAATAGAGAGCAAAAAAAAAAAAAAACAAAATGTATTAAATCGAATAAACTCTTTAAATTTTTTTTTTTTAAATCAATGAACTAATAAATATAAAAATAGAAAAATTTAATGAAAATAAAAATTGTATATGCAATATTATATAATCAACTCCCAAGGATAAAGATAAAATTTATTTTTACTTTGCAACATAAATAAAACAAAATTAATTTAATTAAGAAATTAAATAAGAAATTCTTTCTTTTAAAAATATTTTCTGTAACCTAAAAGCATATTTTAATATTAATTTTTTTTTTAGATAAATCTTTTACTTTAACAACAGATATCATATCTGATATATTCAATATTACCGAGATTTGGAGATCTTTTTTATTTGTTTGCAAAATTCATTGTAAGAGACTTAAAGATTTACTTGTAAGAGACTTAAATTTAATGTAATCACAAAAGCTTCGTTATATACTTGCCAAATTATTTATGTACGATAGGTGAAAACTTTCATAAAACGCCACAAACAACGATGACAAACAAATTTCTTATCGTTTTTTTTTAGATGAAATCAACGACATTTTCAGTTCAAATCACCTAATAAATTAAATTACTCTAAAAAAGTTTTGAAATATGTTAGAATATTAAAAGCATTTTGTAGATTAAAATGTTTCAAACGGGACTGATATGAACATAAAACGAAGAAAGGATATTTTCTTTCAAGTTTGTGTATTTCGCAATTGTGTTACTCCTATATGTGTTATTGTGTTACTACTAATAAATACAAAAGAATTTACAGGATCACTTAAAAAACTTAGCTTTTTAAAGCTTTAATATTCTAGAGAGCACTCTAATGGCAACTAAATTGTCATTAGACAATAGATTAGGCAAGTCATTAGAAGTGAAGTAATTGAAAATTGAAATTTCAAAATTCGATATTTCACATTCTGAAGGATTTTCGGAATTTTTCTTATAAAAAACAAAATAAATTATAAAATTTGATTTAAAATTTTTTCATCAAACTTTTAATTGTTAAAACTTTTAGTTTCTTTTATTTTATTATAAGCCATTTCTTTTCATAAAATAAAAAAAAAAAACCAACTAACCACTGGAGATTGGCTTGAGTTATATAAAAGTTTCTAAATTAATCATTTTATTCCATGCATATGAACTTTATAAATTTTTAAAAGCCTCAAGAAGTCTAAGAAACCCATTGACCGTAAAAATTTGTTCCAAACAATTAAATTTAATTTACTAAAAATATTTAATAAAATGTCTGGATGTTTTTTTTTTTTCCTTTTTCTACGAAAGCTCGTGAAAAGTATTCAAGATTATCTAGAGGTAATGCACGTCTGGGTAATTACTGTACTTAAGCTTTGAATCTTTAATACTTTTGTAGAATATGATTTTGCAGATAATAATATGGGGAGGATGCTTGGGGTAATCAACTTTACAGAAAACATGTGATGGCATTAAGTTCCATAAATGTTTCATGAACGTGAGTAAGAAAAAAGAATTTCCATAAGCTGTGTTACGTCATCTTAACACCATCTAAGCCCTACTGTGTAGGGATAACCATCTATTTTATTTCACGGTAATATAGATATTGCGAAGAAAGAAAATAGAATTTTAGATTTGTATATTTAGCATATACCAAAATTATGGTTTGAGCAAATAAATATTTGGTATAACCCGATCCCTAGATTTTTTAAGTATATACGTATAATTTTATTTTGCTGTTGTATTACTATAGTCATTAATGATATAGCGTTTATGAAATTCGTACCAAAAGATGAAATATAGAGCTGTTTCTCTTTATTCGTTTGCAAAATGATGTCGTTTGAAAAGTTAGTCATTGATAGATTTTGAGAATAGAATGATAATCAAAACCGATTTCTGAGAATAGTTTATTTTCAATTTTTTGGATATGATGAACTTACATCAATTAGTGCACGCGTAATCTAATCAGTGTTTCTCAGATTATCACGATTTGTTCTATTGTAAACAGTTAATTATGAGAAAAGACACTATTAGGTTATATGATGAGAATCTTTATTAACCACATCTATATACTAGCGGCCTCGCTAGTATATTGGCTATACTAAAATTCTTTTTATATGTAATACAATATTCTTTGTACGAATTAGACCCATATTTTGTCTCAATTCTTTAGTTTTGAAAACTCTTAATGAAATATGATTTATTTAAAAGGAAATTAGATCAAGATCTCACTTTAAATGGATGGATACTTTTTTCTTTAAATACTAAAATTTCTAGTAAAAATAAAACATTCAAAGTTTTATTTTTTAGCTCTCTCACACAATTAAAATTACTAGAGTTTATCCTAATGGTATTGTTATGGCAAATACTATATTGTGTGTATGTACGAGTATGTATGCTTCAACAAAATTTAAAACTATAATAAGAACAAAAATAAAACTAAAATAATAATAAAAAAAAAAGGAAGGAAGGAAAATTTTTGTTTTTCAAGTTCCAAGGACTTCCATTTAATTTAAAGAGTTATTAGAGTGTTTCATTCATCTGATGAGTTTTGGTTTTCATTAGAACACTTTTAAATCACAGAGCTATTTATGTGTATAGGCTCTTTGGTCTCATTTTTTTATTTTTTTATTTAAAAGAAGAATAGGGTGTTTATTTACTATTTTGTTGTTTGTTTTGCAGTTTTAAGCTGTTATTTTTTTAAAATAAAGTAAAATAAAATGCAGAAAAAAAAAAAAAATAAAAAAGCAAAAGTTATGTAAAATAAAAAATTTTAAGTTTATTAAGAAGAATGTTTAACTTATATTTTATGTTAATTTTTGTAGAAATTATTTCATAAAATTTAATAAAGTAAATTTGTATACACTTTAGAATATAATTATTTTGTTCTAATCAGTTTTTAAGTTATTTATAAATTAAAGAAAGAAAATATCTAGAGTATATTTAAAATTATTTATTTGTTTAAATTTTTAATTTTTTTTTTTTTGATGAAAAGGAAAAGTTTCTTTTGTATTAATTTAAACAAAAGTAAAAAAAAAAAGTTTTGAAATATTAAATACAATTTGAATAATATTAAAGTAAATTAATATTTTATTAAAATTTACAAAGTTTTTTTGACTAAACTTTGTGTTTTAAGGTTGATTTGTCAAATGAAACAAGATATAATTTTTCAATAAGAGGCAAAGTCTTGAAAATATAATTTAATTATAAGAGGGCCTCGGTGGAGCATATAGCATATAAAGCAGAGCATATAAAATACATTGTAAACACCGAAGGAGTGTGGGTTCAAATCCCACACAAGTCGTAAGAATAATTCTCCTTTACGGCTTTTACAGCCACACCTGAAAAGGAAATACTGTGTGATTTCCTTGTCACATTTATGTGGCAGGGGAATTAAAAAAAAAAAAAATGTAATTATAATCGATTAAACACGATTAAACACCAAAGCAGCGTGGGTTCGAATCCCCCACACGTTATAATAATAAATTATCTTATAATACGGTTTTTACAAGGCCTTTACGGCTTTTACAGCCACGCCGGAAAAGGAATGGCTGTGTAATTTCCTTGTCACATTTATGTGACAGGGGAATAAAAAAAAAACAAAAATGTAATTATAATCAATTACATTTCAATAAATTATAAAATTTCAATTAATACAAAAATATTAACATGTTTCAATGGAGACTTGACTGGAATGTCCGCCTCGAATTTTAAGATGTAATTTTCTTATGTCCACTTGATATTTTGAAAAATAATTATTTACATTCAAATCAACTAGAATTTGACAGTTGTTGAAATATACGAGGTACTGGATAATAAAAAATAAAAAAATTTTAAAATTTGAAACGTAACAGTATTTAAAGTTAATTTGAATAAGTATAAAAGTATTTTTGTATTAGAAATGGTATTTTATACATATAATACGGACATAAAATATATAGCGAAGTTTCTTATAAGTTTCTGACATAAGTTTGTTTAAAGGTGTCACCTAAATGTTGTATTTATCTTCTTTTTTTTTTAGCTTCATTTATTATTCAGTTTTTATATTTGATTAAGCTTCAGTTTTTGTAATAGTTAGTTACACTAAGCCGCCATTGATTACTCAACGTAAATATATATTTTCATTTTCGGCGCCATCTATTGTCTTTTATAAGAATTATTTATTTTTATCATTTTATTATGTATTTCGAAATGATATTTATTATATTATAACTTGTTTTTTATTTAAATATATTATATTAATTACATATTATAAGATAGATTTATATTAGTTTTCTATTAATCTATATAAGTTAATTGGTGTTTGAACCCCAGGTTCTTTAAATGACCATTACCACTATCTTTATATAACAGTACACCGTTGGCTGCATATATATTAAACCAAATTAAAATGTTGTTGGGATTTTTTCCCTTATTTCTTTAATTTAATGTTGTTGGGATGTTAAATTTCTTCTATAAAGACCTGAATTATAAAGATTACATACGATTCAAAATAGAATTCAATTGTTACAAATACTGCAATGAGGTTCTCTTTAATACATCTTTTGAAACATTTTTCCCCTTAAATTGTTATAATTATATTTTTAAGAGATTTTCTTTTAAATTCGTTTTTTAATATGTTTTTTTTTTCTATTTTTCCTTCTCCTTTGATAATATTTGTCTAAAACACCTTTTATTTTCCTTTTTTAGAGCTGTATCAGTTATAGACATTTCGATCCTAAGCTTAAAACTATAAGAAAGAAAATCTATAACATTATCAATATTTTCAGTGTTATTTTTTAAATTTTATAAGATGTTAGCTTTAAGTTGTGTCAATAAGGATTTTTCAATAAATCAATATTTTTTAAAAAACAAAATTTTTATTAAATTCTAATTTATAATTTAAATAACAAGTGAAAATTAAATTGTTTCCACATCAAAAGAATAAAGAAAAATAAAATAGTTTAAATCTGATTTTAAAATTGAGTGTAAAAGTATGAGTGGGATTAGGATGAATATTTTATATCAGGAAGAGTATGAGTTATTTTTAATAAAATCTGTTAGAGTATTACATGCTTAACGCTAAAATCAAAAATGAATTACTTCATTTTATAATATTTATAATTTTTAAACTATATGATATGAGAAATAATACATGAGATTTTAATTATCTAATTTCGCGTAATGAAAATTAATAATTCAATGTTATTGTTTATCAGTTTTTTTTCATAATTTTTGAGTGAATTTACAAATTTTAAACACACGATTTTGAAAGTGTTTTAACAAAAACTTTTCTTATCTAATTACCTAAAACTTTGATGACTCATATATTGTTCTTTTATTTTTGAAAAAAATATTTCCAAGATTTATTTTTAATTTATTCTCATCTTCCGTAACTTATTCTTACATTCAATATATTTAATGCTGTAAGCTAACTTTTTGTGAAGAAATAGGGACATGCTTTTTAAGAATTCGGCAATGTTGTAAATTGTAAGATATCTATAGGTCGCTAGAAAAGGACTGGAGACACACACTTAGTCTAGTTGAGGCCTGTTGTAACATCGTGAGCCTATTTTCGTTAAAATTAAATCAATGGGAGCTTATTACAAAATGCTGTAAAGTGATTACATTCATGTCCGACAGATTGAAAAAGTTATTAAAGAATCGAGTATTCGAGTAGTCGAGTATTCCTATAAAGAGTGAAAGATTGATTCATCTTTGTCTTTGTAGTTTCTGCAAAAATAATATAAGGCAAGTTCTAATCGCCTGACATGTCTGGCAATCTCGTTAAAACACCCTTTATATTATTGATATTGCGGCGCTTTAAGGATAAGAATCTAGTTGATCTTTTAAGATCTAACAAAGAACATGTTTGTTTGGCACAGTACAATTAATCATAGAAAAGTGGTTTTTTAATTATAAAGAGATAAACCATTTTATTTGAAATCAAAATAGTCTACGTATACCCAATTGATGCTATTTTTAGCTGGCATCCATAAAACCAAACAAACCAAAAATTGATGATTAGATCATATATCCTATATCAAAATCCTTTATACTTTCCTATAGAATAAATAAAGTCAAACCACTGAGAATTATATTAATAAAAATTAGGATACTCTTTTTATGTCTCTAAGTATGTTTTTAAAAATATGAATGGAATTTTATTTTAACCATTTTACATTTGTAAAAACAAAAAATTCAATATAAAATAATAATTGTAACATTTAACAGGGAACATTTTTCTATTGAAAAATTTTTCCACAACCAATACATACAAAGAAGATAAAATAATTTTTTTTCATAATATTTTCATTATTATTTAAGAATATTTCTATGGACAATATAAAAGGATATATATATAAAATGTACCTACATAATAACATATTGTATAAATGATATATATATATATATATATATGTATGGCCTTTTATTATATAAACATTTAGAATAATAATTGTATAATATCCTGTTGATTTATTTATTTAATATGCATAAAATTTTTAAATTAATATAATTTTTGTATTTTTAAAAAAAATATTTTTTTTAATTAAATATGTTTTACATAATGTATGTAATATTTACATAATGCTTTTAGATAGGCAAAATTATTTAAATAAATAAAAATTCAATAAGCTTAAAAATAATTTTTGTATTTATTTTGTATAAATTTACAATTATTAAAATTCTCAAACTTTTAATACTATTATCCAAGTTAAAAAAAACAAAAAGAAAAAAAAACAAATTAAAAATTTCACAAAAAAAGAAAAAAATTATAAAGAAGGCAGGATGTAAAATAACAGGATTTTGAAAGTTTAAATTTCCAAAACATTAATAATGTAGTGAAATTTTTTATTTTTAGAGCAATAAAAAAATTTTTCGAAACAAATGTTAAAAATTAAGTCATTCTGAATGAGAATCCTTTTAAAATTAAATTTTAAAGTAAATTATTCTTAAATTGCACCATTTTGTATCAGATTTGTGGGATATTAATGAATTTTGACTTTATTTTTTTAAAAGTATCACTTGAATTTCCACATTGAAAAATCTTGATTTTCAAGAATTTCTATTCCATTCTCTTTTGATCTCTTCTCTTGATTTCCATTCCATTTGAAAAATCGAGACATCCTTTCTTCATTTTTATACTGAAATGTAATATTTGAAATTTAATTTATACATTTTTTTCTTTTGCAACATTTTCCCATTTTCAAGTATCTCGAATTTGCAAGTGCTTGAAGTTTAAAATAATTTTTAGAAATACCCCTTATTAATTTATAAATAGGAGAAAGGTAAATTATATTTAATATTCTTAGTTATACCTAGCACTCCTTCAAATTACAATTTTAAAAATGTGATTTATGTGATACAGGGGTGCGAAAATATTTTATTTCACCTAATAAAGTTTTTTATTTAAAACTCATGTTTTTCTTGCTTAAAAGTTAATGTCATGTTTTTCTTGCAGTACAAAAGTTCAAATTTATATTTAGACTTAGAACACAGATAGGTTTATGAAGATCTTTTTTACATACATAATTGGTTTTTTGGTTACTTAATACCAGAAAAAAATGTAGAAAACTTCACCGGATTTTGCGTATCATTCTTCTGCAAGGATCATGTTAAACTTTTCAATATCGTTCTAATTTTATTATATTTTGTGGATTTAATATGTTCCAAAGCAACAACACGATTTTCAAAGAGTGGAAAACTATTTTAACAATCTGAGTTACTACTAATAAGGTCCAGAAAATTAAAAGCAAAACAATTCGTTTGGAATGCATTATTGGACTGTCGAATTTATTTTTAATTTTCAAAAAAAAAAAAAACAAAAAGAGGACACAAAAATCCTAAACAATAAAAATGATCAAATTTATTTCCTCTGATTATTTTCGTATCCGTTTACTAAAAAACGGTTTGTTTATTTTTTGTAAAACAATTGAAAAACATCTTTAAACCTAAAAATAAGAAAAGAGTTGAAAAACTTTTTCTTCCTGTAATTAAAAAAAAGAAAAGAAATAAAAAAACATGAAAAAACACAGAAAAAAAGTATAATAATTAGAAAGATTTAATATTCTTTGTTTGTTGTGTATCTTTCTTAATACACAGGCAGCACTTATTTTTTTACTTTTTTTTTTTATCAGATTAATAAAATTTATGATTTTTTTGTCCTTTTCATTGTTGTTTTTTCACATTTTTGTTCTTTTTTCCTCTCTGGACTTTAAGATATGTTTTCAACTCGCTCGCTTTAAAAACTTTTATGTATATAGTATATATTTTAAAAATAATGCCAGTGACATGTTAACTACATTTCTATTTTATTTAGATAATAATTAAAATTTTCTAAGGAAGCATTGAATCCTTTGGTTTTATAGACTAAATATCAGAAATGAATATATTAAAGTATTAAACAATAGCATCAAAAATCTCTTTGACATCGAAAGAAGTACACCCACAAAAAGTACACCCACAAACGAGTTACAAAAAAGCTTAAAAATAAAGTTAAAGGATAACATAACGCTGGTACAGATAACACAGATACAAAATATACAGCTTATTTTTATAGTCTTTTATTGAAACTTTTTTAAATTTGATTAAATGAAATAATTTTTTTTAATATATATTCTGTATGAGCTTTTTAAAAAACTCAATTAATAAATAAATAAAAAAATAATATATTTTTGTCTTTAAAAACTTAAAATTACAAAATTTTAAAATTAAAATAACATTGTAAGTACCGACAATATAAAGGTTATAAAATTCTAAAACAAAAACTCTAATAAACTCTACTCATTTTTAATACTATTTATATTACTCATTAATTCACGAAAATATTGACAGCTAATCAAGTGTGATTAACTAATCGAGTGTAATTAACTAATTTAATGGAAAGTGATCCGGCTACACTAAACAAAATTCAGAATTAATCAAGTGCTATTTGCTATAGTAATTAACGGTCGTAATAGCATTAAGAACATCACTATTATTAATATTTAAATCAAATATACATATATTTATTTATTTATTTATATACAGGTACCGTGCTACATAAATGTGCCAGGTAGCTATAACCCCTGTTTCCTGGTAGGAATGTGGGGTGTACGAGATATTATGTGATATATTAAGTATTTATATATTGTGATATATGAAAATTTTTTTTTTTATATTATAATTATTGTACCCAGCCGGGAATCGAACCCGAGACCTTTCATTCCCTTATGAATGAGAAGCGATGCGTCAAACACTGCACCAATGACTGGATAATAAACATATATTTAAACAAATATAGAATTAATAATATTAATAAAGATGAATACTGCTAAAAAATGTATCTGTGAACAAACAAAATTTTTAAAAAGGAATAAATCAAAGGTTACTGCGTAGAATAATTAAAAAACTAGGTAGAATGTAAACCAACTGCTTTTAAAGGCGCACATATTTTCCAAAAGACAATACAAACTGTTTGGAATTTTAACTTGCACCAAAATTTGAAAATTTTCTTAGAATTTCATATAATAAGAAAAAATTTGAAAAATAAAGAGACACATTCTTCAGTTTTAAGGTTTCAGTTCTACATAATTAAGAAAAACCATTTACACATGTAAAATTATAAAGTTGAAACCTTAATTTTTGCTTTTTATTTTAATTTGTGCAGGTGCCTAAGTTACAGAGTGTTTAAAAATATTAAATTTATCAAATTTTCAGGCGTATTACCTATTAATCAGAGGATGGTACAAAAAAATCATTAACTTATACTAATTGCAAAAGCTCTTTCTTCTCTCAAAATTTCAAGTTCCTATATAAAAAATTTTGTTTTTAATATAACTGTAATTTTAAAGAAATGTATAATTTTGATATTTATAAAGGTTAAAAAAAAAATTCCGTCTTTATATTGAGAAAATGTTACACAAAACTTGAGATATATATCATTTAAAAATAGAGCTTTTACAAAATTTGAGGGGCTGTTATAGCTCCGTAATGGATGGGACTACATAAAAAAGTTGTTTTACAACATTCAATTTTTTATGAAACCTACCCATGGTTATAATTTCATTGCTCTATTTTTAACGGTGTAGAAATTTTGCAAATAAACGGCCGGACGGACAGAGCGAAATTAATTAGCACATTTTTTGAAGTTTTTTTTTGGAAATGTGCTAAAAAGGCATTCTAGAATTAAACTGAATTGTTTGAAAAACAACTTATTCCTGATTTAAATTAAGTAAAGATGACAAAATGTCTTTTAAAGTTTTCTGGATAAAAAACATTCTGAGCTCTCCATTATTTACTAAGCTTTTTTCAAAAATTGTCAACCAAGTAAATAAGTATTTAATTTGGTAAACAAGAAAATAAAGGTGTACAAATTAAACTTTTTCTATTTTACTTTATATTTTTCTTTTGAAAAAGGAAAAAATTTAAAAAAAAAAAATTTTTCCTGTAGTCTAACTAAACTTTATAGACGCAAAAAAAAAAAAAAGTACAATATTCCAGAATTCCAAATTTTTTTATTTGTTTATGAATTTTATACAAACAATTTGTTATACAAATAAATATGTACATACTTTATAATATATAAAACACGTCCAAACACTTTTATTTTGCTATTTATGCTTTTGAAGTATATAACAAGTATTTATGAATAAGAAAAGAATTGTACTAAAATAAAAAACATTTTAAATTTTAAATTTTGAATCAATTTTATAATATAAAGTTTTAATTAACTTATATAGTACTTGCTACTACTGTTGAACGGTTTAGTAATAGCCGTCCATTATATTGTCTATTATTATTTATATGTAAAATTTGTGCAACTTTTGTTTCTCTTTTTTTTTAGTAACATTAATGCCTCCACTCAAAGTTTTCCTACGCGAAACAAGAAATGCAATAGATATCCATCCCTACACTGTAGAACCTCCAAGATGATGTGCTTTATAGAAATTCGTTTGTTATGCACAAGAATTCTTCCCCAACTTTCTATAAACTATATATAATCTAATCTAATAAACTAATCTGTACATTTGTAATAAAGATCCAATCCTTTAGTTTGTACGATCCAATCCTTTATCTTTTGTAATAAAGATCCAATCAAAAAGTTGGGTTTAAAATTATGAGAGGTGATTTTGCATGGTTAAAGCCCAATACTATCCGGATGAATAAAGTGCAATGGGACCCCGATGGCCCAATGGGTAAGAATAAAAATACGCTGTAAACACCGAATCCCACGATCATAAGAATTATTCCCTCTTTCGACATTTACAGCCACGCCTGAAAAGGAAAAGTTATGAAATTTCCTTGTCAAATTTATGTGGCAGAGGAATATACTAAAGAACAAAAAAAAAAGTGTAATTCCGCTATATAACATTTACATTTTTTCTACGGATACTAGTAAACAGAACTTAAATTTAAATGTACGAGAAAGTGATTATAAGAACACTTTCGATACATTTATTTATATATATGTATATATACACAACATTTATGATTTTTTTGTTTTATTTGTTCACAAACAAAAAAAAAAATTCCAAATAATCATTGGCTTGGTTAAACCTTAAATTGAAAGCTAAAAAAGCAATCCATTCAATTTTCAATATGTCATTCATGCAATAAATTTTCCTACATTTTCCTATATGGTCAAAAATTTTTAATTTTCTTACCATTCTTAAATTTAATATAATTTTTCATCTGGTTAGTCCATAACTTAATGAAGATATTAATGAAAATCTAAAAGATTCGTTGTACCAAATGATTATTCATGTATCTATACAAACATAATATTATATATTATGTATACAGAAGTTTTATATATAACTTAGAAAAATATTTGAATAGCTCTCTATGTATAGAAAAAGAAAATTTTAATATAAATAATAAAAAAAACAAGATTTTTTTCATATAAATTATGAAAACTCTTCATTATTATTTTTTGTTTTGTTTTTTTTTTTTTTTTTTTTTGGTTTTACTTTACAAAAACCTGAAAATAATGGTGAAATTTAATGTTAAATGTTTTGAGTGAAAATGGTTTTAAAATTCTTATAAAAACACGACAAAAATAATAAATGGTTAAGAATTCATTTTCTTTTATTTATTTTAATATGCAAAGAGAAAATCTGAAAAATAAAATAGATATTTTTTTTTTTTGATAAAACGTTTATTGCGCCGTTAAGTATGCAATCAAACCTTAAATGTTAAAATGTTAAAACGTTAAAACGTTAATGGGGGCTTCGCTAGCCCAGTGGGTAGGCGTGTGGCGTATTAACCGAAGGAGTGTGGGTTCGTTCCCTGCACAGGTCGTAAGTGTTTTTTCTTTACATACCCCCCTTACGACCAAATATAATGTAAATATATAGTATATAATATAAACAAAATAAATAATATTAGTATATAATTTAATAATAGTACAAAAAACCTATAATGGCCTTGGTAGCCGATGGTTCAATAATATTGCATTACATTTATGTATGTAATATTAATATAAATAAATAAATAAATAAAACGTTAATGTATTTATTTATTTATTATTAATGTAACAAAAAATGACAATCACATGAAAATCGGAGGCCGAGCGCATACTTTATTAACGGAGGCAAATCATTTCTTTTTCTACACAGATCATGTCTTTTTGTAAGACGGCCTTCGCTTAAAAAAACTAATTTTATTACTATCATATTAGATTATAATAATTGTCAGTAAAACTGTCAGATATATCAATCTAGATATGAAATATATTTTATTAGCATTATATTTGATTTCAAAATTTGTTCCTTTAAATTTTCAGATCAACGAAATTTTTCTAGAGTTTCTAAAAATTCAGAAAAATTTATTTAGGTTGAAAGTATATTCTTATGATAAACAAATTGTTACAAGTAATTTACTTATTTTCTGTTGAATATATTATTTTCTTGTCAAAAATTATTTGTGGAAATTTATACCTAATAAGAGAAATGTTTGTTTAAATTTCTCAAAAAATATATATATTTTTTTTATTTAATATAAGAATTAAAAAAAATTAAAAAAAAATTATTTCGCTAAAAATTTTCTTGTCGTAGAACATTTCTAAATGTAAAGATTAAATACTTGCAGCTACATTTATGTTCGGAAATGTTTCAAAAAATTCATGACTCCTTGGTGACTTAAGAAAATACTTTTGGTTTTTATAAAACGATAGATTACATTGAGTTTGTATATATGTATAATATTTTACTGTATAAAAGAACTTACTGTATTGATTTAGTATCATTTAAAAAATGTAAAATTAAAAAGATCTAAAAAGATTTCTAAATTTTGTTCCTTACACTTTTATGTTCAAAGTGGACAACATTTTTGTTAACTAAACTTTTCAAATTAAGATTAACGAATAATATACTTACTGATCATCTGTAACCTAACTATAATATACAATATAAAAAATTTTCAAAAACCCTTGATATTTAAACAATGTTAAACAACCCATTTTATAGTTTTTTTGATCGAATCGAAACATTTTCCGAACAATTTAATCTTTAAGATAGGTGCATTTTTTTTAACATTGTCTATTTATTATAAATTTTTTCTTATAATAGTTTTTTTCGTATTCCAGTAGATTATTCAAGTATTTTCTGTTAACTCTATATATATTCCTTTCAAGTACTCTTTACTATTATATTTTTGTTTTATTACTGTTTTTTCCTATTTACTATTATTGATCGCCACCAATTATTATTATTTTGATTATTTTCTTCATATTATAATACTATAAAAATGAAAATAAACAAAATAAATGAAAGATTAATAACAATTACATAAATAGGTTAAACGTCTAAAAAAGGAAATAACATACAACATAATAAATAACAAGATTAGAAAACTTTTTAAACAATGTAAAAAAAAAAAACTCCTGCCACACCTGAAAGGAAAAGTCCACATTGTATGTAGTAGGAGAATGTTTTTAAATAAATAAATAAACATAATACTAACACATCTCTTGAATCTTTGTATTCCATTATTTATTCCTATTTTACTAATTAACATTACATTTTTAAAAATACTCTAGTTAACCACTAAACAATTGTTTAATTTTCTTACAAAATTTTTACGCTGGAACAATTTATTTTTATTCCTTCCTCTTGCTTTAAGTCTTAATTAACCTTAATTAACCATAATTCTCCTTTCTCTTTCCTAAATTTTAATTATATATAATTGTAATTCTTTTATTAGTTCTATTATAATATAATTTAAATAGATATTCTCATTCTATATACGAAAGATTTTAAATAAAATCATAAAGAATCTATTAAATTCATGGATAAGAGTCTATATGAATCTTAATATAATATAAAATCTATTATCGGTCTTTTTTAATTACAATATTTTAAAGAATATAACCATGATAAATCGATTTAAATAAAAGTCATTCTTTTTCAACACTCTTGAAATTTATAATTTTTTTTTTTTATATATTTTATTTCAAAATTATTTCAATTTAATTTTATTTAACTTTTTAATTTGTTTTTTTTTTCTTTATTCTGATTTTGGCCCGCTTTTTTATTTTTTAACTGTTATCACTCCTAAAAAAAAAGAAAACAGCGCGTAAAAATGGAAAATTGGTCTTAAAAAAGGTTCATAAAATTTATTGCTTTTCAAAGAATAAAAATAAGGACACAAACCAACTCAGGAAAATATTATTGTACTGGTAGCTGTACTGTGGGTTTGGGATAATATTGATAATTATGATGATAATTTTTTGATGATGATTTGAAAAAGGGATCTAAGGATTGTACGGACAAAAAATAAAGAATATCGTTAATTTAAATTTCAAAAAAAAAAAAAAACAAAAAAATTAAATAATAAATCATTAAAAAATGGGAAAAGAACTTTTTTTTTTTATTTGGCACATCCACACCCTTCAATCCACCCATTATTCCTTAAGAAAAAAAACAGATATGTTTCCTTTCAATTTAAAGTATGTAAAATCTTCAAAATGTTTAAAAACACTATAAATATAACTATTAACAATAAACTAAACAGAAAATTAAAAATAAAAAAAGAAAATTCATTCCTACAAAATTATACTCGTAAATTTTTTTTTTTTATGAAGATAAAAACAAGTCGAACAACAATCAACACTAACATCATCATCCTAATAATGGTTTATCAATAACAGAAAAGTCATATTATAGCCCTATGTTTAGTGCCATTTATATTCAAAATTTAGTACAAATTTCCCGTATAATTGACAGTTAAAAAAAAAACAAAAATAAAACAAAAATAGTGATAAAAAAAAAATCGAATTTGTTTTTTTTTTTTTATTTCTTTAGCAGTTAGTGTGGAACATTTATCTAACAATGCTTTAGTCTAACACATTTTATTTTTAAAATCATACATTGTAATTCATTGAATCGTTATGTTTCTGATGAAATTATGATATTTACGTTTACGTTTTTTAACATACACATTTTATTCAAGAGACAGTTGTTGTATTATAGTTAAACACCTTACTCCACTTACCAAATTGTGCTTAACTAATGAAATTCAATGATATGTTCTTTACTGCTCCACTCAAGAAACCAATTCTATTAATTAATTATTGTAATTGAAGTTGATTTGACTATACATCATTTCTGTTACAGTTAGAATGCAGCCTGCCAACATTTTGCTATATTCTTATTTTATAAGGAGGTGTATTCAAATTCTTTCTTCTACTTTAATGCAGTATCGGGTTGCTAGATATGTTATTTAGTATATTTCGAAAATAATTCCTATGTTTAAAAGTTTTTATTTAAGGAGTTGTTTAAATGTGTATCATATTATAATTTATTTTTAAATATTTTTTAAATTGTTTTACCAAACCCAGATATAAAATTTTCATTTAATGTCTGTTAATAAAATTATCATTATAATTTAATACTTGTACCGCAATGACAACTGTATAGAAAAGGGTGAATTATTTCCACAGCACCGTATATAGCATTGCTGAAGGAACCAAAATAAATTAAACAATTAAAAATAAATGATCTCAAAATAATCATCAAAACCATTTATTTAAGTACTTCTTTGTTCTTAATGGCATCTTTTAGAAATCAAAAATTTTTAGACAAAATGATATTTGATCAAAATGTTTTAGACAATTAGCTGTTAGAATCCTCCTATTTTTACTATTTCATTTTATTTCTGTCATTTTTTATTCTTAAATATTTCAGTTTCCTTTTGAAATGAAGATGTCATATTTTGATATATGAATCTGTTTTTTTTTTTTTTTTTAAACATTACAGTATAGTACTGATTAGATCTAAACGTTTTAATAGATTTGGGATACTATCAAATGGCACTTTCAAATAACAAAAAAAAAAAAAATGTTTTTTCTTTTTTAAGATACAAGGGTAAGAACAGTTATTTAATGATGTGGACATACCATTTATATTTTTTTAATGGTACTTTTTGTTTCTGTAATTTTATTTTTTATTTAACATTTTCATCATCATTACCCAACGATCAAAATGGTTAATCATAATTTTTACGTTCTTTTTTTTCTGCAATTTTCAATGTCAAAAACTACATGCAAATTATTTCGGTTCGATCTGATTCGGTTCATTTCATTTTAAAAAACATATTATTATGATATTTTATACTTATGTATGAATATTAAATGGTATATTGGTATGTAATTGGTAGAAATTTTCTTAATAATTGACTGTCAATTTTATTAAGTTTTTTTTTTTGAATGATAATGACGGAAAAACGATAGAAGATTTTTTTTATAGTTCAAGTCATTTCTAATTTAGAAATCAAATTTTATTAATAGAAGAAGTTAGATAAAATTTTCTTTATATTTAAATAGAGAGAGAGAGAGCATATATTTTTTCTTGATTTAATTGACTTACAATATGTTTTTAATACCATAAACCACTTTTAAATATTCAAATAGAATTATTTGATTTTTTAAATATTTTTAAATGTCATAAAAATTTGGAAAGGAAATTTAAAAAAATCATTATATTTCGAACAAAAATGTATTGATTCCTTTGTTTTAAATTTTTGGAATGAATCGCATTATAAAATTGAACCAAAATACGATACACATTTTTTTTTTTGATAATCCAACTGATTTGAGCTGAATTTTGTTACTAATATTTAATTTTACATTTGTTGTTATTGTTATTATTTGGTAGGAAGGATACATAACTATGCTTACATTTTGAGTTTGTGACTCATTGTGCACCTCTCTTTTATAGTGACTTACCGAGTCCCAATGCCCCTAAAGAAAAGGACGATTGTTCTCTTGTCAAGCGCCCTCAAGTGCCCGAGAAATCTTCCCAATAGCCTTTTTCCAAGATTTTCTGCTTTGGGATACTAGCATCAAGCATTGGAAAAGAAAGAATAATATCGTATTTGGCTCCTGCACTCAATCTCTACACATTCCAATATCGGTTCTGCCTATTCTTTCAGCGTGTGTCCTTTACATCGTATGGTCTGTGTTGATACTGAATAACATAGTAGAATAGAACAAATTCATCGAATAGCAGCCGCTATCAGAAATAATTATGAAGATAAAGAAAATACTGTTTTGTCATATTTTTGAATTATTCAAACGCATTCAGAAATCTGCGATAAAACTTATGTTTAATTAAAAAGCGACTCAATAAATGGAAAATCAAAGTAAATGAAAATAAAAGTTTATGCGTTCTATTTGCTTAAAAAAATATATATATAAGCCCACCAGAATATTTAAATGGCATTACAAATGCCAAAATCAAATTCGGTTTATTATATAAAATACATATAACAAAAACAGGTCGTGTAACAAAAGATAGAAAAAATGTCAAATTAATAAATAATTTTTTACTTTTTTTTTTATTTCATATAAGTAATATAATTCTATCATATACAACACTTTGTTATATGCTAAATTATAAGATCACACAGCTTAGGCTAAGATCAATAAAAACACAAGAATTTATAATATAATATAAGACATTGTAACACTGAAGTTTTGTAAATAAATAAAGAAAAAACAACAAAAAAAAGTGGATTTTGGTAAAACACTCAAAATGGATCACTTCTAACACTGATGGTTTCTATACAAAACTTTGATTCTAAACAATTTTGTTCTAAAAAATCCTCCCAACATCCAGTAACTTCTCATATTTTACAATTTCCTTTACTCGTATTTTGCAATCTTCAAACCGAACAGTTCATTATATCATAAGTTTTAACCTGATGTTCGGTTTAAAAGAGGGGTGGTATTTACGGTTGGTTAAAGTCTTACACTACTGAAGAGAATTTGTGCGTCGATGCCTTCTATCAGTGTCTTGCGAAATTCCTTAGGTTTTTTTTTATTATAAATTAAATTACATATATATATATATATATTATATTACATATAATATTATAATAGGGGCCTCGGTGGCCTAGTATGGGTAAGACCGAGCGTAAAAATACGCTGTAAACACCGAGGGAGTGTGGGTTAGAGTTATTCTCCTTTACGACATTTACGCCTGAGAAGGAAAGGCTGTATAATTTTCTGCTCATTTATGTGGCAGAGAAATGCACTAAAAAGAAAAAATATTATAAAAACACAATCTAGAAATAAATATAAAAATCTAAAAAAAATTTAAATTTAAATTTTTTTTTTAAGTTTTAGAAAATAGTTAAGGTTTAATCATTGATTCTACAATCGTACAGTTTTAAGGATTTACAAATAAATATAATACTTGAAATTAACATTTCATTTTATTTTATTTTTTTTCAATAAAATAACTAACTGCCATTACTATAACCAGTAATAAAAAAAAACACCGGAAGCAATAAAATTATGATCATAACCATTTTTTGATTTAAAATATTCAAATCTTTAATTTTTCAAGAAATTTTGATTTTTTTTTATTATCCAAAATTTATTTAAGAATAAATAAGTTGTTTAAAAAAAAAGTAATTTCTTTGCACTCATCCAATAATACAATCTAGTTGGATACAATACATAACTAAGTCTATTAATAGAACCATAAGGCTTAATATCGAACAACAAATAAGGTTAAGAAATTACTACTGTTCAAAAATGTTATATAGAATTATTTTGTGATAAAATCTAATGTTATAATATTTTTCCAACAAAAAAAAAAAAAAGAAAAAGAAATTACGGAAAAGTCAAATAAATTTAAGGAAAATTTTTAAGAAAAACTTGTTTTTTTTTTCTATTATACGTTATTTTTTCTTTGATTTTTGTTTTTGTATTTTATATGAAAATGTGGCCTTTTGCGCCTTTTAAATAAATTGTAAGTAAAGTACATGTATAGTATATATTTATATCTATATATATATATATATATATATATATATATATATATATATATATATATATATTGGTATATAATTTTTCTATTATATATAGAAAATATATTATCTTATTTTTGATATCCTTTAGTATTAAATATAAATATAAATATATACCATTATAATAATAGTATGAAAAATCAGATCCTTTGAGGCTACATAATCCTATGGCTTGCTTTATATTACACCAAAACAGAGGAAGTGTTTGTAGAAAAAATAACAATTTCTTTTTTTTTGCCATGTTATATTTTTGTTGTGTTCATATCAAGTTCAATAAATTATTATTTTTTTTTTTAAATTAGCTGTCTGTTCGCCTTTTTGTATCTGTGAAAGAAAACCTTCTTCCAATATCTTTGCAATGTACGGCTGTACGATTGAAAGTATTATACGAGATATGATATGTATTCAAAAATTCACAAAGTTGTTGTTACTCGATCTTTAAAACATTTATCATTTATTCTTTTCTTAACATTAGATATAAGATTTTGTACTAATAGAATAGAACAAAGTATCTACTAATTGGTGTTTAGCTCAAAAGGCTTTTATCAACAAAGTGAACAATAAAGTGAATATATAGAAAAATTTGTGGTTCAGAATTTATTTATATTTTTACAATATTTTATTTAAATTTCGCTGCAAATCCCCAAGATTTTCATTATCACCTAATATCGTTCTTTTATTCACAAAGTTTATGTAACTATGTACTTCTCTTTCTAATCTATATAACAATTTTACTTCTTAATTTTGTTAAATCTAAAATGTCTCATATGTATTAAAATTCTTTTAAAATCAATTTTTACTTGTCTCTTTTTATTTAATTTGTTTGTTATTTTTCCATTAATCGGTTTTTTTTTTTTTATTAGTTATATCTCGATACATATGTAAGAAAAAATTCATTTCAAATTAAAGATCCTTCTGCTGTCTGGTGCAAAACTCAAATATTTTATCACTATTTTTTTTTAAATTCCTTTGAATTCAAGAAGAATAACACTCAACAAATATTTGTAACAATCCCTTTATTTAAATATTAACTTAATTTTCATTTCTGTTATATTTATTGAACAAAATAAATAGAACGAATCCTAATAAAAAAGCAAAAAAAAAAAAAATATGACTAGAAAAAGTTAAATTCAATATTTTTATTTGGGTTCGGTCAATTTCTACTTTCTAAAAATTGATATAATGGTAAAGTGATTTCATTCTTTAAATAACAGAAAAAGAAGAAAAACAACACAGTAATCAGTTTTAAGGGTAATTTATATTATAAAACTTTTGTCCATCATCGAGATAAAAATATTTTTTTTAATAAATTTAAATGAATACAAATTCATAATAAACTTTAATCCAATGAAAGAAGAAAATAAATAGTTAATCTTAGAAAACAGGAAATAAATTTTGAAGTACTCATAAATAAATCTCCATATATCACAATTCCTGCGTAACATTACTTAGCTCAAAAAAGCTTAAGCTTCCTTTATTTTCGCCGCTCGTGATTTCTTTTTATTATTTATCGTAGATTGTCATCTATCCCAGTAATATCCTCCAACCAGTAGTATAGTATTTCTTCTTATAATTTCTCTGTTAAGAAATTTGGGTTTATTTTTATTTTCCCTTTTTGAGCTATAGGTTTAATAATTAATAACTGTACACTACCACTCGACCCGAGAAGATTAAAATTAAAGGCTTTTCTAACAGCATTCCTGTGGTGTTTCCTCAATTGTATTTATATCAATAATTAGTATTTCCTAGAATTTACATTGATTTGTATCCCCAAAATATATTTCTAATTAATATCTGCTGCTCTTATGACTACCATGAAGACCAAATTTAATAACATTTGCGTTGTTAGATCTTCTTTACTAATACCAGTCTTAGCTTGAAAAATTTTTGTTAGATAGTCTTGTATTATCATGTTTTTTTCTTTTAATTAGATATTTTGAAAAGTTTTGCATTTTGGAACCAGTATCCGAATAATAAAGTTTTAGAATGCAATAGCTGGTGAATGAAGTATAAAAGAGAAATTTTAAATTGACTGTGTAAGGGTATAGAAAATCCAGAAAATGTAGCTGTATGATCATATTTTAATATTAAATCTTCAATAGTTGAAATATAAAAGAATAAAAAATCGATTTCTGTATGTAGCTCAAGTAATTGCATATCGGCTACTTATATAACACCAAAAAAAAAGGAAATAAGAAGTATGACATTAGGCAACAAATCTTTGAGTAAACTTAATATTATCCTATTGTCCTACTTTCAAGTTCTCTTCTGAGCCAACATGGTAAAATCGCAAAATTACTTTAATCTTATATTTTTTTTTTTGTGTTACGATTTACTTGAATTTTTTAACAGTTTATTCGATTACTTATATAATTCGATATACAAATCGATTCTTTTTACTATAGTTATCTAGATTTACCATAAGAATTCTGAATAAATTATTTTTTATTTTTTTCGAGTACCTAAAATAAACTTATAAAATTAATTTTCTTGAAATATTTTTTTCGTAATTTCTTTGGCAACAATTGAATTGGTTTTTGGAAGAATATAAAAAAAAAAAAAATAAGAAAAAAAAAACAAATATTAGGAATAATATGTAATTCCTATGTGTGTGTTTTTGTATTAAATTACAATCCATTTCTTTAAATATACGTATAAACATATGTGTAGAGTCATAAATAAATATATTTCAATATACATGTATATATAAACATATATATATATTATATATATATCTATATATATATATATATATATATTTATTTTTTTAAGCACTCGTATGAGAACATAATTCAATCTAAAGTAATAAAGAAGTTATTCGGGACTCTAAAGAACTTAAGGTTATGCTTTATATTTTTTTTTTTTCTTTTTCTTTCTTTTAATTTTAAATGTTTTAAGAGAAACAATTGCTATTACTTTTACCTTCTTTTTTTGTTTTTTTTTAACATAAATTTTAATTTTAAAAACGAGATACCATTTTTTTTATATAGTTCTTATAAGTGTTATGTAAGAGATGAATAAATTTAAAGAAAAAAGGACTAAATCACAATTACCTATCTTTTAAATTTAATTTTGTACCTTCGGTTTTAATAGCGTTTCAAACAACTTACTTAACATGATTGTAATTTTCGCGTGGTGAAAAAAGTCCTCCAAGATTTTTTTTTCTCTTAGCTTCAGTCTTTTTCATGAATTTTAATAAATGTTTAAGCTTTTATTTTATGTAAATGATATATACTCTATTTACTGCTTATTAATTTATTTATTAACTGATGCAGATCTAGAATTGTGATTTCAGTATATAAAGTAATTAATATTAACAGACATTCAGAAATAATCACTCTATATAATATAAGTTATTTCTATTGGATTTATCGCAGTTATTAGCATTTATTACCTTACCGGCGGGAGCGCTATTATTAGTAGATAAATAAGCATTTTTCACTTTAGTTTTAAGAAAAAAAAAGTGAAGATGAAGAAGGAGATCAGAATTTATATAATTAACTGTGTAGGGCTTTAGAAAATCCAGAAAATGTAGCTGTATGATCATATTTTAATATTAAATCTTCAATTGTTGAAATATAAAAGAATAAAAGATCGATTTCTGTATGAAGCTCAAGTAATTACTAATTAGTTTTATAAATTCTTTATAGCAAAAAGCTGGCATTTAAATATATTTAAAAGAAGAATAATTGCATTTTTTTTTGTTTATCCGAAGAAGTAACCAGATACTATCCAGATAAAACTATAAAAAAAAATTACATTCAAATATTTTATTTATTTTTTTCAATTTCTAGTCAACATCGTCCTGGAAAAATTCATTCAATTTCTATTTTGTGGTCAATAAGATTTAAAATTTATTAAAATGTAGTAAATTTACTATATTTATATGAAAATGTTAAATCGTTTTTATTTTCTTTCAAACGAATGTATACATAAAATATATATTTGTTATATATAAAATTAATGATTATATATAAAATATAAAAAACATATGTGAAATGAAATATGTAGGTTTGGATTTCTGGCAAAAGAAGGACAAAAAGATAATTACTTCAAGATATTTATTTTTAAAAGGAAATTAAATGAAATTTATGTAAGAAAAAATTAAATTTAATTGTTAATTTAATTAATTTTTTTTTGTTTTTTTTTTTTGTAACCACATATTTTTGGGTTTTCTTTTCCAGGAAAAGAAAACAAAACAAATTTAAGAAAAGATTCAAAATTTAAGATGTACTCATTTTCATGTTATTTAAAAGATAAATTAATGAGATAAAAGTAATTTTTCTTTTTTGTTAGTTTAAAATTTATAGTTTACCCTATACCTACAATAACAATTTTCTATATATATAAAACTTCAAAAATGTAAAAAAAATTATTTAAAAAATTTTTAGAATGATGATATTTTATAAATTTTTTAAAGAAAAGTTTATTTTTCTGAAAATCTTTAAAAAATATTTTCCATCTTCTTTAAAAAGAAAATAACATTAACATTAAAAGAAATAAAAATATTTTAAATTAAAAAATTTAAACTACCAAAAGTAAAAACAAAATTAAAATTTTAATAATGATCAGTGTTAAAAAATAACAAAAAAAAATAAAATTTTTTTTAAATAATTTTAATTCTTGTTTAAATTTATTTGTATGACAATGCAAGCCGTTTGGGAATTCTTTATACACAAAAATGTTTTTATTGTTTTTTTCCTTTTATTTAAAAACAAAAAAATTTAAAAAGAAAAAATTGTTTACCAAAAAATTGGTTAAAATTCCATCCTTGTATAATGTTAATTAACATTGAAAAGACATTTAAAATAAAATAAAAACAAAATCTCGGTCAGAGTATTATTTTCTTAAGGGAATATTATTTTTGTTTTTAATTCTAATCAAAACAAAAAAAAATATTATATGTATATATTTGCATACATTATTATTAAAATAGTACCTAACAGATCATACAATATATTATTATAAACTACTAAAGATCATTACAAGTTAAATAGATCATAACATATCAATTTATGTAGCAATATTATTTATTATTATATTATTATTTATTACAGTTACAGTTGGGGCCCTCGGTGGCCTAGTGGGTAAGAGCTTATAAAATACGCTACAAACACCGAGAGAGTGTGGGTTCGAATCCCACACACGTCGTAAGAATTATTCCCCTTTACGACATTTACAGCCACGCCTGAACATGAAAGCCTGTGTAATTTCCTGTCCACATTTATGTGGCAGACAAATGCATTAAAAAAAACAAAAAGTTACAGTTTCCTTCCAAATAAAAATGCTTACGACCTGTTTAAGATTTGAACCCGCCCCCCTCTCGGTTAATACATAATGTGCTTAACCAGTAGAACTCCAAGCCCCTATATTTATAGGTTGATTAACTTTTATAGGTTTTAGAATGTAAACAAACGAATGTAATATCATTAAAACTCTTGACTGCTGAGACCATTTCGGGTTTGACAATTTTCAATTTACATTTTTACATTACAGGATCCCCAAATAATCTAATATTATATAATAATTTATTATAATATTAGTACAGCCCTCGGCTGCTAAGGTCATTATGGGCTTACTAGAGATTAAATCTAATATATATACAACATTTACATGATAATTACAAGTTATTTACAAAATTAATTAAGTTTTAAAATTTTAATAAAGTTAAGCATATTATAATCAACAGATTTTGTTTTTCTTAAGAATTTATGAAATATTATTTGAGTGTTTAACTTATTAGCTTTTTATTTTCTATTATACGCTTTATTATATTAAATTCCACATATTATAATGTTTAAAAAATGTTTCCAATCTATCAATATTCTCAGAGTTCGGGCTCAGTATTTCATTTAAGTTTATTGAATGATTTTGTAGAAGATTGTTTGAACCTGGACTGTCAACTAAAATATGTTTGATTGTTAAAATATTTTCACAGTGAGGGTATATGGGTGGTTTGGATAGGGCGAAGATATGTTTTTTGGTATAGAGAGTATGTGACCTAAGCGAATTCTACTTATTTTGACTTCTATTGCTCTGTTTTTGATCTCGTATGCTGGAGATGTTGCATTGTTATTTAAAAAAAAATTATATCCAAAAATATATATTGCATACTTTTAGGTTACTATTGAAATTTATTTATGAATTAAATAACATCGTTTTTATATTAAATAAAATTAAATAGAAAAAATGTTTAAACTTAATTTTTCTTTAAAAAAAATTTTTTTTTTTTTATTTTAAAATGTCACCTAAAGGAGATAAATTATTTTTTATCGTGCTAAAATGCACATGATCTTTCTCATCTCAACATAATAAAAACATTTAATTTTTTTTTTTTGTATTTGCTTTTTTTTTAGTTTTTTTGTTTAAAATTTTGGAGCAATATTTTTTAATATACATATACACAAAAATAAAAAATAAAGAAAAAAAAAATTTATAAAGATAAAAATAATTTAAAGTTGTTTTGTCTTTTATTGGCACGCTTTTTACAATTATGTATAACTTTTATTGATATTTGGGGTGAAACAAAAGAATTCAATATATTTCAATTTATATATTTTTGGTTATTTAATTTTGGCATTTCTCCAATAAACTTTTAAAAACATTTTATACAACAGTTTTGCTTATCATTTTCAGAGATAAATATTTAAAATAAAATTTAACAATGCCTAAAAATATGCATTACTATGAAATTATAACAATAATGTGGATAATAGTTTTTTAAAACAATTTTTTTTTTCTTGTTTTACTCAGCATAAATTTTTATAAAAATAAAATTCTTAAAATTTCATAAGAATACCAGAAGTTTTATATGACATAGTTTAGTTGTCAATGCAAAAATATTATAGATCTATCTTTTAGATTTACATTTAATTTGCAATGAGGAAATATTTTTTTTATTTTAATCAACTATACCATAATATACAATATAAAATATGTGTTAAGTCATTTGTAAGGAATTTTATACACTTTTAGAATTTATTTTTAAGAGTTAATTATTTTGAAACTATTGGAATGTTGAAAACTAAATAGAATCAAAGCTATTTTTGAATTTATGTTTTATATTAGTTTAAAGAAAAAATTTTTGAAGATAAATTGATTCACTTTTCATCTTTTTATGAAACATAGAGCTTTCATTAAGTAATTTTTTATTATTTATATTTGACTAAGTTTCAGTTTCTAGAATCACTTGTTTCACTAAGCTTTCACTATTATTCGGCTGTATAGCTATTATATAAGACAGAATAATTCATTACTATTCCTAAATTAAAATTTTTTTAATAAGAGATTTAAGGCAACGTATTATGCAATAGAAAATTAAATTCCAACTAACATTTTAGTTACTATTAACAAATTTATACTATTAACTACTAGTTACTATTAACAAACCTACAAATTTATACAATTTTAAACTAAATAAATGAATTTATAATGTTTCAGGTTATTTTTAAAATAAAAATTAAAAAACAATACTTACAATCCTTTTTCATTTTTCAAATGTAAATTAAAATGTTACAAAAACATTAAAAAAGCAATATATAATTCAAAATTTTAATAGAATTTTTTCATTTATTTAAATTGTAAATGTAATTAAGCTACGTATAAAAACAATTTGCAATAAATTAAACCATCTCAGCCTAAAGGATTTTTTTTTTGTTTCGTGTTTTTGAACGCAACAATATAACCATCAAATTATACCATATTTTTTTGTTCACCACCCGCAATTTTTACTTTTGTTGTCTTACTAAGTTTAAATTTTTTTTGCAAAGTTCTATTTTTACATTTGCCGCAATTTTATATTTTTTTTTTTTATTTTTATTCCTTTTTAGTTTAAATTGAAAGCTTTGAACCAAATAATGATTAGACATTTACAATATAAAATGAATTTAATTTAAAAAAAATTTTTTGAATTTTAGCGTTAATCAAACTGTTCACTCTTTATAACTTCATGATTAGTTATTAAATAATTTTAGATCTCTTCTATAATATTTTCAATTCAAAGAAACAAATTTCTTCGATTAATAAAATTCAATTAATAATATCAATAAAATCAATTAAAATTCAATTAAAATGAAAACAGAAAAGAGCAATTTATAATGGAGCTAAATTTAAAAATTATAAAAATTTATACTTATCTTTCCTAAACAAAATGTTCAAACTTCCAAATTGTATTCAATTATATATATATACATAATTTATATATATACATTGTATATATATAAATAATTTTTTTTATAAATATATACAATGTATATATATATATGAAAAATAGTCTTCAAGCTACTTTCCACTATTGGTTTTGATTGGTTTTTTCTTACTGGTTTTTGAACATGTTAAAATGAGTCTAATATGAAATGGTCATAATATAAAAATTTGCTATTTTAGACATGTGTGCAGACAAATATTGAAACAAAAGAATTAAAACTCCAAGATTATATTTTTAGGCATTAAAGTTTTCCTAAAAATTGAAGAAAATGTCTTTTGAGCTGTTACTACTGTGTTTTTGAAAATGTGTGTCTTTAAAACCCTTTGCGTTTATAAATTGCCTCGTTTTATATATATATTGTTGATCGTACGTACATGGGCTGTCAATTATTATACTTGGGCATAATTTTACAGTTCTTTATTTTACATACATATAACTATATTATATCCATTATATATCTCTCTTTCTTTACCTAAAACTTTTGTCTGACTGCCATATCTTTTCTTCCATCAGTTATTTTTCTGAAAGCTATAAAATTGGTGAACATTTTTTATATCTCTAAATATAAGGTCACAATCTATAATTCATTACTCGTCATTGTATATTTATTATAAGAACTGTAATGACATGGTCGCTATAAAGAGATGTAGTAGTGATTTTACTATAAATTTTTTATTATATTTAATTGTGCCATGAGCTTTTCCAGCATTTTCACTCTATAATTCGGCACCAAAACAGATAACTACGCATTACAAGTTATAGGGGAACCTTATTTTTCTATAAATTACTTATTTATGAATTCATATTTAAATCATTAGTTTTGTTTTTTTAGTTTCCCACTACATGCAATGTGAAGAGAATGAAAATCAACTTTATGCCTTTCTGGTGGTGTTGCGGTATAATATAAGTATTAAATTATAATTGTATTATTCATTTTGATTACATTATATTATTAGATTTTATATAGTATTTTGACCTGACCGAGGTTTGAACCCTAGACCTTTCGACTGAAAGACTGGCGTTTTACGCACTACGTTCAATGTTTTAATAATATAGTCTATTTTTTTTCCAAAAATCCAAAAATCCCTAATTAAAATTTCGTAGTGTATAAAACATATAACATATTTATGGCTGCATAGATATGGAAAGCAAAAAAGAAATATGTAGGCTTAGAAAAAAACTAAAAAAAAAACTCATAAATTTCACATGTCTCTTAGAAATAATAAAAATATTTTGATTTTATTTACCCTTTTTAAAAGACCATCTTATTAGAATCTGTTAAATAAATAAAAATGCCCATTAATATAAAATGTCTCTAACACAATGAATTTACTACATTAGATAGAAAATTATATTATTTTCCTAATAAAAATTGTGTTAAAAATTTATCTTTAATTAAAGAACAGCAAATAAACAATCAAATTTTACATAATGAATGAAATCTTTATAATATTTCTGCTGACTAAAAAATTCCTAATAATTAGTTACTATTCAAAATCCTAAAATAATGTTAGTTGTCTTTTTATAAGTCAAAGGAAGTCATCAAAATTTTTATAACTTTTTTCTCCTTTTCTATTTTTAATTTGTTAAATTTCTTTATAGGATTTTTACATTTATTTTACCATATTTTGATTTTCTTAGAAATATTTAAATGACAAGTGTAAATAAACACATATATACAGAATTTGATTCTCTTGTTATTATTCCATTCAATAATAATTTTATTAATCCCCTTCTTATCATTAAAAGAATTATAATATAAAAAGGGAATTTCCCTTATACTTTTATTGCTAATCAATGACAATCCCCTAATGCTAGGGTAAAACACAACCAAAAAAAAAAAATATAAAGAAAAATTAAATATTTCATCCAATTATAGGATTTATAAAAAAATTAAAAAAAAAACTTTATATATAGTAGAAAATAATGGGTAATAATGGGATTTTTTAAAAAAATCTCCGGAAAAAATCAAAAAAACAGTCAAATAGCCAAAAAAGTTTAAAAATAAAATGTCGCAAAAAAAATGTCGAATTTCTATGTTTAAAAAAGAGCTGAAAGAGGCGGATTTTAGAGTTGTATATTCAAAATCAGGGTATTCGATTTTTCCAGTATATTTATATTATATGCGAGATTGGATGAATTAGAAGCAAATTTTATTTTTTGGATTTTAATATCCACCCAATCTATTTAATTAATGAAAAAAATAATTTGGTTTTAAAACGCCAGATTTTTTTTGTGACACGAGATTTTGATACGCGAGATATTAAAAAGCTAGATTTCCTAGCCAACCTGAAATCGTGCGAACTGTTTACCTTCTTGATTTATAGAAAATTATGACAAATATTCAGTAGAATTGTATTGAATTATTCGAAATAGTTTTACCTTACATAGGTAAAACTACCTATTCGAACATACCTTAAACGAGATTCCTTTATATATAGCATTTCAACGGGTCCTCAAATTTATTAGGCCATTTATAATGATCTAATATAATGAGTCGAATGCATAAAACTGAGCTTGAACACAAAATTTATTTTTTTCAAACAAAAACTACGCTTAAACTCGTGATTTTGTTTGAAAAACTAAATTTCAGTTCAAGCTCACTTTTGTGCTACGACCCAATGTCTCAAAATTATTCTTAATTGAAAAAAAATGTCAAAAAAAAGCTAGAATTCAATTATTTAAACCTTTATCATAAAATGATTAATATTTTATTCAGATTAATTGTCCAATTTTCGAATTTTTATATTTAAATATGATGTATTGACAATACTGTTATAAAATATCTAAAAAGAATATTAGTAAAAAATTGAATAGCTGAGCCAAATTAATTTTTCAAAATTTTATTTTCGTTATCCATTCAGAAGGACTAGTATGGACCCTGTTTTTCATTGAAAACAGAATATGTTTTAGATTTTCATTCAATGTATTCTACTATACAGTACCCTTACAAGAACCCTTCAAGTTTTTCTATACTATCCGTTATTCATTTATAATTTATATTAAATATTGATATCAGAATTTAATTGAAATCTAACATAAAAATTTTTTTTAAATTTCAAATTATAATTTATTCTACATTATGAAAGAATTCAGAGATTTACATGTCATTTCTAAATTTGTATTTTTTTTTTACTGTTGATTAAAATTCCACATTTTTTGTTTACCCCTAAAGACATATATGTGTACATTATATTTATATAAATATTTTTTTTTTTTTACATTTTTCTTAATGTTTATTCATAACTGAACACCCCTTTAACCCCATGTGAATTCAAATGTAATACATACACTATAAACAAAAAAAAAAAAATCAACTGTCTCCACCACAGGACCGACCGTCACTACACAAAAAGTCTAGAGCCGAAATTCATAGCTTTTTTACATAATAATTTACATACATCAAAGGAAAATAACTTCTAATAATTTAACATCATTTTTTTATTCAATAACAATAATAACTAAGCAATGAATTAATTGTAAAAATATGTACCTATATTCATTCATACACACCCAGTTACATAATATGTAAGTAGGTATGTAGGTACATGATTTTTTTTTTTCATTCAAAAATATTAGAAGTAAAAAATAATAAAAACTGTAAACAATTACAAAACAAACATAAGATTAATATTGAATCTGCTAACAAAAAATTTTACAGTTTAAATTTTGCCTCATCAACAAGACAATAATAATATGCATACCAGCACTGCTCTGCTAGTTATATACCAGACAATCTTGTAGAAAATTTTAATCGAAGTTTAAACGAAATACACCCGATAATAATGTTCGTAAAATAATATTTCTCTAACTCTATTTTCAAGCATTCTTTTTCTTTTGTTTTTTTTTCAGTTCATATAAAAATTAAAAATATGACTTCGCTTTTTTATTTTTTAGTTTAGCGCGCTTTGGTGCGCTTAAGCACTTTAATCGTAGTGGATGTATATTTTTAAATTTCAGTAGAGTTGTTTTAAAACTTAATTTTGAGCACAGTGAATTTTATTTTCTACTGCAGTACAATAAAATGCTTCAAATTTAAGTTGAAAAATTCTATTTTTTCATACTAAATTGCCGAAATTTGGATCTTATTTTTTAAATTCTCTCTTTACGCGATTGCCTGTATATAACCATCATAATGCATAGATATACATAATGTATGTACATATATAAATTTTTAGACATAAAAAAAAAAGAAAAAAAATGTTTTCATATAAATTCATATGGCGTGTTATAATAATATGTATGACATTTGGACTGATCAAAATATGTTCTATAGCAAAACTGTTGCTCTTTACTTGTGTAACAACTTTTTCTTAATAATTTTTCTCATAATATTTTCCTGTTACGAAATATTCGTGAAAAACTTAAAAATACTATAGTAAACTATTACTTCCTGTTGTCCGGTTTGCTCCAAAAACTTATCAATCCGAGATATTTACATCAAAACCTTAAATATGGAATTTCAAAAAATTTCGCTTAATCGTTTAGACTGTACTCGTGCCCACAACTATACACACATACCCACACACACACGCACATAAATGCACGCACATACACACACAAACAAGCATCAAGCTAAAAAAAAATTTACAGCTTTCTCCTTCTACAAATTTTTAGTATGAAAACAATACCTACCTTATACACAATTGTATGCGGTCGATAAAAATTGATTATGTGTAGGTGAATTTTTTAATAAAGAATAAATTTATAGAAATTGTATAGACCACTATTTGATTTGATTATTTCTGATTTCTGTTTTGGGGTTCAGGCGATTAATATAACATCATTTAATATGTTTTATATACGTAAAATAAATATATTAACTAATGAATAAAATATATGTATGTATATGTATTATAGATACATACATACATATACATATTAAGTAACATATAAGAAAATTAGTTAATAATCATAACTACTTTTAAAAAGAAGAAAAATATAAGTGGATTATAAATGTCTCAAGGGAGATTTTTATAATATTTAATCAAATGAAATAAATACATATACATATATGCCATATGCATAAACATAATATATACGAATAGTTTTTATATTAATGTGTATTTTGTTAGTTGGGATGAAAATAGTAATAAAGAAACAACAGGAGACATTTCACTTAAAACAATATTGTTGTCCTGTTGTTAATACAAATATCTTTTTATGTGATTGCAGCTTAATTTTTATTCAAAGATGTACATATATATAAATATAATAATTTTACACAAACTGCGTCTTTATAAATAATTTGTTAAGAGCTTAAAGTGTATTTTAAAATTATTTACTTTTTTTAAAATACACAATTAGTATTTAATATAATGTAACATATTTTTTGGATTTAAAACCATATTTTTTTAATGTTAATTATTAAATAAAAAAATTCGATAATATGAATAGCACTCAGATGGAATTATCCTATCATGGATAATGTTTAATATTTGTCAAGAAATTTTTTTAAAAAAGGATCTGATCGGTAGTAATAGTTTACAAGTTAAAGTAAGGATTATCATCAATATTATCGACTTTAGGTCTCAAGTTATAACTTTTTACATTTGTAATGATTTTTAGTTAATGGTAAATGATTATTTTAAACGTTTCCATATGTTTATATGCTCTGCCATATGCTGATGTGCTTCTCAGCTTGATGTATTCTCTCACATTTTTTTTTTAATTTGCTATTGTTTATATTTAATAATCGTAAATACATATAGACTTTAGATTCTTTATCCTGTACACAATTTTAAAATAATTTGTATGTATTCGCATCTTGGGATTATACATTAAGTTTTTAATTAATATGAAAATAAAATATAAACCAATTTTATACAAAACTTAAAGAAATTTAAACTTATCACTTAAAGCATAACGATTTCTCTGATACTATTTTATATCCCAGATTATTTTTATAATGTTCAAATCTAAAAAATTATTGAAATATTCAGAAATAAATTGAAAAATACCAGAAAAGATTCCATATTTATTTACTGAAATTTATTTTTTTCTTTGATTAGATATTTATCATTTCCTTAAATTGTTATATTATCTTTTACTCAAATTGTATATATAGATTACAATAATTAAATATTGTCTATCACAATAAACTTTCTATCACATCCGCTATTATATAGTAGCTCTTATCATTTTGTTCATCATATAATGAAAAAAAGCAAATATATTTTAAAAATCGAATAAAATCATAAATATAAAAATCTTAACCAATTCTTTATCTTAACTAAAGATAACTAAAATATTATTCAATCTTATAAAAAAACGAGGAAGAATGCAGAGGAGTAGACTATGTCAACTCTAGGATTCCCGTATGAACGTAATATATCCTGGTTCTATATAACTTGATCATCTTTTAAACAATTTCAGATGTTCTAGTACCGACGTTATAAGTACCGAGATATATTTATGTAAATTGTGGATTTGTATGACACCTACCAAAATCTATTGCACCAACACAACCAAATTTTACAGAAGTTGTTGCCATAAAATTTGATCTTCCTTCTAACCTACCTTCATTAAGTTGCAAGAGGTGCAAGAAGCCTTAACCGGCTGCTCTAGACCAACCAAAGTTTACAAAAATTTTTGGCATGTAAGTCGGCACCTCTTCACAAAACATCAGATACCTAGCTTCAATAGGCACTGAGTTATTTACATTTAAAAAGTGAAGTTGTATGGCAACTACACGAACCTGTCGCCCCAGCATAACCAAATTTTATAGGTGTTGTTGGCCTGTAACTTGACACGACTTTGCAAAATTTGAGACACCTAGCTTCTATAGATACTGAGTTATTTCCAAGCAAAATTAACAATTTTGCAAAAGTGACGTAAAAAAAATGTTTAGCCTCCTAGCTGAAAAATAAAGGATTATTTTTTGAGTTATCGTGCGAACGGGCGGACTGACTGACATACAAATGACTTAATCGACTCAGAATTCGATTCTGAGCCGATTTATACCTTTGACACTATATCTAGCTCGACTCCTTTAAGGTGTCACAAACGTAATGGCAACATTGATTATACCCTTGAACATAATTCATACGGGTATAAAAATTAAAAAAAATAATTGATTGCTACTTTTTTTTTGTTTTTTGAAATTAAATAAAAATGAAATACTGAATAAAACTTGCTGACATTTCATGTCAAGAAATAAAGTAAAATCATATAAATGAAAATAAAATAGGATTAAAAAGGATTTCTAACTAATTTATCATAACTTTGTCTGGGAATTGATCTTATCTTACTCCTAAAGGTATGCTATTTTATTTTAACCCTATAGCGTATTACTTGAACACAATGAATTTACTTTCCTCCTATTTTTTTTTATCTTTTTCTAACCTTTGTATCCCTATATCTATGTTTTGTTATCTGAATCTACAACTGGGGAAAATATTTATAATAATCTAGTTTTTATTTTGGTGTATTATATATATGTATATAATCACTATAATATAAAAGCATTCGTATAAGGTCAAAAAATATTAAAAAAAAAAAACAAAATTTGTAAAAAATATATAGAGTTAGTTCAAAAATACAGTAATTGACAAAAAAGTGAAACCATTTCATTTCTGATTAATAGAAAATCTAAAGTATTATTTAAGTGTTTTTTGAAATGTTAAAGAATTATTTTAATGGATGCGAAAGGAGCAGTCATTTTTAGTAGAAGGTACGAATGAAATTCAATGTATTATTAAAACAATTTAGTTTTCAGTAATGTAAAGATTTGATTTAAGTTCACATCTCGTATGACAGTTCGGTAGTATGTCTTATCAGATAGGTACTTAACAAAAGCAAAATATGATATTATATTTATTTACAGTACAGTGAACTATGAACATTATATTTTTGGATCAGATCAGAATATATAAAAGTTGTAAAAAAAATATTTTAATATGTATTTAAGAGTTTTAAATATTTCGCAGAATATTTTTCGACTAAAAAAATTTTATCGCCTTACATAAATTTCTGAAACTCATTATTTAAATTTTTGGTAATTGAAATATTTGGTATGACAACAAATGTTTGAAAGTGACTGATATATTATTTTATTATTTTAGGAAATTTTACTTAATGATCTCAATTTTTTCATATTGAAAATTTTTTAACTAATGATTAATATTGTCAATTTCCCTTCTTGATTAACAATTTGATAACAATCGTTTACCATTGAACTGTCAAATATTCAAGGAAAATTTCCATGTATATAATTTTTTTTATTTACTTTATATTTTTTGTTTCATTTTTATTCATATCAACTATATTTGATGAATAAGATAAATTATAGCTATAAAGATTACATTTTTTTTTTTTGTTTTTTTTTTTTCTCTAATTTTGGTTGAAACTTATTGCCTTTTGATTGAACGAAAGTTGAAGGCAAATGGTGAGTGAATATTTTAAATGATTGAATGAATGAATGGAATGAATGAATGAATGAAAGAATGAATGGATAGCTAGATGAATGGAATATTATATTTTATATACATTATTACCCTAGATATATTTTTTTTTTTATTAAAAGAAATCTAAATAAAAAGCTGGGATGTCAAAAAAATGTACTAAAAAGATCTTTTTAATATAATAAAAGAGGCAAAGAAGGATTTTAATTTTTGATTTGTTGAATTAGTTTTAGTTTTGTATATATGGTTTAGTCTTTTCTTCGTGTTAATTTTAATTGGATTTTTATGTTTTATGTTCATTATTTAATGGAAATATTTCTATATATTATGTATATATACTATACACTATATATTTATACACTATATATTATATGGTATAAAAGAAAAAAAAAAAAAAAATACGTGTTCAAGGATTTAGGTTGTAATGATTGATAATTAAAATACTATTCTTGAAAATATATGTAGTATTTATTAGTTTGTAAGTATATTTGCAATTTTATTAGCAAAACTAAAAAAAAAAAATTGCAAAAAATCTAGAACATAATTCTAAATATGTGCCAGCAGCAATAAAAACTTCTAAATCTTGAAGTTTTATGAAATTTATAAATTTTTTCAAATTAAATAACATCTTTTTTTAATATGATTCTTTATAAAGCTACAGCTTTTTACTTACATTTATATTAAATTTTATATATATTTTTTATTCGTTTTTATTCAATAATACCAAAATGGTCAAAAAAAATTGTACATAACTTAATTATGAATTTTTTTAGATTTCATACTGAAACATTTTTGTAAATCGTTATTTTTTTTAAGGCTAAGCTAACACATCAATAGTCAGTTCACTTTAAGGCCGTTGTGCATTTTTTAAACTTTATAGCAATCATTAATTTTGAATCTGCCTGAAAAAAGTCAAGATATTTGACTTCCCACTTTGTCGGTTAGTAAACAATGTACAACTCGTCCATCCAGAATCAATTTATTTCTAAAATAGAATCGAAAACATTCGACTCACAATTTTTAATATTAATTAAAAAAGCATGTTAAAATTTTAATCTAATCCTTTTTAAATATAGATATTTACAATTTCTTGGTCATTGCTGGAAGCTTTGAAGCTAAATTGCTTTCCTAAATTGTTGTTTGGATATTTTCCTAATAGTTGCACTGGTTTTTTGGATTATTTCCAAAATTAGGTTCTTATATTTTTATCGTTTCAAGATTTAAGACCTATTTATATATAAAATTTTTAAATTATTGAATTAATTATGTATATTTATAGGTATGTACTAATATTCAATTGTGAAGTTTTACTAGTTTATAGGGAAAAAACATAAATAAGCTTCAAAAGTATGTATATATAAGTACAAAAAAAAAAAAAAAAATTATGTTTTATAAGAAAATCTCCAGTTGTTATAAATTTTATTTTTAATTAAAATTATTCTACCAAAATAAAAAACAAAAACAAGAATAATTAAAATTTTAATTAATTTTGTATTTAATTTTCAAATTGCTCCTAATTCAATTTCGTTTAAGTAATTTTCTTTTTAAATAAAAACTTAATAGGCAAAAGCAAATTCTTAAAGAAAATTAAAATTAAAAGGTAGTTTTTTTAAAATCTTTCTTTATTACCTTTATTGAATTTAATTTCAAATAGTTTTCAAAGGTTTTTTCAAAAGATTTTTTGAATAAAAATTAAATGAATTTAATACTTTATAGAAAGATTATTTAAAAAAAAATAAAAAAATTAAATAAATATATTTTATTTTTATGTGAATAGAAGTAAAAGTTGATTTCTTAACAAAATTTAATATTCATCTTATATCAATCCTATAAGTATGCAATATCTTTTTTGAATTTATTTATTATTTTTTGAATTTTCATACTATTCAAGTGTTTAGGGCTCTCGATGTGCCCTGATAGAATGGTTAAGCGAACTTCGCTTGAAATGGTTAAACATATGGGATATTAGCCATGGGAGTGCGGATTTAAATCCTGTACAAATAGTGTGTTTAAAGTTTTTAATTGTAAGAGAAATGACTCATTTATAAGAAAAATGACTATTTCTTAACAAATCTCCATTGTGTTCAAAATATATTTTGAAATATATTTCTCCTTGATTTAAACCAGGAGAAAAATAGAATAACAACAAAAAAAAAATACAAAATCAAATTATTTAACGATATTAAGAAAAGGATAAAACTTTATAACTGAGCTTGAAGGTATTATAAATCCTGCCATAATTTGGTTTTCTTTCAAAAATCTTATAAGAGTGATTCGTAAACAGTTTGAAGTTTTTATTTTAACTGAATATTTGGTATTTAACAGAATATTTCAAATCGATTCAAAATAGATTTTTGGTTTTTTTTTGTCTCTTTTACTCTTACAAATTCTTCTCTCCAGTTTACTACTGATTTTTTTTTTTTTTTTTGTGTATTTCTCTGCCACATAAATATGAACAGGAAATTAAACAGCCTATTCTTTTCAGGTGTGGCTGTAAATGTTGTAAGGGGGAATAACTTTTACGACGTGTGTGGGATTCGAAGCCACACTTCCTCGGTGTTTATAGCGTATTTCATACGTTCTTACCCACTTTTTTTTAACTTTAGGTTCAATGTTATTTATTATTGTTCCAAACATTCATTTTATTATTTTATTTCTTTAAAATGAGTGCGCTTAATAAACTGAAATTTATTAATTATCTCTTTTGTTGTATCTATTAGATTTCAAAAGTTGAAAATATCATAAATTTACAAGCACACAGTTTTAAAACTAAACTAAAGTTTTTTACCATTAGTTATTATTAATGTTTTTTCAATTTTTAAAAATTTATTCTATTACGAAGTACATAATAAATACATAATAAATACAAGATTAAGAATCACTGTATTATCAATCTTAATTATTTTTTAAATAAGAATAGTATGTGTACATCAAATATCAAGTGTTCTTATTTAAACGTTTTTCTATCTCACAAAAAAAAAAAAAAAGAAAAGAAAAACAAAATACTTTTATATGAAAAAATAATTTTTTTTTTTTTCGTCTTTCACTTTTCAAATTTTTTTTTCCTCATTTTTGTTTCATGATTTTTTTTTTTTTGCTTTTGTTCTAGAAGTTTTATCTAATTAAAGAATTCTTTTGTTATTTATGAGTAAAAAAAAAAATAAACACATGAAAAATTAAAAGAATAAAAATTAAAATCAAATAAAAACAAATAATATTTATTCGAATTCTTCTATATAGATACTTTCTGAACTTTCATTTCCGCCGCTTTTCAATATATTATTGTATCTGAAAAAATAAATCATGTCACAATTAAATATTCGAAATGCTTATACAATACATCTTCTAAAGTTATGCTTGATAAATCTATAAAGAATTAAAGAAAAGAATAAAAGGAAATTTTATTTTTGATAAGTTTTTTTTTTATTTTTATAATTTTTTTTTTCAGAAATTTTGGGAGAAATGCACAGAATAAATTCAAAATACAAAAAAAAAAAAAAAAGAAAAATTAAAAGCACCTACAGAGTTATAAGTTAGAAGAAGTTCATAATATTTGTGACAATATTAAAAGAGAAAATAAAATTAAAAAAAATGTATTCAATTTCAAATGTATACAATGTTACCATTAAAAATGTATGTATGCTCTTTAATTAGATCCTTTGAACTGTACATACTTAACACGTACTAAACATTAAAAGGAAATTAAAAGTATATAATGTCCTTTTATTTTTTGAAAATAAAATCTGGGTATGAACTTATTTTCAAACAAATAATTTAGTTTTGCCTTTTTTTTAATATCAATTCATTGTCAATTTACAGGAAATTAAATTTTTGTGTTCATTAGGTTTATTTTTGATGAGATATAAAAGGTTAAGCGATAAAACTTTCTCATCTTAGATCTTATGTATAATGTTATAAAGCTGTTTTTTTAATATCATTAAGCACAATAAAAAATTTTGGAAATATAGAATTGAAATGTCAATTATAATTGCAAAGTGCGGAATTTATTTTCTTATAACTTGGTGCTTACTTCAGCAGCTTGAAGATCTAGACTATGCAGATAACACACGCTTTCTCTCGCACATATTCAGCGATATGAATAAAAAATTATAGAACATCCACAAATAAACGGTCAAACATAATTGAGTATATCAATAACTTCTGCTACCTTGGCAGTATTGTATTAACCAGAGGAGGAGCCCAAGAAGACATGGATCGAGTATTCGAGTATTAAAAACAGCATGGTACATGCATTCATAAATAAAAGCCTTAAAATCATATGCAGAATATTCTTGTCTTGAACAATCACGAAACGAAATTTATGGAACTTAACAGGAGAGCAACAAATAGAGCTCCAAATAAGAAAAAGAAAATGAAGGTAGATGGGGTATAATTTACGAAAACAACAAGAAAATATAGCCAGAATGGCCCAACACATGGCGCAAAACAATAATAATAGAGCTAAACTCAATAGGTATAACCTAGTTTAATAGAGTTCGAATAGGTATAACCTAGCTCATAATACAGTTCGAAGAAAATGTCTAATGGAGGCCCTATGCTCCTAAAAAGAGTAAGGAAAAAAAAATCTTAATCTGTAATAGAATGAATATAGTCATCAACATATATTTACAGACTTAACAGTAATAACAGACTATTTTTCTGAATACAACTAATCGGGAGATTGAATAAATGAGTGGCAATATATTATTTTCTATTTATTTTTAGGCATTTTTGTTAATACACATTCTTTTAAATCTGATTATTATTTTCATACCCGTATGAACTATGTTCAAGGGTATAATAAATTTGCCATTACGTTTGTGACACCTTAAAGAAGTCGAGCAAGATTTATTGTCAAAGGTATGGACCGGCTCAGAATCGAATTCTGAGTCGATTAAGCCATGTACGTCCGTCCGTCAGCACGATAAATAAAAAATAAAGGAGCTAGGAGGCTGAAATTTTGTTTACATAATTTTTGCAAAATTGTCAGTTTTGCTATTTAAATTCAGCATTTTCGGTCGGCGGGTTCGAGTAGCTGTCATACAACTTCTTTCTTTATCTATTGAAGCTAGGTAGCTGAAATCTTTCATAATGGTGTCGAGGTACAGACCAACAATAGCTGTAAAATTTAGTTGTGGATATAGATAGTTGTGCATCCCATACTCTGGGATACCCGAGTTGACACTGTCTACTCTACTGCACTCTTCCTCGTTTTAATTTTTACAAGTCGCAGTTTAAATTTCTGATTTAATCTGATAAAAACTTTCATTTAACAGCTGACACAGTATAGTTAAAGTGCTAAACTTTTAGTTTAAATCAACTGATTCAGGTTCCGATCTGAGAATAAGTGATAAGTGTTATCTGCTTTTCATATAATTAATAATTCAATTAAATTAATAATAAATTAATAGGAAATTATTGAGATAAATTTCTTTGACAAACATTATGCTTAGAACAAAAATTTTTCATCATATTCCATAATGTAAGTGGGAAGCAAATATAAAAAAATGTGCATTATTTAGCAATCAAGTCGAAATATTATATACAATCAAAACTATAATCAAAAATTTTGTTTTAATTAATTTAACTCAGTTAATTATGAATCAGACACATCATTAGGAAATTTTCCTATGATACTTTTACAAAAATAACATCATATTTGGAAAATCTTATAACAATGAATTGCAAAGAAACGAACATCTAAAGAAATTAAAGAAATCAATTGCAAAGAAACGAAAACTTAAAGAAAGAGTTTTAATAAAAAGCGTCGACTTGATAAAAAAAAAGAAGAAAATTACTTATTTAATTGGGTAAATCAAATTTAGAAAAAAAAAATCAGTTGGAAATCATCTTATATTTATAAAATATATGAGTACATACATATTATAATGTTATAAGTACATACTTAAACAGCTGGTAGCAATATAATACAGTACTATATAAAATACAAAAAAAAAAGGTTCTCTCTATCAAATTTTAACCATAAATACCTCCTCTATCATCAGTCATAAAATAGCAAAAAAAAAAAAAGAAACCCAAACGGGAATCAAACAACAAACACAAGAACCAAAACAAAAATTAAAATTTCTTTTTAACTTTTCTTACCTTAAGCAATTGAAGCAAGCATCTGGTTCGTATCCTGAATTCTATAATATGTTTGGATGATGATTGTTGATGATGATTTTGTCGTTGCCTCAGTCTACTTACAAGTTCTCAACTGTTTTTGATAAAGGTTGAACAAACTTCTTCTTTATTATTTTTCTTTTTCTTCTATTTTTTTTTTTTTTTTTGCTTTTAAGTTTTTTGTTTGTTATTTATTTGTTGCTATTGTTGTACAAATTTATCTTTTATATTGTATCTTTTTGAAGGATAACCATACAAAATAAAAATTACAAAACAAAAATAAATATCAAGGACAAAAAAAAAAATAAACTTGTTAAAAATCAGGGGAATATACGAGATAAATAATAAAAATAAGAATTGTATCATCTGTGAAACAATCCATTTTCGGGTATCATTCTGAATTATCATTTGCTACACTATAGAATCCATGTGAAAAAATATCTATATACTCATTACATATATGTATATCTTACCTGACTAATGGTTCACCTATACATATTTTTTTCGAGTCATCCCCGATATCTTGAAAAATAAAATTTTGAGAATATTGGGAAAAAAAATTTAAAAAAAGAAATCCTTTTGAGACAAAATCTTGAAAAAATCAAATCTTAAATTGAATTCCTTTTGAATTTTGTATTTTTCGTATTTATTTAGCTTATATCTCACAGTAGTAGAAAAACAAAGTAAAAAAAACATAATAAAAACAAAACAAATATATAGGTCACGACCAATATTAAATTTTGAAATTTGATATTTATTCATCTTCTAGAAAAAGTGCATAATCAGGATTATAATCAATTATAAATTCCCTCTTAATTCAGAATTTTGTAAACTTCTCTCTATACAGATTTTGGAAAAAAGTGTATAACCCTGATTTTGTAACCAACTCTAAAATCTATACTAATTATTTTTTTCAATGTATATTTTAACATAAAAGCATTTAAATTTGTGGGAGCTGCCAGCCCCAAATTCTCGCTAAAAAATTTCTATGCAACTTTACAGTTCTTTTTAATTCCAAATATCGTATATACTTAGATACATGTTCTGAAAAAGCATATAACCCTGATTTTGTAACCGCAACTCTAAAATCTTTCTTAATTATTTGTTTCTCATGTATATTTAAAATAAAAGCATTTAAAATAATGGGTGGTGCGACTCCAAACTCTTGCTAAAGAAATACTTAAATCCATATTAAGGAGACCATCCTGGTTAAATCCAGTAATGATATTACAGCACCAATATTTTAAAACTTTTAAAAGAAATATTTTCTATCTCAACATAAAATTCAAGATTTTTTCCACTCAAGAATTTTTATTTCAAAATAATGTGACAATGTCAATTTTTTCATATATTTACACATTTTTCTATACATGAGTTTTTGTATGTGAAGTATGTTCAAAATTATTACAGATAAAAAAGAAAAATACACACTTAAAAAAGTTTTAAATGTTACTTTCGCCATCAATTTTTTTTTTTTGATCCCAAACGTAAACACGTCATACACGATACAAATTTTTGTCTTAAGAAAGCATTCAAAATATAAAAACATAAAATATCGATTTTTTTTAAAGTGAACGAAATAACAGTAATTTATATTTCATATTCTTTTCATATATATAATGCAAATGCTTTTTAAGAAACCTCTAAGAGGAATGTATTAAATAGTTAATTTTCTCCAAAATGAAGAAAACTAATTTTTTAATTAGAATTATAATTTTAAAAGATTCCACTAATTTTTTGTGAGATTCTAGGTGATTTGATTATTAAGCTTCTGTTTGGAACATGTTAACAACCCTTTAAAATACCATTTCTAAAGTGGGTATTCACAAAAGAAATTCAAATTTTAAAAAAAGATCTATTTATAAAAGATAGAAAAAGTGCAGTATAATAAGCTGTATCAACTCTGGCACACCTGTATGAACATAATATATGGTGTTGCTATACAACTTAATCATCATTTACAAAATTTCTTAAATTAGTAAAAAAATGCTTTATTAATTTAAGTACTGAGATATATTTATGTACCTGCTGCTCTAGCCTAACTAAATTTTATATAAGTTGTTAGCATGCAATTTGACATATTTTTTGAAAATTTCAGATCCGTAGTTTCAATAGACAGTGAGTTATTTCCATATACAGAAAGAAGTCCTATTGCATCTACTCGACCGAGACTGAGTTTATATCTAGTTCGGTTCATTTAAGGTGTCATAAACATAATGGTAAACTCTATTTTCAAAAATTTTTAAGTAGGATCACTATAGAAATCAAACAATGAGTTCACATTTTATACAAAAATATATTTAAGAACACAGACCGAGTATAAAATTAAATAGTTGGTTTAGGTATATTATAGGTATTATTTTTCTTCCTAAAAAAATTATTTAAACTAAACATTAGATTAAACTTTTACGCAGTTTCACACTAAATACAGTTCCACAAATCTAGCAATAAAAAAACACTACGACAAAACAACGTTTCATAATAATATTATTTTTGTTTTATAAGATAATCTCATGAGTCCATTATCGGTCCCAAAAATTTCCTTCGAAATAAAAATAAATTAAATCAAAACTAACCTTTTTTTGTGACTGATATAAAACTCCTAAAACATTATGTTCTTTTCAAATAATAGTTTTTGAAACATCAATTGACCAAAGTTATTAAAATCATAAAAATTGAAGCAGTCCCAATAAAAAAAATTGTTTTTTTTAATAAACATATTATAATATCGAAACTAGATTGTGGAATTAATTTTAAATATCATTTACCACTATATTTTACACAAAGGATGTATCTATATTGGATAAAAATTTTTATTATTTACCAGATTTAAAGTTTTTAAAGTATCAATTTAGTTTTATTTGCATTTGTTTCCATGTCTCCTAAATTCTATAAAACATAAAATTTTTTTAAAAGTTAAGAAGAATTCTTAGAATTTTAAATTTTCAAAATCAATAGAATTTTAAAGTATAAAATTTTAATGAAAAACTAAAATAATAGTTTTAAAGATAGATATTTGAATAAGTTTACAACTATTCTTATAAAAATAAAAGTGTATTTTTTAAATAGATAAAAATTTATATTTTTATAAAATTCTAAAACAAAACATTCAAAATCAATCATATCTAACAATAAATATTTCAAATACCTTAAGAAAAATCAAAAAAAAAAAATTATTTGTGTATACATAACATATATATATATATACAAGTAAACAAATATTTTATGTATGTTATTTTAAGATAAGTGTTTTTTAGAAACATTCAACATTTACAAATGTAACATCAATCTTAAAGAATTATTTCCGTTTTATTTCCTCTTGTCTACTTCTTTTTCCACGAAATGCAAAATGACAGCACAAAAAATCTGTATACAAAATGTATGTAATACAAATTAATGTCTACATAACATACATATATAAATATCAGCGATAAAGCGTCTATAATAATATTGTATTCAATTAGTGAGCAAAAATTAAAAATAATATGTATATTTTAATGTGTATTTAATATTAAAATAACTTTTAAAAGGCAAGCCAATTATATATATAGTGGGATAGATATTGGGATAGTGTATTCGGAAATTGATTGTCAAATTCTCAGCTTGAAGATAATGACATGTTTAAGATACATAATTGGATGTATTTATATAAACTTAGTGTCAACAAAACAAAAATTATGCTAATAAAACAAAACAATATTAAAATTCAAGTATACTATGATGGTTGTAAATTACAAATTCCAAATGAATATATATATATCTTGGGGTAACTATAGACAATGAGTTAAAATGGAATATTCACATCGGGGGTCTTATTGCTAAAACTAGACAAATAGCTGGATTGTTGAAAAAAATATCTAATAGGGTAACGTACAAAATAAAAATGTCTATATTTTACAGCCTATTTCATAGTTCAATTACATACGGTTTAGAAATATGTGGGAATACATTTAATAAGAATCTAGAATTACTCCAAAGAATACAAAACAAACCAGTAAAGAATTTATTTGTTCTAGCTAAAAGAATGTCTAGAAATGAAATGTATTATAAACATAGCATATTAAAATTAATTGATTACAAAAAAATGATACAGGTACATATACATACATATACATAACATAGAAAATCAAAAAATTAAATCAAATATAAAAATTATCAGAAATTATGATATACATAATTATAATACAAGATCGGCTAATCAGTTAAGATGTTAACTAGGAGCTCGGTTACATGGACTTGATCCAATAATTAATAGCAGTTATACATCCTATAATCAAATAAACAGTTAAATTAAAAACTTGCCTATAAACATAAATTTAAAAATAGGCACCATTTGACACGTATAATACATAAACCACGTATATTTGTTGTTCTATCTATATATTTAGAACTTTGATTTTAGTATATGAAATCGTACTAAAATTTAATAAAATGTGATTTTTTACAAAATTTTAAAGTCTTCAAACTGCTTTTGCATACCCTTTGTCAAAATAAGTTTATAATTTAAATTTTTTAATATACATAGGCATACAACAATTCAATAGCAAGAAAAACTGAGAGAAATCAAACTTAGCATTAAAGGATAGAAAAATATAAAGAACTTAACCCGAAGTGAATTAATAGTCCTAACTCGACTAAGGATAGGCCACATAAATATTATCTATAAACATCTAATGGAGAAAGTAACTAGTACTACAATTTGCAATTATGGAGAAAGACTGACTGTTAAACACATTCTAAATTATTGTCACCTGAGAAGAAAAAAGTAAATTCAAAATTCATAACATCACAGCGACGGGAAAAAAAAGATGGAAATTGAAGCAGTTTTTTTTTTCAAATTTTTATTTTTCAAATCAATCAATATCAATCAAACACAACTTAACTTCTCTTAAATATTAATTTGGAAAATTTGAAACATGTAAATTTAATTTTGTAAATTTCTTTAATTTTATTATAACGCATTTTTATAAAACTTAGTATTAAGGCTTGATAAAATCCTTTATGTGTTAATTAGCTAATAAAAATAAATATAAAAAAAAAATAGCTAGAAAAATTAAAAAATGTTCAGCTCTTGCGAATGTTAGTAAATAAAAGACATTTTTACTCATTTCAATTTAACCCAATATAAGAATTAAAAGAAAAATCTTTATGGGATTGGAACTGCATAAAATGTGGAGCTTTTAAAAATAATAAAAATATTGTTGTAGATTTTATATGTTTTTGATTAAAATGTATATGTTGTTTTTTTTTTGTATAAATACTGGCAGATTAGTATCGATATTTGAACTTCACGCGAAAACACTTCGTTTTGTTTACTACAACACGTGTCTCATAAATTAATCATCAGCATTGTTATTGTCGTTTATGTTAAATAGAAATCTGCTGTATATTAAATCTGTACATTAAATCTGTATATAAATCTAATATATTATATTTTTCAACTTGAAATTCTTACGCTCCGTCACTGATACATATGATATAGGTGTTATATATACATTCATATAAAATAACATTTGTACAATTTATTTTTAATGTTCCGAATTTATTTGATGTCGCTAACAAGTTAATAAATAACTGTCTTTGGCTACACACGAATGTGTTTAAATAAAATATATTTGACAATCTAAAAAAAAATAATAATAATAAAAAAAAAAAAAAAAAATATATATAAATATGACAAAGTAAATTACACAAAGAAAAATATCACAAAAATTTGCAACATCTTGTCAAAAAAAAAAAAAAAAAAAATTAAATTATATTTTCATAAAATTGATTGCGATAAATGTTAGCATTTAATTTTATATTTTATTTTTCTTTTATTAGAATTTTATAAATTAATTTTAAAAATCCTTTTTATGGAAAAAGTTATTATTGTTCTTATCATATTTCAAAATTTATTGGACTTTTGTTAAAACTGTTTTGGAAAATAGGCAAATAGACCTAACTATATTAACACGTAATTATTTTGTAATTATTTTTTACAATTTTTAGTTTTTAGAATTTTTTTTACTTTTTGATATTTAGTATAGTATTTGATAGCAATGAATATAAACCCATTCAATTCAAAAATAATATAGTAATATAATAATCTATAAAGAATAAAGATCTAATATCGATAAAGAATATTATATTCAACCTGATATGAAGTACAATTTTCATATTTGGGCTGGCGTTTCCCAAACTTCATTATAGTACAACAACAAAGTGCAAAAACATACCTTAAGCTTAATTAGAAAACCCCACTTCCTATTACCTTCTTCTCCTATTACCATACATCGAAATATTGGAGCATTATCTATATTTTGTAGATACCTTTGTAGATAAATGAAATTGTTCTATTGAACTGAAATAAATAATGCGTCTCTTAAAACAATTCCAACACAACACTAGGCTTGCTCAAATGCATACTTCTATAACATGTTGAAAACAGGTTATTGAAACATATTTGATGGAAGAACTACTAAAATTTGGAATATAATTCTCTACGTATTTTATTCTGATAATAATATTTCATTATACAATTTGCAACTGTTCTAAAAGAAACATGTTCAGATTCATCTTCTACTTACCTTCCACTTCTCTCCTATCGTCATATTTCCCTTCAGTTCCTCGCTAACTTAACCAAACCTCCAATAATTTTATGTAAAGCAATTTATTTATCGAGTTTGAGTACATACATAAATCTTTTTTACTTTAACTGGAGACATTTTTAATTGAAAATATTTTTTATTTTAAGTAAAGACATTTTTACTTTAAGTGAAGACATTTTTACTTTAGTATTTTATGTTAAATAAATATTTAATATACTTACATACTTATATTTTATTTTCGTAATATGCATACATTATATACATTTGTATCTGAAATTTTATGAATATACAAATATAATAATAATATATATACATAATATATGTATGTATGTACTTTTATACTTTAACTTTTATTACAAAATGTCTTCACTTAAAATAAAAATCTTCATTTCAAAAAATAAATTTCTTCAAAAAAAAAAGTTTAAGTACAAAATCGTCACTTAAAGTAAAAATGTCATTAGTTAAAGTAAAAATGTCTTCAGTTAAAGTAATAAAAGGTAAAACAAAAATTATTAAAGTCGCATATTTTCCAAAAGACAATTGAAACAGTTTAGTATTGTAACTTGCACCAAAATTTGACTTATACTTTTGAAAATTTTTTATTTTTTGACCTCTATTAGTTTTTAAACCGAGGGAAATCAAAAAAATCTGACGTAACTTATGTTTTAATGTAATGGCTCAAAATTTCTAGAATCGAACTAAAAGCGTACTGGATTATGAAGGTAGAAAAATATTACAAAATTTTGTTTTCAAATAACGATATATTTAAATATTTAGTTGTAAAACTCTTGAAAATCTTTAACAATTAAAACAAGTTACCTCAGAAAAAATGTTTGTATTTCCCCCCTTAATGGCCCTTTAGTGATCAAATATTAAAAATCCACTAGTTTTAAAATTTAAACATCTGTGCAAATTTATCGTAAAAAATCAGCTATCTCTACCACAGGACCGATCGCTATTATACGAAAAGTATAAAGCCAAAATTCATAGATTTTTTACATAATAATTTATATGAAAGCAAAATAACTTCTATTAATTTAACATAATTTTTTTTATTCAATAACAATAATAAAGAATGAGTTAATCGTAAAAATATAATATGTACATTCATTCATACATCCATTCACATATACATATGTACGTACTTGATTTCTTTTTTCATTCAAAAATATTAGAATTAAAAGATAATAAAAACTGTAAACAAATACAAAACAAACATAAGATTAATATTGAATCTGCTAACAAAAATTTTTCCGTTTAAATTTTGCGTCAGCAACAAAAAAAAAATCTGCATCGATATTCGATATTATATAAAATTTTGGAGAAATAAAACAAACAAAAAAAAAAAATTTGTTCATATAAATTCATATGCCGTGTGTATGAAATTGGGACTTAAAAAAAAAATTAAATAAAAGTTAAAGTAAGTCGGATCAAAAAATGTTCTATGTCAAAGTTCTTTGCTCTTTACTTGTGTAACAATTTTTTTTGTAATAATTGTTCTCATAATATTTTTCTGTTACGAAATACGAATACATATTACGAATACATTAAATACGAATACATTAAATAACTTAAAAATGACACTATAGTAAACTACTACTTCTGGTTGTCTGATTTGCTTCAAAAGCTTATCAATCCGAGATATTTATATGAAAACCTTAAATATGAAATTTCAAAAAATTCAGCTCCGTTGTTTAGTCTGTACATGTGCTCATAGATATACCAACACACGCACCCACACTCATACACAGACATCACGCTAAAAAAAAAAATTTTACAGCCTTCAACGCACGGGAGTAATTTTGGATATTTGCCAAAATCTCGGGTACAAATTTTTAGAATGAAAACAATACCTACCTTGTACATAATTGTATGCGGTCGGTAAAAATTAAAGCTCCAATATTATATTTTTTATGCAAAATGAATTATTGATGATATAATATGTACATATATTGATAGATTATTGAAAATTTATTATTGATGTAAAATTAAATGCACAAAATATAAACAATAGTTGCGTATTTCCAAAAATTTGCTATTTCGAAAATTTTAATTTTAAAAAAATTTCAATCTGTCGAATTCTAAATTTTTTACAATCGTTGCCTTCTCTCCTCATGATCCTCTCAAAATAGTCATAATTACTGAACAGTATAAAATAATATCTTTTCACCTTCTGAATGTATCTCTATAAATATATATACATATATACATATATATGATTGTTCATTTTTAATTTAAAATCAGCAAATAAATTTAAAAAAAAATACATATATGTTTAATATACATATACACATACATATACATTTTGTTGAAAAATCAAAATTAAAATAACAAGGTAGAATGTAAACCAACGGTTTTTAAAAGCGCACATTTCCAAAACTCAATACAACATGTTTAGAATTGTGACTTGCACAAAAATTTGAAAATTTCGTGTAATAAGAAAAAAACATGAAAATATGACATTTTTGAAATTTTGAGGGGCTGTAAGTCCGGAATCCTATATAACTAAGAAAAACCGTTAACACACGTAAAAATATATTACTGGACCTTTAATTTTCATGTCTTGCTGAAGAAAAATTTTTACAGGTGCCTAAGTTACAGGTGTCTAAAAATAGCAAATTTTCAATTTTTGAGGCGTAATAACTCTTAAAGAGGGTGCTTTTTTTAAAAAAAAAACTTATACTAAATGTAAAAGTTCTTTCTTCTCTCAAAATTTCAGGTTCCTATCTAAAGGCGTGCCGGAGTTATGAAAAAAGAAATTTCAAGCAAAATGTGGTTTTCACATAACGGTAAATTTAAATACTAAATTTTAAAAAAATTGTATAATTTTGATATTAATTTACAAAGACCTGTCGAATGACGTTTTCAGATTGAAAAAATCTTAAGCATAACATAAGATATATATATGCATTTAAATATAGGGCTTTTTCAAAGTTTGATGGGCTGTAGCTCCGTAATGGATGGGGCTACATGAAAAAGTTGTTCCACAAAATTATTTTTTTTATGAGACCTACCCATGGTTAAAAATTTTTTTTCTATCTTTAACGGTGTAGAAGTTTTCTAAACAGACGGACGGACGGACAGACAGAGTGAAACTAATAAGTACATTTTTTCAAATATTTTTTTTGGAAATGAGCTAAAAATGAAATGAAAAATTTTTTTAACTAGATTTTAATGAATAGAACCCAAATTAAATGAAAATTTATAAAACCACAACTACTATAACTAATTTGAATGAAATAATTATAAAAACTATAGGTGCTTAAAATAACTTTGTAAAATTAAATAATAGAAATAGTTTCAAATTTCAATATATACCATATGCAATAAACTGACCACAATTAAAATATTTTAACCTAAGGTATTCACAATAGGTACACAGTAAAATTTTTATTTTTAAATTATTATTTAAAATAAAATTGTTAGTCAAATAAAATAATAGCAGTTCAACTAACCTTACATTAGAAGATGATTAATGTAAAAATTTTTAGTTGAAAACATAATAAAATTTAAGAAAAATAAGTGATTCTAAAATAATTTTGAACTAACTAGAAGAATAATTTTAATATATCTTCCTTTTTTTTTTTTAATGCATTTCTCTGCCACATAAATGTGGACCAAGAAATTACACAGCCTTTCCGGTTCAGGCGTGGCTGTAAAAGTCGTAAGAGGGAATAACAATTACGACGTAAGTGGGATTCGAATCCGTACTCCCTCCGTGTTTACAGTGTATTTTATACGCTCTTACTCACTAGGCCACCAAAGTCCCTGTATATCGTTTTACTTAATATAAATTTTTAATTATTTTGTAAAAATTCTTTGACCTAATTTAAAAAATTTAAAAAGTAAAGAAAAATTACTGAATATCAATTTCCTTTTCAAAAATATTTAATCTATAGTCAGGTCAGGTTCTTAAATCTCACTTATTCATAAATATTAACTTGAATTTTTGATTTACAAAACATTACTTTTTAAAGCTTGTGCTTCTTTTATATGCTTTTAAAATGACTTAAACAAGTTACAAAAATATATTATGAAAAATTGCATTCTTCTAGGCGTTAAAATAATTACCTACTATAAATTTAAAAATAAAGCACTATTATAACGTTTGATTATCATAACATTCTTTTTTTTTTTTAATTTACATCTCTTTTAAAAATTTAAAATTCTGTACTAATATTTTGTCTAACTTAATCATTATTTCTAAAAATAGAAAAGTGGAGCATTTAAGAGGCATATATTATTGAGATGAGATGGTAGGCATATACAAAATCAAATTCAATGAAAGAATTATTTTTTTATTCTTTTCTTTTCTTTTTTTGAATAAAAATTGCCTTTTCGTAGGATTAAAATGTCTGTAGTGCGGCAAAAAAAATTGTATAAAAAAAACATAGTAAATCACTAAACACAAGGTCAAAACAGAAAGAAAAAAACAAAAAAAAACTAAAAATAAACAAAAATTAAAATAAAATGGTTCTAGTGAATGAATAAAATTCGATTTCTATTTAAAATATTTTTTTTTTGAAAATGATTATATATATCTATATCAGTACGTACAGATATATATATATCTATTGTATTATGTGATAGAGAAAAGTTTTGCGACAGCAATTTATCAGATTTCTTTTCATTTTTCCATATTTTATTCTTTTTTTTTTTTTTTTTATTATTTTCAGAAGTAGCATAAAGATTTAAATCTTTTTTAATATTCTCTATATTTTCTACTTTTTTTAATTTGTTTTTTTTTTTGCCTTTAATAAACAGAAAGTTGCTTTATTCATTCCTTTTTCAATGGCCTTGATATCTTTCATAATAAGGCACAAAAAAAAAAAAAAGAAAAAATTTAAATTAAAATATGTTGTAAGAGACCAGATCTCTGCAGTGATTTGAATTTTCATGGCTTTTGTTTTGATTTTTTTTTTTCAACATCTTCCAATTCCAGCTGTAGGCTATTATACAATAAAAAAAATATTTATATTTTTTTAATTATATTAATTACATTTTATTTTTCAAAATCTTCTAGGTCAATAATATAACAAAAATATATTTTAGTTTCTTAAGTTAAAATCATTTTATCAAAAAGTTCCAAAAATTATTTTTGTTAAAATCAAAAAATAAAATGTTAGGTTAACAATTAGCTGAATTAGGATTTTATAAGCAGGCACGTAGAAGCAAATATATACTATTTTGTACTTATTACGAAATATTTAGTTATTTCCTTACTTATTTACTTACTTACTTACATATTTACTTACTTACTTAGGTAGTTACTTACTTACTTACTTATTTACTTACTTACTTAGTTACTTATTTATTTACTTACTTATTTACTTACATACTTGCTTACTTACCTAATTAATTACTTACTGATTTACTGGCGTATTTTCTTACTTATTTACTTGCTTACCTACGTACTTTTTTACTTACTTACTTACTTATTTATTTACTTACTTAAGTATTTATTTACTACTTACTAACGTACTTACTAACTTTTTTATTTCTTACTTACTTATGTACTTACTTATGTATTTCCTTACTTATTTATATGCTTACTTACTAACTATTTTACCTATTTACTTACTTACTTACATATTTACTTACTTACCTACTTTCTTTTTTACTTACTTATTTATTACTTACTTATTTACTTACCTTAACGTTTATAACTTACTTGCTTACATAGTTACTCCTTTGCTTACTTACTTACGTATTTACTTAATTACTTACTTACTTTTTTTTTTTTTTTTTTACACGCTACCCAAACTCTAGGAAAATTTTTCCTTTTTACAAAATTATTGTAGGTTTGAGCAAGAAGCAGACGAGTTCAGGAGAAATATGAATTTAGAGGAGAATTGGCGGGTAAATTGGAGACAAACTTGAATAGGTTCGTTTTGAAAAATTGCAAATTGTATAATGGACCATTAGAATCAGAGGGGAAGACGTTGGATGGAAGCATATTCCACATTTTAGCGGTTGTCAAAATAAAAGAGTTTCCATAACCAGTTTTAAACCACCTAGGAATTTCCACGGTGTAGAAATGAGCACTTGAGGCTCCCCTAGTGTTGCGTTGGAATTGTTTACGTGGAGGCATTATTGATTTCAATTCAATAGAAAAAGTGTCGTTACCTACAAGATATCTATAAAAGAGAGATAAAGCTCCAATATTTCGACGTGAGTTAAGAGGAGTAAACGTACCCTGAACAGTAGGGTCGCCAATCAGGCGTAAGGCGCGATTTTGGATTTTGCCCAGGTAACCTAATGATGTTTGAGCAGTGCCAGCCCATAAGTGAGAATTATACTCCATCTTCGGTCGAATGTATGCTTTATAGATATTGGTCAGATCACTAGGGGAAAAATAAGCTTTACAGCGAAAAAGAAAACCAAAACATTTGGCAGCTTTTTTGGCTATATCAAAAATATGCTCATTCCACAACATTTTTTGATTAAGCTGCATGCCTAAAATGTTTAAATTTGCAGACCGCTGTATATTTTCCCATTACTGTATATTTTCTACTTACTTACTAATTTTTTTGCATATTACTTACTTATGTATTCTTCCAAGCCCAGTTTATACTTTTACGATATTACATTTTATAAAATCAATTGTAAAATTTTAAATAGATTTAACGATAGGCGGTTAGTAAAACCTACATACATGTATTTACTAATTTATGCCAAATGATTAATTAATGAAGTTAAAAAATGTGTTTTAGAAATATTTTATTATTGCTAGAAGCAACTATAATTTAAAAAAATCAATGAATTAAAGACGTGGCTCTTTTTTCTCTGCGGATGTTTTTTTTTTTTTGTTAGTTCAAATCTACATTTAATTGTGCACATACATACATATATTAATATATATATATAAAATCAAAATATTTTTAATATACCTGAAGGGAATAAAAACTCGAAGGAGAATATTAATGTAAACAAAATGTATACTCCAAATCTCTATATAGAACACTAACTAATCTTAAGTATGTAAAATGAGACAAAAAAAAAATCTTAAAGCTTATTTTATTTTAATATTTTATTTAAACTACATCTCTCTAACGGTAAATAAATAATTAAATGGTTATAACGTTTGAAATTACATAATTATAATCTATTTATTAGATAACTTTTAATCTTCGTCTTATTAGAAGACTTTTTTTATTATACTGAGACTTGTTGATCGATTTTTTATGCACTTTTTTGCTAAATTTAATGCAATTCGTTCAGTTCGGCATATTTAATCTTCCATTATTCTGCATTTTGAGTTTTAGTTAAAAAAATCTGATTAAAGAGTTTTAGTTTTACTTCTATATATAGAAATGTGAAGATTATGTTCATTTGATGGTCGTTTAATGTAAAGCCTATTATAGAACTAGGTGGGTAGGTAGGTAGGGACTGCAGAAGCATACTTAGGCCAGTTTAAGCTTGCTGTAGTATCCTAGATCAGTATTTCCCTAAATTAAACTATTGGGAGCTTCTAACAGGGTCTTGTAAATTTATTAAGTCCACCTCCAACAAATCGTATAGGTTATTTAAGAAGAATGTCCCCAGAAACTTACTTCTTCTTTTTAGAGCAAGACCTGGACATTTACACAACAAATGAAAGTTTAATTCCTACTTCTCTTTATCTATGCAGCTTCTGAAAAAAATCATATAAACTTCTGGTAATGTTTATCAACCACATAATATTCCATTAAACTAGCTATTACATTACCAATATTGCGGCAATTTAGTAATACGAGTCTAGTTGATCGTTTAAGATCTAATATAGGCCAGATTCGTTTGACCACAGTGCAACTATTAATAGAAAATCACCTACAAAATCACTCACAAAATAGTGATTTAGCTTTTTGTTCAGACCAATATTTACAAGTTGTAATAGAAGTCCCGATATTCTCCTTTTCTTAGAGAATTTGAGTGGTGCGCCGCTCCTTGCAAGTTCATCAGTTCTGCAATTTTCAACAAGGCACTGTGTCCAAGTATCCAGACAAGGTAGATATCAAAAACTTTATTTTGTTCATTTAATGATGAGAGGCAGTTACTACAGAACTAAGCAATTAGAAAATATAATACAAAACAAAATAAAACTAAAAGAAAACTGCAATTTTCGCGTAACAAAACAGTTATAAGTTATATAAGATAAAAATATAATAAGATAAAAAGCAAACACTGCAGATAAACCCATTTTTTTTTAAAAGTTTCCAGAACAAAAATTTTCGTTTTAAAAGATATTATTATTTGTAAAATTTAATAAAATATCTTATATTAAACTAGATCAACTAAAATTTAAATCTTAAAACAGATTCTTTTTAAAATTTATCTTAAATTAAAAAGTTAAAAATTGTTCTTAAGGGAATTTTATATTCTGTGAAAAGATTTTTTTTTTTTATATTTTTTTTTATTATAATAATTTCTTTCTTCTGTTTTTATTATCTTATTTTTATTTAAAAAAAAAAAAAAAAAATGTCATGGAGGATAATAAAAAATGGTTACAGAAGCAGAGAGCTAAGAAAAAAAAAAAGAAGAAAATAGGCAAAGAATAAAAATTAAAAAAAAAAAATTAAAATCAGTAAACGCTAAAAATTATATTCTTTGAAAATCACTCTAGTATATTTCTGAATTCATGCTTTAGTGCTATAACCATCAGTATCATCATCAACATCATCATTATTAGAAATGTTATCCTAGAGAATTTTAATCATTATGATTTTTCAAGCTATTTTCATCTTTTAAAGAGCCAAGTTTTGTGTTTTTTATTTTGTTTTCATTTCTTATTCTGAAAAAATTAATTTTGAATTAAATGAATTTCGAAATAATTCTAATACAGAACATTTAATAAATGTGTAGCTAAATAATTATTCTCGTTTTCTAATGCTTAAAAATGAAAAATTCAAAGTTATTCTTAAAAAATAACAATGAGAAATTCCAATCTGTAAATATTTTATTCAAACTTCAACTTGAAAACTAATAAAGTCAGAGATAATTTTAGACATTCTTATTATTGAATTATTTCATGAAAAGTTATTTTTATTAAGAATTTTGGTTACGGTGATTACGAAAACTTTTTATCACAAACTACCATTCTTTCTAACCAGATTCTTTTTTATTATTTTTCTTTTTTTAATCTCTACTTTGCTCTACCTCTATCTCAAGTCTCAGTTATAATTTTTTTTATATTCTTTAGAACACCTTGAATAAAAACCAGAAAAATAGGAAATTATTCTTTTTGTTTTTTTTTTTGTTATTGAAGTTAAAGAGATGTTAAATATGCGTATAGGCTTTAGGTTATGAGACACCATTCTAATGATATGGTTGATGATTTTATAAATAAATTTATTAAATAAATCTTGTTCTTGTTTTTGTTTTATTTTTTATATCTTAAATATTATATATAAATAACTTAAATTTATTATTTTTCCTTCATAAATTTTGTTGTTAATAAAACAAAAATTATTACACAATGGGTGGGTATGTTTTAAAAAGTAATTACACAGTTTCTTTTTATTATTATCTAAATATTTATTTTGTTTTGAATTCTATTTTCTATTTGAATAACTTCAAAAAAAATTATGATACAATAACCGCATCTTATGAGGTAACAATTTGTAGGTAAGTAGATAATTTGGCTTTGATGGTAATGGCTATATTCTATAAAAATTCAACTTGTAGTAATGAAATTTGTTTTTAAGAAAAACTTAAAATTTATGTTGAATCGAATGAAATCGTGTTAACCTTTGACTGCAATCTTTCATTCATCTTCTATAAAATAAATTTTTTTTTGCAGTTACAGTTCCTTAAATATTGTTAATTCGTTACAATAATTTTATATTTGTCACTACATTTCAACACTTTTTTAAGTTTTCTTTTTACGGAGGACGGTGAAAAATATCGAAAGTCATTAAAAGAAACTGCACGTGGTACCTTTGGAAAGTGTTTGAATTTAACCAAACAAAATTACCACCTTTAAAACTAAACTTTAGGATGGGTCCTTTAATATACATAACATAATATACAGTTTGGTTTTGGGGATAAGAATGTGGCAAGGTACTTGGGAAATTGGAATAATTAGAATTATGGAGGATGTAGGGAAAAATTTGGAGTATTATTTTGAAGACATCAGTTAAAGTACTTCTTAAATTTTGTTGACTCGGAGTAGGCATGACAAACGATTTTTCGAATGTTGTGTTATACGCTATTTTGACAGTTTGACAGTGTAGGAGTGGGTATCTGCCGCACTACTTGTATCAAGTTAGAAAATTTTAAGTGTAAATAAAATTAAGCAACTTCCGGAAAATTATATTGTTTGAAAAATGTATTTATATGGATTCTAACAGTTTGCAGTCTTGAAACAACTAAATGATATTAACCTTGAATTGATTTAATTAATATCTAGTAAAGTAAAATTATAGAATCTCTTATTAAAGTTCAACACTACATAATGTATGAAGTTTTTTTGGTTATTTTAAAAATTTATAATAACTTTCGATTTAATTTGACTCAATCTATATTCAAATTTATTTTAGTATATAGTATTTCATTAAATTAATATTTATGGAAATATTTAATCATATTTATTTATTTAATCAATAAATAATTTTGTTGTAGCTATAACTTATACATTATTAAAAAATGAAAATAAATATTAAAATTTAAGTTACAAATAAAACACTGTTTTTATAGGTTTTTATATGGAGTCAATTCGAATATTTAAGACTTATTGGATGCGATAGTTTGAAAAGGTGGCAATGGACAAGTTTAAAATTTCATATAAAATTATTTGAAAAAAAAGTTTTTTAAGTTTTTGATCAGGCAAAAACAAAACTTTTCTTCAAAGGACTATTTATACTGAACTACTTATTTATGGAGCAGTTCAAGTTACAAAAGGAAACAAAAAAAAATATATACATTCAAAACTTTTTAGAAAAGGTGTTTGTTTTTTTTTTTTTTGTTAAAAGGAGAGGCTGAGTTTTCAGAAAATTATGTTGTGTTATTTTTTTTTAGCACAAAGCACACAAAGCAAAGAAAAGATTTTCTCATTTTATTTTCATAGTTCAGAGCATGATTAGGTCCATTTTTTCCACACTTTTGCTCAGCTACCTAAGCTAAGTGAGCTAAACTTTTTAAACTAAATTAGCTGGTAGTTGTAAGTAAAGCGTTTAAATATAATATTAAACATTTGATCTAAACTCTGCGAACCATATCTCTCTGTCTTGAGCTAATTATTAGTTAAATAAATATAATTAAATTGTTTTTTTTTTGCAATGGTAGGTGGGAATCATCGAAAGGCACTATAGAGCAGTGAAACGAGCATCAGTGCTCTATAGATAAGTGGGATTTTAACGCACTTATTTTAACCATTCCCCTATTAACACCACCTGCCTTTTTTGATTAAACAATAGGTTATACGACGTTTAGTACTCATGTACTGCCTGGTCAAAGGAAGTTGAGTTAGGCAATGAAAATTGATTTCAAATTGGCAGGCATATTGTAAACAAAGTTGTTAATATTTATCTCGAATCTTTGCACGCCATGTGTAATAAAAATATGTAATTTTATATGTAATTAGCTTATTAGTTTTACTTTGCTCGTCTGTTTACAAAACTTCTAGACAGTTTAAGGTGGATCAATGAAATTTTAAATATGCATAGGTCTCTTGAAAACATAAATGTTGTGCAACAAAAATATTTTTGTAGCCTCACCTATAACGAAGCTTTATTTCAATTTTAGGCATTTTAGGCACCTGTATAACTTTGTTTTAACTAAAACGAAAACATTAAAGCTCAAACATTATATGTTTATATGTGTTAACCGATTTTCTTAATTATACAGAAATTTCTTAAAACTGAATAAAATATATCATTATTTTTCACAATTTTTTCTTAGGTACTCATATATATATAAAATTCTTAGAAAAACGAGGAAGAATACAGTTGCCTTTGTCAACTCTTAGATACCCGTACGTACCGTTAGTATGTTCACAGCCTGTCACTCTGCTCACAATATTATTTTTTTAATATTTTAGTATTTTAAAATAATTTGGGTGAATTTTATAATTTCTAGAACTATGGGTTGTACATATATTCAAACTATATGTTTATACGTACATTCTTCAAAAGCAGATTCTAACCTTTCACATAACGAGTATCAATCCAAAACTTTTTCAAATATTCTATAGTACCATTTAATACTAAGCGGTAAATGTATATTAAATTTACTTAGTACAAAATAGTAAATATAATTTTAAATATTATATTATATTATATTATATTTAAATATTCCATTGACAGAATAATTTCTTATAAGTACAATAAAATACATATATGTATGTAAATATGGCGCTTTATAATATACATCTATACTCTTATCATTCATTCACTAGTGACATATACGATATGTAAATAAACATGATATTATATAAGTATGTATATATATTAATATCATATAAATAAAAATTCTTCAAGCAACCGTTATGTTGTTTATTTATTTACATTTTTATGTACTACGCATTATATCCTCAACAATTTCAAATTATCGAGTAAAACAAAATGGAAAAAATTCGTTAAAGAAATTTGTTAGAAAATTTGAAAAAATCAAGTAACACTTTCGTCAATTATAAAGTAACCTTATATTATTAAAAAAAGTTGTTAACAGAAATAAGAGTATAATGTTGGAGCTTTAATTTTTGTGTATTACTTCAAAAAACTTTTAACAGGTGTTCAAGTTACAGGTGTTTAAAAATAGGAAATTTTCAGTTTTTGACCCCTTACAGCTCCTAAACGGGGGGTGATACAAAAAGAATTTCTGAAGTGACTCATACTTACTTTCAAAGATCTAACTTCTGTCAAAATTTCAAGTTTCCAACTTAAACCGTTTAGAAGATAGAAGGGTTGAAGGATTTTGCAAAATTTGAGTTTCACATAACGGTAAATTAAGACACCGTATGCCACAAATATATATTTATTGTATATATAATTTTAAAGCTAATAAAAGTAGTAATCGTTTGTCGTTTTCAAAATGAAGATATACCTTATACAACTTGTGCTATAACAATTTAAATATAGAGCTTTTTTGAATCTTTGGGGAGCTGTAGCTCCGTAACGGGTGGGGCTACAAAAAAAAGTTATTAAAAATAAAATTAATATTTTTGTGAGATCTATCAGTAGTTAAAATTTTATAGCTCTATTGCAAAAAAAAGTGGGGATCTAAAAGTTAGGTGTTCGAGAGCTACCCTAAGGCTTGGTCCAAACTCAACCAAAAAAAATAGGGAACCTACAAATTACTCCCAGAATATTTTGTGTAAATTTCAAGATTCTAGCTTTCTTAGTTTTTGAGTTAGCGTGCTGACGGACGGACATGGCTCAAAAGTCTTAGAATTTTTTTCTGATCCGATCCATACCTTTGAAGGTATATCTAGCTCGCTTATTTCGAGGTGTTACAAACGGAGGAGTAATTTTATTATACCCGATCCTATCGTACGGGTATAATTACAAATTTTAGTGAAAATCACAGTATTCTAAATTGTTTGTACTGAATTTTAGAAGATGTGCGCTTTAAAAACCGATGGTTTTCATTTTACCTTCTTATTAAATATTTTTAAAGCTAAATCTGATATTTATTACATAATTAAAAGATATATGACATAAATTTTTATACATAAATTAAAGAATTTTTGGAGTACACTTGTATACATATATCTTTTTCTACTTATATTTTATTTTATTTTAGTTATAATAAAAGTCACAATTAATGTACAAAAAAAATGTTTAACCTTTTTTTCATATTATGGTAATAATGGCATGAAACCGCATTGTTTTTTTATTATTTGAACAATTACATCGATTCCGAAAACTATAGAACATTTATGAACTGGTAATTACATATTATTATACATATGTAAATTATTATATTTATGTTAATATAATATTATTATATAGGTTTACATTAATATAACATAGGTGATAAAATGAAATAATAATAATAAAAATTAAGTGTTTAATAAAGGATATTTCCAACCTTAAATTATACTCCTATAAAATAAATCTAGGTATATATCAACATATATATTATGTTAATTTTATATTCATATATATATTTTAATATCATGATTTTTATACCACAATAACATTCATATTGATCGAATGTTTCAATTGTTTTACTCATACTCCTTTATATTTCTATACGGACTATTACCAAAGAATTATGACTTGATAATGTTTCACAAAAGTAATAAAATCACAAAATTTAACTTTTGCTTTTCATATTTTTTTTTTTTTTATATATTGTTTATGATATCATTGTTTCTCACTTTTTATACCCGAACGAACGATATACATGGCACAGGTATATTAAAATTTCTCCCGCGTTTGTAACACATCAAAATAAGGATAATAAATATAGATTGAGAAGTGTGAATAAGCATGTAAACAAACAAGTAGATAAGCATGATATTCAAGTGTATATAGATCGGATCAGAATCTAAAAATTAATCGACTTAGCTTGATCATCTAGTCCGTCCATCCGTCCGTCAGCATCATAAAACATTAGTTTTTATTTTATTAAACCTTAGTTAGTGGAAATGGATCACAGCATTTTTTTGAAGCAATTTGTAGATTGTCTATTGTTTTTGATTGAGATCCAACCAAAATTTCTGGATCTCTACATGCGAGAGAATTTTGTATCCATTAATCGAATATGTGTTTAACACGATGAGCAATACAAAACAAATGAAATAAATAAAAAATTTAACGGTTGCGTAAAGAAATTACTTACAATGGTGTGTATTGTGTATACCTTACATATAATATATATTTGTATAGTCCTTGTATTATTATTTTTTAACTAAACCATGTAGCTACATCCTACAAATTTCTGAATTTAGTTAACATAGCATAGCATTGAGACAAACAAGACAAAACTAGAAATTATTTGACCAAGGTTTGAGGTAGCTACCATAAAAAAATTTATAATTATAAGCAGAGCGGCAGTATATAATTATATTTTGAACACTATAAAGGGTTCGTAAGAGTAATTTAGAGTTGGCAAGCGCAACTAAATATATTCTTTCATGTTATTATTTTGTAATTTGGAGGAAATAAACATTTTCGTTTTTTGAATTGCCTAAATTATCATAAAAATACAATTGGTTTAAAAGAAAAAAATCAATATGATTTAGAACACTACGAGTATATCGAAGCAAAATTCTTTTAAAATATTGGAAACAAAAATATGAATCTCTCAAAAAAAAAAGTTTAAGATTTAATATTTTTTTTAGAATAAAGAAACTTAGAAAACTTTGTATCTAAAGAATTAATAATTACTGTAAAGCACTGCTTATTTTTTTTTTGTCTGGCATTATCTGATCATTTTCTAGTCTTATCAATTGGCGACAATGACTTACCTTTTAAATTAAATGGTTACTAAAAGAAAAGACTCACAAATATAAATAATATTAAATTATTATTTTCATATCATACGATTTCCAATCTCGTATTGTTCGCAAACTTTTGCAGTAGATAATATAAGGGATGCAAAAAAATACATTCCTACAAATCATGTTTAAGCACTGTGATGTCATTCCAAATCCAAACCTCTATAGGATATTATTTTTTCAATAAAAAAGTTTTCCAGCCGACTCTTAAAATTGAACTTTAATTTTTCTTTTTTTTTAACTAAAACTTTTTTTGTACAACATTAAATTTCATTTTGTTTATTTTAGGACATGACAACATCATCGCAATCGAATAAAACAAAATAACTAAAACCTAAAACAATTCAAATTTCAAACATTGTTTTTAATTTAATTAATTTCTTTTTGATACAAAAAAAAATTTTTTAAATATTTTTAAGAGTATGTATATGTATATGTAAAGCCTAATAGAACTGCCAAAAAGGCAAATAATGGAAAACATAATATCATTAAAACACGTAAAGAATTAATTAAAAAAATTTATGACATCCTTTATATTCTTTGCACTTATTTATATTAATATCCATTGTCTACACACAGTGATAATGTTTTTTTTTTTTTGTTTTATTATGGTTTGATTTTTCTACTCCTCAATTTTATTTTTCTGCTTTACATGTTTTACATACCCCCTACATCTCTTAACAAAATAATTTTTTTTGCCAATTTTTTTTCAAAGTACATGTATTGGGTATCGTACATTGTTTTTGGAATTTTATTTTTTTTTTTTATATTTCTCTGCGTACATTTACACTCTAATTATTGGGAACAATTGCGTACATGAAGTATATATGTTTCTCAAACTACCTACCATATTTTAAGGATACGAAAATTAGTTTGACTTAAACAAAACACAATTTTATATTCAATCTGACCGACTTTTTAAATAAACCAAAAAAACTCTAAAAAAAAAAATTATTTAATGAAGCGCCCTCGGTTGACTTTATCATATCCGTAATCTAAACAATCAATTGAATTAGCTTGATATATATCAAATGAACTTCTTGTCAAAAGTAAGGCTTCAAATTCTTTAATTGATATAAAATTAATATTGGTATAATAACCACTTTTCATGTGGATGTCAAGAGAATAATTTTTGATTCTTAGCTTAGTTGAAAATTTTATATATGAAGTTTGTATTTTATAGAAATTACATTCATTTTATTTATTTTTGTATTAAAAGTTTTAATATCTGTTTAAAAAATTAACAGAAAATTAAGTTTTTAAAGACTAATAATCAAAACTGTTTTGAATTATATCAATTTTAAGTGAAAGTACACCACAAATAAAATAAAATTAAAATTTTTAAACTTATCAAGAAGATTTCAAAAGGAAAATTTTCTCAAAACGCTTAAAACCATTAAATATCATTCGATAAAATGCGTTCCTGTTTAAAAAAAACTATAATAATAACAATTCTATTTCAATTCAATTCAAACATATGCCAAGGACCATATATAAATATTCAATAATCATGTGCAGAACATGCAAAAAAATTAAAATACAAAAATTTTCTTAACGCTCGTCAGAGCAACTGATTGCAAAGCCAAAAAAAAAAAATGTTTATCACCAGGTAAACTTTTCTTTTATATCAGATTTTACTCACAAAAGAATATTAAGGATAATGTAATAATGTAGTTAGTATACATTTAATATTAACATTCTTTTTTTTTTAACTTTTTACCACATTCTACCATTATTTATCCATTGTACAGTGGCCAACACAAATATACTTACAAAATCTTCAAAATTCGCTGAGAGTAAAAACGTTTACATTTGAGCTTTGATATGATTACTCGAAAAAAGTACAGTACAGTACTGTGTGAACATGTAATATGTCATCACCCTGTTCCTCATTAATAATAATCAGGATAATCAAGTAGATTTCTATAGGATAACTAAGATCTCCATAGAGGTTTCAATCATGACACAACGCAATCTAGCAAGAGCTATCGTAAATCAAATATTTTAACAAAATTAATTTGTTCCCCAATTTGCCAAAAGTAGTAAATATTTGCCAAATTTTTTATTTAAAGTAAAAAATTATTTCAAAACAAATTTTCAATCAGTGGTACATATTTATTTTTTTTAAATTTATAATACATAAAAAGAAAATATTCCTTTGTTTAAATATTCGTTCCTGACCATATGGGTGAATATAAAAGGTTCAAAAGTTCATTATAAAAAGAAACGATAAAAAAAAATGTATGTATATTTTAAATATTTCAAAAATAAATAAAAATAAAGCAAATGCCCATAAAAAAGCGCAAAATTTAAATTTGTGGAAATTAAAAAACAAAAACTGGAAAATAACTGGACTCTTAAATAGAGATATAAATAATGAAGAAGTATTTGAATAAAACAGGACTTTTATTTTTTACCGTGGTCGTTTTTGATTTTTTCGTTTGCCTTCAAAAACTGTTAACCGTTCAAAAAGGAGAAAAAAAAAACTGGAAAAATTCATAATAAAAATCATGATTTTTATGTTATAAAAATAAAAAGTAAACAAAAAAAAACAAAAAAAAAAAAAAATCAGTTGTTTTAAGTTACGTGAACTTTAAATTGACTTCAGTGTATGTAATGTAAAACAGAAGAAATTTTATTTTCCTCTTATATTTGATATATTTATTTGCATATTATTGTCTGTCTGTTTATTTTTCACAAATCTAATGCTTTGGTGCAGAACTTTATTAAAGATCATTAGAGAACATTGGAAAATTAATGCTTTAGTTTTATTAGAACGTAATTTTTTAATCATTTGTTCGGCTTAAAATCAATTTTATTGTTTTTTTGTTCGCTTTTCTTTGAAGACACAATTTTTTTTTAAAAGCACCGACTGATAAACTCTAAAATGCCATGACATATAAGTGTTAATTAAATTATATTATTTATATAAATATTCTGTATATCTGTGAGTTAAAATGTCTAAACAAAAAATTTTTGTTTACATTTGATATTAATTTTTGTTTTTTTTTAGTTTTAATTAAATTCGTCGAATAAAGTGTTTTTAGGATGTTCCTTAGGTGTTCTTTTTTGTTCGTCATTATCTTTTTTTATTAGCCGTCTTTTTTTAATAATTTCCTACAGACTTCCTTTAGAAAAACTTAAAAACAAGACAAGCCTTATGTACTAAAATTAACAAGAATAACATAAGCCTCATGTGTTGAGGATAAAGTTCACAAAATCAGAGTACAATTTATTAAAAAACTATAATTTTATTTCCCGATAGATACCTACAATTACAAGAAGAGATCATAAATAGGCTACAATTTACATGAGTAAATTTAAAAAAAAAAATTTATATTTAATTTTATATCATGTTAACAAGACATTGAGGGGCCTCGGTGGCCTAATGGTAAAGCGCGTGGCTTATTAACCGAGAGAGTGCTGGATGAAATCCTACACAGGTAGCAAGTTTTATTAGTTGAAAACAAATCCCCGTTGCTACCAAATATAGCTTAAATATAAAATATAAACAAAATAAATAATATTAGTGTATAATTTAATAATAGTATTTGACCTATAATGGCCTTAGTAGCTGATGGTTTTGTAATATTGCAATATGATTAATATTAATATAAATAAATAAATCATTGACTCAAATTCAAGAGTTGGAAAAAAAACAATCTTTATTCAAATCAGTTAAAAATATTTAAAAACTAAGTAAGCAAATAATAAAGAGCTTATTTTGCGTACACCTACACGTTTGGTTTTTTTTTTTGGTTTTTTTACAACCGGTGAAATTTTTTAATTTACACTATTAAATTTTTACCTTTTTTTTTTTTTTTTTTTTGACAATAATTTTATTTTATCAGATTTCGTGTCGTTCCTTCATTGAAAATAATTTTCAATACAAAAACGAAAAAAGAAAAATTAAAGGAACATTTTTTTTTTTTTAAAAGATAATTCGTTGAAAAAACGGGAATTACAAGGATAAGCACAGTTAATTTTATTTTTTTATATTTATTGTGAGAAAAAAAAAATTATAATAAAAAATTTTCAGCTTTTGAATACAAAAAATAAAGTTTTATTCTAAAATAAGTGAGGGAAAATCAAACTTTTATTTTAGTTAACTTTTTTACATACATTTAAAGTGTCTGAAAACATGCACAAAAAAAATAAATACTAATAAGTATTTAAAAAAAAATTTAAAGAAATTTTTTTATATTTGCATTTCAATTTAAATCCAATGTAATACTGAAATATGAAAATGTTTTTATTAAAATGCTTATTGACCATATTAAAATTTTAAATTAAAAACAAAAAGATAATAATTTGGTAAATAAAATCTTGATTATTTTTAAATTATGATGAATTTCAGTATTTAATGCATTTTTAATTTTTAATCAACTTAATTAAAAAAATAAAATTACATATTTTTGAAACCAACTAACTTTTATGAAAGTTAACTAGAGCTAAAGTAGGTCTTTACTTATTACCGTTATTTTACTATTAACCTTAATTTTGTTTTTACTTTTCTTTCCTGATTTTTCTTATGTATACCTCCTTTTGTTGCACACGGAGATGTTGCAACAAAAAGAGGTATACTAGCCATTTGATTATATTATGAAGTATGTCGTGATGAGGAGACATATACTCATATAGTATCTTAAGCACTCAAATAGTATATAATATACTCAAGTAGTATATTTAGTACTCAAATACTATTTGACAAAGATCGTGACATAGACATAAAAACTCAAATGGTATATGAAGTACTCAAGTAGTATTTATGTTGTAATCAAATTCTACTTTAGACAGTATTAGGCGTTATCGCAATATGTAGAATTGTTTAAATTTCAACAATTATTCTATTTGTTTATATTTTAATATAATTTTATATTATAATTATAAGGTTTGTTTTTTTGGATATTTGAATACTGGTTTGTACACATTAAGATACTCGAATATCTGTGAGTTATAATTTATAAATAAAATATTATAATTTCCTATTATTGATGTATATATTATTATTTATTTTTTGTAATAAATTTGATCCCAACAACTAATAGTAGTTTAATCAGTACAAAAATTAAATATAAAATTTTTTCACTTTTATGGAATTTAAAAATTTTCTGAACAAATGGTAACAACTCCAACCAATGCGTCATTTAGCACAATTACATATCACTTTTTTAACTTATATGTTTTAAATTTTTAAACAGATTAACCTTCGGCTTTTTATTCAAATATCTTTGAATATATGAGTAAATATAAAAACGTGCACTAATGATTTGAAAAGGAATTTTCAAATTATTTTCATTTGAAATAACGTGGTATCAGAACCACGTTATTTCAAATGAAAATCTTTAAATTACACTTATTTAGCAAATTAATAGAAATGGGCGTAAAAATGTTTTTTTAGTAGATAGAAATTTAATTAACACCATCTTTTTATGTCTAAGAAATATTACTTCAAAATGACTTGGTTTTTTTTTTAAGGATGCACGTTTTTTTTTAAAAAAAAAATTACCCATTATTTTTATGATTAATTGCCTTCAGACACGAAAGTTTACCTTTGTTTTACTGACTAAAATCCTAAACAAAAATTTTATAAAAAATTATAATAGGATTCACTCAACAAAAAGCAAAAATTTTAACTTTCCTTTTTTTTTTATCTTCTTTTTTTTTGTTTTTTTTTTGTGAAACTGACGTGGGTTAAAGGGTTTAAAAAGTAATTCGTTATACGCCTTTTGCATCTAAAAATAAAAAAAAAATTAAAATTGGGAAATATGTGACCGTTTTCTAAATAATTTTTCTTTAACAAACATTAGCCATCATCTTCTATAATGACAAAATTTTTTTTTTCACTATAGTTTCAGAATAAAGTGAAGTCAATGATCACCTTATAACAAACATTTTAAATTAAATAAAGAAAATTAATGAAAGGCTTAAAAACAAATGAATTATAAAAAGGTCAGTCTGACAATTCAAAATTATTATAAGAAAAATAATAGAGCATCAATCAAAAGACAATATAAATATTCTTCGTTTACAATTAAGTTAATATTTTTTTTTAAATTTGTATAATAAGAAAAAGGACTTTATATTAACAGAGAATATAAATAAGTTTTTAAGATAAAAGTTTATTAAAATGTTAATGAAAGTAATAGAAAAACAACATCAAAATTCTGAGAAAATTTCTAGATAATTACATTATTTATTCCATCTTGGTAATCAGTGTATATTAAGTTGTAATATCTATCTTATTAAATGTCATTTAAATATAGAATACTTGTAAATCTTCTCTAGTGATTAAGAACTTTTTTAGGTTATTATTAGACAATTCCGAAGTTTAACAATATAAAACAAAAATTTATAAATTTCAAAGGAATACTTAATCAGATAATCGTTAAAATTGATAAGAAAAACTAATCGGAAATAAACAACATGTGTTATCTGATAAGAATAGAAATAGATAACATGTTTAATAACATGTTATCATAAATCATAATTGTTGATTTAAAAAATAAAATTTATAAATTAGAAAAGTAAAGTTAACAATATGCTTATGTACAAATTGTAAAGTACATATTCATTTAATTCCTCATTCCCGAACTAACCTATACAATTTTCTATACTTATTTTAAAATTTTCTAAACAATTATTTACTAATAAATAATTTAATTACTAAATATTATAATGATTATCACTTGCTTAGTACCTACAAATAAATAAATTTCCTATAAGTATGCAATAATTTCCATGTTTATTTATTTATTTATTAACATTTTTAAGGAGTTCGATAGTGAACCCGAAGCGGAAAGGACGTATCCCTTAATAATTAAAACAAAAACATAAAAACCGGAAAAAAATAATAAATTAAAAAGAACAAAAAGTCTATAAAAAATTTTATAAAAATTTAAAATTAATAAATAAAGCACAAAACTAGTAAATAAAATAAGTAGTATAAATATAAGTAGTTTTTCTTAATTGGATCCCCTTAGCAAGGGATTTCAATAATGCAAAATAATGAAGTGAAAATATTTTAACCGAAAATGAGTTAAAAAACACTATTAATACTAAAATAAACGAAATTATTAATAAAGAAACAACAAAATTAAAAACACTCGGTGCTAAAGGTCCAATTACTAAAATGAAAAAGATCCAAACCGCAGAAATTCGCGAATTAAAATTGATAATCAAAAGATTATCTGATGAAAATGCTAAATTATCAAAAATTGTAATGACCAACAACGACGGTGAAGATACGAGCAGCAGCACTAGCTATTTTGAACCATTGATGGATATAACAGAGGATAATAAAGATAATGATGATAAAGGCCCGGAAGATAACATTTTAAAACTGGAAAAGAGAAATGCTGAAATAAAAAAAAAAAAGCAGAAGAGAATGAGAATAAAAATAAAAACAAACTTAACCATCAGCAAAGAGTCCAATCTCCCAATGTGGGCGAAAACCAACAAAAAAATACGAAAATGCCTCCAATCAGCATTTTCCAAACCGATGTAGGTGTACTGAAGGACACCGTAAAAAATAACCTAAAAATAAAAAACTTTTTAATAAAAGCAAAAAATGATATGCACGTTGTATTGCATACCAACAGTACAAACGATTATGCGCGTGTATGCGAAGTTTTAAAAAAAAACTAATACGAACTACTACACCTACACTCCTAAAAGCGAAAAAAAATTAACTCTGGTGCTTAAAGGGCTGAATAGCGGCTATTCTTGTGAAGAGATTCTTGAAATTCTAAAATTACATGAAATTTACAACATTCAATTTGAAAAAGTAACGCGACTTACCACAAAACACTCAATAAATAATAATAAACCATTACCACATTTTGTGGTACAAGCATCTTCCAATAGCTCAATGAATGAAATAATGAAAATTAAAGCATTAGATCATCAAATAATACGATGGGAAAAAATTTATAAACCCCAATTAACACAATACACAAGATGCCAACGCTTTTCACATTCAGCGTCCAACTGCAATATGGAATTCAGGTGCGTAAAATGTGGCAAAAACCATACACCTGGAGAATGTAATATCAAAAAAGAAGATACCAAACAAGAACTATTTTGTGTACTTTGCAAGAAAAATGGTCACCCAGCATCGTACAAAGGTTGTCCAGAGTTCCAACGAAGAATGGAGAAGCGTGAAACTATGAAAAAAATATTAAAAGATAAAATCAACAACAAACACTTGCTTACCAGCGGAATAATTCCAAATATGTCATTCTCCAATATAGTAAGAAATTTAAATAAAAATAATAATACTAACCTTAATGAAATAAGTAATATAAATACTAACCAAATTAATTCTAATCAAAACAGTAGTTTAATATTAGAAGAAATTAGAAATAGTATTTTGACAATTCAAAACAAATTCACAACTATAGAAAAAAAAATTAATGATAATTCAAACAGAATAGACCACATATTTGAAATTATGAGTGATTTCTTCAACCATTAAACATGGTAATTTCTCACTCCAACAACAATTACATAGAGTTAAAATTAATCTCCATTAACGTTAATTCTCTTATTTCTATTGATAAAAAGCTTTCTCTCATGCACTTTCTTGATTATAACAAACCTGATATATTATGCTTATGTGAAACAAAACTAAAAAAAAACCATAATTTGTGTTTTGACAATTATAACACTGTAAGAAAAGATCGAAATTGGTTACCAGAAGGCGGCGGTGTTGCCATATGTATTAAAAAAAATATAAATTTAGATATAATAAAAAATAATAATTTTAGTAATTTTGTATGTATAGAAGCTTGCATTATTGAAATAAAATTAAAAAATAATTTTAAATTATATATCGTGTCAGTTTACTCTTCAATTCATAACTCCCACAAGTTTATCGAAAAGTTTGATAAACTATATCAAATACTCGACCTACAAAATTCAAAAAACTTATATTATTTGTGGCGATTTTAATGCTAAACATCAATCTTGGCATAATTTAAATAATAATAGCAGAGGAACAACACTTAACAATTGGTATAAAAAAAATCGTATTTCATATAAATGTAAATTAAACTCAACAGACTCACCAACACTCCCACGAGCGAACTCTTTTCTCGATTTAGTTTTTACAGATATTAGAATTAATGTCAAATACAAGAATAATCAAAGTAATCTAAAAACACTTCCATATGATAGTGATCATAAAGCTATTGTAATTCCATTCACAATAGCCAAACAAGAACAATTAAAAAAAGAATTACCAGAGGACTACAAATTTATGTACGATAAAGTTAACTGGAACAAATTTAAAAAGAATTTAGACAAAAACTTTAATAGAGATTATAGTAATAGCATTAAAATAGTAGACAATAGTAATTTAAAAATAGACGAAATCGATTCTCACCTTTTAAAATTAAACCAAATTATATTAAATACAATAAATGAAACAGTTCCAAAGATAAATAATACAAATAATATATTAAAAAAATATTATTCAAAAAAACTAAAATTGTTGTTAAATAAAAAAACTCTTTAATGAACGACATAGATAAAATATATAAACAACGACTCGATTTTTCTACCGAAGAAATGCAACTACTCAGAAGCCTTCTGAATAACATTAAGACTTTAATTAAACAACAAATTAATATCGAAATAAACTCCTACTGGAAAAACAGATTAGAAAAAATAACGCCAAAAAACAGAAATATGTTTTCTGAAATAAAAAAAATATTCAGAGAAAAAGGCAACAATAATATAAAATGCCTACATATCGATTCTGGTGATTTAAACCTCCTTCTGCAAAACAACATTGACATAACAAAATTAAATATGAATACTAACAATAGATTCATATTAAAAGAACCATTTATAACATTTATTTGTTATGGGTTCATACGTCATACGTCATGACATTTATAATGTTATGGGTTCATACGTCGAAAAAACTCATAAAACCGATTCTAACCAAAATAATTTTCATGCCCATGTTACAAATAAAACCCACCTTTTTCAAGAACAAATTAAAAACAACCGATTAAATAACATAACACTAGTAACATTTAATAATAACAATAGAGCTTCCAATGTAAACCCAAACAACAACTATTTTTATAACTTCAATGAACTAATCCAAAAATTTAAAACTTTAAAAAATAAAACATCGTGTGGAGCAGATTTAATCCCAAACATAGTATTAAAAAATCTAAGTAATAAAATAATATCACAATATCTAATCTTATTCAATAATTGTCTTAACCTTTCTTACTTCGCTAAAATATGGAAAAACGCGAAAATATTTGTATTCAAAAAACCAGGCACAGACCGATCTAGCCCAGCTAATTACAGACCCATTAGCTTAACGCCAAATATAAGCAAAGTTTTCGAAACGCTAATAAACGACAAAATTACAGAATTCGCAACATCTAAAAAGCTAATACCAGAAAATCAGTTCGGATTCCGACATAAGCATGGAGCAATCCATGCAATTACGAAATTAACATCAGACATCTGCTGGTTCATAAACAAAAACTTTGGCGTTGGTGCATGTCTGCATGTGTTGGTGCATGGTGCATGTGTTGGTGCATGGTGCATGTGTTGGTGAGTTTCAGTAGGCAGCATAAAACCTTTTCTATTGATAATGGCCTTTTGCAAGGTACCGTCAATGCACCAATATTATTTTCATTGTACCTTTCTGAATTATTAAACCTGCTAGAACAAGTAAGAGGCAACAATTATGCTATAGCTTTTGCCGATGATATTATTATATATTCCGCTAATGAAAGTGTTGAAAACAACAAGAAAAAAGTACAAGAAATGTTTAACATTACAATCGACTACTGCAAAATATGGAAGCTTAAAATAAACTTTAACAAATGCGAAACTATTTTATTTCGCAACACTGTAGATAAAACTAACAGCGATATTAGAAGAAACTGGAAGAGTTTCTCCATTAGAGCCCCAAACCGGTCACTCTTGATAAACAAAAAACAGTTAAGTATCTGGGAGTCCAACTACATCGAAACTTACATTACATAGATCACACAAAGCATATTATATCAAATGGTAACAAAGCGTTTATGGCAGCAAAAAAACTGTTTTACAACAAAACCATAAGTAAAAGAGTTAAGATAGTTTGTTACCAAACATTAATAAGACCAACACTTGTATATTCTGCGCCTATATGGTACAACATTAGTTCAAGTTTAATGCAAACACTTCGAAAATTTAAAAGAAAATGCATAAGAGCTTGTACTAACATTTATAGAAAGCCCGAATCCGAATACAAATATTATTATTCCAACAAATATTTGTATAAGGAAGCACAAATCATAAGAATAGATAATTTTATAATAAAATTAATCCGAAATCATTATGATAGAGCACAAAAAACTCCTGAAAATGGTTTAATATCGCATATATTCTACCACAATGAGGAGTACATTAAAAAGACAATGCTCACCGGCTTCATAGCCCCTGAACATTTTATCTTTTTAGATAAACACGGCTATATTCAAGACGATAACCATGTCCCTCTATTATATCACTATAATAGACGGGCCATATGTAAAGTCATTGAATACCATCCGGGCGAAATAAACGGAGATAATTTAAAGTATGAAATGTCCATACCAGAAAAGGACAAATTAATAAAGAGAAATTACTGGTGGTTGGAAACATTCATTAACTAGAATTAAGTAATAAATATACATAATGTTTTTAATTAGGTTAAGTAGGTTAAGTAGGTTAAGTTTTTTTTTATCTTTTAGAATGAAATAACATTGGTTTTTTTTTTTACACCTTTCCAATAACAAAATTAAGAAAAGAAAATATTTGTTCAAAAAACTAAAAAAAAAAAAAATTGATTAACTAAAATAACAAAACAATGCGTAAAATTAATATAAAAGTTATACCAAATTTAAATATTAATAGCATTTTCAAAAAGCTGTTTTTGTTAAACTTTTTTAGGCTAAGTTATTATAAGATTATTATGAAGGAAAATAAAGTTTAATTTAGAAAAAAAGAAAGAAAAATAAAAATTAACATTTTTAATGGCCTTCATAGCACCCGAACATTTCATCTACCTAGATAAAGTAGGTTTTATACAAAATCAAAACCATGTTCCTCTACTATTTCATTATGTTAGAAGGGCTACATGTACTAAAATAAAGTTTGATCCAAATAGTGTTGACATTGGCAGTTTAAGATAAAACACCCATATTCTAAATAGGGATATGAGTGTCTATAAAGATTAAAAAAATAAATTGTCTCTGTAATAGTTTTATATTAAAGTTTCATTTTTTATACCCTACACCTAAAGTATAGGGTATATTAACTTTGGTATGGTGTTTGTAACCACCAAAAGGAAGCGAGTTAGGTATAGACATGTATATATATTCTGAATCAGGATCACCGCCGGAGTCGATTTAGCGATGTCCGTCCGTCCGTCCGTACGCACGATAACTCAAAAAATAATGATGCTATCTTGATGAAATTTATATAGTAGGTTACTAATTACGAAAGAAAGGCTAAGTTCGAATCTGGACAAAATCCGTCCATGGGTTCGGATTCTGGAAGCTTCCGAATGATTCCGGGCTTTTGGAGATAATCTCCGCAAACGAGATTATCTCCAAAAGCAACAAAGATAGAACCTTCAAATTTTGTACAATGATGTTTCTTCCCGTTCGATTTATGTCTCTGAAATTTAAGAGGATTTGGTCCATGGGTTTGGGTTTTGGAAGCTTCCGAACGAGCACCAGAGCAAATGAGATTATTTCCAAAACCAACAAAGATAGAACCTTTAAATTTTGTACAATGATGTTCCTTCCCGTTCGATTTATGTCTCTGAAATTTAAGAGGATTTGGTCCATGGGTTTGGATTTGGAAGCTTCCGAACGAGCCCTAGAGCAAATGAGATTATCTCCAAAACCAATAAAGATATAACCTTTACTTTTGGCAGAATGGTGTTCTTTCATGTATGATTTAGGCCTCTGAAATTTAAGAGGATTTGGTCCATGGGTTTGGATTTGGAAGCTTCCGAACGAGCACCAGAGCAAATGAGATTATCTCCAAAACCAACAAAGATATAACCTTTAAATTTGGCAGGGTGGTGTTCTTTCATGTTTTATTTAAGTCTCTGAAATGTGAGAAGATTTGGTCCATGGGTTCGGGTTTTGGAAACTTCCGAACGAGCCCCAGAGCAAACGAGATTATCTCCAAAACCAATAAAGATAGAACCTTTAAATTTTTTATAAAGATGTTTCTTCCAGTTTGATTTATGTCTCTAAAATTTAAGAGGATGTGGTCCATGGGTTTGGATTTTGGAAGCTTCCGAACGAGCCCCAGAGCAAATGAGATTATCTCCAAAAACAACAAATATATATAACCTTTAAATTTGGCCGAATGGTGTTTTTTCATGTTTGATTTAAGTCTCTGAAATTTGAGAGGATTTGGCCATGGGTTTAAATTTGAAAGAATTTGAACCGTGGATTCGAATTTTGGAAGCTTCCGAACGAGCCGCAGAGCAAATGAGATTATATCCAATACGAACAAAGGTAGAACCTTTGAATTTGGTACAATGGTGTTCTTTCGTGTTTGATTTATGTCTCTGAAATTTAAGAGGATTTGGTCCATGGGTTTGGTTTTGGAAGCTTCCGAACGAGCACCAGAGCAAATGAGATTATCTCCAAAACCAACAAAGATATAACCTTTAAATTTGGCAGGGTGGTGTTCTTTCATGTTTTATTTAAGTCTCTGAAATGTGAGAAGATTTGGTCCATGGGTTCGGGTTTTGGAAACTTCCGAACGAGCCCCAGAGCAAACGAGATTATCTCCAAAACCAATAAAGATAGAACCTTTAAATTTTTCATAATGATGTTTCTTCCAGTTTGATTTATGTCTCTAAAATTTAAGAGGATGTGGTCCATGGGTTTGGATTTTGGAAGCTTCCGAACGAGCCCCAGAGCAAATGAGATTATCTCCAAAAACAACAAATATATAACCTTTACTTTTGGCATAATGGTGTTCTTTCATATATGATTTAGGCCTCTGAAATTTGAGAGGATTTGGTCCTTGGGTTCGGATTTTGAAAGCTTCCGAACGAGCCTCAGAGCAAATGATATTATCTCCAAATGCAACAAAGATATAACCTTTAAATTAGGCAGAATGGTGTTCCTTCATGTTTGATTTATGTTTCTGAAATTTGTGAGGATTTGGTCCATGGGTTCAAATCTTGGAAGCTTCCGGGCGAGCCCCAGAGCAAACGAGTATATCTCCACAACCAACAAAGATAGAACTTTTATTTTTAGTACAAAGGTGTTCTGTTATATGTTTCCTTTTCTGTAAAATTGGAAACTGACATTTGAAAGAATTTGAACCATGGGTTCGTATTTTGGAAACTTCCGGACGAGCACAAGAGCAACGAGCATATCTCCAAAACCAACAAAAGTAGAACCTTTAAATTTAATGGAATGGTGTTCTGGCAAGTTTCTGGCAAGTTCTTTATGTTCCTGAGATGGATTCGATGAATTGGAGTAGCAATTCGGGTAGCTGACACAAACATCCCAAGGACTACCAATCTTCGAAAATAATTAAGATAGAAACTTAAAATTTTATACAAGGGTGTCAAGCATATCCCAAGCGGATGCCTCTTTTACGTTCTTGAAATTCGAGTTGAATAAGACAGAATAGGGAAGAAGTTCAAGCAGCTGCCAAAAACACTTATGGATTGTTAATTTAATTCGAATTATTCAGGTGTAGGGTATTAATAAGTCGGTTGCATCGACTTACTGTTACATTTACTTGTTTTTTTTCATAGTTTTAGTCAAGTAGGTTAAGTTCGTTTTTTAAGATTTTACTTTTAACACATAAAAAAAATGAATTGGTTTTTAGATATGTTTTTTACAATTAGTATATAAAAGAAATAAAAATTATTATTTGTTAAATACAGAAGAAAGAATAAATTAAGAAAAGAAAACCAAAATTAATTTACAAAATAAAAAATTGTTATTTTTACAATTATTTAGCCGATGGTTAAATAATATTGTATTACATTTATGTATGTAATATTAATATAAATAAATAAATAAATAAATAAGATTATAAATTCTATTTCGTATATTCTACTTTTTGATAATAATTTTTATAGTTTATTATATATTTTTATATTTTTTTAAAATTTTTTAATGTTTTTAATATTGTCCTCATTTAGCATTGTAAGGCCTACTATATTATACTTTAATCGGTAGTTGTGTAGGTTATCGCATTCTTCAAAAATATGTTTTATAGTTAATCTGTTTCCACAATGGCATATAGGTGGATCAGTTTTCTTAAGCAGGAATTTGTATGTTAAGCTGGTAAACCCTTTTCTTAAACGGGTTAATAAAATTGATTATTTGTTAATTAATTATAAATTAATTTTTTTTAATTTCTATGTTTAATATTTCAATATTTATTTGAAAATTTTTAAAATGTTAATAAAAATTTATTTAAAAACTTACTTTAAAAAAAAAATTTAAAAATAAAAAATTTATTACATTAAATAATAAATATGTATGCATGTACACCTTTTTAAGAACAAAAAATAAAATAAAGTTTTTAATGAACTCAACTGTAACTGAAAAAAGATTTTATTATGCACACCTTTTTTTAGTTTCCTTTTTTTTTCCAACATGCAAAAGTAGAAAATAATAAATTTTAATTTTTGTTTTAAATAAAAAAATAGTTTTTATAACAACATAATATTTCTACGATATTGTTAAATATATTTATAGGTTTATCGTTTTTATGGTAACTTAAGTTAAAATCTTGGTCTTACATGTGAAATTTCATTGAAACTAAGATATCCTAGTACAGCACAATATTTTAAAGCCATCTAATGATGTTATGAACTCTAATGGTATATTTATATAAATTTTGATCCAACTACCTTTTCATCTAAATAAAACTAATGCAAAGCTAAAAGTAAATATTTTTTTTTAAATCTACTTTAATTAAGTCAAAATTCGATCAGAATAAGAAAACTATAATATTAAATTTATATAAAACATAAATATGGTAGACATAAATGAAAAATTAATCGTAGCTTAATTCAAATACAATTTTGAAAATTTCCATATAGACTGACAAACTACAGAACGAAATTACTTTAATTAAATATGATGATTTCATGTTTTTAAATGATTTTTTTTATGTTTGTTCTCTACAATATCATCATATACAACAATATACCCTTAAAACATGAAATTTACAGAACTTTTTTTTCATAACAATTAAAAAAAAAACTACATTAAATAACAAATAGTATTTTATTCTACAAAAAAAAAATTAAAATGGTATTAAAACAGTGTATAATAGAAAATTAAATTTCCGCAACAAAAATTAAATTTAAATAAAGTTTTTTTTCATTGCTTTAAAAATAACCTTATTAAAAACGCTTTAAAACTGTTATGATACAGTTTATTATTAAAATAAAAATAAACGACATTCCGTCAAAAATTTTTTAAACATAAGTTAGGAACAACATTTTTTTTTTGTCAACGTAAAGTTAAATACGTTCTTCATCCGATGAAGTATTATTAGATTTTAATTAACCAAAATAAACCAGTTTAAAACCATACTGTAGAATGAAATCTTTGATACAATAATATACAGTTTGGTATTTGGGATAAAGATAAATGTTGTTTAGAGACTATTCCCTTGGAGTTGGGAAACTTTAGGATTAATTCTATACTAGCGATTAGAAAAATATTTTTCTTATAATTTTTTTATTAGAAATTTAAACAGCCACATCAACGCTTTTCGGCCAATTTGATCAATTAGAAATTCCTACCCAATTTTAATTGACAAAGTCGTCTTAATCCGTTTATAAAAACTTAAGATAATGAAACTTAAAGAAACTTAAGAGACTATTGAAAAATCTATTCTTTCAATAAGATGCCGAACTCTTTTTTGTTAATATATAAATCATCATACAGTCATAACTTCATTCCATAATATTTACTTCCGTTGCCCAAGCAGTACAAAATAAACGAATAATAATATTAAAAGACATTTTTGCACCAAAGGACATTTAACATATTCTATAGTTACAAAAGGGAGGTGGTGTTAAGTTGGTTAAAGGCTCACATACATACTACATTCCTCTTTTCTATAATGTCTTCTGATCATTCCCACTTATCCACACAGAAATAAAAAATAAGGTCTAACATGGGTCAATAATTTATAGCAATTACAAATTAACAAATTGCAATTTCACGTATTTGAGAAAAGTTTCCATGTTGTAAAGTCTGATAGATCTAACATCGCAAGGATATTAAGTACAATGAAATTAAATTTTCAAAAAAAAAGTTTTAGTTTAAAATAAAAATTTATAAATGAATTAAAATCTTTTAACACGATAAAAAATTCAAATTAGTTTTTTTTTTCAGTTGATCTTTGGGTGTAGAGCTAATAAAACGATTTCAATAAAAACAATGTATATATATATATCACAACTGCTCTTAATAAATTCAATATTGGTAATCAATATGCAATTCATTTTGCCTCAATTCTAGAAAATATTTTTTTATACATTTTAAATTTATTGATTATGTAAAAGTTCAAATCGTTTTAAAAAAAAAAAAAAAAAAAAACATGGCACAGAACCAGATTAAAATTGATGGTTTAAAATTATAGTGTAGACACTTTCTGTATCTTTCATTTGTCTAAAAGGTTTTTCTACATTTTCTAATATCTTCTTTAATAAAAACCACAGTTTTTCATCTAATTGTACAATACATTAGTCTTTTTTTTGGTAGAATGTCATAAAATTCTGTGTAATATCATTTTAACGATGGTACATGTTTTTTTACAATAAATCCCTTTACCAACTAATAGAATAAAATACAAGTAACTTAAAGCAATTTATACTAAAACAAAATACAAAAATACACTGATGGAAAACCCAAATGCATTCTTGTTATTAAAAGGATTTAAGATTTAATTTAAAAGTTAGTTGTTTTTATTACAAGAATATATATGTATGTATATATAGATATATAGATATATATATAGTATTTCCGTTTTTATAGCACAAAATTTTGAGTAAAAAAAAATCTAAAAAATGTTTAGTACAAATTGTGTGAACCTTCATATCTTATTTTATTTTAGTTTACTTTAAAGTAAAGGATTATAATCGTAAAACTCTTTTGACTCTTGGATTTAACATTTTGTTACTATCAAACTGAAAAACAAAAGAATTTTAAAACTATTATATCCATATTATACATATTATTTTAAAAAATTTTTTAATAAAATTCAACAAAACTTTTTTGACAAAAATTAAAGGAATCCTAAAAGGAGAGAGAAGCGATCGTAAGTCCTCTTTAAGTATATATTAAATTGTGTACGACGATACATAAGCTTCCTTTTTACATACATAGAATTTATAAAATTTATGAAATATTTTGACAAGAATACAGTATTCGGCAGTATGTGGCAGAATAATGGTCATTACTGTATTAATAACAATTAAAATAATTCTAGAATTATAGAATATTTTAAAAAAAAATTGTGTCTGTTGAAAATTCTAAAAAATGAATAGACATTTTTTTCGATTATAAGAAAGTGTTATATAATTAGGAAAAATCGTGAGCAGGAAAAAATACATATAATGTTTGGGTAATAATAATTTAAATAATGGTCGGTAAGTAATGAATGACGAAATCTATAAAAGTTGTTCTACAACTGTTACTTTTTTTTTATGAAATATATGTATGTGTTCCAAAAATTTCCTTTCTTTTTCTTCTAATTAAATGATTCTTGAAGTGTAAATGATACCACAAGCTTTTTGTTAATTTTGCCTGCACTTATAATACTTACATCAGCCCTACTGCCTCTAAGAAAATAAAGATTTGAGTGCGATTTATTAATGACAGGTCATCTTCAGCATATCAATATGCTTTAAGATGAACATATCTTACTCGGAGTAAAACTCCATAGTTTTTGAATATATGTCCTGGAGTCTTTTCTTCTTGACTTGACAGAACCTGGATGTACTGTATCGTGAATTTACATTCCCCAAAAGTTCCTTTTTTCTTCAGAAGGAATAGAAGTTTTGTAGTAAGCAGTCAGGCGGACACAAAGATAAACACACAGAATGAAACTAATAAATAAATATTTAATTTGTTCAAGAAAGAACAATTTGTGGAGTTCCCCAACTCCAATATAAACTCCGTATAAGAATCTAAATTCCATAAGCGGAAACTTGCAAATTTAAGATTTCAAGTTCTGATGGAGAAGATTTTTGTGACTCGCTTATTTTTTTTTTTGATTTTTAGAAAAACATTTGTAACTTTCAGTATTTATTTTCCTTATTACATCTATAATATACGAAAAAACCAAGAAGAATATTCGTTTAACTTTTTGGAAGAAATTCTATATTTTAAATTAAATTAAATTCAAATATATCTAACACGTATTTGATATGTAACCAAAATATACTCTTGCATAAAATAAAATTACATATTGTTTTAGTAGAAAATTTATATTATAGTGTAAAAAAAAAGAAAAAATTAATAAACTAAAAGTAGTTATATAAAATTTATTATTATGATACCAATTAAAAATAAACTTAATTCAATAATACTTGTTACTTTTTAACAATAATATGAATATTAAATTAAGGTTATGTTATTACATTATTTAATAAAAATTATAAATAAAAATGTACAATCTACATCATTTAAGTAATATTGAATTTTATAATTGATTGTTGAAATATAAATTGTTAAAACAAATTTAAATATGTAAAATTAATAAATTTAAAGACACACATTTCCCCAAAACACAATAAAAACAGTTTAGAATTGGAACAGGCAACAAAAATGTATGGTTGGTTGGTTTATATGGCTATTCTCTAGAAATCTATCAATAGTGCACAAATATTACAGGAAAGGTGCCATTCCATTGTATTTTTGTTTGTCAAACTATATTCTATACAGTTTAAAAATAAAATTAGCTCTCTAATTATTATACTTTGGGATAATTGATTTATGTTAGAGAAGGTAAGGAATTACAAGATTTTTAATCAGACATACCTAGTTAGGATCGGATATTCACAGAGAAAGTAATAAAGAGTTTCATTCCTTCTTTTTGAGACCTCTACACTGTGATTTGTGAAGAATATTTATTTTGGCTATTCCTATCGGCGGATTACTAGCCGTTGGAACTGTAATTTATAATTTTTCTTTGAATTTTATACATAAGGAAGAATTGTGAAAAAGCAAGAGATACTTTCTTTAATTTTAAGAAAATCGTATATAATTAAGTAATACTGATAACACATGCAAAAATATAATGTTAAAATTTTTATTTGTATTTTTATTTACCAAAAATTACCAATTAAAAACTAGAATCTAAATTTTGATATTATTAAAATGATTTAATTGTATAAATTTAATTTTCTGTTAAACTTTTAATATATAATTAAATATTCTTCTAATAAAATTTTTCTAAAATTTCTTCTCGTACATTTTTAAGAATTTGTTATTAGAAAATAAATTTTCCAGATAACAACAAAATGTTCTTCTTTTATTTTTCAAAAAAAAAAACTCATCTAATAGTTACAGCAAAAATACAAAATAATTGTAAAACATTGGATCGAATGCATAAAATTGAGCTTGAACTCAAAACTCACTTGTTCAAAGAAAATCTACTCCAGTACTCGTAATTTTTCTTTGAAAAAATTAGATTTGTTTGAAGTTTGATATTACGGTAACCCTCACTATTTTAAATTCTTTGTTATTGAAAATTGTATGTAAACAAAAATTTATAGTTAGTTATTCAGGAGCTTTTACATTACCTTAAGAAAATGTTAAGTTTTAGAAATTTCCTAAATACTATTTTTACCATAACCTTCATATATAGTGTTAGCGGACCATAGGTAATGTTCATAGTGTTAGGATTATATAGATAATAGTTAATATTACATAAATAAAAATGTTTTCCTATTAGTTTAACGCATCTACAATTGACGCTTTAAGAAACCTAAAAATCTGGTTTATATATATTAGAAGTCATATTAGGAGGCATTTTGAAATGTCGGAATTTTGAAATATCGAGATTTTTATAGTCTAAATTTGATTACGAACGTTGCAAAAAAAAAAAAAATAAGTATATAATTATTAGAATGATAAAGTTTTCTTCTAATTCAAATAAAGAATTTTTATTTGGGAAAACATGTAATTTTTTTTTAACATGGGCCAATACAAATTTTCAAAAAAGAAAATGTAAATGCAGAGTTTTTACAAACTAAATTCCACCTATCCTCTATATTATATAAAATTTATTATATATATTTATTATAATATCTTTGATTTCGAGTTTTAATTGTATCACATTATTACCAACCAACTAAATCCCAAAAACTAATTCCTATATTTTAACCTTTTTAAATTAGCACACCTGAGAAAGCAATTTACTTTAACATAGGTATTTCATTATCCTTTTATTTATATATATTTTATTTTATATATATATCTCAAAAAAATAATAAAACTTTGATTTTAAGGCATTTTACAGATATTTTTTTTACACAAACAAAAATATATACGTATGCACTGGTTTAAATACATATAAAAAAAATTTATCTAAAGATATATATATAATATAGCTATATATCTAAAAGAGCACCTTTTCTTCTGGATAATTGAATTTTTTTATTTATATCAAATTAATAAATTAAGTTTTACAATATACACATCTAATATATGTCTATTATAAATATATAATCCTTTTCCGTTTAATAAAGGATATTTTCTTTAATTATTTATTTATTTATATATATATGTATATATATATATAGATATCTATCTTTATATCTATATATATATATATATATATATAGATATAAAGATAGATATATTCATTAAAAATTAAGTTAACCGACCAAAAACCGACAAGCCGACAGAAACAGAAATATCAATTAACTGTGATGGTGTTGCTTTTTTTTTTTTGTTCATTCTTTTCACATACACTCTATTATAAAATTCCAATATACTTTTCTTTTTTTTTTTCATTGTAATTTTATCTCTTTTTTACTTTTATCACATTTTATTAGTTTTTTTGACTTTAATTTAATTAAACCACACTATAATCAAAAGTAATTAGAATATTGGTTCTTAAGTAAACATTGAAAGAATAATTTAAAAAAAAAAAATATTTTAATAAGTGAGAATACATAAAACTTTAGGTGCCTTATTGTTGTTTAACAAAAAATTTTGTAATAATGAAGAACTTAATTGTTTGTCACGATATTTTAATGAACAAAAATTTCATTTTTGTTCTTATTGTGACAATCAATTATAAATATTGGGCCTCGGTGGCCTAGTGGCTAAGAACTTATCGCTCTTATAAACACCGAGGGAGTGTGGGTTCGAATCTCACACACATCGTAAAAGTTATTCCTCCTTACGACATTTACAGCCACGCCTGAAAAAGGAAAGGCTGTGCAATTTCCTGTTCACATTTATGTGACAGAGAAATGTACTAAAAAAAAAAAAATTTATAAATACATATTATCTATAACATATTTTCTTGTTAATAAGTTTCAATCTAGTTTTCAAGTGCTTAGTATTTTCAAAAGCAAAATTTTAATTAACTCTTAATGTCTCCTAAAAGCGTCCCCATGATACTATTTATAGAGTTACTATTTATAGAGTCATATAATTTCTTTACTCTTGTGGAAATGTTTGTTCCACTTTGGGAGGAGTCCATGTGTATTTAAAAATGTCCTTGTAAGGGAATATGTTGCAACAGATGATATGCTTGAAAATTTAGCACAATTCAATTAATCTTTTTCCATTATCATTTTGAATTCCATGACCGTGTTTTCTTGTAATTCAGCTCAGTTTGATATTGTTAGTGCCTTCCCGTTTACATCACCCTTTAATATGACTATATCGCTTTCGTGAATTTTTTGCAATATAAATGTTAATTGTGCATAGAACACAATTTTTCTTTTATTGACATATAATGGCAGTTATATTATCTATTGGTCCTATTAAGTCCTTATACATTTTATTCGATTTAGTTAATTTAAAACCAATTAATTTTCTAACCCAAGTAGATGTTCGTAAAAGTTTTTATTTCTCATTTCATTAAAATTTTTATTGTCATTTTATTTTTATTATATTATTTTAAAAGTGAAGTGGTATGGAAATCGAAATATATATAATAGAAATTTAAAACAGAAAATCACCTTGGAACATGAAGTTCAATATAAAATAACACCTTAACATCCTTTTTTCTGCTTAAATGCAAATGTTTTGTAGAATAACCGTTTTTAGTAGAACATTCTCTATTATAATTAGTTAATATTAGATATTGCATTACATTCCAAAACCCCATTGAAATTATAAGTTCAAGAATAACTTTATAGTTATAACTAGTAGTTTCGGGTAATTTATATTTGATTAAAATTGTTGCAAGTAATATTTCACTACATCACTACATATATAGCAGTTTCAACTCGCAAATTTATAATTTTTAGAATAACCATAAAGGTGTTGTCAACTTAAGTGCTTTAAAAAATGTTAAGTTCATATCATCCAAAAACCAACAAATTTATTCCGCTTGAATAAAAGTACCGCGATCCTTAATACATACTAAATTTTAATAATATTTTTATATTTTTATAATATATACATATACTAAATTTTCAATATAAACTTATATACCACAATTATTATTAAATATTTAAAGAGTTGAAAAAGTTATTACAATTATAAATCGATACGCACATATAAAAATTAAAGTTTAATTCTGTTATTTTGATCTTTTTTTCTTAATTTTACACTTTAATCATTTGCATAATATCTTAGTTTTACAGTTTCATCTTTTGCATGAAACAAAATATAATATAAAAAATATTTTAACTAATTTAAAACAATTTTTCTGTTTTCTTTTGCAGCAATTTTTTAAACATGATTTTCCAGAAAAACATCAAATTACAAATCGTAAAAATGTTTACCGAACATGTCTTGTATGCGATACACATATTAGGGAGCTGATGGTACTGGATGTTCCACCCCAGGTAAGTTTAACAAAAACAAAAACCAAACCAAATCAACCTGAAAATTTAAAAAAAAAAAGTTTTTGATTAAAAATAGATTGCATACATTTAGGCAAATAATATTATGGTTTTTTTTGGCAGAGGGAAATAAAGCCTACAGGAATAAAGCCTAACAGGCTTTATTTCACTTTGAAATGAGAAATAAAACCTAAATCTCAAAATTACGCATATTAGGTTTTATTTCTCATTCGAAAATTAATTAAGTAATAAAATGTCTTCCTTTTTTTTTGGCACATTTCACTCCGTACGTCCGTCAGTTAGTTTTTTTTCATAATGAAATAAGTTCGACATGTTAAAAACGAAAGAATTTCGTTCAAATTCAACATTCGAACTTATTTCAATTTTTAATATAGTAATTTTGTTGAACTTAGTTCAGTTATTAGAGTTGGTTATAAAATCTATATTGCCTCTCTTTCCGGAATATGAATATAGATGAGTATGCGGGACTCTAAAACAAAAGAAATTTTATAGTTGGTTACAAAATCAGGATTACCGCTTTTTTTCAGAATATTTATGAATATTCTGGAAAAAGCTAATAACTCTGATTTTGAAGCCAACACTAAAAATATAGAAAATTGTTTGAAACCTGTTAAAAATATTCGGATTTTACAGTCGGCTGCAAATTTGGAATTGGAATAATATAATAAGAATATAATATTTCTAAAGTGAAATATGTTGGAATGTTGGAATATGTTGGAATCCACAAGGAGGTTCTAGAGCTAGCGGTAGACCCAGAATGACGTGGAAGCGCAATGTCCTAAGTGAAATAAGCAGATGTAATTTGTCCTGGAACATGATTGAAGAAAAAGCGTTAAGCAGGGAAGATTGGAGACTTCAAATGGAAGCCCTATGCTCCCTAGTGGAGTAACAGGAAAAAAAAAAAAAAAAAAAGTGAAATAAAGCCTATAAGCTCACGACAAAATTAGGCAATTTATTTGCAAAATAAAATTTTCTTCTTTAATTTAAATAAACCATTTTGTATACCATCAATCATTTCATTAGAATTAAATCTACAATGTCTTATAGGGCAGTTTTTTTTAATTAACAATGCTTAGTGAAGTAATTTAAAGACGTTTTAAAGCAGCTTGTAAAAAAATATTCATAAATTCGACTTTTTTTTATCGGTTCAAATGATTGAACGGAAATATTTATCAAGTACAAAATATGATAATATGATAAATGATAATATTTCAATTGAGTGATGAAATACTAAGTACAATAAATTGAAGAAAAAAATAAAAGTAAGAAAACACACTCAAATAGTCTGAGAAATTGATTTTTTATTCATTTTGATTTAAAAAAAAAAAAATACTAACAAATTCTTAAAAAAAATTCAACTATAAAAAAAAAATGAATAATAAAAGATGTCTGATAAATTTCTTGTTGCCTTAAAAAAATTTATAGTTTTTAAATTTGCAAAAAAAAAAAGAAAAAAATATAAAATGAAATTTTTATTACATCACTGTTTATTTTTTTAGTTATATTTTTTATTATCGTTTTTTTACTTTTATTTCACATTAAGGAAAACAAAAGAAAAACATGAAAAATAAAGTAATGATAGTAGAAAGAAATGAAAAGAAAATAGATTAAAAATTCTTTGCTTTGAATTAAAAAACAAAAAAAAATTGAATTAAATTTTTTTCCTTTAAATAAAAAAATAATAGTTAATTTTTTTTTTATATATATTTTTATAAATTATAAAAAATTTTTTTGTCATATTACAATTTATACTTTTATTATATTAATATTTTAAATACTTTTTGTTTATTTTATATTTAGTAATTGCAAAATAAATAACACTTAAAACAAAAAAAGCAAAATTAAAAGTTTTTTACAGAAAGTTCCAATGCTTGTTATTAAATCAATTTTATTTATTTAATAATCATAAGTTTAATCCAAAAAATTTTTAAATTTTTAAAGACATTTTTATTAAGAAGTTTAGAAAGATCAAATTTAACATTAAATATTTCTTTCACAATAGATAATTAAATCAAGAAAAACAAGAATAACTTAAAATTAATAGTAGAATGATTAAACTAATATATATAACTAATAATATATTTCTTTATAATGAAACACAAAAAAAATCCAGCAAACCAGTCAAAAAAAAATTCTTCTTAGTAATCGGTAAATACAATTAATTACACCTATATTTAGTACAATATATAAAATTCTAAAAAGATTAAAAACAAAAGTTAATTTTTAAAAAGATTAAAAATGTTAAAATTTTATTACTGAGTCTTTTTAATTGAAAATTTTGTCAATTATCGAATGAAAAATTTTCCTTCTTTTTAATAAAAATAATAAAAAAAAAAATTTTGAATTAATTATTAATTGTATCTAATTATATTTATTTATTTTTTATACACAGGTACCGTGGTACATAAATGTACCAGGTAGCTATAACCCCCGTTTCCTGGTAGAAATGTTTTTTTTTGTTTTTCTAAGGGAGGTAGGAATCTTCCAAAGACACCAAGAATTTCCCCCTTGGTAGTGTCAGATTCTTACTGACTAAACCTATCTTCCCCTTTAGCCAATATAATGGGATGAAATCCTTACCTACGAACGCAGTATATTAGCTAGGGAGTAGGGATAAAAAAGGATAAGGAATGGATACGGAAACATTAAATTGGGAGTGGGACTGTAAGGAAACAATAAATTCGCCTATTATTATTACTATTTTGCTAACAGTGACTATAGCCATTACACAGGGCCATCAGTGGATTATAACGGGCAGCAGTATATATTAACTGCCGTACTTGCATGATATAACCAAATATAGCTTCAGTGTAGCAGCTATTATTGTTATTATTATTACTATTAATTATACTATATACATTATTACGATATAAAAGTACTACATATTTTTTTATTTATGACCTGACCGGGGTTTGAACCCAAGACCCTTCGATTGAAAGATTAGCGACTTAAACACTGCGCCATGAGTCAGATAACTCTTGACATGTAGGATGTCTAATTATATTAAACATAATGATTGATTCATGAACAAAATTCTGAAACGAATAAAATTAAGTTTCTTATTAAACAGTCTACTACGAATCATCAAAATTTACTTTTCCAAAATCTTTCTGTTCAAAATTTAAATTTTTCATTTTTCCTACTTCTTCCTACTACTTTCCTACCTACTCTGTAAAATATATAACCTTGGTTTTATAACCAACTTGTAAGCCCCTCCAAAATATTTTTCATAGATACATACAAAATTTCAACAACTAACTTTCAGAACGGTGAACAATTTTTAAATGTATAAAAACATATAACTTGGGATCTTGACATTTGCAATTCATTTTCTGGCTGAAGTCCCTTTTTTTTTGGGATTTCATTGAGCACCCGAAAAAATTAGGTCTACCGTCCTAAACCTCGCTAGACAAATTATTGGAACACTCACTCCTTAAAAACTTAGAATATTAAAATTTTCTAATAAATTACTTAGTAAAACTTTTAGATTTTAATTCGACTGACAAGGCTTTTAATTATACGATGATATGAGAAATCGATTTTCTATGTAAACTACGGCTTAGACGTATTTAATATTATGAAATAACTATAGGTTAAGTAGATTAAACTAATATTGAATTTTTTCAATTTAATTTTTTACAACTTAATATAAATTAACGTTTTGATATCTTTTGATATGGTTGTTAAAATCTAAATAATTAAGAATATATATCATAAAATATTCTATCTTTACTTGTCTTATCCATTTTTTAATTGTCATTAAAAAAAAAAAACTATTAAAGAAACTGTATGAGTATTTTTACATTAGTAACAAAATTAGATAATAAAAATTTTATTTAATTTCATTTAAATTTTACGAGAATAAAAAAATCCCCATACTTTGTCCATAACTTATTAATTGAATAAATTTCTTTTTTTCACGACTATATTATACCGCATTTTTATTTCAATCCAATAAAAAGGGTGAAAAAGGCTGTCATATTTCTTTTATAACAATTTTAAAAAAAAATTGAAATGAATCTGTTTATATTTTATTAACATTAAAACGATCCGTGAGTTTGATGACATTTAAAATCTTTAAAAAAAAAAAAAAAAGTAATTTCCCCAGTACTTATTTTTATACTTTTCTAATAAAAAATTCAATTATGTAATTTTTATATTAAATAAATATAAATAGCAGCGAATGAATTTTAACCGATTAATCATAATCTTCCTTCTTTAAATATTTTTTTAAATAAAAAATAAAATGTTTTTCATTACATTAAATGGAACCCCACCAATTCATTCATTATGATCACACATTTAAATAAACTAACCTGAAAGTATGCATTCAAATATTATTATAAATAAAAAAATATTTGTCGACCGGGGACTCGATGGACTAATGGTTAAGCACATGGCTTATTAATCGAGGGGATATGGGTTCAAATCCGGTGCTTGTCGCAAACATTTTAAATTGAAAGGAAAATTACAGAAACAGTAAAATCGTCCTGTAACCAAATGCATATAAAATTTATTTTATCAAATTCTTTTATTTAACATATTTTAGTTATATAAATTCAATGTGGCAGACGGACAGCTAAAATTAAAAAAAAAAATATTTATCAACTATATATAATTAAATAAAAATTTACCTTAAGACACATTAAAAAATAAATTACATTATTAATGAATAGCTGTCTCAATTATGTTATCATATATATTGTATAATCATTTTATTTTCATTTTTATGTCTTTCTTTTTTTTTGTTTGCTAAATGATGGCGTTGGTGTTTGACTGAAGGTTAAGGTTATGTTTTTTTGAACTTTTTCATTTTATTGTTTTCATTAAAAGAAATTTTCCTTGACTCATAAATTTTCCATTCCTTGATTTTAAATAAAGTCTTTTATATATATATATTTGCATGAAACCAATACTTTATAAATTGAAGATGTCACGTGACAAATTTTCTTAGTAAAAAAAATAACATATTTTATATAATATATATTTACAAAGAATTTAAGATGCTATTGTAAATGTATTTATATGTAGCAATGTATTAGAAAGAATTGCTTGGTTATTAAATGAAACTCTAAGCAAAACGAGGAAGAGTGCAGTAGAGTAGACTGTTTCAACTCTGGGATATCCGTATGAACGTAATATATCCTATTTCTATAAAACTTGACCATCTTTTAAAAACTTTCAGATGTTTTAGTACCGACGTTAACTACAGAGATATATTTATGTAAATTGTGGAGTTGTATGACAGCTACTCGAATTTATTGCACAAGCATAACCAAATTTTACAGAAGTTGTTGTCATAAAACTTGATCATCATTTGTAAGATTTCAGGCGCCTAGCTTCATTAATTTCCAATAGGTACAAGAAGAATGAACCGAATGCTTTAGACCAACCAAATCTTACAAAAGTTTTTGGCATGTAACTAGACACCTCTTTATTAAATTTCAGATTCCTAGCTTCAGTAGACACTGAATTATTTTCATTTGAAAAGAGAAGTCGTATCGGCAGCTACCCGAACCTGTTGTACCATCACAACCAAATTTTACAGAAGTTGTTGCCATAAAACTTGATCATCATTTGTAAAATTTCAGATACCTAGCTTGAATAGATACTGATAATTCTTTATTTCCATATAAAGAAAGAATTTGTATGGCAGCTACTCGAACCCGTCGGCCGAAAATGCTGGATTAAATAGGAAAACTAATAATTTTGCAAAATTGACGTAAAAAAAATTTCAGCCTCCTAGCTCCTTTATTTTTTGAGTTAAAGCGAACGGACGGACGAGTTAAAGCGGACGGACGGACGGACGACAAAGAAATCGATTCTGAGCCGATCCATATCTTTGACACTATATCTAGCTCGACTTCTTTAAGGTGTCACAAACGTAATGGCAATTTTATTATACCCTTGAACATAGTTCATACGGGTATAAAAATCAATGAATTTTTAAGAAAAAAAAAAAATTCCATAAACATTAATATGAAAAGAAAACAAAAGGCAAACACACACAGCCATACATATATAAAAAAAGAAAACAAAACATAAAAAATTAATTAAAGCGGTTGTCGTTATTTGTTAATTAAATTTTTCAATATAAATTTTGTTATGGGGTCATGAGTTTTTTTTTTTTTCTTTTTTTGCAGGAGTGGTTTTAATCTTTACATTGTGTTAAAATTTAAGGTTTAATCAAAACAATTAATTTTGTTGTTTTTTGGTTCAAAGCGCTCATAAGTTTTTTTTTTTTTTTTGTTTTTAAGAATCCCTTAAATGTTGTGCAAATGTTGACAGCTTATAATAAAATTTGTGTCTTTAATTTCACAAAATATGTATTTTACTACAATTTTCAGAAAATATTTAAAACAATCAAAATACATATATATAATCACTCCTTAATTTTTTTTAACAAATATTTATTAAATGTAATAATATGTTTTAAAAAATTTGTGGAATGTCTAATTATTTTAAAAAAAATAAATAAATTCTTAGTCTGACTTCTATATTTAAAACCGAATAAATTGCGCTAAATAAATTAATAAGGATATATGTATTATTTCCTTCCTAATTAAATTTTCCTTTTCGTTTTTATACCTTTTCATATATTTCTTGATCCACTAACTTGAATTTTACCTTTTCGATAACATTTGAATATAAACACTAACTTTTAACTATAAATCTTATTTTTAAAATTAACTTTAAAATGAAAATTTTCTAAAAGAATCCTTTTTAAGGATTCACGCTTTGAAAAATAAAATAAATTTTTAATAATGTTAATTATTTGTTATTTGTCTCAACTAAAAAAAAAAATTACCAGTATAATGGGTTCTTTTTACCCCGTTTAATTTAATTTAACTTTAACATAAAATTTATACATATAACATAAAGTTAAGTAATCTGTCGTGTAATCACATATTATTTCTTAAGGACACTTCTATTTAATAACAATAAATCCTTAAACGAGATTAGACATTCATTACAATTCCATATAAAAAAGATTTCAAAGCATTAAAAAATTGTAAAAAATTAAAATGATTCAAATTTTTTTAATCCTTTATTTTATAAAACTTAAAAGTAAAAAATTAGTTTCAGTTTCAAATCTAATAAAAAAAAAAAAATCCCTTATTGAAATTAATTAAATGTTCTTTTAGTTTTAAAATGGCATTAATGGCAACATTGGTAAATGAAAAGTTATAACAAAAATAAAAGAACAAAAAAACTTTTTCAATTTTTCATAAAATCTGTTGATTTGTAGAAAAATGATATAATAATTGTTTAATTAATGTTACTACAATATATTTAAATTTTTTTTTTTATTTCATTCCTTTATACACACAACTAATTATTAAATGAAATATTTTTTAACATTTTCACAAAGAAATATTCATCCATTCTAATATTCATCCATTAAACATTTTCATAAAATGTTAAAAGAAAAAAAAAAACTTTAAAATTTTCTGTTAAAAACATTCTTGCAAAAATCGTTTTATCATAATAATTCTGTCATTATAACAGCATAGTACATAAAAATATATCCCAGATATAGCCCTGTTTTTTTTCTTTTTTCTTACAGATCCTTAAGATTTAACTTTCTGTGAAATCCTTTAAAAATCTTTCTAGAAAAAGTACTCTATTTTTTTCGTCCCTAGCTCTTCATTTCTCATACTTTTACTTTGTTCAACATTATTTTATTAAATTTTCCTACTCCATTATATCCAATCTTTTTGTTTTAATGCTTAAAGACAATAATTGATGTTATTAATAGGATGGCCCCAAAAAAAAAAAAAGAAAATCAAGGAAAAAATTATGAAGAGGATTGTAAAATTTCCCATTTTTTTATCCTTTAAGGATCAAAATCGACGCGAAAACTCCTACATAGATACGATGAAGAAAAAAAACAAAAAAAAAGGAAATTAAAACTTACTATGATAATAAGAAAGGGTTGATTATAAATTTACGCAGCTTTAACTTATTACCCAGCCTAATGACTTTTAAGAATGAATAGAAAAAAAAAAAATGATAATATGATTACTATGATGGTTGTCTCTTTTTCTTTTGCTTTATAAAAAAAATAATAAATGAGATGAAATTAGGTTAAAAAAATTTAATATCCTTTAAGAGAAAAAGAAAATTTCAACAATCTTTTATAAAAAATAAAAACAAACCAAAAAAAAATTTTTTTTTTTATAACTTATATTATTATTTTATTGTGTTAGAATTGTAAAATTAAAAGCGTATAATTAATTTAAATTATAACAAAATATAAATTTAATTTATTTTGTATTTTTTTTTTCTTTATTTAAATGATGCTATAAAACTCTCTGAAATTGTACTAATAAAATTGAAAGATATTTTAAAACTATAAATGAATAAATTTTGGAAAATACTTACAATACTTTAATACTTTACATTCTTTTTTTTTCTTTGATTATCCTTTTGATACAACCCTTATGATATTTCAATATTTAACCTTTATCTGTTCTAAATATTTAATATATATGTATATATGATAAATAATTTATTAAGTTAAACAAAATATTATTATTGCTGTGGTAATATTTTGAAACAAAATATCAAAATAATTGAATATTTCTTTAATTTGTGTAATTGAACAAATCAATTAAAATTATTTTTTCATCCCATCTTATTGAAATAGTACATATATAGATGAATTCACATACTATGAATTTATTAGATATATTGAACTTCTAGTAATCGTTATTTATCCTTTAAGTTTTTTTCTTTCTTACCAAATAAAAAGTTACCAAAATCTTAATTATAATATAAAACATTTTTTCGTATTTGCAATTCATTCTTTGCTACAAGTTTTTGAAATTGAGATCTAAGATACCACAGCTTTTTAGCACATTTCCAAAAAAATTTTGAAAAAATGTGCTTATTAGTTTCACTCTGTCCGTCCGTCCGTCCGTCTGTTTACAAAACTTCTACACCATTAAAGATAGAGAAAAAAAATTTTAACCATGGATAGATCTCATAAAAAAAATAATTTTGTGGAACAACTTTTTCATGTAGGCTCCTCCATTACGGAGCTACAGCCCCACAAACTTTGAAAAAGCCCTACTTTTAAATGCATATATCTTATGTTCTGCTTAAGATTTTTTCAATCTGAAAACGTTATTCGACAGGTATTTCTTTTATCTTTGTAAATTAATATCAAAATTATACAATTTTTTTAAATTTAGTATTTAAATTTACCGTTATGTGAAAACCAAATTTTGCATGATTTTTCTATTTTCATAACTCCGGCACGCCTTCAGATAGGAACCTGAAATTTTGAGACAAGAAAGAACTTTTAGAATTAGTATAAGTTTCCTCAAAAAATTTTTGGGTAACTTTTCCTCTTTTAGAGTTATTACGCCACAAAAATTGAAAATTTGCTATTTTTAGACACCTGTAACTTAGGCACCTGTAAACATTTTTTTTCGGCAAGATTCCGATTAGTTATATAGGATTCCGGACTTACGGCCCCTCAAAATTTCAAAAATGTCCTATTTTCACATTTTTTCTTATTACATGAAATTTTCAAATTTTTGTGCAAGTCACACTTTTAAACAGTTTGTATTGAGTTTTGGAAATGTGCGCTTTTAAAAACCGTTGGTTTACATTCTACCTTGTTTTATTATTGCCTCAATACCTTAATTAACATATCAAATTTTTTCAATTCCATATATGTTTCTGTTAAAGTTTAAGTGTTCCATATTTCGATAAAGGACACCATATTTCTACAAATCTTTGAGTTAAAATCTAAGCTAATTCTAAAAAAGTTCAATGATATATAAAATCCTCAAGAATAAATCAAGACTACTAAGAAAGTGAAATCAAAAACTACAAGATGGTTTTTTCTACGAAAAATTTCATAATAAATTGGACAAACAAAAATTTGATATTCAGAATTTATTAATTTTTAAAATGTTTCTAAATTATTTCAATTTGAAAAACATATTAAAATTAATTTAAATATATTTAACATCTCCTCCTTAAAGAACAATGTAAAATTTCAAAGATATGATAATTGCCTGCATTAAAATTCATTGCCTGCATCAAAATTCATTGCCATAATAGTCATTTCAATGCAATATAATAGAAAATTAAAATTAATTGTGTTTGTACCATAAAAAAAAAACTTTTATTAATATTAAAAGAATTATAAAGCATAAGTTTATAATACAATTAAAAAAAATATTAATATAATAAAAAAAATTTCACAATATGATTTACACAAAACTTTTCAAGATTTATATCAAGAAAATTATTAAAACAATTAATAATATGTATTTATATTCAGGATATTATTTTCTACCGTTTACTAAATTTTCATCAGTAATGGTGCAATATAGAAATTTAAATACAGTCAATATCGGTTATAACGACATTGAGCGGACCAGCAAATTTGGTCGTTATATCCGATAGGTCGTTATAAACAATTTACAATTTTTTTTATAAATGAAAAGAAGTAGGTATATTATTTATTTATTTATTAGAGTCTTTATTAAACAGTTTTTAACAAAAAGAAATAAAATTTAATAATATATTGGTACCTACTTTCCATACACACATAACATACATATGTATAAAACGTAACATAACACAAAATTATTAAGAATACGTATGTGTTTATTGTTTTATTTACCAGAACCAGACTCTGATCGGTTAATCAATAAGAGCCTTGTCACCAAAACTAACTACTCTACGTTTTTTTTATTCATACTAAAAGTTTCATTCATATCTGTACTTTCTTGTATAATTTTATACTTGTCGTGTGTATTAAAACAACTAACCTAATGCAACATACATACATGCATAAATAAAATTATTAGAAATATCAAACTAACACAACAGCCAGGCGACAATTAAGTGAAAATAAGCAACGGGTAAATTTGATGCTTTTTTTCTTAGTTATTATAATCTATGCATGCATTTTGCTTATTTTGTTTTAATTTTTTCGGCATTATAACCGATCATTTTTTTCTTTTTTAAGTAAAAATAAGACGTTATAAAGAATATGTCGTTATAAGCGATGTCGTTATATCCGATTCCAATTTGTTTGAAATTAGATGAACTTAAAACCAGGACTTTTAAAATTGGTCGTAATAAACGATATAGTTTTTCAGTGCTTTGTTTTTGATAGTCTGTAAAACATCGATATTTTTTTGCCATGTTGTTCCCCATATTTTAATTCCATAGCTGAGTTGACTGTTGAATAGAGCATAGTAGATTGATTTTTTAGCCCTTTCTGGTATGAATTGTGATACTTTACCAAAGATTCCAGCAATTGCGCTAAATTTTTGGTTAAGATTTTCTGTAAAGACCTATCGGATATAACGACCAAATTTGCTGGTCCGCTCAATACGGTTATAATCGATATTAACTGTACTTTTATCTTGCAACATCAAACTTACATTTTTTACATTTTATCAAAATGCTGTTAATCATCGAGAACTTTTCCTAGTTTTAAATGTGTCAATATTATGAAACTTCTTTGCAGATTCCTTTATCTGAATGACAAATGGCAAATGATTTTCAATTTACATTATAGATATGTGCCTATTAATCAAAACATGCAGACTATATTTTATTAGAATTCTTTTATTCGAATTTTTTTCATAATATTCGAATTTTCTAAATAATATCAAAAATTGAATGGCGTTAGTCATCGGTAAAAAAAATTTTATTCATTTTAATTAACAGAAAAAACTAAAAAATATTTAATACAATACATACAATTTATAATTTGGGATTTAATAGATCTTAGAGAATCATTATCTTTTTCAAATTTTTAGTTTTGGGATAAATTTTTTCATGAAAATTCCAAAATATAAAATACTTGTTTATTATATACATATATGTATAAATTAATACTACTTTATTAAATAATATTTAATAGATTAGTGTTGATGGCCTTCCCATTAATTTTTGTCTCCCAAAATTTTATCCTATAAACATATTCTTACATTAAAAAAAAAAATAAAAACACAGAATTCTTAGACATAAAATCAAAATAGATGAATTGTACAAAAAAAATTTTTATTTTTAACCATGGTAGATAACATCTGTTTGGATAACTAAAAACATATTTAACCAGAAATTTAAAATTTCGTTAAAAAGAATTATTTAATTGTTAAATGTAAATAAAATGGTAATTTAAAAATAATGAACACATTTATTATTCCAATACGCATGTTATTCTTATGGTATAATAAATTTTCGTTTACGTTTGCTATGTACATCTTAACTAAAAAAATAATAAAGCTAGTATTCTGAAATTTTTGTTATTTCATCTTTCTAAAATTGTTAGTTTGACCGGCTATTTAGCTGCCATTAAATATATTTCCTTATATCAAAATTACTCAGTGTATAGTGAAGCAGTAATGTATCTAAAATGTGAAAAGAACGACTTTTGAAAAATTTTACTAGCCTAACGTAAAAAGTTCAGTTACCTGTGAAATATATATCCTCATTTCTGGCTACTTAAAATAGCTGAATATCTAAAATTTTGTTAAATACAATAAAGTTTTATGGAAATAATTTTTGTGAAAATTTATTGTTCTACCAGTTAGCTGTCTTATCTTGGTACTTATTTAAATTCGAAGTCTGATATTTCATGTAAGATGATCAAGTTTTATGAAAATCACTTCTGTGAAAAAAGGGTTGGTATGATGCAATATGTTCCAGTACTTGTCCAAGAATTCCACAATTTATATTATATCTCGATATTTAAATAAGTCAGATACCAGAATTTTGTAATAAATGATTCAATTTTATAGTAACAGCATAACTTGTGTTCGTGAGGCTTTCCTAGAGTTGACACAATTTTCTATAATTAAAAATGTTTTCCCAAAAATTTTGTAAAATGATTTTATTTTTTAATTAATTAAAATAAAAAGTTATGTATCATGTCATTGAAAAAAATAATTAACAATTTTTACTAAAATTCATTGTTTTATTAATCAATTAAATTGACTGAATTTATTAAAATCATAAAAACGGGAGCGGGTCACAATCCTACACGCCAAAATCAACCTGCAACAAAAGCTTGCTTTTTTTTTATCTTGCACTACAAATCCTCTCATTCTAAAATCCTGTATTAAAAAATCTTAGACAAAATCTTGCAAAATATTTTTAAAGTAATAGATTGTAGCTTTGTTTTTAAAGTATGTTTATACTTTAGTATAAACAGATAAACAGATAAGGAGGATTTTAGAGTTGAATTCAAAAGCAGAGTTATACGCTTTTCCCAGAATATGTATGTGGGAGGTTCTGAATTATATGCAAGATTTTGTCGTAGTAGATTTTGGAAAAAAAATTTTGTTTTAAAAGATTTTCGAAAGCAAGATTTTGTATGCAAGATTTTGTCACATTAGATTTTGACGTAAAGATAATGTAGCAAACCCCATAAAAATTTATGATTTTTTTAAATTTATATTCACACTTTTTATAATAATAAATACTTTACTTATTTAAAAAACAAAAAAATTTAACTGCTCGTACAGAGCGTATATTAAAAAACAAAGTATGCATATACAAGTAGGTACCTATATTGCAAGTAACTAAATTTTAATTTCAAAATAAAACAATCAACAAAATTTAGTTTAATTGATTCCGATATCAGCAAGCAAAAAATTTTAACTCAAATAAAAAAAAACATAAAAAAATTTTTTTTTTAAATATTAAAAAATAAAAATTAAAAAAAAAAAATTTACAATGATTTAGTAGCTTGTATCAAAATTGAGTGACTTCTCATAATAAATATTCTGAGTATAGTAAATCGTTAATAGTGAGTAAACAATTCTATGTGAATCAATATTTTACTCAAAGTTTTCACTCAGTTCATTTTTGGTAAATTAAAGTTTTAGAAATGTCAAATACAATTATTTTACTAATCTGATTTAATAATAACTAAATTTAAAATATAAATGCAGTTTTTAATAAATATGAAAAATCATTTTAGTAATTTTAAACAATACAAAAAATTGCAAGCATGTTTACATTCATAATCACTAGCGAAAAAATTACAAGAGTGAAGCAGTTTTGATAACTTATAAATTTCTTCAAAATGATTATAAACTAGCAGTGGTGCTATTCTGAAATCATTGTATAAAGTAAATTTTTGTCAAATGCACAACAAAAATAAATTCAAAAATTCATCTGCATCCGTCATCCATTCATCCAACAATATTTATCTTTATGGTATATTATTAAAAGAAATACTTACCTTTAAAATTTGCCTTAAATAAAAATACCTTAAACATTTTTTTTTTTGGTCATAAATCAATAACTTTTTCTTTTCAGGTATGTGTAGTAATAATTTCTTTAATATCATTTAATATTATTTTTAATAACATTTTAACCTAATTGGCGTTTGAATCCGAGATCTCTCAACTGAAAATCCGACAACTTACGTACTGCGGTCCTTTAAAACCCTTTTACTCAATTATTTACCAACCGACTTTAATTTTTTTTAGTTTTAAATGATAAATATTTAGTACAGCCATCTTACAATATCAATATTTTTCCAAAATTTTCTAACTTTCATTATTAATTTTCCATTTTTATAAAAAACCCATGTAAAGAATATACATATGTATGATATAGTATGTATAATCTATACCTATAATATACGTCATATTCAAATAAGACGCTCTTTTATACCGTTAAATTTAGAATTTTGCCTTTCTGTTTTTGCTTTTTCTTTTTTTTTCTAAATACATATACTTATTTCGTTTTTTAACTAAAAAAGCATATGTATTTACATATGCATATGAACTATGAATTAAAATTAAATATAAATAAAGGAGGGCTACCAAATACTTATTAGTTAGAGTTAATTTAAAAAATTACTACAGGCAATTGCTACAGCCAATTGTGGTTAACCAAAATTATTTATCAAACAATCACAAATTTCGAGTTCAACGTATAAATAAAGAAAAAAAAAACAATAATAAAACAAAAATCCTTTTGAGGACAATCATATACAATTGATAGAGTAAATTTAAAAAATCCCGAATATTTGTTATTGATTGCTTGAATTGCAATTGCTTATTAAAACTCCTCGAATTTCGAGGGGCGGGCGAATATTAGTATTTATTTAATTTAAAAATTTTCATGACACGATCCTGAACTCTGAAGCTAAAAGTAGTATTCACTATAATAAAAACTTTATTAATATCGAAATTGAGAAATTAAAACAGGTAAAAGAATAATTTAAGTATTTCGTGTTAAGTTTATCGAAACCATTTTTTTATTCACATCAAACTGAGTGATTTATCAAATATGTTGAATGTCAACTCACACACAATGAGTGACAACTCATTTTTATTCCTACCACCCTACAAACATTTTTTTCCCACGGTATACAGCGGTAACAGACTGTTAAAATATTGCATTTTCTAACTTTAAAAAATTTTGTATGTTTTTACATTTATATTTAATTAAAAAAAAATGAAATTGATAAACTTATTGAAAAGATTCATTAACACAATGAGAATACATAACAAACAAAAACTGAATCTAATCGAAAATCATAAACATTTTAAAAATTCAATTCATTTGTTCTAAAGATTTTATCTTATTTGATTTAATAATAAAAATTTCTACTCTACCCCCTAAAATTAAATAAAACATTTCCTTTCGGAGGTAAAATAAAATTTTAATTTACGAAATTAAATTTATATTTCAAAAAATATTATTAAATTTGAAATTTTTAAACATTATGTCATTTATAATTTTTTAATAACTTTAAGAAAATTTCCCCAAGTGAAAAAAACCACAATCAATTTAAAACTATATGATAATTTCCATAAAAATTATTAGATTTTCTCTAAGAAACGTAACCTTGGAAATTCATTAAAAAAAAAAAACATCAGAACATAAAAAAGATTTATCATAATTCTATAGTATGTATTAAATTTCCCTTTTTTCTTTCCTCAATTTCCCATCTGAATGTGATAAATTCCATTATCATTAAATTCTATTATAACATAATTAAATCATTTTTGGGACTCATTTACACAATTGTTATATATTATGTACTTGTATTTTTCTTTATCATACCGAATACCAAAATAATAATAAACTTTCTAGAAATTCCCTAAAGGAATTGTGTAGTCCTTGTTTTTCATAACAAAAATATTAACACATAATAACTGTTAATGATTTTTATGATTTTCAAATTTTACAATATTTAATAGACAGGCACAAAAAATACAGTGCTAGACAAAAATTAAAATGTGGTTAATTATTTCTAAAACTATTTTTAAATATTTAAAAATATCCTAATGCAGAAATAAACTAAAGTATGTCCATTCATATTCTCAATGAAAAAATAAATAAATTTAAAATTTCGGAAACGTCCTTATCGAAACTCTAAAAATTAAAGTATCTAATATGAGATTTATATACATTACAAAGAGACATTATCCTATTAATAGGTTCATGTTCCCCATAATTAGTTCTATGAAAATGCAACTTAAACATATTAACAGATCTTAACCTAGAATATGAAGAAAAATTGAATTTAGCAAATGATTGAGAATATAAAATCTTACCTTTAATTAATTCGGTTAACAACACTATATCTGCTACTTTACGACGTTTCTCAAGGGTGTAATAAATTTAGTTTATGTTTATATGGCGGTGGTCTTAAAGGATGGCAGAAAGCGTAAAGCAAATTTTAGAAATTTTTTTTGAACTGTTTTAATTCTATTTATATAAATATTATAAAATGGGATTCATACCTGGGAAGCATATTCCATAAGTTAGATCTAATCAAACAAGTAAAAAGAGATTTTAACACATAGTGATTATCAAATTCTCATGCCCAAAGTTTAATGAAATCTAGCATAGAGTGGGCTTTATTCTGTATATCAGTATAATGAAGATGAAATGAAAACTTGTAATCAAAGAGTATCCGTAGATCTTTTATTGAGACAACTTTAGGAATAGCCTAATTAATATTTGCATTATTTTAAACACAAAAGTTATAAATAGAATAATTTTTTTAGTTATAGTAGACAGGCACAAAATATAATATTACACATACACATACACATACACATACACATACACATATAGTATTACATATTTATTAGCCCATGATCAATTAATCGAGTTGCCGAAAACAATTTGAAAATTTAAGCAGTCACATTTTTTTTCTAACACTGTAAATAGACATAAATATTAAAAGTTAAAGTGTTATTTCTATTTTCATACAAAAACAAAAAAAAAAAAACGTAATTATTTTAAAAATATATCCTAGAGGGGAAATGAAAACCTAAAATGAAAAAATTCAACAAATAAGAAATATTACAAAAGTAAAATAAGCCTAAAGGATTGATAATTTATAGTGTCACAAAAAACACATAATATACTATAGTTATTATTACAATATATGTACATAATATATTTATAGTTTTATAATATAAACAATATGTATATATATATATAATATATATATGTATATTTCTAAATATGTGGTATACTTTTAAAAACCATATTTTAAGGTTAAAATAATTTTTTAAATCAGAATTCTTAATTTAAAATTTGATTTGTAATGCTCTTAAAAGAAAAACAAAATGTCTATCAAAAATAAAGAATTAGTTTTTAAAATAAAGTTTCATTTATTGTATAATATATGTAATACTTATTAAGAAATAATTAAACCATTCGCGGATATCATTTATTACATACATATATATAAGATGTTGTAAAATTTAGCAATTCGTTAATAAACCTTGACAATTTTCAAGACAATATTTGGAAGCGCTATGAATTCTCATATCGGAAATACTCGTTTTTTTAAATTTCGTTTTTCAAATCTCGTTTTTTCAAAATCTTTTTGTCTTAAAATCTGGTTTCTTAAAATACCTTTTTTTTTCATAAAATACAGTAAAAATAAAAAAAAGTGATGATTAGAAACGAGCATCGATACCCCACCTGATATATGTATATGAAGAAATAATTAGGAGCGTTTTTATAGTTAGTTTCGAAATCAGGGTTTCAGTAATTTGTTTAGCGGTGTTTTGGACCAGGTAGCCTCCACTATTTTAAATGGTTTTTCTTGAACGTATTTTAAATTCTTTGTTGTTGAAATATGTATGTGAAAAAATAATTATTGAAGATATTTGACATTTTGTTTGTCAAAATCAGGGTAATTCGCTTTTTCCAGAATATATATTATATATGTAAGATTCTTCAAAATTTAATTTAAAGAAATAAAAGCTCCAATTTAACTTAATTTTTTTTACAATTTCATTTAAAAAATAGAAAAAAAAATAGTGGATAAGAGCGTATAAAATACGCTGTAAACACCAAGGGGGTGTAGGTTCAAATCCCACACACGTTCGCTGTGTAATTTCCTGTTCATATTTATGTGACAGAGAAATGCACTAAACAAAAAAAAAATGAGCTGTCTCCACCACAGGACCGACCGCCACTATATGAAAAGTACAATGCCAAAATTAGAGATTTTTTATTTACATAATAATTTATATAAAAGCAAAATAACTTCTAATAATTTAACAACATTTTGTTTTATTCAATAAACAATAATAAGCAATGGAATCGTAAAAATATATGTACAAGTAAAAATTAATAAAAACTATAAACAAATACAAAACAAACATAAGATTAATATTGAATCTGCTAACAAAAATTTTACCGTTTTAATTTTATGTCATCAACAAAAGAATAATATGCATAGATATAAGGACATATTATGTATATAAATTTTTAGGAATATAAAAAAAACAAAAAAAAATTGTTCATATAAATTCATATGGAGTGTTATGCATGAAATTTGGACTTAGAAAAAAAATTAAATAAAAGTTAAAGTTGGTCGGATCAAAAATGTTTTATGGCAAAGTTGTTCCTCTTTACTTGGGTAACAACTTTTTCTTAATAATTTTTCTCATAAAATTTTTCTGTTACGAAATATTCGTAAAAAGAACCCTAGTAAACTACCACTTGCGGTTGTCCGATTTGCTCCAAAAGCTTATCAATCCGAGATATTTACGTCAAAATCTTAAATATGAAATTTCAAAAAATTCCGGTCAGTCGTTTAAGCTGTACACGTGCCCACAGACATACCCACACATGCACAGACGGACATCATGCTAAAAAATTTTTTACAGCCTTCTCCACATCGGAGTAGTGCATTTTTGCCAAAATCTGGGGTACAAATTTTTAGTATGAAAACAATACCTACCTTATATATTAATGTATGCGGTTGGTAAAAATTGAAAAAATGAAATAAATAGAGATTTTTTTAAGTTACGGGCATTCGTAGTTATCCCCAATATTTTTAAATTTTTCTTTTCTTTTGTTTTTGTTACATTCTTATACGTTATATATTCGTATTTTGATACCGTCTCTGTTTATTTTAGATCTTCTGTTTTTATATTACAATCATTCCTATTGAAACTGACATATCAAATGACTTTTCAATTCACACTCGACCAAAAAGGTTATGGCCTATATTATAATGTTTTATTTATCACTTATTAATTTTTGTTTTAATAAATTTTTATTTGACAGCTACATTCTGCTCAAATTTTCATTTTTTTTTTTTGAATTGATCTTATAGTTGCTTGAAATAATTTAAATTTATAATTGAATAATTTTAACTTATTTAGTGATGGTAACGCTCAAAAACATTTTTCAATATTAGTATGGAAGATTATGAGTTATAGGTTACATTAAAAATTTATTTAAAAACCATTATTAGGTTTTTTTCAATGAATATTATTTATGAAACATTACATATTTTAATAATATATACTTCTACATTATAAGTATTCATAAATTAACATATAAATTTATACAAACATAAATGTATCTATTAGAAGATAAAATATTTTTTAGAAAATGTATATGAATTTATTATGGAAAATAAAAATATATATTATACGGTTGCAATAATTTGAATTAAAATGCAATAATAATAAAATTTAGAGTATATCTAATAGCTATTTAAAAATGAATGCTTATTTTAGCATCTGTAAATATTTTTTATTTGGTTCAAATAAGATATCGTTTAATGGAAATTTAATGCTAATAATTAATATTTTTATTAACATGATCAGGATAGTAAAATTTTCAATAAAAGGAAATTCCTTTTGAAATAAATTTTACTAAAAGGGAAGTAAATTTAACAAATTTTTAATAGCAAAAAATCATAACTCATTTTATATCCTTTTATATCCTTTTAGAAACAATATTATTGAACTAGAATTTATAATATTTAGATTTACAAGTACACATTATTGTAAAATGTACTTAATTTTAAAAAAAAAATTATAACAATTTTTTTTGTTTTCCATTTGGTTTAATTTATAGAAAAAATTTCCAGTCGATAATTTTGCCGAATGGAATAATGGACATCCACTGGGGTTGCGAACTGTACATGCCTACGTTTTAGTATATGATATGGGCAATTTAGATACATTTCAGGTAAATAATAAATCACAAATTAAATAAAAGTTTTTTTGTTTTAAAATTAAATTTAATTTGAAAATTTTTTTTTTTTTTTTAGTACTGCCGAACAATGAGAGATCAAATACTGGATAGTTTTAGTCATCGTAATTTTAGTATTATTGTTGTTGGTAATAAATTTGATACAATTACTGAAACACAAACACAATCTCAGGTAAATTATAAACAATAAATTACATATAACAAAATCTATTAGATTATCTCTATTTCCCTACAAGTTTTATCATTTATAAATATAATAAAGAAAATCTTGATCTTATGTAGAGAACAGAATCGTTTTTCTTAATAAATTCTCAAGAAGCAAAAGAATGTAAAACATTTATAATATTACATTTTCATCAATATTATAAATTATTTAGTTAATGCGTTCTACAAACTTTGAAGATCATGGGTCTGACTCAACTCATCCTCTCATATTTTACAATTCCAGAAAATTTCTCTACAGTTGGTGATGTGAGCTTTGTTTTGTTCGCCGATTTTTCATCTCCAACGAAGATTCGATCGTCTTATGGTTTGGATTTAAAATTTTGGAACATTTTAGTTTATATGGTCTACGTAACCTAGCCAATTAAGTAGCCTGCGCTTAATTTTGTTGAGTTCGGAATTATATCTTTTCCTTCAGATTTCTTCGATTGACCTGAAACTATAAACGGGACAAACAGTTTTACGTTCAAAGGTACTCAGTACCTCCTCACTTGTTCTTGGCAATGACCATATTTTTGATCCATACAACAGAACTGCAAGGATGAATGTTTTGTGAATGGACTTTAGAATATCGTGGTAGGATATAGGAGCTGATCAAAGTAACAGAAGTTTGAAAGATATTTTTTTCGCCTTATTTCTACACCGTTATTATTATAGTTGCCGATATTTGTTCCGATATAAACTTCTTAACTGTCTTGAAATATTAATTAGCCACTGTAATGTTTTACCAATTTGATATTCTGTAACCCCTTTATTTATCGCCAACATATATTTTCCTTTCCTCTTATTTACTCAAAGACTCACCTTCCTTCACACTATGTGAAAGTCTCGCCTATGTCTATGTGCTTCTTCTTCATTCTATGTGAAGGCCTCGATAACTTCCTTCAGAATGGAGGTTGACACGAGATTAACTTACGCTCCCACAAATTCAGTACTTTTGGAAGACTCAAACTAAGCCTCTAATAGCACAAAATATTTCTGTCAAAAATGAATTATATTTAACAAAAGTTAATTTAACTTTGGCAATTCAATTTTTTTCAGAATTTTGAACAAAGCAACTATAGCTATGTATTAACAGTCTATCTGTTTTCTAATGTAGAAAATAGTGACGTTTATTAGATCAATTTTTTAAAGACCAATATTATACAAAAGAAAATTTTTTTAAGTGGTTCCTTTAGAAATTTGTACCGTACCTACGTAAATTTACTAAACTATATTGCATGTAAAGTTTGTTTAAACTACAAGAGAAAAGAATAGGAATTTTATACAAAGATTCCTATGATTAATGTCTCATATTTCAATTAATTCAAACTTAAAAATAAACTGAAACGAAAACATAATTTTAATTCTAACAATTTTCGAGAAAACGTGATCTACGGCCAACGTTTTGTTTCCTTAACATATCTTAACACAAAAATTCAATCGGGTATTGTTAAGATGTACAATTTAATTTGATTACTTTAGAAGATTCTACAATTTGTTATATTGTACTTGTATAACAAAAAAAAAAATGATTATTAAAAAATCATTTATAATGAATAAAACCTAAAATAATTTTCTTTTATACTTTTTTTCAGGATTTAAAGGATATTTCAACTTTAGTACGTAAACATTGGCGTTGTGGATATGTTGAATGTTCAGCCAAGTAAGAAAACAAATCATTAATTACATAAAATTTTTTGATTGTATTTTTCATTGTGAAAATTTCAATCAAACTTTTAATTTCCTCTTTTTATAATTTCATATTTAATTACAAATAAAATTTCTTTTCACTTTTTTTTTTTTCTTAATTTTTTTTTTATAGATATAATTATAAAATTGGTGATGTTTTTCGAGAATTAATGGGTTGTACATCAACTGGATGTCAACAGGGTATTGATTTTACACAATCAAATAGAAATAAAGGTCGTTGCAATATTCTCTAGCAATTTCTAAATAAATTCACTCAAAATTGGTAGGAAATAAAAAAATTTAAATTTAGATTTAGTAAAATTAAAATAAAAAAGAACAAGAAAAATAAATAAAATAAAAATAAATAATGTAAAGTACATATATAAAGAAAAAAAAAGTATTGTAAAACGAAAAGGAGTTCATTAAAAATAAAAACATCCAGAAAACTTAAAAAAAAAAAAAATTATTTGATAGATAATTGAAATTTTATTCAATTTGTTGAAAAAAAAAAAATTTAGTCATTTTAATGAAAAATTTCAATGAAAATTAAGGATAATAAGAAAATTTAATTTTTAAAAGTAAAAGTTGTAAAAGAAAAACTTTTTTTTAGATAGCTATATCATGTTAAATTGCCAATAAAATTAATAAAAAGTACACACAGTAACATAAAACTTGTTAAATGGATTTTAAATTTTCATGACAAAATTTAAATGTAATAATTTTATCATTTATTAATATTTTTTTTTATAGCTTTCAAAAAATACTTTTAATAAATTAAATTATTAGGATGGTGGTATTTTTTTTATCGCTACACTAAAAAATAAAACGGTTATGATGCCAAAAAAAAAAAATTTTTATAGCTTTCTAAACGATTTTTTATTATATGTTCATTTTTTTTTTTTTTTTTGTTTTGGTTGTTTTCCCTTCCAACTTCAGGTACCAAAATTAAATATAATTTAAAAAAAATAAAAAAAGATGATAACTTATCACTTTTACATGTTTTATCCTAATATACGGTTCATTCATTTTATACCATCTATACGATTCATTACCTACCATACCTTTTATTATACCATACATTTTCATTTTAATTTAGATTTTTTTTTAAATTTAAAGACTTAAATAAAACCAAAGGCTCCATTTTAAAAGTTAAAAAAAAAATATTTCAAGCAAATTTGATTTAAATTTGTTTTTTTTTGTTTTGTTTTTAATGCATTTCTCTGCCACATAAATGTGGACAGGAAATTACATAGCCTTTCCTGTTCAGGCGTGGCTGTAAATGTCGTAAGAGGAAGTAACTCTTACGACGTGTGTGGGATTTGAACCCACACTCCCTCGTTGCTTACAGCGTATTTTATACGCTCTTACCCACTAGGCTACCGAGACCCGTATTTGATTTAAATGTGAGAGCTTAAAGCTCAAACCCTACATTCAAAATAGCCAGAAAATATTATTATTGCTGTTAAGATTATTTTTTGTAAAACTAAAGTGAATGTAAAAAATATTACTCACTTACTCAATGGGGGCTACATTACTTCAAGGTTTTGAGCCTGACTCAATACATCCTTCCATTCCATTTTATGATTCCGGCCAGTTTTTTTACAGTTGGAGATCTAAAGCAATAAAAGATTAGCTAATGAATATTCCATAAAGCAGTTCATTTCATTAAAATTTCCGATAATGAAATATAACTTTAATAATCACCTAATTTCTAATAATTTTATTCTGCTAATTTTATCTAAATATCAAGTTGTGACCTTTTTAATTGATTTTAAATGTAAAAGAATTTTAAAACAATGTAAAATATTTTTAAATTAAAGAATGAATGTATAACAATTAACTTGTAAGGTGTGAATTGAGGTATTTTTTCTAAGAATAATATTCAAGCATATAAAAATAATGATATTATTTTTTTAAAGGACAAACATACAGAGTTTTTATCATTTAAATTATGTGAATATTGACTTTTGACATTTACATGGTATATTTGGATATTTAAATTATAAAACCCTTTTTTTTTAACTATAGAATCTGTTTTCATACATTTTCAACAAAATTAAATTAAAGTAAAAATTGCAATTAGTAGATGTTCTTTTAATTTTTTTTTATTAAATTTATTACTATAAAAAAATTTTTTTTTTTAAATATTTTTTAAAAAATAATTTTGTTAATAAAAATTTCTCACTTTTGTTTCTTTGTAACACGCCCGTAATTTAAACTAAAAATACATTTATATAAAAACAAAACATAAAGCATTATTAAATTACTGCCAAATTCATAAGCAATTCTCGAATTTAATTGTCTTCAACCAAAGTTAAAGCAAAGAAAAAAGTAAAGTATATTTTAATAATCCTATCCATATAAGTCATCCGTAACTGCACTAACTAAGGTATTATTATTATTATTATTATTATTATTATTATTCATATTTAACTAAGCTGTAGTTTCTGGAATCATTAATTTCATAAAGCCGATGATTACTTGGCTGAAGTCATTGTACAAAACTCTTAAACATGGCTGAAGCTATTATACAAAACTATTAAATACAAATAAATATTTTCCAACTGCAAAAAACTGCAGAATTTGTACTGCAAAAAAACTGGCTGGAATCATAAAAAAATGGAAGAATGTATTGAGTCAGGTTCAGAACCTTGAAGTTATGTAGCGCCCATTAAGTAAGTGAGTAATATTTTTTACATTCACTTTAGTTGTACAAAAAAAATTTTAACATAAATATTTTTATTTGTGTTTAATAGTTTTGTATAATGGCTTCAGCCATGTTTAACAGTTTTGTATAATGACTTCAGCCATGTTTAACAGTTTTGTATAATGAATTCAGCCAAGTAATCTATTATCTTCTACAACAGGTATTTAATTTTTTTATTTTATTATATATTTCGATATAATATTAATTATATGTACATATACTTATTTTTTATTTAATTAATTTATATAATTTTTTATTAATCTATATATAACCCAGGCTGAGGTTTTAATATGAAATTTTTCGAATCAAAGCCGGTGTCTAAACTACCACAATATTGGCTAAATATTTTTATTAGTTATTTATTATCTAATTTATTTTTTTAATATACATTTAATTGATTTTTTATTTTTTTTCTTTTGCTATTTATTAAATTTTTAAATTAAAAAAAAAATATTATAAAATATTTAAATTTATAAATTCATTTCACAAGTTAACTCAATTTCATTAAAATTAATAAATAAATTGTTATATAAAATAAAATATTTAAAAAAAAATACACCATTAATATTTCAAAAATAGAAAATAAGATAATTAAAATTTTATCAAATGAAAATATAAATAGAAACAAAACAAATAAACAAAATTAAAATTAAGTTTAATAATTGTTAATGAAATAATTTAAACTAAAACAAAAATGAAACAAAAAAAAAAAAAACATAAATATATAAAATATTAAAATAAAGTTTGTTAAAAAAACAAAAAGAATATATTTATAATATTATTAATAAAAAAAAAAAAGTAAACAATAACAACAAGAACAAACACCCAACAACATTAATATAATTTATTAATAAACAAAAAACAAATTAATTTGTAGAAATAATAAATATTAATAGAAAAAATAAAAACAATTTAATATAAGTAGATGCTTTATATATTATATTAATAAAATTAATTGATTAATTTTTTAAGTTATATAATAATTTATTTAGAAAATATATTAAAACAAACAAAAAAAAAAGCAAATTAATATTATTAAATAAGATAAACATTGTTAACATTATATTTATATTAAAAAAAACCCAAAATAAAAAGAAAAGGTAACATATAATAATTACATTTAAAAACATTCATTAATAGAAAAAGAACAGTAGAGCTGCAATAATTTAAACAAAAATATTTTTAGAGTAATTCAAATAAATAAGAATGTGTTCAAAATTGTGAGTGTACAAAAAAATTATATAAATAATTAATAAAATTGATTTATTTTAATGGTTATTTAAAAAAAAATATTCAATTATCGATCTACCATTCCATTTTATTTAAAAATTATAATACATACTTGATTTATAATTAATATTTCATGACGATGAAAACATATTTTTCGACTATATAAAATATAATATATGTATTTACCACAAATTAATTACCATTTTAACTATAACAAAAAAATTATTACCATTTATCACTTTTCATGATCATGTACAATTGTGTTTTATGACTTTAAAATGTTTTCAACCTTAATTATATACGTAATATACAGAAAAAAAACCAAAAAAGGTTAAACAAAATTTACTGTAAATATTGTAACTCTACTGTAATTTATATTTTCCATTAAATGTTATAAAAAAAGAAAATGATTGCTGTTTCTTTTTTTTTTTTTAGCTTATATTTTCATTTTAAATATTTTGTTTAATAAAAACTTTATTAAAAAAAAATTAAACCGAGAAAAGAAATAAAAAATACTAAAAAATGTTTTAAATTTCAACAATGGTAAAAAAAAAAAAATTAATAATAGTTTTTACTTTTTTTACAATGATGCGAGAAAAAGTAAAAAAAAAAAAGAATTAAATATTTACGTAAAGTTGACAAAAATATAAAAAAAAGACAAAAAAAAATTATGCATTTGCAAACAAATTAGTTATTATTAGTGCGATTATAAAATAGCTATAATTTATTTATACTAGTATTTATATAAAATTTATATATATAAATTAATACACAATTATAAATTAAAACAGAAAAAAAAAAACAAAAAAATGCTTACGATATTTAGACGCTAAATTAAAAACAAAAAAAAAAAAATAAAAATACAAAATATTGTACACGATATATAATTCGCTTTTCTAAAAAAAAAAAATTATATTAGAAAAAAAAAAAAAAAAAAAATATAATTAATTAATTAAATTTGTTTATATATAATATGATAATTGATAGCTTTTCATTATTTAATTGCATAAATATTAATTTAAATTTAGATTAGAAAGCAAAACAAAACAAAAAAAAATAATTAAAATTTCATTAATAAGATTATTGGCGATTTAAATATTTTTATATTATATTAGTATTATCTGTATTTTCTTTTTTTTCTTCGTCTTTTTTTTAATTTTAAAAACTTTTATTTATTTTAATTTTTTTTTAAATTAAATACATATTTTATATATATACATCTATACTATAATGTATATTAAATATTTTTTATACAACAGTATTATTAAAATTAAGACTGTAAATTTTCAATTAAAAAATTTTATCACTTTTCTATATACATAAGAAATTTTTTATTATTAAACTGAATGTATTAATAACTTTCAACATTTTACATTAATATTAATTTTTTATCATTGCTATAATTAATATACGTAGCTTATTTAAATTTTTTCTATATTAAATAATAATTAATTATTGCAGCTATAACCAAACGATGTTCCTTGTAAACTATTCAAAATTATTGATTTTTTTTTTTTTAAATCTTCTATTAATATTAATTTTTTAGTATATAAATTTTACTATAAAATTAATATTGATTTTTTTATTTCTTCTGGTTTTATTTAAACTAAAAAAAAAAATTAAACCAAAAATTAAATATTATATTTTATTTAATTATTATTTTTTGATATTTATAAGATTTAAATCATTTTATATTAATACCTATTAATAATAATAACTTTTTTAACCTTTTACAAATTTAAATTTATATGTTATATATCATTCATTAATTGTATTAATGTAGCGCATATGTATATATGTATTTTTTTCAAGAAAAATATTTATTAATTTATTGTTTTTTTTTTATAAATTATTCTTTATATAATATTAATTTGTAAATTTATTTTTTTATATACAATTTAGTTAATTAATATATTTAAAAATTTATACAAAAATTAATAATAAAAGAAATGTTTTTTTTTTTAAAACTATATTTATATCTTATAGTTGGAATATTTATATATTGAAAAAATTTTCATATTTTTATTTATTCAAATTCATTTTTCATTAGTTATTAAAATTAAAATCATATAAAATTTTAATGTAATTGTATATATATATTCTTCTTGTAAGATTTAAGGTTTCCTTTTACTTAAGATTTTACATTTTTTATGTTTTTTTTTTACACTTTAAATAAAACAAAAAATAGAAAACTATAAACCCCTATGCTTCTAATTAATATTTAAAAAAAAAAAAGCAAACAAACAAAATAAATTAAAACCGACAAATGAATATTAAAAAAAATATATAAATATATATAAATGTATATATATTGAAAATCCCACCATAAAGAAAAAAAAACTGCAATTATAGCGTTACCAAATAAAAAAAAAAATAAATTAATTAAAAAAATAAATAATATTAATAAAAAATAAATAATATTAATTAAATTTATTACCTATCTCAATGATCGCAATCATTTCTACATACATTCATAAATTATTATGTCATACAAAAACAAATATATTTATACATATATTATAATATATGAAATGGAAAACAAAAATTACAAATTTTTTAAATTCAAAACCATAAACTTTTGGCAATAATATTTTTATCAAAGAAGTGATATAAAAATTTTAGAATTTTTTTTTTTTTGTTATTTATATAAACAAAACAAAAAGAAAAAAATCCAAAACACTCAAAAAAAAAAAATTTTTTTTTTTTTTATATCTATACTGATATATATTAATTAATAAATAAACCTATACCTATAAATTTTGAATTTTACAAATAAAAATAAATTAAATCAAAATAAATAAAATGAGTTATTAAATTTGAAAATTTAATAAAAACGAACCAATTTAATCATACAATTAAAAAAAGATTCAATTGGTAATTTAAATATATGAACCACTTTTACAAAAAAAAAAAAAAAAAAAATGTCCCATTTTATATTTTTAAAATGTAATTTTTAGTCGATCTTTTACTTATACATATATATACAAATTTGTACGTATGTTTCCTATTAATATTAAAAAATTTTCACCGCTGAGAAAAATAACATCAATCCAGCTTCAAATTTTCCGACTTTATTTTTGACAATTAGAAAACTTTTTTCTGGCCGACATGAAAAATTGATTAGATAAAACGATCATGTATATGTGGTACCATGAAATATGCCTACAACTCTAAAATTTCTCTTTATTAATTTCTTCACACATATTATATATAACATTAATTGGTATATATACGAAATTCTGAATTAGAAGGGATTTTAGAGTTGAAAAGAAAATCAGCGTTTACCATTCATTCAAAATATTTATGTGTATACTTGTATATGTATATTTCTATCTATATAGATTTGTAGAATTATTTCCTTCTTAAAATTGTCGACATATATTATTTTTGATAATTCCTCAAAAATTTAAATTAAAAAAAAAATTATGATTTATTTCATTTCAATTTTGTGTATTTTTATCATTTTTTCATTATGAAATATGTTCTAAAAGGGCCGCTAAACAAATTATTGAAACGCTGATTTTATAAACAACTCTAAAATCTCTTCCTATTATAACTTATTTTCATATATATTATAATATATAACATTAATTGGTTATATATGTGAGATTCTGAATTAGAAGCGATTTTAGAGTTGAAAAGAAAATCAGGGTTTACCCTTCATTCAAAATTATATGTATATTTCTATCTATTAATTAGAAGGAAATAAGTCCCCTTCTTAAAATTCCAGATATATTTCATTTTTGATAATTCCCCAAAAATTATTAAATTAAAAAAAATTATGATTAATATTTCATTTTTATTTTGCGAACTTATTTCGTTTTGTATGTAAGTTATTTTTAGAAGAATTGAGGACTTAATTCATTATGGTAATAACTCCGGAAATTAATGCGAAATTATTTCATTTTTGAGTTGCGGAGTTATTTATTGAAGAGTTATTTTATAGTGCCAGTATGAAAAGCGGTGATTAACTTTCTGAAAATAGACTTTTTTTTTTTTTGAAACAGAGTTTCTAAATATTTAAATTGAGTTTGCAAAAACTAGAAATTAATAATGAGTGGAAAGACAATGAGTTATTTAAAAAATATGATTTACAGTAACTTATTAAATTAATTGAAGTATTTGTTTAATATAATCGATTAAATCATGCCATAACTTAACGTACATACATTTATTCCACATTTAAATAATTACCAATCCTTATACATATTATTTATTGCAAAATTTCTTATGGTTATTGTGTACATAGAATTTTAATTACCAATTAAATTTTTTTATCATATATAATTATAAATTCCTTAATATATTCTTACATAAACCGCCATTATTTAATATTTTTTTATACATTAATAAATATATATATGTATAAATATTAACATTTAAGGGTTCGTTATTTTAATTTAAAAAAAAAAAAAACACCTCAGAATAACTACATTAAAATCATCCGTATAAATTTTCCAAATAATTTTTATAGTTATTGTTATTAATTTTTTTTTTTTAATTAATACAAATTTTAATTATTAATATAAATAAATGGTAAAAATAAAATTTACTATTAATATTAATAATAATAAATTACATAAAATTTTTATTTAAATAAAAAAAAAATTAATAAGTAAAAAAATTCCCATTAATTACGCACAAATAAAGCAATAGTTCGACGTTCAATACACCATTAAAAACCATTAAAAACTAAATCAAAAAAAAAAAAAAAACCAAACAAATGAAACAAATGGCAATTTACGATAAATATTGTTAATAATATATTTTAAATAAAAAATTAAAAGAAGAATGTTAAAAATAAAATTATTAAATTTATTGTTACATAAAAAAAAAAAAAAAAACAAATTCCTTATTAATTTAAAAACAATTAAAAAAAAAAAATACGCAATACATTGATAAAATGATAAATAAAACGTTCCTTTTGATGTTTTATTATTTTTAAATTTAATTAATTTATTTATAAATTGTCTAATACTTCAATTTTTAAAATTTATTTTAATTTTTAAATTAATTTTTTAAATGAAACTTCATTTTATTTACATTTACAAATGAGGAAGAGTATAAATAAGTAGACACTGTGTTAACTCTAGGATAATCCGCACGAACATTATATACGGTATTTCCATTAAATTAAACTTAAGATAATTAACTTAATTTTATTTTACAAAATAAATATCTATTTAGCTTCTTAAAGTACCAAGATATGAGAAAATAATTTTCACAGCTATCCGAATCTGTTGCATTAAACAAACCAAATTTTTTAGAAATGTAATACAATTTCTTTTGAAAAAAATTTTAAATACCCAGCTTACGCAATTATTCATATAAAAAAGAAAAAGGAATTGTATAACAGTTATTTGAAGCCGCCTGTTCAGAATCCTTGTTCAATTTTATTTTATGAGTTATCGTTTCGACGAACGGATACATATATAACTAATTTGATTCGTGAGCAAGAATATACGTATATACTTTTCAAAATCTATATCATCTTCTTTGAGGGGTCACAAACGTGTAAATACCGAGGGAGTGTGAATTCAAATCCCACACACGTTGTAAGAGTTATTCCCCCTTACGACATTTACAGAAACGCCTGAACAGGAAAGGCTGTGTAACTGTGTAAAATTTCCTGTCCATATTTATGTGGCAGAGAAATGCAAAAAAAAATAAATAAATAAATAGCAGCTGAAATTTCTAAATTTTAACACTTAAGAATACTATTTAGGTTACTTATTATACAGAATCAAAACTAAGGAATAATGAAGAACCTTTGCTGTAGAGTATGTTATTGCAAATAAATATAGATAGATTATTGTATAGGTAGATAAAAGAAGCTAATCTTCATTCGGAAGCTATTCCACTTTTTATACTACCGACTATTATGGATGTTAACAAAAAAAAAAAATTACTTAATATGCTCAACTTTTTATAAATATGTAGTTATATTAATTAATTAATTAAAATACTTTAATTATTTTGGTTTACACAAAATATATGTATTAATTAAAAAAAAAAAAAATTAATAAATAATAAAATTGGAACGTTTTAATTAATTATCAACATTATTTTAGCTATAACTAATATTTTCTTTCTCCTATAATTTATTCATCTTATGATAAATTAAACTGAAATACTTTAAAACTTCTTCTATATAAATTAATTTCTGTTTGGGTTACCTCTACGAATGGTCATATTTAATAAATTTCTTTTTTTAATTCTATCCTTTAATATTTTATAATTCTATAATTTAATTTTATCCTTTAATTTAATTCTATCCTTTAATTTAATATTCCTTATCCTTTAAAACTTCTATTTTTGGTCCAAAATCTTAAAAATGAGTTATTTTTCCAATAATTGGAGCTCAAAAATAATTTTAACTAATTTAACTTTAATGAAAGCAAAAGTTGAATATTTTTATTTATTAATATAAATTTATAAAACTAACAATGGGGACCGTATGGCTTCAGACCCCAAAACAAAATTTTAGAAAAAGAAAGCTCATTTGTGTAGTACCTCCCAAATTTTCTATACATTAATCTTTCTTTTCATTTTCATTTTACTTTCTTTGCAAACAAATCTTAAAAAATAATTCATAATTTTTTTTTTTTTATTTGTTAATTAATTGATTAAAAAAAAATAATTAAATTAAAAAAATAAAAAAAAAAAAAAATGTTTACAAAAAAAAAAAAAAATAAAACAAAAATGTTATAGAAGAGTCCCATCATATGGCTGTTTCGCTTTATTATTAATTTTTTGAAAAAAGAAAATAAAATAATAAACATGTTAAAAATAATATTATTACATAAAACAAAGAAATTGTACACAAAACATCAAAAATAAAAAATAAAATATTGTATAAAATAAATAATTAATAAATTAAAAAATAAATAAATAAATTAATAAACTGCTTCAAAAAAATAAAGTTAGATAATTTAAATTATAATTAATAAAAAAAAAAAGAAAAAACTGCAAAAAAAAATTTAATAAATTATTATTAAGCAATGAAAAAATAATTAAGAAATACATAAATATTAAATTACAAAACAGAATTAATTTATTTTGAATAAATAATCAAATATGAGTTTTAATTTGTTAGGAATAATCACTAAATGATAGTAAATCATTAAATCAGTTCAATTTTTTTTTTCTTATATATACAAATACATATTTACGTTAAAAAAAACAATAAGTTTTTTTAAAGATATTTTGTTTTACTGACCAATTTTCAACAGAATGCAATTAAATGCTTCCTATATTAAAGAGAATTTTTGATGAACGAAAAAAATCAAAATTTGACAGTCATGACAACTTCTAACAACGAAAAGTCTCGGGTTCAAACCCCGGTTGGGTCATAGATTAATAAAAAATAATATAGATTTTTCTTATAATATATAATAATTTGTAGAATATAATTAAATTAAAAATTAGTATATATGTCCTATAATAATTAATATTATATTGTAATAGCTAAGTATATAATAAAAATAATAATAAACCATAATTCTTGTATAAGATAAGAGATGGCGTAGAAATAAAAAAAAAACATTTTAGTCTTGTACAATAGCTACAGCCAAGTCATCAACGGCTTAGTGAAATTAATGATGCACAAAACTGAAGCTTGGTCAAATATGATTAATAAATGACTTAGTGGATGCCCTAAGGAGTGGTAAGAAAAAAAAAAAAATTATGTCTAAGCAAACCTTTCTTAACATATAATTGCCTATCGGAAAACAAAATCGATCAATTCTGAAGTCCACTTGTCAGAACAAAATTTTATCAATTACAATCTTACCTTATTTGCAAGTCAGATATGCGCGCCACCGTTCATATTTTCTTTTTTAATTTTGTAAAACATATAATAAAATTTTAATTAAAAATAAATTAAATTTAAAATCAAAAAAATCTTAAAGAAAGAAAATTAAGAAATAAAATAATCTGAATCAAAATAAAATTATAGTGATAAAAGTAGAAATGATTTATATAATTAGATTATATTAGACCTCGGACTTTGTGCGATCTTTGTACGATCAAGTGGTCATAGAAAATTGCGAGTTTTGAGCAACAAAAAAGTTTGATATAATTTTTTGTTCAGTTTTATTTGAGTCGGTAAATTGTACAAACATAATTTAATCATGCCAGTACATAATCCGAAAAATTTTAATATATGAAAATAATTCATATTTTAGACATAATATATTTTATAAAAATATTCGGAAATATGAGATTCATCCTATAAATTAAGAAAGATTGCGTTTTGGTAAATATCATAATTTCTATATTCAAGTTAAAGAAGACCCTGAAATTTTTTTTGATTATTTAAGAAAGTTCATGAGCACACTTTCGCTTTTCTTGAAAGTAAAGTTCAAGAAAAGTTAGCTAGGACAATAACCCTTAATTAATTCTAGGACAATAACCGTTGATGAGAGATTGGTAATTACTTTAAGGTTTACTATCGATTAGTTTTATATTTAATAAAATATAAAGTACCTAATAATAATTTAAAAATAATTTCCTTTTTTTTTAACTTCTAATTAACTATAATCTAGTTAATTCATTACTTAATTTCATTATTTATTATACAAGTTTTAAAAAAAATTGAATTAATATACACAAGCTGAATATTTATTAGGATTTTAAGTTACATAATATATACAAGTTTTAATAATTAGAAAAATCTATGCTCAATTCCGTGAAATTATTTTGATTTTGATTAAGTAATTCTTTTTTTTTTTACTTTTAAAATAACTTGCATTATTTCAGACTTCAATTCCAACTTTTCTGTTTAAAATCTTTGAAATAAGGTATAATAAATTTTTAGTAAATGCAAATCAGGATCATGATTTTCCTTTGCTTCACGATTTAATTCATTCCGCATATATTTTAGTTTTTCTTGCTCTATTAATAAAAATTATAATTATTAATAATAAATATAATAAAATATACATTATAATTTAATTATAATAAAATAATATAAAATAACAAAATATTTAATATATATACATGTATATATTTATGCTATATATTTTATACTTTATAGAAATGTTAACATTAATTTTAATATAGAAATCAAAATGTAATAATAATTTATCGCTCAAAATTCAAAATAATTTGAAATGTAAAAAATCGCTCGCTTGTTTCACTGGCCGCTTATATATGAAAACCAAAATGTATCAAATTTTTTCTGAAAAATCGCTCGCTCGTTGTCTGCGTTTCCGAGGCATTAGAGGTTCAAAATATTTTGATCACTTATAGTTTATTTGAAACTAAATTAGGGCGCTTATCATTTATTGCTTCTTTCGTAAAGCGACGCTCGTATTTGATTTTTTTTTATAGTCGGTAATGCAAAAATCAAATTTTCCCAATTTTATTATGTGTTTTCCTTCTTCGTAGTGCTACTTTAGAATATTTTTTGATCTTTATTATTCTATAATAAATTTACAATCAAATGATTACACATGTATTTAGTTTGATAAAAAGATTTTAGTGAATATGTATATGTAAATAAAAAATATAAATATAAATTTACTATTTTTCCTTACTTATTCTCCTCTTCCATACCTTAGAAAAATAAAATGCATTTTATACTATTTTACAATATGTAGGTACTATAATATTATTCTACAAAATTATGAAAAATAATTTAAAAATTTTCAAAATGTTTATTATAAAAATTTTCTAAAATTTAAAATAATTTAAATACAAACGAATAATTTTATGTTGTTTTATTATAAATATCTGTCAAATACTCAAATTAAATTCTAATCAAATGTCAATTTAGCAACTTTTATATACTTAATTCGAATTTATTACATATTATACCATTTGATTTTAGTATCGCAACTCAAACTTCCAAATTATATGCCATTTAAACTTTTAAATCTTTTCATTGACTCTCTTACGCATTGAAATGTCAAATAATTGAATAGCATCAAAATAAAAAATAAATAGAAGCCATTTTTTTTTAAGTAAGTGTGTACGTACACTTTACAAATTACGTTTTCATTGTGGACACTCTTTTCTCTAAACTGCATTGATGGGTCTGCACAAGAGAGTTTACTGTATATACTGCATTACATAATAGGACCCGGTACAACAGTTAATCCCGGATAATTAGAAAATGCTGTTGCTTTCTATATCAATTCTTTAATATATACATATACATATATGTTTCTTTTTCTTTTAATTTAGAATAAAAAAAAAATTAAAAACAAATCAACAACAATAGCATAAATTTATACAAAATTTAAAAATGAAACATAAAAATTATTTTATATGTTGTACATATATATATTGTTTTAAATTTCCATATATGTATAATATACGTTTAAAATTTTAAATAAAAGATTTTCTGACAGATGGCATTCCAGCAGAACACATATATTAGAATTTTAACTAAAGAACATTTAAGTACAAAAATAATTCTTATTGTTTTACTATCATTTAGTTAAAACCATAAATATATTACTAATAGATGGATATTCTTATGAGTTTTCCTATCTTAAGATATTAAGTCAAAAAAATACATAATATGTATGTATTTTATAATACGTATACATTTTGTTCAATCAGCTGTTTATATTTATGAAAATAATGTAAAGCAGTTTCTCATAACCAGTTCTATTTAAGAGATTTAAAGTTGTTATATTAATTAATAATTGATATATATATATATATTTTTTTTTAATTAAAATTTAATAAGGTTATTAAAAATTTTAATTACATACTTATAAATTAACAACAAAATAAGTGATTAAATTCTTAAAAAAAAATAGAAATGAAAGTATTTCATCTTTTCAGGAAACAATTTTTATAAGAAACTAAAGCAATACATAAAGCACGGTTCAATCAGCTGTTTCTCAAAATTGACTTAAAATATTTTCTTCATTGCTTATCTAAGGGTAATATATCTATGGTTAAAACCTATCAAAAAACCAATTAAGACAAAAAACACTTTGTACTTTAATAATATTCTAAATATAATAATATGTATATAGAGAAATATGTACTAATTACTAATTGATTTTCATATAATACCTATAAAAAAATTTATATTAATTTATTTAAATTTTTTTTTTTTTTATTCAAACAAATTCCTGTATTATATAACCATCATCAACCTGTACTGAATCACGGTAAAGTTAAAAATAAATTAAAAAAAAAATAAAAAAAAACACTTAATTATTTTCTATATCAAATCATTATAATAACAATATTAGTAATAAAACATAAACTACTAAATTTGTAGATTGCAATAAACAGTAAAGAAAAAAAAACAAAATTACAAATTGAAAGATGCAATAAATATTTCGCAAAAATAAAAAAAAAAATTTTTAATAAAATAAAAAAAAAAATGTTAATAATTTAAGAAATAAACGCAAAAATTAGTTATTTATATACATATATATATATATATATATATATATATCTATGTATTTCAAAAATAAAATAAAAAAAAACAATTAATATTAATAATATTATAGGAAAATAAATTTAAAAATATACAAATTTTAAATAAAAAAAAAATAAATAAATAAATACACAAAAAAAAAAAAAAACTTAGAAAAAAAAAATTATTTAAATAAAAATACATGAGAATTTTTAGAATATTAAATGTAAATTCAATTGTTTCAATTTAATTTACACGTTGAACTAAATCAAATTATTTTATCAAAAATTTACAAAAATGTTAAAAAAACAAAAAAATTATTTATTTTTACTTTTTTTAAATTTTAATTATTTTTTACTAAACTTTTTCTTATTATACATACATACATACGTACATTACATAATTTTAAATATTATTTTAAATATTTTCTTCAACTTTATTAAATTAATTTGAAACAATTGAATAATATTTAAAAAATTTAACATTAAATCATTATTAAGAAAAAAATAAAACAAAATTCATAAAATGTTACGTTTATAGAAATTATTTAATAAAAAAAAAAAAAAAAAAATTAAACAAAAAAACAACATAATATTTAATATTTAATAAAAATTCACAAAAAAAAATAAAAAAGTGTTAAAAAATGAAACAAAAAATTGAAAACGGTGATTTATGAAAAAAAAAAAAAAAATTGAAAAAAAAAAACTTATTGTTGACAAAAAAAAAAATAATAAAATAAAATAAAAATGTTCTTGGCCTAAAAATTATTTAAAAATTTAATGTCCCTTTTTATTTATTTTTTTTTTTTTTTTTTACCAAACTACACAATAAATTGAACGTTTCAGGAGAGAAAATATATGCATTACGATACGGATTTTACAAAAATTTTGGTAAACATATTAACAATATTTTAATTCTTAAGATTCATATTAATTTTTATCTTAAAAATTTAGTTTAGTTTAAGATAATAAAAATGAAGCTTAATATTTTAAGAGATTTTATTTCTTTAAAATCTATATAGAAAAGCTATTCCTATTTTTTACTATTAAAATTCAAGGAATTTTCAAAAATGTAGATGTGTCTAAAAAAATGTATTTAAATCTTCATGAAATTTTTTTATATATAAATTCATATATTTTATTGACAGGATATTTATATAGTATGATTTGTGAGGATAGAGAGTGAGATAATGGAGGATGTTGAAACAAAAAAAAAATGTTATGGCAACTAAGATAACGAGAAAAGATATTAGTTATTCATCCAGAAATATCATCATTTTCCTATACAAAATTTTAATATAACTTTGGATTATACAAAAATTTGATACATATATGTATATCTTAAGATTCATATTAATTTACATGCTAAAAGCGGAAAAATATATGATTTTGCTTTTAAATAAACTATAGGTATACCAAAACTTTAAACGCCGTTATCTCGAAAACCGTTAAAAATGGATATTCTAAATTGCCTCTTCCTACAGAATTTTTTGTTTGTTTTGATATCCTTTATTACCGTCTGTTATATGTAAAACTTTTAATAGAACACTCTGTACCTATATTATTTAATAAATTTTTGTAGGGCAACAAATGATTTTAACAAACCCACTTTGCAAATAACTTTAAACTTTTCTTTAAATTTTGAACTTTTCTCTTAAATTTAAATCTGACCACATTTAAAATCTATTAAAGGAGGTAATTAAAGGAGGTTTTAACATTATTATTAATTCTTTAATAACAAGCATGCATATCATAAAAAAACTTTATTTTATATTTAACTACTACATTACAATAATAACTTATCAACTCACATACTCACAATACATCCTTGTTATTGTAAAATTATTAAAAATATTCAAATTTACATTAAGTATTTATAAAGGTTGCTCACATCGCCAATAAGCGTATGGCACAATTTAAAACTTTTTCAAGATATGTAACTTAATAACGTGAGTTCGTACGCGAAAAATTCACTCAACTCACACTTATATAACTATTATAAGCACTTATATGAAAGGATAAAAAAACTTTCACCGGAAAGTATAGAGTAACATTTAATTTTACAGTATATAAAAATTTATTAAAAAATAAATATACAGGATGTCCCATGATAGATAGAAATGTCCAAACAAACAAAAACTTCTAAGAAAAGAGGAATATTATGAAATAATGTCTAAAATATTTACTACTATTTCATTTTTTCCACAGAACCACTATACTACTATTTTATTTTAAAACCACAGAATTGAAGGTCAAACTGGTTGCTTTTGGAATAAATAAAAAAACGTTGAATTGTAAAAGTATATACATAATATGTATACGTAATATTCGTTATATTAGCTCGAATCGGTTATTTTAATTAATATGGTTATGCTGAAGTCCGGTGAAAAAATCGTTTGAATAAAGAAGTCCGTTCTGCATTCGAAAAATTTGGAATGGTTGGAAAAATTTTTTGCAGATACCAAAGCCATATTTTTCGTAAAATATTTTTTGTGTCTAGTATTTTTTTGGTACATATTTTTTTTTGTATTTATTCAGAATAAAAAAAAAATTCAAATCTGACCATTGGTGCAGTGCATAAGTCACCGGTCTTTCAGACGAAAGGTCTCGGGTTCAAACCCTGGTCAGATCAAAAATAATATATAAATATAATAAAAATAATGTAAACAAAATATTAAATATAATTATAATTTAATACTAGTACCAAGTTGGCCCACATGTCTAATAGGCAAAGGGCCCCAAACATATCGGCTGTCATTTATGCCAGTTCAGTACAAATAATAAATAAATAAAAAATTCAAAAATAAAATATGTTTAAAACAATTTTTATAAATCGATGATGAATTTTGTAGCAGTCAATTATTTTGTTTTCAAAATATTATTTTTTACGTTGAAGAATGCACCGATTTCTAAAAAAATATTTTTAAATTTATAACTCTTAAAAAAGAAAAAATCATCAAAAGAAAAATTGTCTTCACTTTTTATCTTTTAAAAAATAAAAATAATTTTGCACTAAATAACATTTCCTTCTTAACTGCATAATTTTTGCTTTCCAATGACTAATTGCTTCGAAAGGAATTTCATTCATTTTCATTCATTTTCCATTTCGACGGACTACAGCATACACAAAAAAAAAATTTCGAAATAAAAATGACGTTTTGTAGCCGGGAATAAAATTCGGATTTTATGTGGTATCATGGTATGCTTGAGTGCATTTTGTTTGTTACTCCGAGTAGAGTTTATGCTTTTATAGGATTAACTATCACACTCACATATAGAGTTAACTTAACTCTGCCATTTCGAAAAGACTAGGTTAAAATAACAATTTGAACTGTCAAAATTAGATTGGAACATTTTTTTATTACAAACAAATAATGAAGTTTTCAAAAAAAAATTAATTTTAAGAAGTATTATAAGTTCAATTGAACGATTTCGTTTACAATTATTTTGACATGTAAGTTTATAATGTTAAAAATTTGAAATAAGAACACAATAATGACACTTCATAAGACTTTAACATTTGTAACATTCCTTAATCCACCTCACGAGTAGAATTAAAAAAATTAACTCCATTAACTCGATTCTGGTGTTTCGAAACGATATTTGTGACGTCAGAGAGTTTATTTTACTCTACTCCGGCATTTCGAAACGACTTTTATCTGTCATAGTATTAACTAAATATCAGAGAGTTAAACACGAAACGCACTCCTGAAATATGTGGAACTTTTGTTGATCGAAAAAATCTGGAGAAATTCAGCATAACCATATAAATTTTGATTAATCATACAAATCATAATGTATTTATTTTTACTAAATACAATCGATGTCCACCAACGTCAATTAAATATTTTATATAGGTTATTTATAGGTTATATTTTTGGATATACATGTGTTTTTGGATATACCTAGTATACCTACCATGATCAGCTCCAAACCTTTCGACTAAATCGCCAACAACTTAAGCACCGCGTCATACATAGATCAAATCCAATAAACATGTAAACATATACAATTTATTAAATTTTATATATTATTTTATTAAATTTTATTAAATTGTATTTATTAAATTGTATTATATTATTTTAGCAGAAAAGAAATTTAACTGAAGAATATATCCAGATTTTTTATTGCACTTGTTTATATTTGTAGCATACACTAATTAATTTTTTAATAATTATTCTCCTATAGTTGCATCTAAAATAAAAAGTTTAAACAATTTATCGCCGCCGATTTTAAACAATTTTTATTATACCCGTATGAACTATGTTCAAGGGTATCATAAATTTACCATTATGTTTGTGACACCTTAAAGGAGTCGAGCTAGATATAGTGTCCAAGGTATGGATCGGCTCAAAATCGAATTCTGAGTCGATTAAGTCATGTATGTCCGTCGCAAAATTGTTAGTTTTGCTATTTAATTCCAACTTTTTCGGCCGCCGAGTTCGAGTAGCGGCTTTTTTCTTTAGTTTGTACTTCTTTCTTTAAATGGAAATAACTCAGTATATATTGAAGCTAGCTGGTGTCTCAAATTTTGCAAAATCGTGTCGAGTTATAGGCCAACAACACATGTAAAATTTGGTTGTGCTGCGGCAACAGGTTAAATGTAAATAACTCAGTGTCTATTAAAGCTAGGTATCTGAAATTTTGTGAAGAGGTCTCGAGTTACATGACAAAAACTTTTGTAAAGTTTGGTTGGTCTAGAGCAGTCGGTTCAGGCTTCTTACACCTTTTGCAAATTAATGAAGCTAGGCATCTGAAATCTTACAAATGATGATCAAGTTTTATGGCAACAACTTCTGCAAAATTTGGTTGTGGTAGTTCGACGGGTTCGAGTAGCTGCCATACAACTTCTTTCTTTAAATGGAAATAACTCAGTGCGTCTATTGAAGCTAGGTATTTAAAATTTAAAACATAAATATATCTCGGTAGTTATAACGTCGGTACTAAAAAAAAACTGAAATTTTTTAAAAGGTGATTAAGTTATATAGAAACAGGATATATTACGTCCATATGGGTATCCCAGAGTTGACATAGTCTACACTACTGCACTCTTCCACGTTTTTATTAGCTTTTGCGTACATCTCTTTTACAATTTAATTTATAATTAAATATAATACATAAACTCAATCTTAATACATAATATATATATATATATATATTTATTTGTTGAATATTCATATATATTTTTTCATAATTATAATCATTGTCATATCATAAGTGTTTCATTTATAAAATAAAAGAAAAAAATTAATTTAGACCTTTTAATTGGCCTATATTAAAAGCTTCAATTTAATAACTTTATATTAAATATACATAAATATATTAGCTATAAACAAAATTTAACTCCAATTTTTTTTTTTTTTTGTTTTTTTTTCACAAATAATATTAATTATCTGTTAAAGTCAAAAAGAATCATTTTTTTTTTTTATTTTATTTAGTATCAATTTAATCTTCGCAAAAATAACACACGTTATACTCGTATATAAACAATTAAAATTCATTAGTACTAAAAGAAAAACAAAAACAATAAAAAGTCAACAAAAGTGATTTTAAAATTAGAAAAAAAAAAAAAAAGATTTTAATTAGAAGGAAATATGATTTATTTTATAAATATTTAATTTAAATTATATTCTATATTACAATTATTTATAATGGATAACAACAAATCATTTTATTACATATTACAGATTTTATTTATATTAAATTTTTTAAATATTATTAATTCACAATGGACAGAAAGTGATTTATTACCAAAACATTATGAACGTTATTTAAATGAATTAGAATTACATATGAATCCAAAAATTCATCCATGTGTTAATTTTTATGATTTTTCATGTGGTAATTATAATGAAAGTATTAATGTATCACCATATTTATATAATTTAGAAGATAAATATCAAACATTTTTATTAAATCGTTTTGATTTTGATACAAATTCAGCTATTAAAGCAAAAATATATTTTGAATCAATGGAATATAATTTAAATATGAATGATTCATTATATAAATCAACAATTGAAGATGGTGATACAATACAAATAAAACCATATCAAAATTTTGAAAATTTATTTAATGAATATGAACCATTATTAAATTTTGTTGGTACATGGCCATATTCACAAATTGATTGGGATGATAAATTATTTAATTGGATTCAATTAACAGCTGATTTATGTGCAACTGGTATTATAACATTTATACAATGTGTTTATGCAAAAAATGCACTTTTATTAGAACCAATTACAATACCAATTAATAAAAGACGTGATGTACAAAAATTTATGGAAAGATTTGGTCCATCAACACAAGATACAAGAAAAGCTAGTTGGGAAATATATAATTTTTCAATCAAATTATCAAAATTATCTGAAGTAAATGAAAATTTAACAAATATTAAAAATTCATATAATATATCTGAAGATTTTAATTGGAAAATTGATTTTATTGAATATACATTTGAACAATTAAATATTAGTGCCAGTATTCCAAATAATAATATTAAAACACATTTTTCATCAATAGATCAACTTGATCAAATTATGGAATTAGTTGAAAGTTATGATAAACGTATTGTTGGTAAGATTTTAAATTTTATTTTGTAAGTCATATAGTCATTATAAAATTTTTTCTGAAAATGATACTAAAATTTAAAAGTAAAAAGTTAAATAAAAATGAAAAGTAAACATATTTATATACATTTGAGAGTTGTATGATAGCTACTCGAACCCGTTACGCGAAACCAACCAAATTTTATTTATTGGCATAAAACTTGATTTTCTTTTAAAAATTTCAAAACTTTAGCTTAATTAAGTATGTATTAAGATATGAGAAAATATATTTCAGAGTTGTATGACAGGTACACAAACCTTCTATGTTAGAACAATCAAGTTTTACACAGATCATTGTTATAAAAGTTTACTTCTTTTTGCGAATCGTGGACGTACAAAGTTAAATCGACTCAGAATTTAATTCTTATAAGAAGAATATATATAAACTTTTCCCCCTTGCTATCAAATATAGTGTAAATATATAATATAAACAAAATAAATAATATTAGTGTATAATTTAATAATAATATTCGACCTGTAATGGCTTTTGTAGCCGAAGGTTTTGTAATATTTCAATGTCCTATGTGATTTGTAATATTAATATAAATAAATAAATAAATAAATATTTTTTTCCATATCTATTTCGTCATGAGTTCACAAAATTGATAAATAATATGTGTATGATTTAATGGAATTTTATAGAACAACATTAACATCTTTCCTCAAAATGTCCCTCCAAATTTTCTTACGTACACCTAAGCTACATAATCCCAAATTTTCCAAAAATTTTTTTCCTAAGAATCCTTCTGACTTCTATCCTATCCGATAAACCAACTGTACATTTGTATTAAAAATTCCAACATAAAGTTTGGTTTAAAAAGAGGGTAGTTTTGGTTAAAGTCCAACACTATCCGCAAGAATCGCGTGTAATTCTTCTGTATGTCTTTTGAAGTTTTCCACCAAACTGTAAAAACAAATATTTTAAAATTTACAAAGACTGTATTTTAAAATAACTATTAAGATTTTTACAAATACCCTGGCAAGCAAAAATAAAAAATATGAAAATATTTAATATCTAAATTTTAAGAATTAAAAATTACAAGTAAAATTTTACTTAAAATTAAAATTAGCTATAGATTGAATAAAATTTTTTTATATTTTATAGCAAATTATTTAATTTGGAAACTAATTGAACATATTCAAGATGAATCACATTCAACATTTTTAAAATATTTTGAATCAGCTATTCATTATGAATATATAAGAAAATTAACAATAGAAGATGCAATGGAACCAGCAATGCATAGATTTTTATCAATAACACGTCGTTTTCAAAAAAATCATAAACAAAATATTGAAAAAAAAATTAAAAAATTTATATCAAATAAAATGTTAGAAGATAAAATTGAAGATGAATATAAAGATTTAGAAATTGATTCAACAAGTTATTTTAAAAATTTATTAAATGTTAAAAGATTATATAATAGAAATATAATATTAGGAAAAATTATTGATTTTGAGGAAGAACCAATACATCCACAATATTATTTTAAACTTTTTATGAATTTTATAATATTAGTTGAACAACGTCCAATATTTCATTATTTTATTACAGTTGCATATGATTTATGGTTAAATGAACGTAAAGATATTGTTAAAGATGAATTTTTTGAAGCACAAACATTAATGATAGAAAATAATATTACAACATCATTAAATGACTTAAATCATTTATATCCAATATTTGCAGCAAATGATGCATTTAGAGAAACTGTTAAAGATTATAAATTATGGTATAAAAGTGAAGTTTTTTATTTTATGGAAAATTATTTTTTAAATTTTTATGGTTTAACACCAAATAATATATTATATATAACATATGCTCAATTGTATTGTGGACGTGGTGGTTTTTATAAAGCAAAAATTAATACAATGTTTAAATCAATGGATGAATTTATAAAAGAATTTCATTGTATTATTTAAATTAGTATAATTTATACATACATATATTTGAAACAAATATATTAAACATAAAATATATATATTAATATTTTTATTAAATATATTAATATAAAAAAAATTAAAAATAAACCAAAAAAAAAGAATTATTACCTATTAATTATATTATTATTTAATTTTAATCTGAATTTATTTTATTTAAATTTTGAAAATAACGGAAATAAAATTTTTATAGCGAAAAGAAAAATATTTATTTAATTTTAACGACATCTATTAGCCACTACACAAAACTAAACTTAATTCTTCAAATTTTTGTAAAATGAATTTAGTCATTTAGTACTAAATATTAACATTTAGTATCTTCCATCTTCCATTTGACATTATTATTAATTATAAAAGTCAAACTAAAAGTTAATATTAAAAATAATTTTTCTCTTATAAGATTAATTTTAAAATAGAAATTGGTATGTTTTAGTAAGCATTTGGCATTAATAAGGATTATGGATAAAGAATTAAAAAAAAATTTTATGTTTTAATTCTTTGTTTTTAGATTTTTGCTATTAAATTCGACATTTTTCCTCTGGCTATTATTTCTTTTAATATAATTAATAATATAAAATTGAATTTATTTAACATACATAAATAATAATATATAAATTTAGTAATTTTCGTATAAGATTTTAAAAATAAATAAGAAGAAAATTAAATGTTATACTTATGAATTAATTTTATTTTATTCATGATAATTTGATTAAAATTTTCTTTATGTGCATATAAAATGCGGTCAGTCAGATCATATCCAAAATGATCTGACTGACCGCAATAATACAATTATGTTAACATTTTGCCAATTTACTATCCAAAATAAATAATACAATTATGTCAACATTTTGCCAAAACTCGACATTATTTATAACTGGGTACAATTAAATAAAATTAAAAATAAAATACTTAATACTTAATTTGTTTTTCATTTATACTTCATTCTTTGTAATAGCTGTGAAATTTGAATAATTAATTAAATAAAACCAAATTATAAAATAGATGAAAACATTAAAAAACAAACTGGTTATATAATTTATATTTTGAAAATAATAGTTTTTAGTAAATATATCAGCATTATACCGTAATTTTTATTTTAAAAATGAAATTTAAAAATTTTTTGATATAACAGAAATTAAATTCTAATGTTAAATTACTATGAAAATATGTCAAAAAATATATTTGCTCAAATTATTTTTTTAATATTTTTAATAAAATATTATTATAATATCGAAATTTAAACACAAAACTAATATTCGCCTTAATTATCAGCCATCTCGTGTTAAATAAAATAAACTTTTGCTCTTATCAAAATTTTATTTATACATTAAAATGTCATATAATTAATGTCATTCTAATGAGAATGCCCCGTTACTTTCAATTGTCATTTTTATTATTCTTTAATTTATTCTTTTTTTTTATATATATAATTTGGTATCTACATACGTGACAATTCGAAAAATATTTCGAAAATAAAAGCTTTTTTTTCTTGCTTTTTGTCATTATTGTGTTGTTTTAATTTTTTTTTCTCAATTTCACTACTTCAATAAAATACTTTTTTTGTAGTAAAAAAGTTTATGTGAAATCTGTCAAATAAATGACCTCTAAACGACCTCTCTTGCAATTTGACGTTTTTATACTCTCATTCTCACATAATCATATCATATTAATACACTAAAATTTATATTCACAATACAATACTCAGTACTTTTTTAACAAATACAATAAAAAAAAAAAGGCATTACATATCTCACGACATTTATATGCCATCTTTTGAAATAAATTTTATGAATTGTGTGTTTTTTTTTATATTATCAAGGTAGATGAATTGTGTTGTCCAGCGAGTAAAGTAAAGGTACACGGTTGTAAAACAAAAAAAAAAAAAGTTTTTTGCGACAATAAAAAAGAAATTAAATATATTTTTAATTAAAATTTTCATCGGTTTTTAAAGTAAGTGAAAGTGTTTCATTTATATAAAAATATAAATAATTAAAATTATAATAATATAAGATATTTATGATTAATTAATTAACAAATTAGAAGTGAGAATTTGTGCTTGCACCCAAAAAGAAAAAATTAAAAAGAAATTTTTTGAACGTAATAAAAAAAAGTGATTTCGTAATCATATAGGGTTTGATTTTTTTTTTTTTTTCTATTTTGAATACATTTTATATAGGGAATGATTAAATTAATATAAATTAATATTAAATAAGAATTTATTATTACATATATTATAAAATAAACACCAGTTGATATTTAACTTTTAGAATTACTGTATAAATGACCTTTATAAAAGATTCAAACTTAAGATATGAAATTGCATGCAAATATTTTTTATACGTAGATATGTCTATGCTTTGATTTTATATTAAAGTTTTAATTATAATGTCCTTTTATGTATAATTGTACAGTAATTAAACTTCAAATATAAATAAAAGAACTAATTAAATTATTTAACAAAATTAAAAATTTTTATCCAAATGCAATTTCCTAAACTGTCATTCATAAATATAAAAAATGCATCTAAAAAACATTGAACTTTATTTTTTTTTTATTGTTTTTATTATTATTATTTTATACGTTACGTTTTCAACCTAATTTAAAAATTTTATTGACTTGTTGAACGTTGTTTTTTTTTATATTATATATAGTTTTATATTCAAATCAGTCAGTATAAAAATGGAACCCTTTAAAATAATCTATTTTAAATTTAGTTTTTTTTTATGAATTAAAATTTCACTTTTTATCGATATATGAATAGAAAATAGTATATAAAAATTCCTACTATTATACATTCAGTATATTGTATATAGGTATGTAATATAATATAAAATGTGTTTAAATACATGTGAATACATTGTGTTGTTTTATAATTAGAGATTGTGGTGATACACGAACATCTATCTATCTATAAGTATATGCATATCAACTTGTGTGATAATATAATAATAAAAATACAAAAAAAAAAAAAAAAACAGAAAGTCCAAATTTCTTTAACCTTCTCTCAAGGAGATAATAGAAATTTCACCTAAAATGACAGAGTGTTTCAACATTTTCAATTATATTTATTTTATTTTTATTGGTTAGAAACGTAGTATTTTTAAAATTAAAAATTCAGTTTTCAAAAATCAAAAAAATATTTATTTCTATTTTTATAAATTTAGTTTTTTTTTTTTTTCTTAATCTCATCACCACTTACCGTCAATATAAATATTGTTCTCAAAAAAAAAAATTTGATTTTCAATTTTTAAATATTTACATACATAGGTATATATGTACATATGTATGTATATTGAATCATATGCATTTATTTTTCTAATTAGAATTTAACCTGCTTTATTAAAAGGAATAAATCAAAAAAATAGTGATTAAAATTTGAAAACATTTGAAAATATTGAAAGATATTGAACAGATCATAAAAATTATGTTTGTATAGAATATGATATACCCAAGCAATTTTCTTGTGATCGAACAAAACTAATAAGTTAATCTTCAATTATATAAAATTTAGAGTCATATCAATTGATTCCAATTAAAAATATAATTTTATTATTATTAAATTTTATTATAAAACAAACTTACTCAATTACACACAACTTTTACTATATGATTGTGTATAATTACACAAAAGTTTTACATATCACACAGGATTGACAAGAAAAGATTCAAAATCTCAAATCTCAATATTATTACTAAATAAATATTAATATACCTTAAATTACACACTTATATTTTTAAACACTGACAAAACTCAAACTTATTGGAAGTAAAAAACATATTTTATGGCAACTAAAATAAAAACTCCAATGTTCAAACCTTTATACATCTATCTGACATTTTAGTAATTATAATAAGTTTCAATAAACATAAAATCAATTACCTGCTGTCAAGTGTCAGTTAAATGTGCACACATCAAATCAAAATAATTACTTATTCATGCGATGTAGTAAATTAATTTTACTACATTTTTTTTTAAGAAATATTGTTCCATCTCTATTAATCTTGTATATTTAAATTTAAATATTTAAGAAAAAAAAAAAAACAAAAAAAAAAACAGCTTTTATCTATATAAAATTTACATAATAATTGTCGTGAATGTTTGTTTTTCTTTTTTTTTGTTTCTAATTTAACTTGAATATTTAAATTCTAGAATATCAAAAACTGTGTCATTTGGTTGGTTACTCCTTGCCTTTGAAATAAATCATTTAAATAACTTTTAAACATTCATTGATTTTGTTTTTGTTATAAAAATAAAAGTTCTATTCAAAAAATTATACAATATTTTATGCCAACTAAAAAACACAAAAAATATAAAATACAAAATAAGAAAATATACGAAAATAAATTAATTGTTGTTGATGCTTTAAAGTTTAAAATGTTTAAAAAAAAAAAATAAGAATACACTTTTGAACTATTATAGATTTTTTTTTTTTCACTTTAAATTGTTTATATAATAAAATTTTAAATTTTTTAATGGCGTTCATATTAATTAAATCTTTTATCTCTATGTACATACATTTTTAAATATTAACATCATTATAGGTTCTTACCATTGTATACATTTTAAACACAAAGTTTTTAATTTTATGTATTTACTGTTTTGATAAAAAAAAAAAAAAAAAACTTTACCTTTATCTTATAGATATAAAATCCAAAATTAAATATTTTTTACGAATTTTTAAAATTAAATTTAAACTTTGAGTCCGATTAATCATTTCAAATATTTGACTACAATTTTAATCTTATAGATATAGTAGTAGGATTGTTAATGGTAATTAGCTGTTAAACTTGAGTGAAATAATTAGTCATATTATGTTATGAAATGTATATATATGTATATATAATGTATAGGTATATAAATTACATATGTATAGGTATATAATTTACCTTTTAATTTTCTTAAAGAATTGGGGGTCTACATAATATGTATATGCCGCTATTATACACAAATATGTTTTTTGTCTATAGAATAAATTTAAAATTTATTTCTGTACTTTGAACCATTTTCTATCTAGTGTAATTGTCTGATAAACCAACTCTAAACATACTATTTATGTATTACTTGCGTCATTCAAAAACATTGTATGTGTAATTATATTTTAGTGTTATCTCAAAAAATTATTACATATAACTACAAACAATTTAATAAATAAAAAAAAAAGGAAATACGTTAAAAGGCTTTTAATGAGAAATCTAGAAACTGTTTTTTTTTTTTTTTTTTTTGTTCTGTTTATTAAATTTTATAATGATGAAATATAAAATTAAACCGCGCAAAAAGTTTTCTCAAAAAACTTTTTTTACTTCTAAATATTAACTTTTATTTCTGTTTTTTAATTTATTTTTTATCAATGTCATAGATAATTTTTTTTTTATATCACAACAAGCTTTTAAGAAAAACAAAAAAAAAAATTTTTGTAATTGAAAAACAAGCCCCCTTTTTTAAAATCAAAAATAAAAAAATTCATAATAGGTATCAATATATCTTATAGCGGGAGAAAAAACTTTTTGTGATTTAAAAAGATTTAATTAATTTTAAAAATATTTGATATTGTTAACGATATTAATTAATTAAAATTTTCTTCATCCCAAAAATATACATTTAAAGCTTTTATACATTTAAGGCTTCAGATAAATGCAATTTTTTGATATTTTTACTATACACAAAAGAAACTACAAAATTCCTTAAACATTATTCTTCTGAGAAAAATCCGCATCGCTGCTTAATTGTATTTATTTTAAATTTTCCATACATAGAAGTGTTGTGGAACTACGTGAAATCTAATATTTCATCTAAGTAAATATCAGATCAATTAATTTTTCGTACAAGTTATTTATCAAATATATATTAAGGTGATGGCCCAATGCTTACTTTGCTTCCTTCAACTTTCTTCGAAAATTTTGACAACTGAAATAAATTATATTAAGGGTATTCACAAGTTGTTGCAAAAGTGCAAATTTTTTTTTGCACCGCAGCACATATTTGCACCAACTCGTGAACAACCCTAGCATGAATTTTTATTGAACTATCAAATATAGTTGATGTGCTTGTTTTGTTTACATAAAAATTTAATATGCTTACCAAAAATTTCAGATATTTGTATATCTTCATATGCTTGACTTAATAAATAATCAGAAATAATTTTTTGTCCACTTTTTTTAGGCATTTTTTTAAATTTTTATCTAATATAGCACTTACAAAAAATATATAAACAAACTTTGCAAAGGTTTTGCACAAATATGCAATAGGGTTTAGGTCTTGCAAAATTTTTAACTTTTTTATACATGAAAACAACAACAAATTGTGCACTTTAACTGTCAAAAAATTGAAATATGCTACGGTGCAAAATTTTGCACTTGTGCAAGACCACTTTGCACCAACTCGTGAATACCCTTATTATTTCTTATGATACTTGACCAAATGCACAAAATATTCAATTCAAAGTAACCGAACGAAGCAAAGTTACGATTTGACAAAATTTTATTTCAATGCTTTGCTTTGAAAACTTTAACAGTTTCGCATTGGAATATTTTGGCAATTTAACGTTTGTTTGTTATTTTAAAATTTTAAAAATGCTTGCAAAATTAGACATTGGCTCTCATCCATCACCTTTAATTTTTTTACTCATACTAAGAGTTTTAGTTCCAAATTTTAATTTTACTCTTATAGTGTATATAAAATATTTTATTTCATTTAACTCCTCAGATCTTTTCCAAAAAAAAGTTAAATAACCAATGTCAATAATATAATGTGAAAAGACAAAATTAATTTTTTTAATATCTAACGGTTTTTTAAATGTCTAACAAACAATATTAAAACGTCAAATTATATTTCTTGACAATCGCTCACAATGTATGTACACATGTATTAAAATATTAAATAACGTAAAAAAAAATATTATAATAATATTGTTGAAATAAAAACAAGCCTCCAAAATATTTTTTTATAATTTTTAAAATATTTTTGATGAAAAAAAAAAAAAAATATTTTATAACTGGTTTACTCATGGTGTTACCAAGTTAAAATTCAGAACGAAATGTTTTTATTTTAAAAAGTGATAAATAAAAACGAGTTTTTATATTTTTTTAAAAATTAATTTTTTTTTTCTTTATTTTTTTTTTGTGATTATTTATTAAATACTTCGATTTTTTGCCGAACAAAACAAATAAATAAACAATATAATAAAAAAAAAATTAAATAAAGAATTAATGAATTAAAGAATTTATAAGCGAGTCAACAATTTTATTAAGCTTAAAGAAGAGGAAACAAATTTTAAAGATTAATATTATTTTGACGTAAAAACTTTAAAAACTTGTTCTGATAAACTTTTGAACTTTTAAATTTTTAATTGAAACTGAAAATTGTTGACTAAACAATATTCTAATATATGTATGTAGGTACTCTTTACTTTGTAACATAAATATGATTAAAAAAATTCTAAAGTTCAAAATAGTCTAAAAATGAAAAATTTTAAAAATCAAAAAGTGATCTTAAAAAGATCTTGCATTTGGATTATAGTAAAAAGTATGGTTTTTATTATTTGTTTAAAAATTGTTCCATTCGATGTTTTTGAGTGTTAATTTTGTCTGGAATACCCATTTATGTATTAATTATTATAAGAAAAAAGTATTAATTGTTATTATAATAAAATATATTAACATTTATTTTAATTTTCATATTTTTTTTTTTTTTTAAATGTATTTCTCTGCCACATAAATGTGGACAGGAAATTACACAGCCTTTCCTGTTCAGGTGTGGCTGTACATGTCGTAAGGGGGAATAACTTTTACGACGTGTATGGGATTCGAACCCACACTCCCTCGGTGTTTACAGCGTATTTTATACGCTCTTACCCACTAGGCTACCTAGGCCCCATATACATATATTTTATGCCTAATTATTTTAGAAGGGTTATTAAATATATGTACATACATATTCGTAATTTTCATAAAGAAAAACTTATTCCTTCTGTGGCAAATTGATTAAAAAAAATTTAATTAAGAAATTCAATTAATTAAGAAATTAAGAAATTAATTTATTTACTTTTTATCTATATTTTATTTACTTATCAGTAAAATAATTTTCATGTACGAGTATTACCTATCGGTGACTGGTTTAAATTTAAAAATTTTCAAAAACAAAAACTAGAAAATTTTATGAAACCAAAATAACACGTTTGTAACTTCATATATTTACATACACATAGGTATATTTATTATGGAATTAAAAAGATAAAATAAAATCATTTTTTCCTTCTTTACATAAGTTTCTTTTTTTTTCCTTTTTATATCTATAGAGTCTAAAAATATCAATAAAAATATTAACTTATCATTTCTGATAAAAACTATCAATAACCAATAAATTTATAATTATTCAAAAAAAACCAGATGCTAAAAGTTAAATTTTGTTAAACTTTGTATTTTCAAAACGTTATTATTGGGGGAAACAAGTAGATATAGTCATTTTTTTTTTATCAATAAATAGATAAACTAAACTTATACTTAAATACATATTGACACATTCATTATTCATATTAAAAGAATTAATTATAAAATATAAGTACATATTAATATTTTTAACGTGATTAGCAGAAAAAAAAAAAAAACATTAATAAACTTGAATTAAAAAATCAACAAACATCTATAAATAAGTGTAAAACAACTTTTTAAAATTATTTAATAGTTAAAAACTAGAAAAAAAAACCACAAATTTAAATTCATTAGTTTTTAAATACTTAGGTACATAACATACATGTACACAATTACTATGTATTAAAAGTTGCATCAAAAACAAAATTCCAATTAATTTTGAAACAAATTGCACAATTTTAAAAATTTTCATTTAACTGAAAACTATACTGTCCTCTGCCTTACTGATTTACTAAAAAAAAAATTTATATATATTTAGATTAAAAAATTTTTGAAAATGTATGTACATATATTTTTGTTTGCCCCTTCTCACTCCTATAAGGATCTAGGGCATCCATCCACTAAATCATTTATTATTCATATTTGACTAAGGTTCAGTTTCTAGAATCATTAATTTCTCTAAGCCATAGATTACTCGGCTGTAGCTAATATACAAGACTATAAGATGTATGTATATATATTTCTTTATTTCTACGCCATCTATTATCTTGTACAAGAAATATTTTATTATTATTTTTATTATATACAAATACAATTTTATTATTTTTTATACCTATATAATATGATATTTTTAATTAATATTTATATGTACTTATATTTTATTTAATTATAATATACCTATATTAATTATATATTATATTTAAGTATATACATAATTATAATATGTAGATAATTTCCAATAAGTAAGTAATTTATTTTATCATATTAAAATTCAAAAGACATACATTGGTAATTACATGAGCTAACTTTTACAATTGTGTCGTAAAAATTTTTTAGCATCATTACCGTTAAAAAAAAAATAACTTAGGTATTTAACCTAAAAATATTAACCTAATATATTTTTATAGATATTTGACCTTGACATTTATCTTTAATTTGATACAGTATACAATACCTGTGTTTATAAATTATAAAAATGAAAAGAAAATACTTAAAATATTTACCTAATTATTTTATTTTCACTCAATTAGACACGCACATTTTATTATTCGATCTTATGTATTTACATACATATGTATGTACATATGTATTAAGAACATTAAAGAACATTTTTTTAATTCATAAAGGAATTTCTATGGAATTGATTGACATTGACCGTCAATGCAAAAAAAAAAAAAAAAACAGAATAACTAAGGTATTAAACAAAATAATGTATTAATCATCTGTTTCACCTTAGAATCACCTTTTTTTTTCAATAAAAAAAAATATGTGTGGATTAACAAAAAAAAGCAATTAAAGTCTAAATAATTATCGTTATTTTTAGTTAGTAACTCTCTCTTAGTAAATTAAAAATTATATAATATTGATTGTAAATTTCCGTTTAAAAATACAAAATATATCTTGTCATAAATATTATATCATGCAATTTTTTTTTTTTCTCTTAAATACATATTATATTAAGGTGATACGATACAGAATAGGTAGTAAATTATTTACTACAAACAAAAAAACATTTATTTATTGCTTTATCCATATTTTGTATTGCATTTATAAAAATTAAAAAAAAAAAAAGAATAAATTAAATTAAAACAATAATAAAATAATACATAAAATAAAATTTTCTTTTAAAATCTCTCTGTAATAAAAATATATCATACATTTAAAATAATGTTTATTATATATATACTATAGCTATTGCTATTATACTATTTAATTAAACGTGTACCTATTACCGGAATTTTTTTCAAAAAAACAAAAACAAAAATAAAATGAAACAAATTGATAAAAATAAACATTTAAAAGAACAGTTATATAACAGATCTAAATAATAAAAAAAAATATATGAAAAAGAATATAAAAAGCAAAGTACTCTCTCTTAACATGTGTTTTGACTCATACAACTACCATCAAATATCATGATATTATAAAATTGCATGAATTTTTAATTTATTTTTTTTATTTTTTTTTTATTATCATTACTCTATTTTGTACTATTAAAAATTTTGTGTTTGTATTTTAAAAGACGACCTTTCTCAATGACAACAGAATTTCAAAATTTGTTAATAATTTTCAAAAAAAAAAATAAAAACAAAAAAACTACAATCAAAATGGAATCAAATGGAAATTTTTTTTAATGTCGATTGCGCAATAACCATTTCTTCATGAATCGCATGACATTGATTTTTTTCTTTAAATATTTTTTGAATATTTTTATAAAAATGTGTACACATACAATTTTTTTTATCTCATGAGAGAAAAAAAAAAAATTGAAAATTTTAGAGAGTATGTATATAATTTATTTTTCTTATTCCTTTTCCTTTAAGAAATAAATTATGAAAGTGAAAGTTTGAATTTTATGAAAGAGAATTTTGTTTTTTTTTTTTTTTGTAAATTAATAATAGATAAGACACTAATACACAAGTATAAAATTCAACATGTGTACATGTGTGTATGTGTGTTTGTGTACTATTATCTAATATCTATAGATATGAAACGAAATTTTGAATGTATTTAAATGATGAAAGAAAAGCTTCTTTCAATTTTCATAATTTTTCATCATTCCTTGAAGACATCTTCCAGAGGTTAGTGGGTTAAATTGGACAAAAAAAAAGAAAAAATTATTTAAAAGTATTTTTTTTTTTTTTTTTTTTTTTTTTTTTATTTTGTTATAAATTATAAAGTGATAAAAAATAACCAAAAGTAAAAAAAATGTTTAAAAAACAATTTAATATAAAAGAAATATTTTTTCAAAAATATTTAAAAGTGAATTGAAATTTTTTGCTAAAGTTAAAAAGAAAAAGAAAAGCAACAAGAAAAAATTGCAAAATTTAAAAAAAAAAAAATAATAATATTTTTTTTCTTTTTTTTTGAAAATGAGTGTGTTTAAATGTTGATTCTCCTCTAAAGAGGTCGTCCATTATTAAAAGGATTTCGTCATTGTAATTGATTTTCTTATATTTTTCAAAGCTAAATAAAATTTTTTTCAAAAAATTCATTCTATTTTTTATATGTAACATATTATATATATATATTATATGTATATTTTTTTCCTCTAAAAATTATTTTTGTTTTCTCTTTTTTCAATTTCAATTTTATATAAAAATTCATTCAAAAAAAAAAAAAAAATTTTTTTTAAAGCACAAAAAAAAAATTTATTTCCTTTATAGGAATAAAATAGTAGATAATTTTAAAAATAACATAATTATATTGGATTGGCTAATAATTGAAATTTAAAAATTGGAAATATTAAACAAAATTAAAAATTTTTTAAATTAAAAAAAAAAGCAATTAAAATTATAATACAAAAAAAATATTTAAATTTTTTAAAAAACTTTGTGCTATAAATTATAATAAATACATTATATCCTATTAATACATATACATTAATTACATTTTATGTTATACATAAATTTTTTTCATATATATGCTCGAAAAATTAAAGTTTTAATTTTTCTTTTAATATATTTAATATATAGATACGATTTTTTTCTATTACTTTCTCCTTTTTTTTTTAAATTTTAATATTTAAATAATTTTTAAATCAAGTTTGTAAGGTTTTTTTTTTTTCGTATATATGTACATACATATTAATATAAAATAACATTTACATACATATATATGTATGCGTATATATTAAATGAAAAGTTTATCACTTTTACTACTAAAATGTAGCTTTTAATATAGAAATTAAAATTTGAAATATTTTAACTATTTAATAGAAAATTTTATTAATAGGGGGAGTTAATATAATCTTATATGATTATATAATAACTGGCATTAACCGGCATTAAATTTATTGTATTTATTTAATATTAATATTAAGACATTCAGTATGGAATATAATATTAACAAAAAAAAAAATATTTTACGAAAATTACTTTCAAATTGATTAACTGCTGCTTAAGTAAGTGTAGTAAAATTTAACTGCAACTAATAAATAAAAACCAAGGTGTCCGAATACCAGTTTCAATCAGTGACTTTGCTCTTTTTTATATTATTTCGTTTATGTAAACGTCAAATGATATACTTAAATAATATTAAAATTTGACAACTTGGTCAAATAATTAAAAACCAAATGTGTAACAACATAAAACGATATTTGCATGTAGTGATATTTGAAAATTTTAAAAATGGAAAGGAACGTTTAAAATGAAAGTTTAAAATGTAGTAATTTATTCTAAATTAAAATTCTAAAAATTTACAAGTACACATATGAGAGGCATATTATTATATTTTTACCCTAACAAACTTGATTTAATAGCTAAGCATTCTTCAAAAAAAAAAAGAAACATACAAATTCTGTTTTAATATTTTTTTTATTTTTAATAAATTAATTTAATTTAAATAATTTTTTTTTTTTTCATTTTAGAACACAAAATATCAACATGACTACCTATTTCAATTATCCATCAAAAGAATTGCAAGAAGAACTCAGCCGTATTGCCAAGGCAATTGTTGCCCCAGGCAAAGGTATTTTGGCTGCTGATGAATCTGTTGCAACAATGGGTAAACGGTTAGCCGATATCGGTTGTGAAAATACTGATGAAAACCGTCGTGCATACCGTGAACTTTTATTCACAAGTGATACAAAACTCAATGAAAATGTTTCTGGTGTCATCTTATTCCACGAAACATTATACCAAAAAACTTCAGATGGTACACCATTTGTTGAAATCTTAAAGAAGAGAGGTATCATCCCCGGTATTAAAGTTGATAAAGGTGTTGTCCCATTAATGGGCTCAGAAGATGAATGTACAACTCAAGGTTTAGATGATTTGGCAGCACGTTGTGCCCAATATAAAAAAGATGGTTGCGATTTTGCTAAATGGCGTTGTGTATTGAAAATTGGCAAAAATACACCAAGCTATCAATCTATCTTGGAAAATGCTAATGTATTAGCTCGTTATGCATCAATCTGTCAATCACAACGTATTGTACCAATTGTTGAACCAGAAATCTTACCTGATGGTGATCATGATTTGGAACGTGGCCAAAAAGTAACTGAAACTGTTTTAGCTGCTGTATACAAAGCTTTAAATGATCATCATGTATACTTGGAAGGTACATTATTGAAACCAAACATGGTAACACCTGGTCAATCATGCGCTAAAAAAGTAACACCACAAGAAGTAGCTCATGCTACAGTTTTAGCTTTAAGAAGAACTGTACCAGCTGCTGTTCCCGGTAAATATTTATATTTACAGTTAATAAATTTAAATAAATACTTACTTATTTTTTTTTTATTTTTTTTTTAGGCATCACTTTCCTTTCTGGTGGTCAATCAGAAGAAGATGCTTCAGTTCACTTAAACGCTATCAATCAAGTTCCATTATTGAAACCATGGGCTCTTACCTTCTCATATGGTCGTGCTCTTCAAGCTTCAGTATTGAGAGCTTGGCAAGGAAAGAAAGAAAATATTGTCGCTGGCCAAAATGAACTTTTGAAACGTGCTAAGGTAAGTTAAATGTTTTTCTTTTAATATAATTTTATATTTATAATATTTTGGGTTATCACAGTTTATATACGGTATAAGGGAACATTTTTTCATTTAATATTTTAAGTCATTGTTTATTTAATCATATATTATATTTTAAGTCTAATAAAAAAATAAATTTTTAAATTAAAAATCACAATAAAAAAAAAACACAGTGAAAAAAGTTTTTTTAGTGGTGTAATTTTGAAATAAAAACGTGAACCAAAACCAAACGCTTAATGTTATCGTTACAAAACTTTTTTAAAATTTTATCAAAATTATGTAACCATCATATTATTTTCATTAATTGTTTTTATCAAAATTTAAATATCCATTGCATGTGAAAATTATTTCAGTATTCAGATCTTACGAAAAATAAGTTGAATATGATGAATTTTAAAAAAAATTTAACAACTTTGATCTCGATTACAGAAATTAAAAATTATATTGAATTAGTTTTAATGATTCATTTTCTAGGATTGCAAAGATTTTCCTGTATGAATTTGTTTGTTTTCAAATTTGAACTAACTCGACTAACGTCTATTGAGATTCAAAAATGTAAAATGAAAATTATTGCTTAGACAAAGAAAAATATTGGGCTTTGGAAAATAAATCTAGATCTAAGAATGCTAAAGAATATTATTAAAATATGGAGATATGGAGTTCATTGTAATATTTCACTTTTTTACTTTTTTTTTTAATGTAAAACTATATTACTAGTATTTAGAATTGCGATTTTGTATTGAAAATGAAGTAAGTAAGCAGAAAAAGGACTAAATATAAATTTAATAAATTTATTAATTAAAAATATGGATCCTATAGATGTACTCTTAATTTTACATATTTTAATGTACAGTCGAAAATCGATTATCTGTGATTCAATCAACCGGAGATTAACCGGAAGAATTTGGAATTTTTTTCTTTTAACCAGGAATAACTGTATTATCCGGATGGGATTTTTTTTGAATTTATTTTCTGTTTAATGTAAAATTTTACTCACAGAAACCGTTATAAATTTTTTCGTTATGTATTTACATTTTCAATTTTGAAATAAATTTGAACATAATATTATGTATGTACATTTTAATTTGAAAAATTATTTCATTTAGCCTTTGTATCTATAAAAAATTATTTTTTTTAAAACGTGCGTGTTTGTTCAAGTTACTTTCAAAACAATTTTTTGAAAGTGTAGTGGTGTCTTTTTTTATGTTTTAATTTTCTTAAATTATTTTTTGTTTTGTTGAATACATACTATGTACCGGATGTACTATGTATTTTGTTTTGTTTAAATGTACATATGTAAAGAATAATAATTATATACATAATATGTATATAAATATAACCCATAAATGTTAAATAAATGTTTAAACTTTTTGAAATCATAGATTTTTCATTGATAAAAAATCGATTCTATTAACCGGGTTTTTCGATTATCCGTGCTGAGCTCGGTTCCAAGCAATTCAGATAATCGAGTTTCCACTATAATTAAAACTAAAATTTATTATTTACAAAGGTAATGTGTCCTCTTTTAAATTTAAAAAAACTGATTTCTCTTTTCTATCCCTCAAATTATTTTTATTTTTAAAACAATTTTGCATGTTTTCTAGACAAAACTAAAAAAAAAAAACTAATATTAATTATTATTAACAACCACATTTAATATGTAGATTTATCAGTGTTTTTCATTTTAAATTATTTTATTAAATTTTATTAACACTATTTTAATAAATTATTGGGCTTATTTAACTATTAACTAAAATAATTTGATTGGCTTTAATTTGAAAAAAAAAAAATAACTGTTTTCTATAATCAATTAAAAAAAAAAATTTTTCTTTTTCAAAATTTTCGTAAATTTACAGGCTAATGCACTTGCTTGCCAAGGTAAATATGTAGCTGGATCAATTCCATCTTATGCTGCCAATAAAAGTTTATTTGTTAAATCACATGCTTACTAAAAAAAAAAACAAACAAAACAAAAATTGGTTTTTTTTTTCGTTAATTTTGTATAAAAATTAATGAATTTTTAAAATTTTTTACAAGCAATTTTAATATGAATGGCTAATTTAAGAAAAACAAACATACACACACACGCATACAAAATATACACAATGAAGACTGAAGAGCAAAATTTTTTTCTATCAATGGAATCCAACCTATGCATATTCCAAAAAAAAAAAAAAAAATTATTTTGGAATTAAAATTTAACTTTAAAATCAGACCTTCTAAAATAAAAATGCCATAAAAAATTAGTTATTAAGTAAAAGTAATATTAAAAAAATTACTTTGTTTTATTTTTTATTTTTTAAATAATGTTTTGGTTTGTTTTATTTTATTTTTTAATTTGTTTTATATAATATATTTCTTTATGTTTTTTTTTTGTAACTAATTATATTTCAGCACTTTTTCTTGACAACACAGTTCTATCCTGTCAGAAATTTTAAATTTTTATATTATTTTTGATTAATTTTTTAATTTTGATTTTTAATTTTATGAATAAAAAAATTTTTAAAATTACAATAAAATAAATTTATTGCTTTAAATAATTTTTATTGCATGACTTTTCCTTTAATTTTTATTTAAAAAAAAAAATTTTTTTTCGCTTAACACCTTAAGTTTCTGTTTTTAGAATGTAAGAAGTTTTTTTTCTATTTACTTTTTGATCTACTTATGTAGTTTTTACCGATTATTTAATGCGAATTATTTAACGAACTCAGATTACAGAGTAGAACCTACAAAAATAACCTAAAAAATAAAAATTAGAAATTATTTAATTGGAAATTTTTTATTTCAATTTTTATAATACGAATACGAAATATTTATCATATCGTAAATGAAGAAATTTATATAAAAACTAACTTTTGTTTATATTTATTATAACCACTGCCAGCGTCTATTAAAAATCTATGTTTCGCTTGTCAGTATATAAGTGAGATTGTGGCCCTTGTTATTGCTACATCAAAAAACTATTTTTATCCCTTAAATTTATAATGACATCTTATAATATCAATAAAGTGCAAAATATTTTTAAAATTAAAATAATTAAATTTTAAACTCTTAATTGTAATATGTTATAATTTTTTTTATAAATGTCAAATATTTATAAACATGTTGTTTCATATACAGCATGCGTACATACCTTAATACTTTCACCCATTTACATCCATATAAATTTCATAAATAAATCTGTAAAACATTTGACAGTAAAGAAATTTTTTCTACCACATTTTCAGAGGAACAGAGTTTATCTTGCTAAAAGAAAAAATATAAATAAATATTAAAAGAAATATTAAATACGAGTCTTGGAAAATTAAAATTTTGATGATTTTTGTCTTGGCTATATTTTTAAAAATTTTGATAGGTACCGTTCTTTAATGACAGTTGTACTTAAAAAATTTATGAAAATTTTTACCGTTACAAAATATATTCATCTAATACAACAACCATGTACCTAATATCACTAATTAAATAATCAATTTTTTTATATAATCAAATACTTAAATAATATATATAACGGTATAACAAGACTAATTAAATTGGGTTGTTGAAATTGAAAATAGGAATATTTATTCTGTTAGATATAAACAGATAAATTAATGATTATATTAAATCATGTTACTCAAATTAATAACTAGACCTTTTTAATATTTTAATATTTAAAACGTTATACTATAAATATATTTTGTATATGTCTACATATTTAGTATATCTTTCAAGGTATGTTTCTTAGCTCACTGTATTATTTCAAGTTTTCTATTTATTATTGCATTTTTATATGGTGTTGCTTTAGCTCGTTATATATTTAAAAATAAATCATTTGTTATAACAAATATTTTAGAATTGCATTTTATAAATTTTAGAATTTGCATTTTATTTCAATCTAAGATATGTTTTAATTGATTACTATGGAATAGCATAGAATTGAATTTAACTTTTTCTGTCTCAACTCCCGTTCTTTGTATTGTAATATACATTAAAGGTTCTTTAATTATAACATTAATGGGTGCTAAAAAAAAACAATCAGATTCTATTCAAAATTGATCCGATTTTTTGTCAAATATTTAAAGAAATGAAAGAAAAGCATCTAAGGTTAAAAAAAAGAATGATACTTATTATTGGATGGTCAAATTATCTTAATATCGGATCTCAAGAGTATTTTAATTAGCGGTTTTTAATTTTACTTACTGCAAATAACGAAAAATGTGTTTTATTTTACACGATTTCATTAGTATGAAAATAAAATGTTTTCTCTTCAATCAAATTTTTAGGAAATGTTATAATTTTTTTTTTTTTAGTTTAAACCGGATCTTAAAATTTTTATATTTATCTATTATAATAATTATAATAAACTGTGATAACAAATTATCATTAAATTAAAAAATAATTATTTTATTTATATTTTTTTTATAAATTAAAATTAAAATAAAAATTATAATTTTGTTTTTATTTTATTATAGGCTAATGGCGAAGCTGCTCTTGGTAAATATGTAGCTGGTAGTGTTGCCGGTGCTGGTGGTGATGCATCATTATTCGTTGCTAATCATGCTTATTAAACACATAAATAATGATGACAACAAAAAAAAAAATAAATAAATAAACAACAATATAACAACTATATATAGAAAAATCATAACATCTTAATTTATGCAACTGCATCATTATAAATTCAACATTAAATGAAAATACCATCAAGGCAAAAAAGCTAAACAACAACAAAAAAAAAAAAAAAATATATACATATAATATAATAAATAAAGTAATAAATACTTGTCAACATATAATATTAAAATAATTATATAAATTTAAATCTATATAAGCAGTGCAACATAGTTCATCTAACATACATATATAAATTATTAAATTATTGTAACAATATTTCAAAATATTTATATCGTATACTATAATATATATATATATATAATAATTACAAATTATATATATATATATATATAAATAAATATAATTGTTTAAAAAGAAAAGTAATAAATATTTAATTCTTATTATATATTACAATTAATGTTATTTAAAAAGTAAATAAAAAATATTGAAAAAAAAAAAAAAAACTAAAAAAGGAAAATTATTTTGAAATAAAACAAGTATATAAAAATAATTTTTAATGTTTAAGTAATATACAAAAAAAAAAAAATAAAAAAAAAACCAAACAAAAAATAAAAAAAAATAAAACCAAAAAAAAAAAATTAATTTTATTTTTATTAATTTTAAGCACAAAGGATTATGTAATAATGACAAATTATTATCAAACAAATAACTGACAAAATAAAATGTCATGTCAAAAATGACAATTATATATTTGTGTAAAAAAACAAAACCAAAAAAAAAAAAAAACATTTTACGAAGTAAGCAACACTATAATGTATAATGAATTTTATTAATATTAAAAAAAAAATTAACTAAAAAACAATTAAAATAATAAGAGAAGAAAAATAAGAAAGAATAACCATCAACTATAACACCCAAGAAAAAAAATATATATAAACAAAAAAAATAACATCGTTAAACCATTTATTATCAATTATTTTTTCGTTTTTTTTTTTTTTTTTTAATTTTTAATATAACATCAAATAAAAATTAAAAAAAAAAAAAAAAAAAAAACAAAAAACTAAACGAATCAAAAATATTTAAAAATTTATTTATAAATTCATTCAATAACAAACAGTATTTACCAGAAAACCATATTTTACAGTTTGGAAAACATCCTGTTAAGTTTGAAAGAAGATTGAAACGATTAAAAACAAAGAAAAAATAAAATAAAACCATAAATAACAACAGAATTACAATATAACTTCTTTCTAAAACATCGAGAGCAGACAACAACGACAACTCTTTTCTTAAAAGCAAAAAAAAAAAAAAACGACTTTTTTTTATTTTACATGAATGATATTGAATGAAATTTTTAATCTAAAAATTCTTTTATTAACTAAACCAAAAAAAAAAAGAAATACATACTTTTTTAAGAAGCAAAAAGCAAAGCTTAAAATAAATTAACAAAATTATGTAGCAAAAAAAAAAAAAAACTAAAATATAATAACACCTAAAAGGCAAAGCAAAATAAAAATAAACTTTTGTTAAATTTTATTGCAAAAAAAAAAAAAAATCTTTAATAAATTATGTATTTCTTCCCAGAAAAATTAAAAACACAGCTAACAACAACAAATTCCAAAAAAAAAAAATTCTAAAAATATATTTTTAAAATAATTTAATTATTATTTAATTTTGCTTAAAATTAACTAACTAGGAATGGGCACATCGATTTCAAATTATTTAATTTTATGTTTTTTGTTTTTTTGTTTGTTTTTTTATGTTTTATTCGACTTTTGTTAAAATATAAAAATTAATCTGTATAAGGACATAAATAAGTCCTAAATAAAAAATTTCTAAAGGATTGACAAAACAAAATTAATTACATCTAACTATATATACTAATATATATATATATAAATTCTATGTTAAATGCTAAAATTTTTTTTTTTTTATTTTATTTAGTATAGCAGATTTAAAAACGGAACGAAAAATAATCGGTTTGTATTTCAACAGGAAAAAAAAATAATTAATTTTAATCGAAATTTAAATTTATATACATCTTACCTACATATATTTTGAAAAAAAAAAAATATCTGTAAGCTTATGTCCTTTGAAATATAACACACTATTAATTTTTCTTTTTTTTTTTTTTTTATACAAAATTAATATATATGATTAATATTGAAAATAGGACATATTATATGGAATGCTACTCAAATCTAATAACCAATTAATTAAGTATATCCATACTAATGTTTTTGATGTTCCCATCCCTAATTGAACATAAAAAAAGAAAAAAAAAAACAAAAAAAAAAAATTAATGCAAATTTATTAACATTAATATAAATTTTTCATTTAATCGAATAATTATAATTAATTTTTTTTATAATTTATTTTTTTTTTAAATTTAATTTAGATTTTTTAAAATGAATATTTTTAAAATAATTAATCAAAAAAAAAAAAAAAAAGTAAATTTTAAAATAACAACAGTAATTAAAATATTAATATAACATCCTTAATATAACATCTAACTTCTTAATTAACATCAAATAAAAAAATGAAATTTAAATTGTTTTTTTTTTTTTTTTTTTTTTGTAAAGTAATTTTAAAAATATTTTTATTTAAAAAAAAAATCCAAATGATTTTTAAAAAATAAATTATAAAAGAATTAATATTAATTAAATGAATATAATAAAAATTTATTTTATATATAATATATATATATGTACATATTTAGAAATATGTATGAAGTATGTACGTATATTGTTTTAATTTCTTCTTCTTTTTTTTTTTTTTTTTTTTTTAATTAAAAATGCAGAATACACTAATTTAAAATTTTAAAAGTATATTTTTAGGCAACTTTTTTCCCTATATTTTATAATATATAGAATCTACAATAGAAAAATCATATATTTCAGTGGTGGCCAGACTATACGTGTATATAAAGAGGAACAACTCAAAATGGCAAAATATTAAAAAAAAACCTGAACAACCCGAACAACTGGAAAAATAATTATATAAAAAATTTTATATATTAAGATAATATATATACATACATTATACTTAAATATAAATAACATCAAATTAATTGAGAACATTTCCTTAAAACAATTAATAATATAATATACTAACTATAAATAAGTTAAATAAAAAAAATATATATATAAAAACAATTTTAACTAAGTATATAAATGTATAAATGACATCATATAACTTTAGATTTTAATATTTAAATAAAAGAAAATTTAAAATAATTTTTTGTTCAAAAAAAAAAAAAAAAAAACAGAATAAATTTTAGAAAATTTAAAATTTTAGAAAACAAAATACTAAACATTAAAATAAAAATTAATAAAAAATAATGTTATATACATACATATGTATTACCTACCTACCATACAAAAATATTTTAAATAATATATTTAAAAAAAAAAAAAAATCCAATTGATATAATTAACAATGTAGGTAATAAAATAAATATGTAATAAATTTATAAAATAAAAAAAAATATACATAATAAAAATAAATTATGTATATTAAAATATAAGTTGGACATTTCCTTCTTGGAATAACACAATATACATACAACAATTAATAAAAATAAAGAATAAAAATTACAATAAATTACAAAAAAAAAAAAAAAACACTTATTATATAGGAAAATAATTAAATAAAAAAAAAAAAAAACAAAACAAAAAAAAAATAATTAACCCTTTCATTTTCTGGTTTGAATTTTTTTTTTTTTTGTATTTTTCAAACCATTATTCTAATTCAATTTAGCCTCACTTTAAATTATATACAAAACTTATTGTGATCATTGTGTATCTCAAAACTCTCAATTATTTTTTTCCAAAACAAAAAAAAAAAAAATCAAATTCTTAATAATAGCAGAAATAGTATATAATATTATTATCTAGAAATTAAATACATATATCCCAATAGAACTAAAAGGGTTAAAATAAAAAAAAAAAAAAATAAAACTTTTTAAATGTTATATTATATATCGAAATCACTCTAAATTAATTAATTTAAATCAACTAAATGAAAATTAATATATTTAAAAATTAGAAAAGAAATAAAATAATTAATATAAATATATATATATATATAAATATATTTTAAATTAAAAACAAAAAAAAAAAAAAAAGTTGATATATATAAATAAATATATATAATATATAAATAGAATATTTAATGAAAATAAAAATTTGAATATATAAATGTCTTAGAAATGAATTAAAAGTAAAAAAAAAAACATTTTAAAAAAAAAATATTACAAGAAAAATTTTAATGAATGCAAAAAAAAAAAATCTGTTTAATAATTCAAATATTTTTGTTTTCATCCGAAAGTTATATGCATATTAAAAAGTTGCATCCGAAAGTTACATAGCTATTAAAAAATTAATTAAAATATATATATATATATACACAAAGAAAAAAAAAAAAGAAATTTATAAATATATATATATATAATAAATAATAATAATAATTATTTGAAAAAATAAAAAAAAAAAAATAAAAATAATGTAGGTGTCGCAATTAATTATTATATTAAATTTTATCATATTATATAATTTTAATATTTTACGTCAACCGATAATTTCTCGGTTTAATTGCGCTATAGTGGTACATACAAATTATGCACTTTGAATAACAATATTATATATAATTAATAATTATATTTAAATTATATAATTAATTATATATTTCAAGTATATATATTGGATTCGAATCACCACTAAAGCCGAAAACAACAATAAAATAATAAATAATATTTTTTAACAATTTATTAACATATAACTAAACACATAAATATATAATATATTAAAACAACAAAATTTTGTGAGCTGGTATCTCACTTTTTATATTATTAAAAAAAAAAAATTCAAATAAAAATAATCCAAAAAAAAAAAAAACCGAAATAACTTCGATTCGAATTCCCATATTTCCTATATATATATGTATATATAGCTATATATGTGTATATACTGGAATTTTAAAAGTGAACAAATTTCAAAATAAATATTATTTATATATACATATGTGGTTAATTCGGTGGCTTTATATACTACCCCACTACCATCCATAATATGGTTAGGGCACAACAATAAATATTAGTAAATTAATTAAAAAATTATTTTAATTTCAAAATTTAAAATAAAAAAAAAATTTTTTTTTTTCTTATTTTTTTAATAAAAATAATTATTTTTTCATATATTATATATACTAATTAGAATATTATATAAATAAATAGAAAAAAAAAAAAAAATTATAAAAAAAAGTGATAGAGAATTTTAAATTCTTAATTTAAAAAATAGAAAAAAAAAAAAAAACTGTTTCTCTCTTTAAATAAATTTATTTAAAATATTAAATAAAAAAAAAAACAAATTAATTAATAATTAAATTCTAAAACAAAAACAAAAAAATAATTTCAATGAAATATCTAGTTAAAAAAAAATATATATATATATATATTAACATCAAAGCTAAAATATATAAACAACAAAAAAAACTAAAATTTTAAATTAAATTCTTTTACTCATTAAATACAAAAATTTTAATTTAAAAAAAAAAAAAAAGAATAAAATGAAATAAAAATAAAAGCTATAAATAATAAAAATTTGGAAAGTATTTTATGCGTATTAACCAAACAATAAAACAACACATAAAAGCAAACAATAAAACAACACAAAAAAAAAAACAAATAATAAAATTTAAAACATTTTAAAAACAAATAAAAATAACTTTATGTTTTGAAAACAATTTCCAAATAAATAAAATTTTAAAAATAAACCAAAAAAAAAAATAAAATAAAATAAAAAAATCTTTAAAAAAAAAAACTATGTTTTTGTATGTTCAAAACTAAAACAAAAAAAAATTATTTCAAAAAAAAAAAACCAAAAAAAAAAAAATATAAAATATAATTAATAAAAATCTAGGTTTAGACACCTAAAATATTTTTTCTCAGTGTAGTTCATTTTATTTCTATACAATTTTTAAAAGATACATACATACAAATAACGTTATTATTATGTTGCAAATAATGCAGAAGTAGATGTATGTAAACGGTAACATTAGTACAAGGGGTAAAATCTAATACATATGTATATGTAAATTCAACATTCTCTTTATATACTTACTGTATGTTGAATTTTCTACTTTAAAAGTTCAGTAAAAAATATTCAGTAAAAAAAAAATCCAGTAAATCAAAAAAATATTTTCTACTTTTTCCTTTATATTTAATTAAAATCCTATAAATTTTACGAAAAAAAAGAACATTATTATTGTATTTTTAAGGATAAAATATAAAATATAAACTGTATATTAAAGTTAAGTCATGAAATCAAAGTTGTAACAATTGATTTACCCACTTTTCACCCATAAAAGAAAAATAGAATCCAGAAAAATCCAGTAAATTGATATAGTATATATTACTAACAACTAAAACTATTAAAATATCTAACACCTAACAATGATATATAATGATTTTATAGCAATCGTAAAATTATTTTGTGTAATATATAACAAAAGTATGCTCTTAAACCGTTATTTTTAACATTAACCTATTTTTTTATCAATATACATAAAGAGTTTTCTAATTTGAGTGATATGATTTCTTTTAAAAAAAAAACACACTAATTGTTTAGGAAATTCAAATGTTTTTTATTTAACGTGAAGTACAATCGATACAATTAAGTTCTGAATAAAACGTCATTCAAATGGCCTCCACGACTTCTTTTGCAGGAACGAATTCGATGAACCCAATTTTCGAGCACTTTTTTCACTAAATCAAGTCGTATGTTATGAATAGCACGTTCAATATTGACTTCTAAAACTTGAAGAAAGTCTGGTTTATTGCTAAAGACCAATGACTTCAAATAACCCTACAAGAAATAGTCTAATAGTGTTAAATCACAACTTCTTGGAGGCCATTCAATGTCACAATTTCTTGAAATAATCGAATCTCCAAACTTTTTCCGCAATAATTCGGTTGTTGCACGTGCTGTGTGGCACGTACCGCCGTCTTGTTGGAACCAGATGTTGTCAAGATCAACTTCTTCGGTTATAAAAAGTTGGTTATCATCGATCTATACTGCTCTCCATTGACAGTAACGATGTTACCAGCTTCATTTCGAAAGAAGTACGGACCGATAATTCCACCAGACCAAAAACCACACCAAACTGTCAATTTAGATGAGTGTAATGGTTGTTCATGAATAATTTGTGGATTTTCTTCGCACCAGAATCGACAGTTTTGTTTATTTACGAAAAGTTGCAATTGGAGAACGATTATTTTGATAATAAAATTGAATAATTTGTAAACGTTGTTCTTGCGTATATCTCTTCATGATGAAATTGTAAACATTACTGAATACAATAAAAAAAAAAATAACAGATCATGACATACTACAAATGGCCGAAACGTCACTTAGAAATCATATCATTCAAATTGGAAAACCCTTTACATACATTATGTATGTTTTCCCGTTTGATTTGCTGTATTCTTTGTTAATTTTTGTAAACTTTTTTGTTTTAAGAGTAAACGTAAAGTCGTAAACCAAATATATAATAGCGATCTTCAAAAAGAGATATATGTATTTACCTATTTGAAGTAACAAAAATATTTAAACAAACCCATGAAAAGATTAAAATTTAAAGAACCAGATGCGGAATGATGTGAGTTTTATAATGAAAAAAAAAATAATACCTTTGTTATAGCTTCGTTGGAATAATTTATTTCTTCGTTTGAAATTGATAATCTTTAATATTTGCCATGACGTTCAGAAGGTGGTTCAAGAGTTGCTTGACATACTTCTACAACTTCAAACTCAGTAGCTTCAGAATTGTTTTTTTGATAATAGTTTTGATAAATGTTAAAATTGTTAAATGTTAATTTTAATAATTTTTTCTTGATAACCAATTTACTTGCGAACTACCGTATATTCAAAAAAAAATAATGTAATATATTTTAGAATAAACATATTTACATATATAATGTATGTATACGATTCTTTTTTATTCATTTAATTCAAAATATTAAATAGAACCATTTAATTTTTTACTTATAAGAAGATATTTTCAATTCTTAGTTCAATCAACATGCATTTTAGTGCTAAATCTGCTATGTATTTACGGATTCATAACTCATAACACAACCTTCATAATAGAAAAATTCCATTGCAATTTTAATATGTTGTATATTAAAATATTATATATTTGATACCAATTTAAAATCCATTTTCTGATTAGTCTAAAATCGAATTTTATACCGACTCGAACACACTTTTTATATAATATTGAAAAATATATTCTTAATATACTGCTTTTACCGGTTATTGCAATACTATGGTCATAGTTAGGTAAGTATAAGTTCTTTTAAAAGTTATACTTTTTTTCTTTTGATATATAGATAACATTTTTTAATATATTTTAAATTGGATTCAAAGGAACCATAATTATTTATAAAAGACGATATTTTTATTTTATTTAAATGTTCAAAATTTAGCTTATTTTAAATTATAGTTAGAATTTTTTTGGTCTATAGATATTTAAAAGAAAATTCCATTTCTGAAGCCAATTATTTGCCTTAATTATGAAATGATTAGCGGTAAGTGTCTATATTTGAATATACATATACATAATTGAAACATTTCAGAAAGATTAGACGTTAATTAGAAAATGTTTTTTATATAATTTATTTATTTATTTATTCCAATATTACGTAAACACCCAGGAAGTATACGCAATATTAATTTAAATCTCGGCTGCTAGAGCTATTATGGGCTGAGAAATGATTATTGTTAATTAACAAAAATTATAATAAATTAATATATTTGTGTACCATTTAATATACATACTTATTTACTACCTAATACTTATTTACTTCTTAGCTTATATTATTATAATTTTGTCTGTGTATAACCAAGTTGCTTTAAATCGTTTCCCATATATTATAAGTTATGCAAATTTGTTTTATTGTATGGAAGTTTTTAAGATTGGGTTTAAGAAGTTCAATTGTTTGTGCATTCTAAATTTTTTTTGTTGCTAATGTATGACCTAACGGCATACATTTTTGACCTAACGGCATAATTGTATGACCTATGACCTAACCTTTTGACCTAACGGCATAATTGTATGACATAATGTATGACCTAACGGCATAATTTTAATTTCAGACTTTCTGCAGCTACCCAATTCGTATGTTGGTTTTACGGCGACGGGCCAGTGTATTTTCAAGGAACTGCTTGAGTTATTCCATTTAGTTTGTCTGTATAATATGTTATGTGTTGTATAATGTTTTTCATTAGTTTTACTTTTACGTTATATTGGTGGTTTTCAGAGGGTAAACTTAGACTTTTTAGAGTCATTTTATCCTCTTTATATGCCAGTTCATTACCAACAATTCCGCTGTGACCTAGAACCCATATTAATTTTATGCTTTTATTTATTGTCATTAACGTGTCTCTGATCGCTTTAACCATGGGCTGTTTGTTCGGCAAATTTTTAATTCCGTAGCAGACTTAACGCAATTAAAAATCTAAAACTAAAATCTAAACTATCAGAATAAATATTAATTAAATGTTTGTTCGAGTTAGTACATAGTTTAAGAGCTAAGTTGAAATACTGATTTTATTTTCCCGTAAATTGTATTGCATATGTTTAGGATTAGTTAAAAAAATATTTTTCTAACTTTCTTTTAAGATTTACAAATATTGATTATCATTTATTGAAAACATTTTGTTGCATAGTTACTCCTTGATTAACTGTTGTGTTAAATCACATTGGCCTTATGCACTTTAATATCATTATGGATAGCGTTTTCTAGAAATATTACAAAATTCCGTTTCTAGAAACATTTCTAATTGTGAAGAACAGTGATTTATTTTTAAAAAAAAAAATTTTTTTTTCTGATTTTATAATAAAATTATAAAAAAAACTTAAGTGAGTAAAATTATTGAAAATGAATTTTTATCAACCTTATATACCAAGTACAGTTGATATTAATGCATTTCAAGCATATTGTGATGAATTTTATCCACCTGCCAATTATTCAAATCTAATAAATGCATTAAATTTACATCAAAATCCAAATCAACCGAAAAGTTTACATTATTTAGCACTTGATGAAATACTCAAAAATTGGGAATGTACATATAAAATTTCGTAATGAAAATGATGAATTTATAATTTTTTTATTTTTGAATTATTTTTTAGGTGATCCGAATTATTTTACAGTAACAGAACCAGAAGATAAAATTTATTTTTATGAAAATTTAAATATAAATTTACCATTAAAATTATTAGCATTACATGTAGATGATAATTTATTTTGGAAACGTTGTTTTGTGGAAAGATGGCATAATTTTTATCCATTTAAAAATGAAAAACGTCCATGGAAATCATTATATTGTGAAAAATATTTAGCAGAATATTTACAAAAACTAGAACCAGTCGATTATGATCAAGAATTTATTGGAAATTTATTAGAAATTATTGGACCATATGTTTTTAAATTAGATATTGAATATTTACAGCCAACTTTAGGACAACGTTCTGGTAATTTTTTAATTAAATCTTGATAGTTTTCAAAATTCAATTAATTACTTTTTATATTCTCTCTCTAATGAATTATTCTTAGATCATATTCCATTAGATATTATTCTGTCCAATTTACCAGAGTTAAGACATTTTCGGATTACATTCGATACAAAAACTATTGGAATTCATTATAATTTAGGTTGTTGTACACCGTCCAGAGCTGATGCGTTATTATTTTGTCGTGGTATACAAAAATGCTATGAACTGGAATATTTTAAGTATGCCTATACATATAGATATAGAAGTATTATAGCATAGAAAGTACTGTTTACATATTGTAAATCTATTGCGAAGAGTTATTGTATATTTATTATATTTAAAAAAAACTTTTGAAAAAAACAACATTTTTGTGCTATTAAACTTCTTTTTCGGATATGAAATATAAATATAAATTATATAAAATAAATTAAATTACTCTACAAATAAAATTTTTCTAAAGTCTTCATAGTACAAATATGGATCCAGGACAATTAACAACATTATCAAGGTGTTTAGAGAAAGCTTGTTCATCAAATTTAAAAATATTAGCATTTCCAAATTCAGAAATTGGGGATGAAGGTTTAAAAGGTTTCTATAGTTCACTATATAAAGAATCCTTCCTTAATTTAGTAACATTAAACTTGACAAATAATTTTTTGGGTAATTCTTTCATAATAATTCTTTTTAAATCTATCTAAGAATGATTTTTTTTAAGGGCAAGAATCAGCTTTATTATTAAGTCGCACAATAAGAAATAGAAAACTTAAAAATTTAATTTTACGATTTAATCCAATTGAAAGTGAAGGAGCTGCGGCAATATTTTCAATTATTAAATTTATTCCATTGCAAGTTTTAGATGTAAGTGGATGCTCTATAACCAGTTCAATACAAAGAGTTCTTCTAAAATTAATTTATGAATCAAAAACATTACTTGAATTGGATATTTCTAATAATGATCTAGGAACAGTAAGTATTCCTTATTGGAAATAAAGAAAATAATTGATAATAAAAAGTAAATATTTTACAGGAAGTTGGGAGCAGTTTGTACAGAACCATTGGTTTCAATAAAAGTTTAAGACATGTTGATTTAAGGAATACTGGCGTTTTAAATGAACATAAAAATTATGTTAATGACGTTCTATTTCCAAATCGTGAAAGGATTTAAAACTCTATTAAATAAAATTATGTTAATATTAAAAGAATTTAATTTCATTTCATTGTAAATATCTTTATTTTAACGATCGATTAAATAGCGTGTTGAATTTCAATTTAATAGATTGACTTGTTGAAACGTTTATTAAACTATAAATTATGATTACTAAGAAAATGTTTACCCATTTATTTCAAATTAATATTTTCCCATTTTATAACTTGGTTCATCATCATTATTTTTTGTTTTACGTTTTTGAATAATATTTTGAATTTTTTGCCATTCACGATCTAATTCAGCTTTTTCACTTTTTTCTGTCTTATGTTTTCTCGTTTTACGACCATCTTGCATTTTAACACCATATTGGAAAGCGGCTTTTGGTAAAGCTTCTTTACTACTCATATAATCAGAATATTCTTCCTGAGTGTCGAAATCCCATCTGCCAATTGGACCTTTTTTATTACCTAGAAACAAATACAAATTTTAAAGTTGTTATATCACCATGATACAAGAAAACAATAAAATTTACCCAAATCCATTTTTGTATAATCTACTTCATCATCTGAATCATCAATTGCATCATTCATTTCTTCAAGACCAGGATAACATTCTAAACAAAATATTATTAAATACTTTAAAATAAATTACTTATAGAATTTTATAACCTACCAGCATAACCCTCTGGTTCATTAGAAAATTTCGATAGAATTGTTGAAGCACTAATTTTTGGTGGTGGAGGAACTGTTATTGGTTGTTCAAAATGTTCTTCATCTGGTTTACTTCCAAAATAACTTCTTGGTTTTTTAGGATCACGATCATCACGTTCTTTTTCATTGTGTCGATCATAATCTCTATCACGATATCTATCTCTACCACCTCTATCACGATCTCGTCTATCTCGATCCCTATCACGATCTCGTTCTCTATCTCTATCCCTGTCACGATCTCTATCTCTATCATTTTTATCTTTATCTCTTCCCGAATATTTTGTTGCGCTTGTTTCTGGCTTTCTTCTGTCTGGTTTATATTCGCCAATATCATCGTAAATAGAATCAGCAACTGGTGCTTTTGGTTTGTTTATTATACCACTAGTTCCAATCATTCCATCTTCGTCATTAAATAAAGGTTTATCTTTATCACGTTTTTTATTTTTTTTACCACGTCCGCCAGCTCTTAAATAAGACAGGATTTGCGCTAATTTATTAATTACTATATCGTTTGTTGTCAAAGTTTGAATATCATCATTCGAAACAGGAACTTCAGCCTTAGATCGTACTAATGTAGTTGGAATATCCGTTTCATTATTTTCATCATCTAAATCTATAACATAAGCCATACGGCTTGGAGCAAATAATTCATTCCGAATAATTTGACGTGATTTTAATGTTTGAACAGTATTATTAATATTTTTCGCCATTACAGATTTAAAAACTGGCTCTTCAGATATTGCAGCTACATGTACTTCTTCAATTTCTTTTGCTGCTTCAGCCTCTTCAACAATTTTCTCCATTTCTTTTTCTTGTTCAATTTCTTTATTCTGAATTTCACTTCTAACTTTCTGTAACAGAGCATAATCGAGACCTTTTACTAAATGGGTATGTTCCATATCACCACCTAAATATTTTGATTCTTGAATCATACGTCGACGCCTTTCTGCTGCATCTATGCCAGATTTTATATCAGGTGCTACAGCACGATAAGCACTATTTGTGTGGCTCGGTGTTTCAACCTAAAATTGGATTTTTTTTTTTTTGAACAAATAATATACATATTTTAAACTTTACATTTTGATAATCAGGATTAGCACCATCTCGACGCTCTCGGGCACGATCTCTATATTTTTCTTGTAATTCTTGTAATTTATTATCTTCTTGCTTTTTTAAATTTGCATAAAAATTCTTCTTTTTTCTTCTTGCTTCTGAATTGGATGATGGTGGACCCATTGAAGTTGTTGTTGTTTTTTTGGCTGCAGCCATAGCTTCACGTATCGATCCAGAAGCTGCATTTCCACCCGATAATGGTGTGGATCTAGGAGTTTGAAGAAGTTTTCTAAAATCTTCATTTGTCAACCTCTGTGACATAGGTTCCACTACTTCTTGCGGCATTTTTAATTTTTATAATTAACTTATTTAAAATTAAAATAAATTCATTCTCAAACTACTTCTACTTTTTCAATGCAATAAAATAAAATTGAAATGTCAATTATCAAGTTATCAATCAATATAAATAAACATTGGATATGACAGATCCATATGACATTGCTTTCAAGCAATTTTAAGTATTTGTATGAACAATTTTAAACTAGAGATAGAAACCAAACACAATTCATTTTTTTAATTTATTACATAAATACATATTAAAAAACAAAATTACATATTACAAATTTTCATTTTTTTTTAAATTTCAATAAATTTTTATATTAACTTAAAATCAACTTTACTTTTAACTAAATGAACAGAAGGCAGAACAAATTCCATACATGAACAACGATTGCCAGATACAAAATCGAATGAACCAATTCTTGCATCACATAAACATTTCAGTTTTCCTTTTGTCCATTGTGAATTTTCGATATCTTTTTGTATCCATTCTGGCCATGAACCTTCTTTTAAAAATAATTCATTTTTGTTTAATAATGATTCACAGTTAACTGATTGTGTTAATTGTGGACTAAATTTAAAAATATTTCCATGAGCATCAATTATTTGATCACATCCTTTTTCAATCAAAATTTTTCGACATTTTCTACATTTTATTTCAACTTTATTTTCCATACTAAAAACTAATAGAAACCAATATTAATATAATAATTTTTGTAATCTATATTTTGAAAATTGATTTACTACAAAAACATACACGAGTTTATACATAAAATCTTGTATGAAATCAAACCTGTTCGATAAACAAAAAGTTTGAAAGTTATATTAATGGTGTAAAGTCTTCATGCTCAAAAATCATAAACATATGTTTGTGTATATCAAACAATTTAAATTAATCCACATTCCACAATACACTACATATTTGGTATTAAAATTAAACATGTTTTGTTTATATAGTGATGGATTTTGTTTAAAAATTAAAAATAATAACCTTTTTACTAATTTAAATTTATAAAATTCTAAATTATTTAAGAAATTATCAATTATATTTGATAAATTTAAAGAAGTATTAACTAAATTTTGGAAGATAAATTAAAAAACTAATTTTTATTACTTGCAGTGTTAAAGTTTTTTTTTTAAATTAATGTTCTAATAATTTTAATATAATAAATTAATTTAAAAATTTAAAAGTTAATAGTGTTTTTTTTTTACTTGAAGCATTAGAATTAAATAATAATAATAATGTAATTTTGTGATAAAAAAAATTTAACTACCTGAACAATTATTTATTTGTTTACTTTTTGTAGAAAGATATAAAAATGTGATATGCCAAAAAAAAACTGACAACATAAACGTCAAACGTGAAAATAAAATAAACTTTTTGGAAACAGCGACATCGATAGGTAGATAAATCAACTAAACTGCAGAACAAATAATTATTAATATTGATATTAGGCTTCCACACTACGTATAATAAAATAATATAAGAATCTATAAGTAAATTATAATTAAGTAACGTCATATCTAACTGAAAAAATACAAAAATAAATGAAAATAATACTATTAACAGCTATTAATTTAAAGTTATAATTCGCTTCATTTTAACTTATTTTTCGACTTATAAGCCGGTTAGAAAAACTTTACGACGTTTATGAAAAATTTATTTGATCATGGCCCGTGGGGTCATAATAATGAATTTTAATGAGATGTATTCAATATTAACGATTAATTATGAGATTTATATTCACGTGCTGAAAATCCTTTTTGTTACTCCATTTTTCTACGTTTTAAAAGAGTTTCTATAGAACAAACTGAAATTTTTTTTCCAAAAAATATATACATATGTAATATTATATAACATAATATATACATAAATAATATTTATACATATAAATATAAACTAAATAACTCTTTATCTTTCACTTACTTTAATAGCGAAATTAATCGAAGAAAAATAATATTGTTTTTAATTTTAATATACATACAAGTAATACTTATTTATGGCAGTTTTTTTATTTTGTTATGAAATCTATCCATAATATATCTTATTTTTTTTGCTTATAGAACACAACGCTACAAACGCTACAAAATATTGATTCTATAATATGTGAGAACAACGTAAATGAAGTATTGTGAGAACAACGTAAATATTGTCACAAACTTCCATTAATATTATAAATGTAAAAACGTTATTATAAAACGTGTAGATTGACCTCCCTTATATTAATAATAAAATATGTAATTAAAATGATATAATATGTACATAAATGTTTTTTTTTTGTAAAGAAAATATATATGTACAGTTTAATAATGTAATTTAATTTTTTCAGTTTAAAAGTGAAAATAAAACATTTAAATTATGAATTTAAAATAAACTATAGTCAAGTAAATAATAAAAAATGTTAGAAATAAATATAAAATATAGTACCTACTTATTTAAAAGTATTCAACAAAATTTTAAACAAGTATTAATAATATACTCAATTCAAGTATTACGTATTAACTAATAAAATAAAGAATTTATTATTGTGATTTTAAGTCTTGCCACAAAATTGTTAAATTAATAAAATAAAAAAAAAAACTCAAAATTAAAAATGATTTATTTAACAAAATTTGAACTTGCCGTACATTTTTTTATTTACCTGTCATTTATACTTTATAGCTGTTATAATTTAAATTCAGCACGTAACGGTAAGTCTTCTTTATATTTTTTTATAATTTTAACTTTTAGCAAAAAAAAAAAGGAAATTAGTTTCTAATTAGTGAATTTACGTTTTATTAATTTATTTATTTCAGCGTAGTTTTGTTTTGTTCTATATTGTACCACTTTTCTGTCTAAGGGAACATTTAAAATTTGGTGAAAAAATTTTGTTATTTAAGGAACCCATTAAAAAGCTGTTGCTGTAAAAAAAAAAAGCTGTGAAAAAAAAAATTTTCTTCATATACTTAGTTAATAGTACAACAACAACTGTTGTACGAAGAAGAATTTTTTTTTTAAATATAGTTATTACTTATTTACTTTAAATAACTTAAAAATGGTTAATATTTTTAACCAATAAAAACTTAAGAAAACTTAAGTAACAAATAACTACAATATAATTTTCGTAATAATTTAAATGATTGAGTTTAAAAGGCAGTAAATGCATTTTTTTTTCTACACAGTGGAAATTCGTAGGTGGCTTAAAATTTGTTATAGAAAGTCATTAATTGTTTGAACTGCTATAAAATGTTCAACATGCTTCCATCAAATGTATTTCTTTCTGTCAATAATGTCCCGTTCTATACAATTTACAACTATTCAAAGATAACCTTTTTTGATTCGTTTGTAATTTACCTTCATACCTTATCCCATTTCCCTCCTGTATCTGATCGTATCCCCCCCTCCCCGTTTTGTCTCTTCCATCTATCTAAACCTACATTAGTATAAAGGTATCCGTTCCTAGTGTTTACCTATAGCGTGTACAAATAATTTATGTACCTCAATAATCAATATACAATAAGAACATTATGTATTTTAGTTCATGATAAGTAGGATAGGTAACAGTAATTTGAAAAATTATATATATATATATAATATATTTGATTCATTTTTTATGTAGATTAAAATAAATTCAATTACTTACTTAAATTATTATTGGTTTCTCCACTGTATATTATATATCTTCGATCTATCTAAGTATTGTAAGAAAATGGTCAACAATATATGTTAAGCATATTTAAATTTCATTATGATCACGTTTACAATTTATTTAAGAATAGTTAACTTAAAATGTATGTATTCTGATTTCTGATATACTTAGCCTTTTTAATTTTATATTTTTTTTTGCATATACTTAACATGAATAATTATAAAAATACTATAAACAAAATGAAAATATCTTTGCGGTTACGTATATCTTATAAATATTTAATCATACAAAACCAAAAGTTAAAAATTTAAAGTGAAATAATATAAATATTATTTATAGCAGAGCTGCAAACCCTACCCGAACCCGAACGCAAAACCGCTCTGGAACAAGCATTTTGACGAACCAGAACCTGAACCCAGTAAAAAATTTGCATTTGGTTCAGGTTCACCATTTCATTCGCAATCAAATTCAACAATGTTTTTTTTGTTTTAAACTGAGAATAAAAAAAATATAAAACAAAATAGTAAAATATTTACATAGCCACATATTTGCGTACTGTGTAAGCACACGTGTTATGCTTAGCAATTTAAATATGTTTGTACCTAGTAATATATTTACTAGAAATATATGTAAGTAAGTAAATAGAACTACAAAAATTATTTAGAGAGATAATATTCTACTTGTATATATCCAAATGTGTATTGCTTTTGGTATAGCTAGTCATAGTTTACATATTCCATTCCAAATAGAAAGAAGTAAACACAATTTGTATTTGTTTTTTTCATGTTTCTTCAAGAATTTTTTTCTCTATTTCGAATTTCTATGCCTACTATGCAATTGCAAATAAAATAAAGCAAAAAATAATACATAAGTAAAATTAATAGATTTTGATTTGCAATCAATAATGCTGCACTTGTTATGTTGATTAAAAAATTTGAACCCGAACCCGAACGCGGAACGAACCCATTAAAATTTTCCAGTTCGAACCCGAACCTGAACCCGATTTTTTGTGGGTTTGCAGCCCTGATTTATAGTATTAAATTTTTCATACTAAGTATATTGTATTTTAAATTAAATTTTAAATCATTTCTAATAAAAAGATTCACAATGATGGTTACTAGATATCTTACAAAATTTGAAGATCCATTTAATCTTTTAGTTTTTATAGGAAGTTTGAGTTATTCTTTTTATGATTTTTATTTAAAAAACGATGGTAAGATTTATTTAAAAATTAAAATTATATAAAATTATAGTAAAATTCATATATAAAAAAATATATAATATATATAATGGCAGAAAAACGTGATAAATGAAATTAATTAATATGTTTATTTATAATTTTAGTTTATAATAGTTGTTAAATTTTAAATCAATGATCTTTTATAAATAATTTATGTTAAAAATTATTTTGTTTTTTTTTTTCTTTTAATTTTTTTTAGAAATATTAGAAATTTCTTTAGTTAAATTTGGTGATGGATGGGATTTCATTGGTCATCCATTTGATATAACATCAGTTGAATTTGAATGTTTTAAAGAATATTTAAAACGTTGTTTTATATGGTACTTAATACATATATTAGCAACCGAATTAATTAAATGTTATAATTCAAAAGTAAGTATATAACATTATTATATTTTATTTATAATATTTTGCTTTTATATTTATAATATAATAATAAAATCATTATATAAGAGAAAAAAAAAAAAAATTAAATTTTAAAAATAATAAAATATAATATATAAAATTTTTAAATGGTTCACTCTTCCCGCTTTAAATTTAATTAAAAAGAATTTAGAAACGATACTCGTATATTTAATATTATTATTGTTACATTTTTGTAAGCTACTCGTTTTTATTCCCTACAATATCAGCCTTTGAGCAAGAATACATAGGAGCAAATACGGGTATGTTAATTTAGTTACTACGTATGTTATTTTAGCTACACTCTACTACTCTTTTCGTGTAAAAGAAACGCAAACATTATGAAATGACTGTAAATTCTTTAAGGAAGTTTCAATTTTTAGCCATTCAGTTCGGTTTTCAATTTACTGTGATTATAGAGTTAATTTTTAAAATATAATTAATGTACATAGAATAATTTGGTATATCTGAGATGAAAAATTATATTACATATACATGTATGTTAATCTAATATTGTTTAGTACGAAATAACGAATTAATTTTGTTATAGAATTATTTAAAAAAATTGATTAAAACATTGAATGTTTTCCACCATTATGGTTTTACGTTTTTTAAAATAAATAGGCAGAATTGTTATTCGTATGATTATATATCAACAATCCTATCCTAAACCCTGCCCTGTCTATTAAAGAGCTCAGTACGAATAAAGAACGAAACAACCTCTGTTATTATATGGAACTATTTCTTAAAATTTTCAAAAAGATCTACAAAATAACTCTCTAATGATCGTTCATCAAACTGGGACTGATGGAACTATTATTATTTATTCTTTTTTCATTAATATGTACGAGTTACCGCCTGTTTGTTTAAGTCTTGTAAAAAAAAAAAAAATGTATATTTACCATTGGAAATATTTAACCTTATAAACAAAAGTGTTTTGATTGCTTCGAACTTTTAAATCACATCTTGTATTACATTCATAAGTATATAAGAAAGTCCTGAGGAAGAGGCGAGGAAGAAAAAGAGAGATATCTATTTTATAATTTTCTAAATTATCTGTTTTATAACTTGAAGTATGTAAAAGAATATCCTTTACAAATTATTATATTATACATACGAGATTTTAAACAAAAGAATCAATTTAATCATATAATAACATTTTTGAAATAAATCTTAAGTAATACTTATAAATTATATTATATTTATGAATTAATTGATTAATATTTCCTTGTTTTTTTTTTTTTCAGTTTATTCCTGCAATTCATTTTCTTGTTGGTGTTTTATATGTAACACAATCATATCGATTAAAATATCAATTAATAATTTTAATACAATTAATAAGTTTTTATGGATTACGAAATATTCCATCAAAATTATTAAGTTGGATATTAGGTATACTTTGGATTATTTTAATAAATAAAATTAAACCAATGGGTACTTTTGTTGATAATTTTAATGAATATATTGAAACATTGCAAATAATTGTATTGTTATCATGGAATGTTTTACGTGGATTAAGTTTCATTTTTGATAGACATAAAAAAATTGAAGCTAATATTCCAATAAAAAGATGGTCATTAGAAGATTTTATTAGATATTCTGGTTATATATTTTATTTTCCAACATATGTTTATGGACCATTCATTATATATGAACGTTATTCAAAATTATTACAAGATGATTTTCGTGAAAAAGATGTAATTGAAAGAGTAACTGGTTTAATTTTTGGTATATTAAAAGTTGGATTTTGGATTTTTTTCGTTAATTTATCATTACATTTTTTTTATATTTATTATTTGCAATTTGATCATGATGTAAGTAATTTAAAATTTTACTTTTTTACTAATTTAAAATAAAAATTAATAAATTAAATAAAAATTAAATTCGTTCTACGAGTGAAAATTTACTAAATTTTGTGCTCTAAATAGAGATACACTCGTATTTTATTCAGCCTACATATATGCATTATTTAAATTACTATATTATATTATTTAAATTACTTTTTAGGCAGTAAGATTGTTAAGTTTCTTGGGTTTGTATGGTTTTGGATATATGATGGGTTTATTCTTTCAAGTACATTATGTAATATCATATGGATTAGGTATAACATTTTTAAAATATGATGGTATACCAGCACCTAGACAACCAATATGTATTGCAAGAGTTCATTTTTATTCAAATATGTGGCGTTATTTTGATGAAGGTCTTTATGAATTTTTAGTTAAGTAAGTTAATATAAATATAATCATATCTACATATTTAATAATTTAATTAATTACCTAATTTTAATTAAATTTTTTTTATTTAAGATACATTTATTTAGAAATACAAGGCAAATCTTTATCTGGTCTTCGAAAATTTTTTGCTAGTTTTGTAACATTTGTTTTTATATTTATTTGGCATGGTCTTGCACTTTATGTTTGTGTTTGGTCAGCTTTAAATTTTCTTTGTGTAACTATAGAAAAATTATTGAAAGCATTTTGGAAATCAAAATTTTGGCAAAAAAATGTTTTATCACAATTAAGTATTAATAATCAGAGAAGACTTTTTGGATTATTTGGATGTCATTTATACATACCATCTGTAATGTCAAATTTTTATTTTTTTGCTGGTTTCGAAACTGGAAATTACTTTATGAAAACTACTTATACAAGCGGTTTTGGTCATTATTTAATTTTAGCTGTTGTCTGCTATTGTATATTTCAAGCTTCTGAATGGATAAATCAAGTTGAAAATAAAAATAAAAATGAAAAAAAATCAAGTTCTCTATAAGAATTTATATATTGTATGTAATTGTCAATAAAGTTCAATTTTTTGTACATTTTTTATTTTTGTATGTTTGTTTAATAAAAAAAAAAAAAATTAAAAAAGGAAACAACCGCTATTAATTATAACTATTGAAATTACAGAATTAATTTTTCTTTTTTTTTTTTTTTATTTAGTTTTAGGGTAACGTATAGAAAATTTTAATGTTAAAAACTCGTTCAGAAAACCACAAATTCAAATTTTATTTAAAAATAAAAATAAATATTATATCTACATATACAGTATTACAAAAGTACACATACATATTATATTATTTTTCCTAAGCTCTAATAAAGATAATATTTTACGGTAGAAATAAACTGTAACACTGTAACATTTTATAAACTTTAATAAGTCATAAGAATATTCATAAACGATCATTAAAATTGTTATACATAAAATAGGTTAAGTTTTAAAGCTTTCAAAAAAATTATTAATCACATAATGACGCTTACATGTGTATCACGTTATGCAGTGATATTGTTACTTTATTTTATTAACTATCACAAATAATTAGTTTGCCAGCTTAGAGTTTAACTGACAGGTTAGAGTTTAACACATATTATGATTTATGGCTTATTGTTTAGGATTAGCTACATAAAAACAGTTTTAGTTTATACTTTTGATAAAAATTTACACATCTTATAAACGGATTATACGTTAAACAAAATGAAAATAAATAGCAATCGCATAAAAGAAAAAGTTACAACATGTAAAAATTAAAAGAAGCAGCCACAATTATCTTAGTTTCCACTAGTGGCGATAAATATTACTTTGGAGATAAGATTTTCTAAACTCTAAGTATATATATTACCTTCAAATTAAAAAATATTTTATTTTTATATTACAGTTTTTTGTTAAAATGTTGTAAAACGTATACGTATTAGTATTATTCACGATTATTAGAAACAAGGACATTGAAGATAATCATCATGTACTGCATCATTGCGAAAATATTGCTCAAATTTTAACTGTAACGCAGAATATCTACTTTGACAGCTGGAAAAAAAATTTTTTTCAATAAATCTGAAAATATTTGCATATAAATAAAATACATCACATCACATAGTAATGATTGCAACGATTTATTTTATGTTTAATATTTGATATTTCATAAATTTATAATTGTGCGATGAATACTTTCATTCTTTGTAAGATATTATCGCATCGCATTGGTTCAACTTCTCTGGCATAGAAATATAGCTGCAATTTTTATTGTCCCGATTACGAATCATTAAATAAACGATTAAACGGTAACGATTAATTGACTTTTCTTTTTAAATACGATTGATTTCTGAACGGCAGCACGTTTAATCTTAAAATTTATACATAATATGTACATACATATGTACCTAAACTTTGAAAATAAATAATAATAATATAATTTAAAATTTTTCGATTAACTGTATTTAGTATTTATTACTACATATATACGGACATACTCACCTTTTTAGTAATAATTTTTTTTATAGTAAAAAGTAGTTGATGTTGATAAAATTTTGGCAAATAATAAAAAATTGCTTTTAGTATCTAATTTTTTGTTAAAAAAAAAAAAAGAAAATATTACATATTCAGATGTCCGTTCAGTTTTAAATATTACGGTTTACATTTCATTTATTTTTACAGTTATTAAAATTTATTTTAATTTATTAATTTAAAAATAAATAAGTATAATAGACATACATACATAATATTATAATAAATATGACCCATTTACCAAAAATTGAATTAATAGTTTGTTTTATAATTTTTATTGTATTTTTATTATATGGATATTATGAATTATATTTATTAAAAGATCGTAAGTATATATTTTCAATTTTTAACATATATTTTTTTTTTATCAATTTAAAATATTCATCTGTTTTTAAAATCAACCGTTACTAATTTAAAATAAGTGAAAGTTAATTAATATATACTTTTGTTTTCTTGTTTTTTTTTTATGTTTTAATTACTTATGTAAAATATTGTACATATTAATTAGTTCTACTTTATCATTATGTTAAAAATTTTAACCTTAAAAAATTTTAATTGGACTTTAAAAAAGTTTTTTATTAAGAAAAATATATTTATTTATAACTAATTTTAAATATTAATTTGGACAAAAAAAAAAATTTCAAATATTTAAAAAATTTTTTGTTTAATAATCTTTATTTGGTATAATCAATATACCCATAAAAGGTGGGCGCTTTTGCCTTTGAATATGGGTTATTTTTTAAAATTTAAATTTTATGTATCAGTCATTTGTGCGATATCTATCCGTATAGTTAAAGTTTCGTTGCTCTATTTCAAATGGTGTAGAACTTTTGTAAACATTCGGACAGACAGATAAAAAAATAGAGAGACGAACAGAGTGAAATTAATAGGCATATTTCTTTTAAATTTTTTTATAAGTGCTTAAACCTTTAGAGTAAAAATTTAATTTTATCATACTGTAGGATCTTGGTAATTCAAATTTTTAGATTGTCACCATAAAGGTCAAATCAAAAATATATATATATTTTAATACATAAAATAAATAAATACTAGTATTCGCCCGCCCCTTGAAATTCGAGGAGTTTTAATAAGCAATTGCAATTAACCCAATCAATAACAAATATTCGGGATTTTTTAAATTTACTCTATCAATTATATATGATTGTCCTCAAAAGGATTTTTGTATTATTATTGTTTTTTTTTTCTTATTTATACGTTGAATTCGAAAGTTGAGGTTGTTTGATAAATAACTATGGTTAACCACAATTATCCTTAGCCAATATTTATAATTTTTTTAATTTACTTTAACTAATAAGTATTTGGTAGCCCTCAAAAGAGCTTTATTGATATTTGATTTTAATTCATATGTCCATTTTGAGTTAAAAAACGAAATAAGCAATATTTTTTTTGATTTTATCATAAAGAAACTGTATACATTTTTTTTTTATCATAAAGAAACTGTATACAGAAACTGTATAATATTTATTCAAAAATTGTATATAGTTTTTTTATGATTTTATTTAAAACGTAAAAATACAATTTTCAATAATTAACGGCTTTAGGAATTTAAAATTTCTTTGCAAACTCAAATAAAAAATCCTAAAATGACAAACTATCATTTCAAAATTTTGTTTGTGTATGTAGAAAAAAAAGCAAAGCAAAAAAAGGAAAATTTAAAATTTAATGGAAGCAAAAGAACAAAAAAAGAGCGTCTTATTTGAATATATAATAGATACAAATTATGCTATATGATACATATGCATGTATATTCTTTATATGAGTTTTTTTTATAAAAATGGAAAATTAATAACAAAAGTTCGAAAATTTTGGAAATATATTGATATTGTAAGATGGCTGAACTGAATATTTATCAAAAAAAAAGTTAAAATCGGTTGGTAAATCATTGAGTAAAAGGGATTTAAATGTCTATCATTTACAGATTAAATATTATGATAATATTAAATAATTTATTATATAAATGGTTAAAAGAGAATGTAAAGATTTATTTTTAAGAGTGCAATTTAAAATTTATGAATAATTTAAACTTAAAAATAATTAAATTAATTACATATACTACTATTTTTTGATTAAAATTATACAAAAGTTATTGAATTATTTGACCTTTAAAAAGCTAAACTCTTTTAAAATAACTGCTTTAATCGAAAAATAGGTATGTAGTATATCATTTGAGGATATAAATTTACAAGACAAATTATTTTTAATGAAAAGAAGACATATTTGTATTACGTATACAGGATGATTCATTAATGAGTGCCAAGGTATACACCGTATCGTGTTTAGAGAATTATGTGTAGACAAAATTTTTATATATATGGGAGCATAATTATTGTGAGTCCAACAATTTTGAAACTGTGAGGCCTTAAAGGAGATTTGATACATTTTTTATTGTTTTGGTTTAAATACCCATTCTGTTACGCGATACGAACAAGATTAAAGTATTTCGTAAGATGTTTTTAAAAGTATAATTAACAAACTTTTCTAAATGTACCTATTTATTTATTTATTTTAAATCTTTACATATATTTTTTTGTTTTTCCTCCAAAATGTTTTGAGTTTAAAAAATTTAAATTTTTATAATTTTTGATACAAAAAAAAAAATACCATATTTCTTAATCGCATTACATGAAATTTTTTTTAGTCGTTGAAAGATTTAAATAGCCTCTTTTCTCAACAGAAGCTATGGTTATTTTAATCAAATAAAAAAAAAAGTATCAAATCACTTTTAAATCCCTACAATTCTAAAAATGCTAAACAAAATTTAAATCTACACGGGTGGTGTAGGTCAAAAAACTGATTAATAAATTCACCATGTACCTATATAATTATTTATTTATATTAATTTAAACTGTAATTTTTTTCTTTTTTTAACAGGTATATATAAAACTGCAAAAACACATTCATTTAAAAATGGTTGGCTTAACGGTCTACCACAAAATATATCTACAACTAAAGAATTGTTTTTCAATTTTATAAAACGAAATTTTATATGGTATATATTACATGTAATATCAACTAATATAATCAAATATTTCAGTTCAAAAGTAAGTCCTCCATCGCAACATCAAATTTATTTTTAATTAATAAAGGCCCTGATTTTAGTCATTTCATAAAAATGAAAATGAAAAATTTAATTTCATTTTAATAATTTTTTGCAATTTCGATAGTCGGGGAAAATGAAATGGAATTTAAAATTAAAATGATTTATATTTTTTTTTTTTAAACCGGCAATACTTTCTTATTTTGAAGTTTTGGCTCTACAAAGAAAAGCTAAGTAAAAAATTAAGTGCTCGTAAATTATTAAATAATATTGTCTGCATAATGCGAACAAAAAATACTGACTTCTATAAATACCTGCTGTTATTTTGGAGAAGGCTTCGTATCTTGGGAGCAAGAATTCGGACCAATATGATTTAAAAAAAGTAAAAAGTAGTTCCCAATAAAAAAAAGTTCCGAAAGTGGCTCGTTAGTTTCTGCTGGGTTCTGCTTGGGTTCTGCTTAAAAGTTGAATTTTTTTATTTATTTTTTATGATATTTAAATTTTTATGATTTTTAAAATCGGGGAGTACTGAGTACCTTTTTTTTAAACATGTCGGTACGACTTCTAATTCACAAATTAATGAGCTTCCTTGCAACCTATGCTATCGCATAGTGATAGGTTGCTTATAAAAATGCCTATATTTACATAAATATAAATAAAATACTTCATAATTTTTTTCTAAATCCATTTTTACAAGCACTTTCACATTTATAAGTTACAAGCATTCATTTAACAATTTCAAAATGAGAAAATTTTGACGTTTTAAATGAGTATATTCATAAAAAAACGACTATCAAAATCAGCTTCTTTTCATTTTTTATGACTATCGAAATCAAAAATTTTGTTTTTCATAAAAAATTAAAGTGATATGAATATCGAAATCAGGACCAAAATCTAAACTTTAAATTTATAAAATTTTCTTTTACAGTTTATTCCTGTTGTACATTTTTTTGTTGGTATATTATATATGATTGGAACATTTAAATTTCATTTTCAATTATTAATTATTATACAAATTATAAGTTTTTTTATTATGGGAAAAATTCCATCAAAATTTATAATATGGATTATAACAATATTTTGGTTAATTGTACGAGGAAATATTTCAATTGTTGGTAATTTTCAAGAGAATTTTAAAGAAATTTTTGAATTATATCAATTATTATTATTGTTATCATTAAATGCTTTACGTGGATTAAGTTTTAATTATGAAAAGAAAAATTTTATAATATTATCAAATTTTCAATGTTATTTGGGTTATATGTTTTATTTTCCAACAATTGTTTATGGACCATTTGTTACTTATGATTGTTATTCAGAATCATTAAAAAATAATGAATTTAATTCAAAAAAATTTTTAGAAAATATTATAAAATTATTATTAGATTTATTTCGATATAATTTTTGGTTAATATTGATTAGCATATCATTACATTTTATTTATATACATTATTTGGTGTCCGATATAGAGGTATAATATTTTATTTATATATTATTAAAGGATATTTATATTTATTTTAATTTTTTTTTTTTTGTAGTTTGTAATGTCATTAAGTTTTTTAAGCCTTTATAGTTTCGGATATTGGATAATAATATATTATCAAATTCATTTAACAGTAGCATATGGATATGGTATAGCATTTTTAAAATATGATAATATTAAATCACCAAGAACACCAATTTGTACAATGCGTATTGATTTTTTATCAAAAGTTTGGCGATACTTTGATGAAGGACTTTATAAATTTTTGCATAGGTTTGAATTTCATTTTTTTTTTTTATATTTTTTTTATATTTAAGTTAAATTTTTTTTTTTTTTTTTTTTTACAATTTCAGATATATTTATTTAGAAGTAGTTGAATATGTTAGTAAAAGTTTAGCTATTTTTATAACATTTTCTTTTAGATGTTTTTGGCATGATATGTCTGATCATATTATTATATGGTCTTTATTAAATTTTATTTGTTTAATGATGGAAATTAATTTTAAATTATTTTGGAAATCAAAATTTTGTAAAGATAATATTTTATCAAAATTAAATGATTTTAATCAACAAAGAATTTATGGAATAATTGGTTCTAATATACATATATTATCAGTTATATCAAATTTTTATTTTTTTGCTAATGAAGAAATTGGAAATTATTATATAATGAAAACGTATACAAGCGGTATTCAATATTATTTAATAATAAATATAATTTTTTATTGTAATTTTCAAATATCTGTATATGTTTGTCAAAAAATGGATAAAAAATTAAAGAAAATTATTGTTGAATATGAAAAAATTGAAATAAATGTAATTTAAAAAAAAAAAAAAATTTAAGACAATATATAGTATACACATGTATATATGAGTTTTTATGCAACATTTCCAGCCTAAATTCCGGAAGCTTTTCTGCTGCTCTGTTTATTGACATATCAAAGGCATCTGATACAATAAACCACAACTTGCTTTTAAAGAAGTTGTTTAATGCCGGTTTCAGAGGTTTTGTGTATTATTGGTTCAAATCTTTTCTAAGCAATAGGAGACAGACGGTTAAAATTAATGGAATACTAAGTTTTATTTCTGAACTTAGATCTGGTGTTCCGCAAGGATCCGTATTGGGGCCAATTCTTTTTCTTATATATATCAACTCTTTGTTTTTGCAAAATTTTAAATGTAAACCTACCGCATTTGCGGACGACACTTGTTTTTCATATTCCAATTACAGCATGTTGGGTCTTATTTCGGATTTAAATTATGATTTAGAATTGATTCGCAAATGGTTTATTGTCCACAAATTAGTAATTAGTCCCAAAACAAAATATATGATTTTTAGCTTGTCTAACAATTCTCCAGTTGACTGTAATCTTTATTATCACTCTTCTTTGTGTAAAAGATTTTTATTTACTTTTTCTAGTTGCAACAATAATAATTCATTCATTTCTTTTAATTGTTCTAATTCTTGTGATAAACTTTGTTTTAAAATTGAAAATGTTAATAATTTTAGGTACTTAGGCTTATTATTTGATAAAAACCTAAATTGGTCTGAACATTCTAATTACTTAAAGAGCCATTTCAATAAAATTATTAGATATATGTTTTACTTAAGTTATTACTGCTCTTTAAGAATTTTGAAATTGTTCTATTACGGCTTATTTAATTCGAAACTCCAATATGGCATTACTTGTTGGGGTGGTACATTTTTAAATAGGATTCATCCTTTATTAACTGCTCAAAAGCACATTATTAGAATCATGCTAAAAAAGAACAGACTTACTGCCAGTTTCCCGCTCTTTAAATTTCTTAATATTCTACCTATTAGACACTTATATTTTTTCAAAACCTTAAAGTTGTTTTTCTTAAGATCGGGCTACTTGAAACAACGTATTATAGCTAACTATAACTTAAGAATTAATAATAGAAATATAGTTGTTGTTCCAAGAGCCCGCACTTCGCACTTTTGTCATTTTTACAATATAATTGCTCCTAGAATTTTTAATAAACTACCTAATGAAATTAAATTGGAACGGAAGCTTTCACATTTTTTAAAAAAAATAAGAATGTGGCTACTCAGCTTTGAGCACTTGCGGATTGAAATGATCACTAATATTCAGTCCTAACTCAGTTTGGTTCTCTTTTCAAGTAATTATCTCAAGCTTTTAATGTTCTGTGCACTATTTCGCACGAATACTTATTTGTTTTTTTTTTAAATCTTCAGCATAGTTAATTTTGCTTTTTTTGGCTTCTTAATAATTTTTACATGTACTTAATTTAATATTCAGATTGTTAACTTTTGTTGTTACATATTTCTTTTGCTAATTCCATCTTTAGTTAGTTACCCCACAATTAAATTATGCTCCTGGAATATGTATTTGCATTATCTTTCGCCTCTTGTTCTTTTTTGAACAACAGATTGATAGTACTTATTGTTCATGTTTATGCAATTTAATATTTTTTTTTATTTTAATTAAATTTATATATTTACTATTAGGATTAATAAAAGCTATTGTAAACATTTTTTCTTTTTAAATAATATTTTAATTGTATATTCATGAAAATAAATGAAATAAATAAATAAATAAATAAATAAAAATAAATAAAATGCGTTTTTTTCCTTTTTTTTTGACAATATTGTAACCAAAAATTTAAACACAGATGGACATATATCATGTTTTAAGTTATAACTAAAATGAGTTTGGTTATATTATGGTGAAGTGATTATTATTTTCTATTCAAATATTTTTTTTATATCTTTTGATAGTTTAATAGATTCTTTTTTAAAAATCCATAAATTATAATTAACCACTTTATATGCCTATTTATATTCATTCTATAATCATAATTTTACTCTGGTATTAATATTAATTCAATGGTTGCAGAAACAGTAAAACGAAGACAGATATCATCTCCTGTATGTGGATTGCAAAAAAAATGTATCTCATATTTTATAATGATAATACAATAATATCAAACAAATGTAAATAAAATAAAAATATTATTTAAAAAAAAAAGCATATTATTGTACCATATAACAGATGGCGCACAAATAGCATCAAAGTGTTTGTCTAGTACAAGAGTTATAAGAACCTGCGTAATTATTTGCGCTCCTTTTACACGAAACGACTTGTTAAGAATAATTGAGAGTAGTTGGTAAAATGCAAAGCTAATTTTTTATTGAAAAATTTTAATTAAAGCCATCTGCAGTAAAATCTTTCCGTATTTACTTCTATCATCTATACCCTTTCTTAAAGGCTAGTTATAGTTGGGAGTAAAAAAAAGAGTAGTTTACTCTGTAAAAGAAATGCAAACATTAATGACTTAGTGAAATCAACAATGTAAAAAACTGAAGGTATTTAAATGTAAGGAGAATGATTCTTTTTAATCTAATTAATATAGATAGATATCCTAATAAGCATTAAACTACTCAAACAAATGTAAGATCGTCATATGCCAATTAGTTGGAATATGAGACAGTTTAACTAATTAGAATATGAGACAAATATATATATATATGTATATATATATATTATAAGTTATAGATTATAAAATTGCAAACATTTTAAAGCAAATCAAATTCTCTTAACACAAAATGTAATTTTATATTAACTTAATTCGTTTGATATAATCTGCTTTATTAAATAGAAAACTATAATAAACTTTTGTTATTATCTACTCTACTGATTCCATAATATTAAGTTCAACTTGAAAATCAAAATAAATTCATTTGTACTACGATAATCCAAACACTTATAAAGTTATAAATAATTCAATTCTTTTTGAAAAGGATACGTAATATAGAATAATGAACACAACCACTTAAAACCGTTTTTATATATTTTCATTATATCACATTGATTTAATATTCATGAATATTTTTTTCTGATTAATCAAATTATGTCCTTATTCTAGCTTAAAGGCTAATAAAAATTTTTTTTTGTACATATGTGCAATATATTTTTGAAATTTATATATGCAGGCATTATTATAGAACAACAACAAAAAATAAATCTACTCTTTTTTTTTTTTGCATAATATTTAAAATATCCTTTGATATTATTGAATATCCTTATAATATCCTTAAAATAATTATGTAAGGATATTTTAGGTAAAGAAAAAACAAAACAAAATTATTTCTATATGAATTTTTCTGCATTGTAAAACATTTAAGAATTTTTGATGATTAGAATCATTGTACATATGTGATATTATGTGATATTAGCCGCAGGATATATTAAATAGAAAATGAAGAGCACCATCATTTGATTAAGTTTTTTTTTTTTTTACGTTTCTTTAATATGTATGTCCTATAAATTATTTATATTTTGAAAGATTTTTTAAATTTCGAATTTAATATTTAAGAATCATATACAGTTATTTTTTATCTTTTTCCGGGATCTTAAAGCTATTTCAATAGTGTTATATATGGTTTTTAAAATGCGGGTCAAATTAATTATATCAGTTGAATAATTACTTAAAAAGGTGTTATGGTATTTAAAAAAAAAAAAAAAAAATTGTAAAGGATAATGAATTTTTTTGATTATAGGGGACATTAGAAAAAAAGGAGGAACTAAATAATGTAAGAAAAATCATAATTGTCCAACAAACCATTGTTAATACGTATATAAATTACAATGTTTCATAAGAATAATTCTTTTGTGGTTTTTGAATTTCTTATTGTTACAATTGAAAAAAAAATGAAATTAACAATACATCCTTAAGATGAAGAATTAGTTTTCTTAATTTTTTAAGTTTTAAAATATTTTTAAAGTGCTCTTATTTTGTTTTTATTCACTTTTTTGAAAGTTTATGAAATTATTTTACTTTTAAGTTAAAATTACTTTAGAAGAACAAATTCATAAATGAAAAAAAAAATGCAAATATGCAGGTAATATTTTCGTTTCAATTCAGTGTTATAAATTTGTACAAAAATGCAATTGCAATTAATGCTAATTAAGAAAAAATTGCAATTAACACTGTTTTTTTGTTGTTCTTGATTCAAATCTCAAGGATTCTAATTAATATAAAAAAAAATGAATAATTATCTTCAATTGCTTATTATTTATGAATTATGAGTTTCTTTATAAAAATATTATCTTTATAACACTTATTTTAATTTAAAAAAAAATCAAAACAAAAGGATATTTCAAAAATATCAATAAAATTTTATTTGAAGTGTTTTGCAATTATACAAGATATACTTTTTAAGTTTGATAATTATTAATGTAATTTGGTGTTTGAAATTAAAACTTCAAAATTTTGAATTTGATTAAATTGAAATCAATTCAAAATTTTGAGGTATATACATATATAGGTATACATTTTAGAATTTCAAGATAAAAAGAATATAACTATCATAAAAAAAAAAGTTAACAAGACTAATTTAAATTACATTACACACTCAGTTATTCTTTTTTTATTAGAAACAAAAAAATGAATTCTTGTATTTCTTTTATGTTTTTCAATTTAAAAATTTTTTCAGAAAGGCAATCATGTTTATTACAAATGTCAAATATCGTATATCGTTTAAATCTATCGTCTATCATTTTTCATGGCATTACGAAGTATTACAAAACGATATACGATAAACTTAAATCAAACGAAAAAGCTTTTTTAAGTATGACATAAAATAACATGAAAAGCATTCGGAAATTTCAAAAGTTAATTTTATTTCAAATTTATTTGAAAGGTTTAGACAGTTTTGTTTTTAAAAAAAATTATAAAATGCTATCTGCTGAAGTTTTTTAATTCTTTTTTTAAATACTTACATTTTTCTAATAAAAAATTTTTTAAATCGTTACTTATCGTAAGTAAATTCCTAATTGATAAAAAAAAAAACACAAAGAAAACGATACCTTATTTTTGTGATTTAAGTACTTATAATTAATTCGTTCTTCAATTCGTTTGTCATGCGCGCACGACCCATTTAACCTTATACATGCACTGTTCCTAAAAGTTGGTAATTCATTTGTGTATACGAAAAATCAAACAAACATTAAAACACACATCCTTTCTTCAAAATAACTATCCAAATTTTTCCTCTCATTCTCTATAATCCTAATTATCCCAAACCCAATTTCTCAAGTAATCCTTCCCTCTTTTCTCCAAAACCAAACTGTACATAATTGTTCTAAAGTTTGATTTTAAAGGAGGTCGTTTTGGTTAATTAAAGTCCAACACTACCCAGAGGAACCTCGTGCAGTTCGTTTGAGAGACTTAAATATTTGATTCGGTATTAGAATGAAATTTTGAATAGACAATCTTCTAGCAATACCATCCATCAAGTTTTTATATTGCATATATTATTCACTGTTTGAGTTCCTTTTACAAAGTAAACTACTCTTTTCTACTACCAACAATACCATCCTTTGAAAATGAGTAAAAGATAAATACTTAAATATTTTTCTTCATTTTTCTATTTAAATTTTACAAAACAAAACATTAACGTTCCATTTACCAACTACTCGCAACGACTCTGAACTACTCCTTTTGTGTAAAAGGAACTCAAATATTATTAACATATATGGAATACATTTGTATAAAAAAAAATTTGAATAATATATGAAGTATAATAAAACAAATTTGAAATGCTAGTCATAAAAAATAAAAAAAAAATTGTTGTAACGCTCAGATTTTTTATTTGAAAGATTGCATAAAATGATTACCTATACTAATAATCAAATATTTACATTTAATATCTAAAGATCATTGCTTAGAATAAATATAAATATACTGTATACCTTCAAAGATAAAAGCTCATATTGATTCTGGCTTATCAATTATCAATAGAAATAATGTATATATATATACGATCTCTTTCCAAGAGCAAAATCACAATATAGTGTACATATTACAAAAAACTATAACATGTAAAATTTATTTAACAAATTCACATTTCCGCTTAATTCACTTATAATTAAACCGTTAAAATTTTTCATATTAAATGAAAGAAAATGAAAAAATAAATATAGAAAAAAAAACCAAAACTTTTGTTTTTTTTTTTATGTACAAAATGCATGTATTTCACTCCACACAATTAACAAAAAAAAAAAAAAATTAATCAACAACAAATTGAATAATAAAATGATCGTTTTAAAAAATAATGTTGCATTAATTTTTGAATTTTCTTAGCTAAAAAACCTTGTAAACGTATGGTTTTTTCAATTTTATGTAATAACGATTCTATATTTCTTTTAATTTTAATTATACGCCAATTTAAACTGCTATTTGATATATGTATATGACCGATTGGTCTAGGACTTGCTTGAATAATTTTTTTTTTATTTCTATTTATTTTTAATAATGATGTTGTTGTTGTTGTTGTTGTTGTTTTTGTTCCTATTGTTGTTATTGGTTTACTATTAAATGTTATTTGTTTCATAAAATTCCAATATTCTTTATAGTTTTGTATTGACCAATCGGTATTATATCGTAAATTTAATCTATGAATATGATCTAATGTTTCTTTTAAAGATTCGCCTAAATCTTGACAACCTTTAATTGCGGTATTTAAATCACTAATTTCTGAATCTTTAATTATAATCATTTTTTTTTTTAATATATTGCAAGAATTTCTTTTCACTACAATTACAATATTGACAAAAAAAAAAAAAATAGAAAAACCAAAGGTTTAAATTCACTACACACTTTTAATAAAAGATAAATTATAATTAAATATTTTATATATTCTTTGAAAAAAATAATAATTTTTAAGAAAATGACTTTTAAAATAAATTTTAATTTTTAGATTTTTTTTTTTTTTATGTATTTTTTTTGGGTGCCTGGTTTTTAATTTTTTTTTATATAGAACAAAAAAAAAAAAAAAAAGGATGGACCACAAATTCAATTGAAAATTATTTTTAATTTTTTTTTAATAACTGTTTATAGGTATACTATCATAACAAAAATTATCGCGGGTTTTTTAAACACTATAGATTTTATATACATATATATTTATATGTTTTATATAAACATCGACTTTGATTCAAATATTTTTTGTAGGTTCAATTATTTTATGATCGACCATCATATAAAATAAACAATAGACATTTGTGCGGTAATTTTTCAACCATTGATAAAGCTGTTTTTTTTTTGAAAAGTAAAAATGAATAGTAAATTATTTTTTCATCTTTTTTCAAAAATAGTTAATTTGATTAAAAAAAATCATACCTCCATTAAGATTATACTTGTCTTTTTAAGAAATATTAAATTTATTAAGAGATTTGATACATAAACATGATAACATGACAAAATTGTATCTTTTAAAAATGCTTTGATAAACAATTTTATCAAATTTGAGGAGTGTTTCATTCTACAACATTACTTGGACTTTCAATAAGCTTTGTAATATTGTATTGCCTAGACAACTCCTATAGTTGAAAATTTTCAATTAGTCATATTTTAATTGATATTTTTAATTTTTTTTTACCGATTGATCGCATGCATATAATCTATGTATTAGGAAGGTGTGACGGCACCAAAAAAATATCGAACCTCAGATTTTTTCATATATGTAATATGTATATGCATTTACGGTACGTATAAAAACTTGAATTAAGTATTTTTGAAATGGTGTTTGCCTGTCTGTCTATAGGCACGTGTACAACCCAAATGACTGAACGGAATTCGATGAAATTTCATATTTATAATTTTGACGTAAATATCTTAAATTGAAAAGCGCTTTAGGCAGAAATCCGTCATTCTTACATTTTTTACGAATATTTATTTTATATAAACAGAAAAATATTATGAAAAAAGTTATTAAGGAAAAGTTGTTGCACAGGAAAAGAGTAACAATTTTTTCATAGAGCACTTTTTGATCCAAAAATTTTTAAGTTGGTTCTCATATTCACACGATTTTTTTCTAAGTCATTTTTACTAAACAAAATTTATTTTATGTGAAAATTTTTTCTTTTTTCAATTTTATAATTGTGTTGTGTGTATGAATTGTATATAACGGGTGCTTTTTTAGAATGATAGAACTTTAAATTGAAATAAAACACATTTAACTTAAGATTGAAGTACATTTTTTTTATTTGATTTCAGTAAGCATTGACAAATTATTATGGAAAGGCTTACGCCGGAACAACGTTTACAAATTGTTAAAATTTATTTTGAAAATCAGTGTTACAACTACAAATAGAGCCCTTTTTTATCGAAAAATTGTGTTTAGTGATGAAGCTCATTTTTGTTTGAACGAGTACGTAAACAGAATCGGAAATTATTTTAAGACCTAACAGAATTATTTTTAAAACCAAAATGTCATAAAATTATCTTTCAAATAAAAAAAAAATTGGCTTCAATCTTAATAATGTGTTTTATTTCAATGTACAAATATATAGATAATATAGCTTTTTATTTATGTTTCATCCACAAATATATATTTATATAATATATAGCTGTTATAATATAATGTAAATAACGCTATTAAAAACACAAATATTAAGTTTTCATTTTCCTATGATCGGTTCTGTGGTGGATATAACAGATTTTTTTCTGTGGAACAAGCAACAAATGTTTAAATATACTTAATATAAGTCTAGTCTCTCGCTTTTACTTTAAGCAATCGAATCGAATGAGTTTGGTTAGATTACGTTTAAGAGAATATTGAAGTATAAAACCTGATATGATTAAGGGATAAATAGGAAAAATTAATACTAGGATACTTCTGAATACCTGATCAAGAAATAATGCAAAAATTAATGCAATGTCAAGAAATGAATTCTATAGATAAATAATAAAAATGCTTGCTCAGCACGCTGACATATGTAAAAATCTGTAAATCAAAATCTGGTTGAAAACAAAATTGTTAAATAAAGATGGATTTATGCTTGGCCGATAAAATGTTTGTTTTTGTTCTAAAGAGGTAAATAGTATATATTTAATTTAAACTTAAAGAGAAAAATAGACGACTGCATTTAATTTCTTAAAAAAATTATCACACAGTCTTTATAAAATTCACTCTTATATTATTCAAAAAAAAAAAGAATTAAACTTTCATAAACTCAAGGATTTGTAAAATAAAAAAAATATTAATTAAAATAAATTACAATCTTACAAAATGTACACAACATAGCTAAATCTCAAAAAATTAAAAAAAAAAATTTCATCACACGATGAATTCCCTTAAGTTAACCCCAACACGTGCAAGTTTTGTTTTCTATAGTTATATTATAACCACTTTCATCATCATCTCTAATGAATGATTTCATCTTTCAACAAAAATTCTTAATCATCCAGAAAAATAATAAAAAAAAAATTAAAGATATTTTCGCCTCGTTAAATTTCTATATAAAAACATTGCAAATTATTGACTCATTCATTGTGTGTATCATCGCACGACTGATTGTGGTGTGTGACACACAAAACATAGCTTCTTTAACCAATTTATTTCATTTTCCTTAAAATTCTTTATATAGATTCTTGAATAATAATTGCATTGCGTAAAATAATAAAATAACGGTAATTTCTATAACTATTTAAAGCAGGAATTACTTTAAAATATAAATCCCACATCAAAATAATATTTTGACAATAAAAACTTCTTATAATAAAGATGAAGGGTACGAAAATATTTCATGGTGTTATTTATTTAAATTTCCTTGATAATTTCAATTTTCAATGGATTTTCATTTGGATTTTTACAAAAAAAAAAATTCTTTTAGAAAATTGTCAAATTTGATGATTATTAAAGTTTATATAAACCAAAATAATTGACAAATAATTGAATTTCTGTCACCATTGCAGTAAGAGTAGTTGCATTAAAAAACAGACGTCTATAAAATTTAATTTCCTTTTGATAGGCTTTTTGCTATAAAACAAACTAAAACTATTATTGAGGGTATAAAATTTCTCAACTATTATAAGTGATCAGGAAATATTAAATTAATGACTCGACCAGTTCAAGACAAATAGAAAGTTTCAACTTTAATAGAAATAAAAACAGCTAAACAAATTCACCATATATTCTTTAAAATGAGCATCAACTAAAGATCTTTTGGAACTTAAGCAAAAAGAAAATTTATGAAACCAAGTTTATCAGTTTTATTTTCATTTAATCGTACAACCAACTTTGGTGAAATATTTTCAATTGTATCAAATTTTATTAACTATAGTACAGCTTAACGAAGAAAAATAGTTTTAAATAAAGAAAAAACTTCGCCATGTGGAAAGCAGTTTTTAAGTAGACTGAATTTGAAAAAAATTCAAAGAATACCCTTAACCAAAAGAAATTATGTAAAATCCTGTAGATAATTTTGAAAATTTTCTGTACTAAAGAATATCGATTTATAGAGAAATAATAATGACCAACATATTTTGCAGTAAACTAAAGTTCTATCAACACTAATAATTATTTTAACAAATATAAAAATCTGAATAGTCCGACACATAATTATATAGGTATAGACAGGTAGATAGGTATCTACCTCTATAGGCAGAGGTATTCGAAATTACGACTTCAAAAAAAAAACCGAATTTTACAAAAATGAAAAAGTTGAATCTACATTTCGCACACATGCGTTTGAAAATAATTATAGTGAATGTTGTGAAAAATAGCCTTAGTGCATTTTATTACGTACATTGTTATACTCGTATATGTAATAAAAAATATTCACACAAAATTTTGGTCACGTGTCATTTTCACTAATAAACAAAATTTTTCTTCATTCTGTAAAAAAAAAAGTGGGAGTTAGAGGTGGAACTTAAAAAAAAAAAAACTTTTAAGTTTTTTTGATAAAATGTAATTTAATAAAAAAAATTAAAATGTGACAAGATAAATAGTAAAGAATTTTTACTATATTGTTTTTCATTTTTTTTTATGGAAAAATGAAATTTATTTAATGGTCGTAAATTGTAAAATATACTTTAATTTTAAAAGTTTTCTTTCAAAGGGTGGGAAATCAATTTTTTTTTAATTTTTATTGTGCTTGTTTTTTTTTTTTTAACTATACAATTAAATAATTAATAGACTAAGTCTATTATTATTGTGAAACCAATATAATAAAAATACTTTTAAAGAAGTTTTGAATAAAAATAAGATAAATAATAGTTAAAAAAAAAGGATAAAATTGAAATCTATTAAATATTTAGTTTAGTCGTAAGTAGTTGGATTGCCATTACATAAAATTTTTTTTTTTTACATATAAAATTAAATGTATTGAGTATAAAAACTGTACATGGCTCAGTAAAAACTCCACATGGCTAGATTTCGTTTAAAAGCTAATAAATGTACTTTTTTCACTTTTTCTGAACTGTATGAAATCTTTAAAAACGCTTTATTGTTGTTAGTCAAGAAAGAAAATTTCTATTTATTAAATCTTCGATCCTTTTCGAAAATATATCTCATTTACGTTATTTATTATATTCATTCTTATTATCCTATATATTAAACTTCTTCCGTGAGAATGGTATCATCGTTGCATAAATCTAGAGAACTTAATACCAACTCTTTTAGAATAAGCTCTCTTATGTTTTGAAGATGCACTATACGGACCTAGAGCCTGATGATTACTGACTTGTTAGCTCAGTCTTCATCAATAAAAAAAAATAAAAATATCTTAATTATTTATCAGATAATATAAAAAAATTTAGCTAAAATCGTTAGCCTAATCAGATTTTTATTATATAGGATTGATTGTTTTTGAAAACAATTATCACTATACATTATAATATTGAATTTTTATCATATATTCCTTATTAACACAAATATGATTTAAATTCAAAGGTAAAGTGTCTTAAGTAAGAAGATCTACGTTTTGCTTAATACTCTCACATTTTAACTTCTTAACAGATGCAATGACTTTGAAATAGAGAACACTTAAATATAGAGACCGCGGCTTACCGGAATTCTTTTTAATTATGTAAGTATAATCTAAAATATTCTATTCAGAAACTATTCATTTAAGCCTATAAATAAAAAATCTGGTTTTGTAAAAATTATAATTTCCATACATTTTAATTAGTTAAACAAAAATTTAAATTTGATGATTTTGAATAAAAAAGATGAATTTTAGTATTAAATTTTATAGTTTTAATCTATTTGTAAAATCTATTAAAATTTTAAACTTTATTATATTTTAAGCGATTTATTTTTATTTTCAAATTACTTCAAAACTATATATACTATATTATATAGTATATTAAATATTATATATTCACCCCAATTATCACTTAATTTTGGCAACGTATTTAATATAGCAGCATTTTACATTATATATATAGAGTATGTGCTAGATTTATAATAGATCAATTATTTAAATTACAATACAATCAATTATTTCACTTAATCGATTAAATGATTCTTCTTTTCGTTTAAAGTAATTTGATTGCCAATTTAATAAAAATTGTTTTATATATACATATATATATATATACAACTTTAATTAAAAGGACTATAGTTAAGTTCATCATTCCTTAATATAAAATTAAAAATAAAAAAATGTATTTATTTCTTAAATATTATATTTTTCTTTTAGTATAATATCTACTTATTCAAAAAATATCCCTTTTCAAAAAAAAAATGTAAAAGAACCCACCTTTTATATTGAAATTCGATAAATTGCATGACAAATTTACCTAAATCAAATTAAAAACGAAACAATAGATATATGACATTAAATGGTATTCGTTTCTAATACTATAATATTGCTTGTAAAAGAGTCCTTCGGGAATTAATACATTTGGTAACATTTTACTTTTTATTATAGTTTTTATATATAAGGAAAATTTTTCTAGAGTGTTTTATGAAAAATTATGATCAAAAAATTCCTTAACAATTTTTTACGTGAACAAGAAAATTAAAATTAATCAATTTTAGGATCCCTATATATATATATACAGATATAGTTATAAAATTATTTAATCCCTTTAAACATCCATACAAAACCCTTAACACTTAATAATAAAAATGTTGTAAGTTTTAATGAACACGCAGGATTAAATAGTTTCGTTTCATTTTATTACTTCAAGGCTGTTTTATTATTGTTCAGGTTAAGAATTTTTTTTTTTTGGATGAATGGATCCCCAGAATAGTGTATTTTTTCCCCTTTTTATAAATTATTTAAAACCTTTTTACAAAACAATTAATATTATGAAGCATAATATATTATAAAGATTCAAAAATAAAATTGAAAACGGGAAAATGAAGAAACTATAAATGGAATTAAACTAAAATAAAACTAAAGAAATTATGAGTTATGGTTTCCAGATGGTCACTAATCAAATTGAGTGAAATATCGACATTTATTTGGTCATTAGGAAATAAAATTACAAAAAAAAAAAAAAAAACCACTTACTACCAGAATATACTAAAGTGTTAAAAAGGACATCGAACCCTATATGTTATTTTACATATTGTACGTATAAAAATGGTATCTATAGTGAAGAGGATTTCCGCAGAATTAGTTTTGGTTACAAAAATTATTTTCATTTTTTTTTTTATACGTCATCATGTTTTTAAAGCATCCTTTCTTTACCTTTATTATTATAGGTAAAAAGAAATGATGTTATTAGTTTAGAGGTACTTTAGAACCACAACAACAAAACAAAAACAGATGCTTTTCAATATTTCAGGAAATATTTAGGTAAATTTGTAATTTTTCTACATCATGGTAAATATTTCAACATGATTGAACTGTAAATAAATTTTTTAGTTTCCTCCGCGCAATAAAAATTCACTAAGAATTTCATTTATAGTGGTAATAATTAAAATATTATACTAACTTTAATTTTGGTAATTTTAGTATTTTATAAAATATATATGATTAGTTCTTTAAAGAGTTTAAAGTTTTCGTAATTTTAAAATAATTGAAATTGTAGTTTAATATTTCTTTTGTATATAATAAGTAGATTTTCATCTACTATTTTGATATCATGCAAGATTCTCCTGTACTGTACCTTCAACAGGTTTTAAAGAAACAGTAGTGGTAGTAATTAACAATAAATTAATTCAAAAGCAATACACAAACGAAGATATTAACATTTAATGTTTATGAACTTCTTTACATACAAGCAATTATTAATGAAACTTTCATCATAACACAATACCAAATAGTATTTAACTTAAAATAGGGAATTATCCCATAAAAAGAAAAAAGAAACCAAAATTCAGTGACCAACAGTAGTAAATGGTTTTAAAGAACACAACCACAAAAATTATCCGCGTGATATATACCCATTTTTTAATTTTTATTTTGGTTGTTTTTTTTTTTTTTTTCATTAAATGTTTAAATACCTTGAAAAATTTTCCTTTTAAAAGTACTTAACATGTATAATCGAAACAAAAAAGGACATAAAGGACGATACAAAAAAATTTGATGAAAATAAGAAATATGCATATCGATTTGTTCTACATATATATGTACATACCTTCATCATTCATGATCAACACTTTTACTATTTATTTTATAGTATGTAGTAGTAATACTATTAATGGGCACTGGATAAATTAAGAGAGCGCATCATAATATGATATTTTTTTATAATTTTTTTTTTTAAGTATCTTACATTAATGCAACACCCTCACTAACAAAAATTAAATATCCTACAGGACATTGAAAGGAATTATTACTTTTATTTCATATTAAAATTTATGATGAAAATAAAACAAAGATAAATTTAGGAAAACCTTGTACACTATATTTAAGGTTACCAGTCTTACAAAAATTAATTTGTAGTAGATAATAAATATTGAAAAATGAGGATCGATATTTTATAGTTATTTTACTTTCGAAAATTAATAGATCTATTTAAGAAAATTTTGCTCCATATACAATACTTAGCTAATATAATAAGGATAAAAATAAACTCTCTTCATAGTTATAATTGTAATTTATGCTTTTTCCAATATATTACCCTTATTTTTACACTACTTCCTTCTAATTTCCTCCGGTTCCTTGAAAAAAATGAAGGATCTTTAATATAATATCTGTTTTTAAACTCCAATAACTCTATATTTTCTCATTGAAAAAAAAATCCTTAAAAACTATTTTGTATTATGTACGAGTATTTCAATATTTAAAATTCCAGAGACAAAAATAAAATAAAATCGACTTTTAAATTTTTTATGTACATATGTACATATTTTAAATAAATAAAAAATGTCAAATATGAATGAATCAAAAATATCATTTAAAATTACTTTAGCATCAGATCCGAAACTTCCATACAAAGTTATCACTGTTCCAGAAAGTACTCCGTTTGTAGCCGTTTTAAAATTTGTAGCTGAACAATTTAAAGTATCAACTGCAACTAGTGCAATTATAACAGCAGATGGTATTGGTATAAATCCACAACAAACAGCTGGAAATATTTTTTTAAAACATGGATTTGAATTACGACTTATTCCAAGAGATAGAGTAGGAATTGGGAAATATTATTAAAAATATATTTTGTTTTGTTTTAAAGTTTTTAAAATATTGTAAATAAAAAAAAATAATTACAAATAAATCTTTTAAAATGTCAAAAATCAAAAAAAAATGTAATCTTTAAATTATTATATTGCAAACATAAATAAAATTTGAATAAAATTATAAGAAATAAAATTTAATATTTTATTTTTATTCTTAAATTGTTTATCTATAAAATATTATATTAGCAGACGAAACTTTGAGTTTTACAACGATAAGTAACTATTTTTAATATTTTAATCAAAATCTGAAAAATATATGCCTGTTGTTTTTGAGATTAGTTTTACATAATTATTATAACTACATTACTGTTCTTAAAACTTATGAACATTCTTTTGATATATAATCGATCCATCGTAACATAACAAATTGTCTAGGTTTGTTTGTACCTGGTGGAGGTGCCAAATAGAGATCGTGAAAGATAACTAGACACTTTTCATTGGTGCTGTCAAAAGAGTCTATAGTTTATAGACTTGGTTAGAAATATTCAACTCTACACCAAAATTGTTTTCAAAAATTATTTATGATAAAAAAAAAACCATTTTTTTTAAACACATATTAAACTTTTTAATATTCTAACTAAAGTAATGCCTACTACCAAAAAATTTCGCACAATTGGTAACCTTCCTTGAAACAAAATTTCAGGATTCCCTTAGTGAAATATCAGTAAAGAACTTATAATAAGAATAGTTTGATGACCGGAAGGAAAATAATTATGTTCACCTTTTTTGTTTTTTTTTTTTTACTACGATGCAGCATTCACTGATGGGTGTTGGTTTTATTAATCGATTTAATTTGAAATTTTTACACATTACAACACAGTTTTATTTCTCGTTTTTTTTTTCATTTTTTTTTTTTATAGTTTTTAGTTATTTTCAAAATATTTTAGAACAAGGAAGGGCAACATTAAGAAATATAATAAAAAGTATCATTTTCATATTAGATACGTACATATTTCAAATCTGTAAAAGGGCAATAACACTTTCAATTCAAAAAGAATAAAAGAAAAAAAAAATTTTAGGCATATGCATCCATAGAAATTCTCCAAAAATTAAATAAAACGGAAAAAAAAAACAAAATGCATCTGTACACCCGTTTATTTTCAATATTGATTCACATTGTAGTATAGCCATCATAATCATTGTTATTATTATCATCATCATGATCATAACATTCAAAAAAAAAAATAAAAATAAAACCTGAAAAAGCCCAGCTGATTTTAAGGGTGAGGGTGGAATATGATAACATATAAAAAGCAATTTTAATAGAAATTCGAATCAATGTGAATATTGTAATGCTGTGATGTAGTATTGCATTTCTATATATATATATATATATAATTCAGATAAAGTATAGAAACAAAGAAAAATAAATATATATACTTACATATTTATTCACCCCTTACTAGAATTTATTCCTTTTTTTGTGTTTTTTTGGGTATTTACTTAGTCGTCTTTATTAAATACCAAAACACAATAGGAAGAAGAGATCCGTTTTGTAAAAACATGAATATTAGTGGTGCTGCTGTTGAAACTGTTAGCCGCAGTGGTATTATAATTTTTTTCTTTTTTATTATCATGCTGTTTTAACAATTATCTGCCATGTACCGACCAATTTTTAAAACAAAACAAAAAAAAACTAAAAAAAAATTGAAATTGAATCGTGTTTCCTTATAGAATAATGATGAATTCTGGACCATCCGTTGCATAATAAACGAATAGATAATATAATAAAAACAAAAAACAATTGAAATTTAAGCACAGCATACAAATTCATATTACATATTATAACAATAGCATATATAGGATTTTAAATGTTTGTGAACAACAAATAAATATATATCTTAAAACTTTTTGGAGGGGGGGTTTATTTTTGTTTTTATTTTTTTGTTTGAATTAAACTGGTAAAATAAATATCAAATTTCGATTAAATAAATTAAAACCAAAAAAAAAAAATTAAATGTCATTTGGTATATATTTGAAAATAACAATTATCAGTTCAAATTTTATATTATGATTCTGATCCTGAAATTAACATCCATGTTGCACCAATATATAACAGAGTGTATTAAGAAGTGATAAAAAAAACATGTTTGAATAAAATAAATACATGTATATGTACATATAAATGTGCAGGACCAAAGACAAAAAGTCGTTAATGTTAACGACATTTCTATTTAACAAAATACAAAAAAAATGAACTTAAGCCGGATGGGTTCTAAAGCCAAAAAAATATGATGGTAATATGGTATAAATATATTGGGTTGGGTTAGTTTATTTTTTTTATAACGATCATTTTTAATTTATAAATAGCATTAAATAAGACCAGGTGAAAGCATATAAAAAAGTAAATAAATAAGGGTTGTGTGGAGTTATTTGATAATGTTGAATTATTTTGTTTAATTAATGTTTTTTTTTTTTAAACTAAAATAACATTTTTAATTAAAAACCTGTAATTTAGAAGAAAATTAAATACAAAATTTTGAAAATTAATGTTAAGCCATTTTTCATTAAATGGATGAATACTTTTAATTTTAACAAATTTTTAGTTAAAAACACATGATCTTAACTTAATCTGATGAAAATTTTTGATATTATTTATACTAATAAAATTTTCCAATGTTTAAAAATTTCTATTTTAAATTAATAATGATCGATTCATTTGGTAGGTAAAAATATCCAGGACTTGTTCTTTTATGTTAAAATTGTTTTCAGAACAAAAACAAGAAAATAATTTTAACTTTTTTTCTGCAGAATGCGAAATTTATTTATTTTTTTGTTAACATTTATAAAGCTTTCGCATATGTTTATTGCACAATTTGGAAAAAAACTTAATACATATATTTTGATATTTTTTATAGGTTTGCAAAATTCAAAATTATCAATTTTTAAAAAACTTCTTTTTTAGTTTAAATTTTTATTTTTTATAATTTAAAATGCGTTTTATATGAAATTTTATGAAACAAGGTAGAATATAAACCAACGGTTTTTAAAAGTGCACATTTCCAAAAGACAATACAAACTGTTTAGAAATAGGGCTTGCATAAAAATTTGAAAATTTAAGAAATTTTTTAGTAATAAGAAAAAATGTGAAAATATGACTTTTCTGGAATTTAGAGGGGCTGCAACTCTGGAACCCTATACAACTAAAATAAACCTTTAACACGCGTAGAAATATATTTTAGTGGAGCTTTAATTTTTATATCTTGCCGAAGTAAAATGTGTACAGGTGCCTAATTTACAGGTTTTTAAAAATAACAAATTTGCAATTTTTGAGCCCTAATAGCTCATAAACAAGGGGTGGTCAAAAAAAATTTTTCTGAACAAATTTATACTAATTCTAAAAATTCTTTGTGCCCTCAAAATTTCAAGTCCCTATTTAAAAGCATTCGGAGTTATGAGGGTAGAAAAATCATGCATAATCTGGTTTTCACATAACAGTAAATTTAAATACTAAATTTACAAAAATTGTATAATTTTGATATTAATTTACAAAGTTAAAAAAAAATACCTGTCGAATGACGTTTTCAGATTGAAAAAATGTTAAACAGAACATGAAATATACGCATTTAAAAATAAGGCTTTTTCAAAGTTTGAAGGGCTGTAGCTCCGTAATGGCTGGGGCTACATAAAAAAGTTGTTCAACAAAATTTATTTTTTTATGAGACCTAAACATGGTTAAATATGTTTTTTCTCTATCTTTAACGGTGTAGACGTTTTGTAAACAGACGGACGGACGGACAGAGTGAAACTAGCAAGCACATTTTTTCAAAATTATTTTGGAAATGTGCTAAAAAACTAAAAAAATTGTTAGATTAAAAGTAAAGTAGATAAAAACTAGAAAAAATTTATAGTTGACTATGTCAATTGTAACACACACGCACGATATTTGACTTAATTAAAATCGAAATCTATTTATATAAATTTCGAGTTATATGACTACTACTAGAACTACTAGAACTTGCTAAAGAACACCAACCATATTTTACTGAAGTTATTTATATAAAACTTGACAATTTTTTTACAAAATTTCAGATGTCTATAACTTAATTAAGTGTCAAGATATGAGAATATAAATTTGCAACTGTATAACATCTAAACCCAAACCTTTTGCGCAACGTCAACTAAATTAGGTCATTCGTTCTTTTAATAAAATTTGAGATACCTAATTTAATTAATATAACCGTATATATTTATTTTTCCAAAAAAAATTATTTAATATTTACAAAAATAGGGTTCAAGTTACATATTTCAAAATTTAGTGTTCGGATTACATTATTAATCTTATCCACTATGAATTTACCATATTTTCTTATGTTTACAATTGTTTTGGTTTTTATAATATTTTATAAAAATTTTTTTACAATTTTTTTAAAGTAAACTTGGAAAGAAAAACCCTTTTTTCGATTATTTAATTTAATTAATACATTTTATATAAAAATTAAATGGTAACAATTTTAGAATCCCAACTCCATTATTTTTTGAGTTATGGTACGAATGGACTAACATATATATAGCTAAATCGACTCAGAATTCAATCCTGAGGAAGACTATATATATATGGGTATGTATACTTTTCCACATCTATCTCGTTCCTTTTACAGTGTCATAAACGTAATGGTAAATTTAAACATTTAAACAAATATTTTCTTGATTAGTAAAAAAAATTTAGTCTTGTAGAATAGCTAGAGCCTGCCAATATTGCGAAAATGTGTGTGCTGGAGATTCTTCTCTTTCTTGACAGAATCTGCATTCGCTAAACTAAGCATGATACTTAATTTAAATTTTATTTTCAAAATATATGAACATATCTGTGAAAGCAAATTGTCTTATGCTTAAGATTATTTAATATATTTTATAAAATATTGGAAACAGATTTAAAATATAATTTTAACATTTTACTACTAACTGACAAAATTTGATTTTCCTTGCGGAATCATTACATTAAAAACATATTAAGAAAATAAGTAATTTTGAAATAATTTTTATGCATTCATCATACTAATTAATAAAAATTTTTATAGTAGGAATTTCTTATTAGTATACTAAATCGACATATTCTTATTAAAATTGTCTGAAGCTTCGTTTAAAACACAAAATAGTTGAAAATTAAAAAAAAAAATCAAAAAAATAAATTACATATAACAACTACGTCAAATTAGCAATTGATAATATATCTAACTAATACATATATGTAACAATAAACTCTAAAGTTCTAATGTTTTATTATAAATGACTTAAAATTACATAAATAATTATTTACAAAATCTTACGAGCCTAAAAGGATATATAATTTTAAAAGTCAAATCAATTTTATATTTTATTTTTTTTATTTGTTTGTTATTATTATGGTATATATATATATAAGTATAATCTTTCTAAAAGTTTCTTCTTATTTATTTAATTTCAAATCAATATCACATACAATTCCCTATCGTAATTTCTTTGTTTTCTTTTTCGGTTTGGATTGAAATAAAATCAAATAAAAAAAAAAAAAACCAAACAACACAAATCAAAATTTTCTAAAATGTCATATCCATTTAATTGAAATTCTATACATAAAAGATTTTATATTTTTAAACATACATACATATATGTATATATATAAAATATATAATAATATATTCTTAAATAATATGTTCATATTAACTTCAAAAAATTATTCCCAAAGGATAATTTCTTTTCACAAAAATTCATTTTAATCCTTATAGAAGCATTTTAACAAATACACAAATAAAAAATAAAAATCCCTTTTATATAAATCAAAAATATATATATATATATAGAAGATTTGGCACGAGTCTGCTGTTCACTGCAATCTGTAATACATTTTAATCTAACTGGGAAAAAAAAAAGAAAGAAGTTTTACTATTCTTAAAATCAAAATCCTTAATGTTTTTTTTTTTTCTAATAAGCGAAAAAATATACAGGGAAATTATTTCCTTTTCTTTTCCTCTCATTATATTATATATATTTTTCTTTTGTTTTTTTTTTTTTTTGCATTTTGGTGTTTGCACAAAAAATAAATTTTTATATTTTAGGATTGTCATCATTTTATTCTTAAACTTGATTCTATTGAGATAGATATAAAAACACATTTTATATCTATACTATAATAAAATACAGTTATTTAAAAACGATAGAATTCGAAAATATACTTTTTAAAATATTCTTTAGAGATCATTTTACTGTAATATGAGTATACTTACTATAATATTTGTGTATAAGTAATCAGAATAAATTTTGTAGAATTTTAATATATTGTCGTATGCAATTTAACAGCATGAACATTTTTTGTGTTTTTTTATGGTGACGAATTACAAAACAACACTGAAAAAAAAAAAAACAAAAATTTTTTTTTTTTGTAAAATAGTCAGTATTTAAATCGGCAGATTTTTCTTTTTTTATTTGAAAATTTAAAAAATACTTATAGGGTGATTCGCTACATACATATATATATTAATATTCTAAAATAAAGGATAATTTAAAACAGGACTCTTTTGAATTAAATATATATTCAAATTTATTTCTGTGTATACATAATATATATGGTTATATTTTTGGGTACGCGTAATTATGTTGCATTTTTACTGTTGCACGCAAACTTGCATTTTTTTATGATATTTTTCGTATACAAAAACGAGGAAACCCTCGCTATTATTTTTCATTAAAAATCTTTTTTTTTTTATTTGCTTTTTGTTTTTCTTTAATAAAATGAGAAGACGTCATTAATAAGGGAGTTAGTAAGGTAAGATTGACAAGGACATACAATGGTCTACAAAAATAAAAGTACATTGTATAATAATTTTTTTATTATCGAAAATTTTTGCTTTTTAGAATAAGTTTGGTTATGTCAAATGATTTTTATACATAATGGTGATTTAGGTATATGATATAATTATGATGGATCAGAATGAAATAAAATTTATGGTCTGTTTTAAATTTGTGGTACCTAACTGAAAAACATGGAAAAGAATGTTAGAAAATATAATATCGGAATGGAGATAATACGGAACTGAGTACTTGATTTTAATTAGGTAGCATGAATACATCTTATACACGCACAATTAAATAAGCATATTACGCCTAGGTATTACTTTTATATAGAGTATTATATTTTTATGATCAAAATCATTTTTCTGGAATCTTTCAATATTAAAAATTTGAGTTCTTTCACAATTTTTTTTATTAACACTTACATATTGATTTCAAAATCAAACTAAATAGGGTATCATCAATCATGTAAAAAAAATATATGAACTAATTAAATTCCGTTCATTAAAAAAGGGAATATAAAGGATATAGCTTTGGCATTTAACAGGATCTTAGTTTTTGTTGCTCAATGTAAATCTACTTTGAAGAAACATATATATACCTACTTTAAATTTAAAATTAAAACAGAATAAAAACAAAATATTTTACTACAGAAATTAAATATAGGGTTTTTTGTTTTTCAAATGCATATTTTGTATAATAACTTTATATAAATTAAAAAAATAAAATTTAAATATCTGAATCTGAACAAGTTATAATGCAAAATCTAAAAAATTACAAAAAAAAAACAAAAAATAACAAAAAATTTTAGAATATAAAGGAATGAATTCTCAAATCGAAACGCGTGCTTATGCTGCTTCGCCTCTAATTTTCATTTATTGTAATTGTCTTTCTTTTATTTTAATATTTCTTTTTTTAGGGTGCGATTTTTATTATACTTTATAAATGCACATTACACTCTCTTATATGTGTTTTCATATACTCTTTACCGTTTAAACATTTAAATAACTCATACCATTAAAATAAAATAAAACAAAATTTCGAATTAATATTTCAAAAATATATACATATAAATATGATGAGTTTTACATTTTTCGAAACTATATTTATATATATATACATATATATGTAGTATATATATATATATATATATTGTACTTTAGTAGTACTTTTGATTATAAAATTAAAAACAATACAAAAGAAGAAAAAAACATTGTATCAAATATTTTTGAAAATGAAAATTGAAACTTTCAATTTAGGTCCTTTTTTTATTAGAGTAATTTTTCTTTTGTTTGGAATTTTTAAGTATAATATTTGGATTTTAAGATTCAAATTTAAAATAATATTTCAGTAGTATCCTTCTAATAGGAGGATAATATGATTGAAAAATTGTTTTTTTTTAGTTTATTGAAAGGAACAGAGGATATGATTGAAAAGTTTGTTTTTTTTTTGATAGAGTACTTCAATCAGTAGTAATTAAAGTAATTTTTGATTACAGGAAATTTATTGTTTTTTTTTTTTAATTAGACAAGAATAAGATCATTTATTAAGCAAAGTATTGGCTTCGATTCGAATCAATATGGATTTATATAGAAAGAAGTGATACAAATTCATTATTTAGAAGCCTTTTGTCAAATAGAACTCAATGTGTACGAATTAAAAACACTGTAAGCTCTGAACTAGTGATTAATACTGGAGTTCCACAGAGATCGCTACTGGCCCACTTCTTTATTTATTATATGTAATGAACCTTTCAAAGTGTAACCTTGAATCAAAGTATACAATTTATGCAGACGACACACATTTTGTATGTTAAGGCTAAAACTTTAATCCAACTAGAAAATAACTTAAATAAAGATATGGAAGTATACTTTGATTGTGTGGACGGGAATGGTCTCTGTATGAATCCCAAAAAGATGTATTATATTGTATTTAAAACACCTAAAAATATCATGAAATTAAAATAACAGCAAGAGGTGTTACGGTAGAACGAGTTCAACATGTGAAATATTTAGGAATGACTCTAGATGAAAATCTTAAATGCGATAAACATATTAAACAATTAAAGAAAACCATAATACTGATCATAATGGCAATCAAAAGAGCAGGCGGTATTCCAATCAAAATTAATTTACAACAGGTACATCTTGTCAAAAATTCGTTACAATATATTCAGTTGGAGTAACAGTACAAAATACCATGTCAATCAAATGTATGATCATGAAAAAATCGTTAAAAACATTGTACAAATTGAACCCTAGATTGATTAGAAAGGAATTGTATATAACCACAAATGAGCTCGACATAAACCAGTTAATACTTCGAAAAATGTAAATATGTGTATAAAATAATAAACAAGAAAATGAAATCATCATTAACAATTATAACAAGAGATAACGTGCACAACTACAACACTATAGATATAGAGGACATTTTGTGATACCTAAAGCAACTACAACTAAGAAGCTACAAGGATTAAAATGTAGTGCAATAAAGATGTTTAACACTTTTACCTATCCAACTATAACGTAGCCAAAACTTACATGAATTTAAACATAGACTTAAGAAATATTTAAACAGCTTCAGAAGTTAACTATTGTTCAAGAGAGAAACAAAAAAAAATTTTAATGTGATTTATAAACTTTTAGTTTTTAGTATTAGTTTAGATTTAGTTTCGAATTTAATTTCTTATACACAATTTTTTATGTAAATTGTCTGAAATTAATAATAAATAAGGATATATTATTTTCTTATTGTAGCCATCATCAACTTGTAAGATTGATGTAGGTAAATATATAGGCATAGTCTTTCAAAACTGATTTAATTTATTTTTAAAATTGTAAATGTATATTGAAAAATTTTTACTTGAAAAATAAATACAGAAATTGAATTGAAACTATAATTTTTGTCTTTTTTTTTTTTTAATTTTATACCATCCCATTATACCATACCATACCATCCAAACTTTTAAAATACATACCTACCTATTTAAAATGAATGGATTATTTATATTAAATTTTATTCTTGAATATAAAATTTTTTTTTTAAATAAATTTGCAAATTGTGCCTAAATCCATTTTCTGCCAAAATAAACCTTTATTACTTTAATCTCTTTCCAAACACTTTATAACATTTACACATACGATTAAGTAGACGGCTGACTGACTTTTTTTTTTTTGAAAATAAAGTATAAGTATATACAAAGCATTCCTCCTTTATATTTCCTTTTTAATTCCATTCAATTTTGCAAGAAAACAATAGAAAAAAGTGAAAATTCCATATTATTTATATTTAGAAAAAAAATTTAAAAAAAAACGAGAACCAAAACAAAAAAAAAAATAAACTTTTCCGATGATTTATAAAATATTTTTACATAGCAAAGTAAAACATTGATGCACCACACCAACATACAACAACATTATGTGCAGTGAAAAAGACATTTTTTTGCCTTTTTCTATTGTGTTGTTTTGACATTTCGTAAGAATTGAGATTATTTATATTTATAGAGTACACTTTCTTACGAACTTTAGTAGTACAAAAATGAATTGAATTGAATAAAAAGTTTGTAATGTCATATCTCATGAATTAGTTGGCATAGGATGAGTGAAAAGATGGGATGGGTACGAAAATTCAAATCAAAAAAATAAACAAAATGTAAGATTATTTTTGTTTGAAATTCTATAACAGTTAAGGAAAATTTTCTGTATTTTTCCAAACTGATTTTATTTTTGTTACCGATTTTTGTATAAAATATAAAAATTTTAGTAAAATTTATTTTAACATTTTTTTTTGTATTTTTCAAAAGAAAAACTCATTACAAATAAACTTTTGTTTATTTTTTTGTATTTTCTTTTGGTTCCGTTTTATGGAATTCCTACAAAATTAAATCCCACCCTATGTTTAAGGATACATTCTTAAAACAAAAAAAAAACAAAACAATAATTGTAAAAAAAGGGGGAGACTTAAAGTATTTAAAACTAAAAGCAGTGGTGGCGACATAAATATTTTACATTTATACTTAGTTTTAAGGGTAATATAATATTTATACATACATATATATATCATATACATTTTATAGACCATCAAAGACGCGTGCAGCCGCAGCAACCAAACCCAAAATGTAAAAATTTACTGAATATATTTAAAAGTTAAAAAACGAAAAAAAAATTTTAATAAAAAAATCAACAAGAAAACTGATTAAATGGTGTTTATCAAATGTAAATAAAATTATTAATTCACATTTAAAATAACCCAGGGTTATTAAAAAGACTGGGTTACATAAATATTGTGGAGTATCTTTTCAAATAAAAAAATAAAATTTCCTAGATACAGAAAACAAAAAAAAAAATTAAAAGTACACAAAATTATCTTTTAAATACCAATATTATGTATGGGTTCATTAATTTGCATTTAAAATTGAATTTATAGATATACAATTCATACAGGAGTACATAGTACATACATACATAATATAGTACATTGCCATTCCAATAATAGATACGCACAAATGATACTTTATCACCTGCGTTTTGTTATTTTTTTGTTTTTTTACGATCATTAAGAGTTCATTTCGTATACAACGGATTGGTTGGTTGGTTGGTATCTATAGGAATATACTACAATATGCCGGAAATGATATTATTTGTAATATCATGAATTTTGGTGGGTGCTGCTGCTTTGAATAACAACAAAGTGATTCAAATTTTTTGTAATTCCAAAGAAATAGTGAATTTAAGGGTTGTAAAAAAAAACATTTTGAAGGTACTTGTACTTTTTTTTTTTATTGTGTTTGGGAATAAAACACCTGAACACTGTTTTTTTTTCTCCTTTTTTTTACTTTAATGGTAATAAAAAATTGTTTTAATTAAATTAGAAAATATTTGTTATTTTTATTTACATATTTATTTATACTTTGATTAAATTTTCTTTTAATTGTTATAAAATATTAATTTTTAATGAATATTTGAATTGTATCCAGAAGGTAAACTTATTTACGGCAATCACTAATAGTTTTATAATCAAATGATTTACTGATATAAGGTTATAAAGTTGATAGTTAGTTACAAAAATAATAATTTTATATTTTGTTTATTTTACAGTAATTTTAAGAAGCCATAACAGTATATAATTTTTTGTGACCGCTACTACCTAATTACTATTAACAACCAAATAAAAGTTGGCAGAAACAAGTCAGTTATCAGAAAAAGAAAAATAACCATAGTAAAATTTGAAAAAAACTGACCAAATGGTGCAGTGCGTAAGTCACCGGTCTTTCAGCCGAAAGGTCTCAAATTCAAAACCCGGTCAGGTCAAAAATAATATATAAAATAAAATAAAAATAATGTAAACAAAATATTAAATATAATTATAATTGAATACTTGTACCGAGATAGCCCACATGCTAAAGGCAAAAGGGTCCTAAAAATATCGGCAGATATTTATATCTAAACGATGTAATATAAGAAAAAATTTGAAAAAAAAATACAGTTTTACATTAATCACAGTTATACATACATACATTAATTAACAATTATTAAACCCAACGATGTTAACGATGTCCATAAACAAAGATTTCTATCAATTTTGTATCTGTTAAACCTAAAGCCCCAATAACTTCGTGTAACTATACTAATGGATAATTCCAATTAATCCTTTTCTTAAATAATTCTTTTCTATATTCATTCATTAAATTCATTTTTTAATCTTTTTATCACATAGACATATCTTCCTTTCACAAAAATTTTTACTTCAATACTTCTTATAAGATTTAAAAAAGAAACCCTTTTTTCAATTTTTTTTTCTTATATTAAAAAAATTAACTTAAGTATTACCCCTCCTGTCAAATGTTTACAAAACATTTCATATCATAATATTATAATAAAAAAAAAAAAATATTCAACTAATTCCGGGATTTCGTTACAACCTGTATATTCCTTATAAAATCTAAAAATAATTCCACCTTTTTGTAACTTGTTCACTTCCTTGTAAGAAAATCAAAATAAATAAAATACAAAATACCTTCATTCATTTGTTATTTTATTCACTATTTATTTTTAAAAACACTTTAATCTGCACTTGTATTTTATGAATGAAAGAAAACAACCGAATAGTGTCGAAAATATACGAAAAAGAAAAATAAATAAACATTCTTTTAAATTAACTGTAAAATTTCTTAAGGTAATATAAAAATTATCTTAAGGAATAACTTAAACTATTGCTGCTTCTTATATTATTTATATTACATTCGAAATTACACACACAACTGTAAGGCTTTATGATGTACATAAACATATACATATTCATATTCGAATATTTATTCCATATGCATATTTTTTGTAGAGTGATTTTATCTAAATGAAAAAAGCATTCACTTTAGTGTCGATTTTAGGCTGACTATTTTCTGATTTGAAAAGAAAAAAAAACATGAATTCATCCCCTAATATTATTTCGAAAAATACCGTAAGATAGTTTTATTTAACAGTATTATAAATTTTTAAATATATGTTTGTGTGTGTGTACATCGTCACATCGTGCTTATAACAGAATATTATAATTATTTATTTTAAAAAACAACCAAACCTCGACAATATTTTATAAAGAAGATGAAATACAATCAAACGAAATGAATTATTGTTTATGTTTCGTTTCAAGTTTTATGAGTTTACTAAAATGGTGAAAATAAACGGTGCGTTTTCATTCTGTAAAAATACAGTTAATGATTGAAAACCTTTTTTAAGAAGTATGTGATTTAAAATTTCAAAATACACATGATTCTATCTTTTAAGGATAGAATTTGGCTGCAACGAAATGGAAAACAATACGGTTTAATAAGTACTTTCTGAAACATTTTTTCAAGAAAAATATTATGTTCGATAATCGGTAGAGCCATTTGCAGTACTATAAAATACTATTTAAGAGAAGGATTTTTTTATACTTTTCGTAGTAAAGTTAGAAGATGAACATTCTTATTTAAACTATATACAGCCTTGAGTTGCACAAGACACAAAATCAGATTTAACTTTAAATTGAAAAGTGAAAATTGAAAGCTGTTGTATTATAAATCCAATATCACAAAACACTAAGAGAAAATTATCAAAACTTTAAATCAGGAGCATTACATATTACCTGTTAAAGGATAACATACCTCTCATTAAATGTTCTTACATCACAAAAAAAAAACAAAATCTGATTAGGTAACGAATCAATGAACCATCGTTCTTTTAACTAATCAAAACTAAACATACATACCTAACAACAATGTAAGTAAGTAAAGAGAGTTGAAAAAAAATGCGGCAGATGTGCTTCTTTTGTTCTTGTTTTCATTTTTTTTTTAGCCGTTTTATTATGAATCTGTATAGTATGGGAAAAATTTGAATTAAAAACTGGAAAAACTATACTAGGGCTGTACAACAATAAACGACAAGTACGATGAATTTTTTTTTTTATTGTACTTGTTATTTTTTATTTTTATGTCTGCTCTTCATCTCTGAAGTCTGAACTGAGGGTTGAGATGTTATCAAAACAGTTATATTAGGAGCTATAATGCAAACCTAAGGGTGCTAAACAATAAAATAACAAAATTTTTTTTTGTTTTTTATTTTGTTTTTAACAGTTACCAACAGTTGCCAGTAATGGTATTACGTACGTATAGAAATATGTGTTAGAAAACAAGGAATAAAAAAAAAATAAATCTTTATTTGGTTTGAGTATGATTCAACTGTAATTTTAATAGTCCATAAACGTATATGTTTCAATATGTAGTGTAGATGTAGTGTAAAATATTTTAACAGATTATTCGCCATAAAAAGAAAAAAAAATTTTCTTTTGATAATTATTACTAAAAATCAATAGGATAAATCAGTTTTAAATTTTTTGAAGTTTTAATAAATAAAATAAATGTTTAAAAATTATTTAGTTTTATTAATCTTAATATAATCCTCTTTAGGTTATCATTTCGACGACATAAATCTGCGACAAAATCTGGTCTTAGATTTTATACATTTTATTTCGAATATGTTAGTTTATGTTTGTTCTAAATTATACGTTTTAACTATGTCTAATCTCTAAAAATAATGTAATTTAATTACAAATTTTTCAATTTAAATACCTACATATACTCAGAAGTTTTTCTTTTTCCGATCTACTTTTAAAGATTCGGTATAAGTTTCCCATAACATTTAGATTAAAAATTTTTGACAACAAATTTCTCATACCTGCCTTTTAAAAGTAAGTGTTATTAGCATAAAAACTAATTTGTATATAGGCTTTAAGATTTATTGTAATATTTATTCCTAACCTATATTTACTTTTTGGAAGGATAATATAAGACTAAGAGATATCAAAAAAGTGAGCCCTAGAACCGCACGCGGAAAAGAGAAATTATAATTATTTTAAGTAAATCTTTATTGTTCGGAATTTCATAAAAATGTTCGCCAACATTCAACAGAATGAAGAAAAACTATAGAAATTTTTGAACTTATGAAGAAAAACTTAAAACCAATTCTCAATAAATTTATTTACTATATCTTAATACTTCAGGAGTTTTGTTATAAACGTTATATTCCTGTTCTCTTATACCCCTTTTTTAAAAGTAAAATTTTTTTCTTTTTAATTAAATATCGGTCCTGTTTAATATTTATTTTCTACTTATACATATGTTCAATTCAATCAAAAAACTATATACTTTACACTCTTATATGTACTTGTACGTTTATTATAGAAAAATTAAATGTTAGAATACGACAGACTGTCTATTGTATCAAAAGGTTCAGATGAATTCTTTGTTTTTTTTTTTTCTAAATTTGTTTTTTATTCTATAAATTTACAAATAACTCTATATACATATTGTATAATGGTAGTATTTTTATTCATTATTGAATAATTATTCACTTTTGTTCTGAATTTTATTATATTATTTTTATTAGAATAAATGTATAGTCCTGAAATTCTGTAAAAAAAAAAAAAAAACACAATTAATTAAAAAAAAAAAAAGAAAAAAGGGAAAATTAATTTTTTAATTGTGAAATTTTTCATTAGAATTCCTTTGATTATGATTTTCTTATTTTTTGCTGAGTAATTTTTATTCAATACAAAAAAATTCCATTATGAGAAAATTCTTTTGAAAAATTCAATATCTTTTTTTAATTGTAATTGTAATACAATACCTAACCAGTTCTTACTTTTAAATGTACTTAATTTAGTTAATTTAGTTAAATTTTGTTATTGTAAATAAAATGTATTTGATAAACGACATGTACATCGAAAGTTTGTCATATCTATGATTAAACTTTTTACGATAACTCCAATTTAAAATCGTGGAAATTAAAATTTGGTGATATTAACTGAAATGTTTATGATCTGTTAAATATAAAATTAAATTTCAAAAATATATTTTCTTAGGTTTGAATTCTAATTCAATTTAGCAGTATTCCGTATGTGCGTCTGTCCGCACGATAACTCAGAACCTAATGGAACTAGAATTCTTCAATTTTTACCATTTCATTTTAATAATATTAATATATTATAACCAAAGAGTCCATCTTATTCAATGGTGCTGAAATTGAATAAGATGGACTGATGGGTTCTGGTAGTTGTTATAGAACTTAGATTTGTTTTATTTAAGAATAACTCAGCGTCAATTAGGCGAGGTATCTGAAATTTTGTCAAAAAATGTTAAGTTTTATACCAAGCTGGATATTTAAAGTCTTGTCTTATAGAACTTAAGTTTAATGCCAACGTTTTTTGCTTAAATTTTCTAAAATATATGTTTGTATCATAGGATACTCTTCACCCTTCTTAGAATGAACTATAGTTCTAAAAATAGTTCTTATCCTAGAATAAACTCTTCACCCTTCCTCGTTTACTTTTAAATTTCATTCTGTAACATGACTATATAGTTATTTTCTTATTCAAACTGTTATCAAGGATCACTTAAAGTTATATTTTAATATTCTTCTTAAGTTAATCTACCAAAATAGGCAAAAATAAAGTTGTCGTTCAATAATTTAACTGCAGCGTTCTGTAATATTATTTTTCCAGCTGATGAAATATCTAGACGGATTAATTCATAGAATTGGGGTATAATTGAATTTTTTACATAAAGTTATTCTATAATAAAAATTCAAAATTTCATTGAATTGAATTTAACACCGGTCAAATTTGCAATTCCAATATATTACCCAATATCTCCCAGTTGCACCAGCACTACTACTACTATTACATAAAATATCCAATAATACATTTAGTATTATATGAAATGAATCTCTTATATCAAATAAACTAAAAAATCAACACCACCAGCAGAAAAATTATTTTTAATTTTAATTGTAGAGTAAAGGTATGCACCTGGTTAAGTTTTTCCAGATTCAATTTCGAGGGTAAATATTATCCCTTTTTTTAAATATACATATGAATAAACATTTATATATAACGTGTATGTATAAAAATGTACATTTAGAAATGTAACAATAAAGAAATGTGATTTATAGGAGATTATAAGGTTTGACTTGATGCCATTTTTTTAAATATTTATTCATAAATTATTAGCATTAGAACAGCTGAGTTTTTATCATCAAAGTTCAAAGACTTTGTTAGCCACATGCCAAATGAATTTTTCTCTCTTAATTTAATGTCCTTTCAAATCCTTTTAAATTCAATATAGGATATTAAAATAAAATTTTTGGTATATGTGTATATATATACTTTTGTACCTTTATATGATTATTTAGGGATACATTTTTATACAGTTAAGGATACAGCACCGTATCTGATTTAAATTTGAAATTTTATACTCCTTTTTTTGTGAAATTTTATACCACATTAGAAAACAAAAAGTTTATTTATTATATTAAGTATGCTATATATTATAAAGAATTTATTAACTATCACGTTGCACCAATTATATATAATACAAATTTTTCTTTTTAATTTCTCAAAAAATAAAAATGGTTTCATGCTAAATTATATGATTAAAGACCGTATGTTTTGTTGAAATGCAAAAAAAAACATGTATCTAATGATAGTTCTAATGATTGAGTGGTTACCAGAACCAACTGTCTATATCTATAGTTTAATAAACGTACTTATAATAATATATTAAATGCGAACGGGTTACATTACTTTGAAAACCCTAAAACTGATAAAACGAAATACATTGATAATATCATATTGCAATAACTGATAATACTAAAATTAGAGTAATTGTAAGTTTAAACAATATTTAAATTTCAATATATGTTTTTTTCTTCTTTTTTTGCCAGTTTAGGCGAGAATCATCGAAAGACACTGTATAGAAGAATAGATCGAACAAAAGTCCTGCTTAAGTGTGTGACATTTTAACACACTAAAAATCACTTTTTATGACCAAACAATTAGGTTATATGTTCTTAAGTAATAATGGAAGTATCAAGGTAAGTAAATTTTAGAAAATAAAAATTGATTTCAAGTGACCTAGAAATTTATTTTTATTGTGAATAAAGTTGTTAATGTTCATCTTGAATCTATGAACGTTGTATATGTAATCCTCAGCAATTCTAGGAAACACATCAGATAGGCAGCCAAAGCTTTCCTTTTTTCACTTTGGAATGTTTTTAATGTAGGCATCAGATTTTTAATCTGGTCAGAATAAGTACACACTTCTATTAGCTATCTATAAAACGAAGTAAATGCTCCTGCTAAGCAGCGAAAACCAAGTGAAAGGAGCTTTGAGGTGACATTGAGATCTTTTATTAGATAAATTACTCTATTTTTAACTTCATCAAAAAATATTTTAATTTAACTCCATGAACAAGATGCTAAGTTCGCCAGCATTTTTAAAACCTCTCCTTGAAAAGTTAGCTTAAATAAATGTTTATTTCTCGAGAGACTAAACAGGGTATCTTTGAACTGAAATTGGTCCTGCTGATTTCAGCCTAATTTGAATTTATTTAGCACAAGTAAAGTAGAATTTGTACAAGAGTTATCTTTGTAAGAAGCAACGATGTAAATATAAGATATAAAAACTAGTTCGAACGCTTTTACAAATAGTTTCATATTCGAAGATAGTCTTAGTAATGTCTTTAATTCTATTATACCCAATATAATCCAAAATAACTTTAAAAGAGAAAATTATTTTTTGAGATTCGAATGCGAAATTTTTGATAAAACAACCGAGTATGAACCAAAATTGTTCTAAATTCAAATACAAAACGACGAATGAGTTCGGTTACAAAAGATTAATAACGTACCTACTTCAAAAATTTTAAAAGATACAATCTTTAAATTTTAATATTTACATAATTTTCATTATTGATTAAAGTTTAAAATTAATATAACATACGTCTCAACTCTCAACCTCAAAATTCTTTAAATATTTTTTATTAAACAAATTTTGAAGAACAATAAATTTCTTTTTAAAATAATATTAAAACAATAAAAACATAAAAGATTTTAATAACTTATTTAGCTTATATACTTCAAAAATTAACATTGTTTTGAATATACATTTTAATAACAAACCAAAATTACTGTTTACGCAAATGTTGGGTCACTCATCATTATTCAAAATACATCCTATTTTTCTTCCCATTAAAACGATGTCTTTATTTTAAATAAATGTGGTGGGAGACTATACTTCATAATTACAGGATACATGCGGTGATTTTAAATGAACATAATGCATGTATGAAAAACCTTTCAATTCCATCAGTAACGACAATTATTATAGATTGTACATAGGTATTGTACACATTCATTTGCATACATTACATTATGATTACATATTAAAATTGCGAACTTAAATGCTAAGAAATGTATGGGGACATACAAATAAAATGATAAGAATGTATCAAAATCTATTCATTAAATTGTTTTACATAATGACCACTTATTTATAGACAGTCATCCAACATTTAATATTTGCATATTATGTATAAATTGAAGGTCTCCAAGAGTCTAGTCATAAGGTCGCCAACAATACCTGATTCTTATGATAAGGGTAGTTATTTATCATAAAATAAAATAAAAATTTTATATTTAATAAAAAAAAAAACAAATTTTCAATTAAATTTTTACAAAATAGTTTCAGACCCATATCAGAAATTCTACTTTTATTTACATTTAAATTTTATAGGAATTTCTTTTAATGTCATTTCACACGATACTCATAAAATTCACTTATGTAAATGGTTTGCAAAAAATTTTTAGCATTGAATTATAGGAGGTGTTTAAGACACAATCTAATGTATATACATATAGGTATATATAATTATTATGACCTTTCTGGACAGATTTCTGGAGTCATTTTTATAATAAAAATTATACAAATTACATACGTTTTGTTTTAAACATATAGAAAATTATTTTAAGCACGAATATTAAAATGTTTATTTAAAATTTTATATTCATTTGAATATATTATGTATTTATAATAATTTTTGTCTTAAAACTTAAAAATAATATTTATAAGAATTTATAAGAATTATCAAATTGCAAATCATATACAAACTAAATTATTGGGAAGAGCAGAATTTGACCACAAAATATTACAAATTGTTTTTCTACGGTAAATAATTTTTAATATATTAATTTAAGACTTTAATCTATAAATTCTAGAAGATGTCAACAACAATACATCAAATTAATTACAACAAAGAAAGAATTAGCAAAAACATTTAACAAAAATAACAAGTATCGAAACCGTCCCAGTTCAATCTTCCTAAAGAACATCATGAAAAAAGTGCAAAACAGCTATTCGAATTACGCAAAAAAATTTAAAATGAATAACAAAAAAATTATGGAAAAATATATGTCGTCCTATAATAAACTAGCAGGTCTTCTAAGATTACTGTTAAATGATCAAAATTATTACAAATATACGTCACTAAAACAAAAATGAATGTTCAGCTCCAAAAATCTCATGAACGTTAATTATCCATAAATTTGTAAATTGTCCAAAAATCTATTGTGGAAATTATACACTTTAAACACACTTATATGTATATCCATTAATATATAACGAAAAATAAATGTACACTTACCGAAAACAAAATATAAACATGGAAAGCTTAAATTTGTTATGTGTGAAAGGAAATATAGATAAATCGATACGAAGTCTTTAAAGTAATTGATATATTAACTGTATCAATCAATGCAAATCGGTTCATAAAAATTTTATTATATATATTAGCCAAAGAGTTCAGTAAATCGGCCTTTAAAGAGGATTTAAGCAAATTAAAACAAAGCAGAATGTAAAATGCGTTTGAATGTCAAACGTTTTTAAATGTTCACATTTTCCAAAAGACAATAAAAACAGTTTATAATATTGCGAATTGCAACAAAATTTACAATTTTTCTTAGAATTTTAAACAAAAGTGCCTAAAAATAAGAAATTTTCAATTTTTGACCCCTAGTAATTCCTAACAGAAGAGGTAAAAAAAAATTTCTAAAATAAATTATTCTACTATAATTAATTTTGAAAGATTTTTCCAACTGAAAATGTGCTTGAGTTATGAACTAAACTAAATTTTGTTCACATAACGGTAAATTTAAATATTGAATTTTTCAAACTTTCAAGGGCTGTAGATTCCTATAATGAATGGGGCTACATAAAAAAGTTGTTCTACAAACTTTAATTTTTTTAAAAACCTATCGACTACAATTAAATTGTTCTATCTTAAATACTGTAAAAGTTTCGTAAACAGACAGGCGAATGAACATAAAGAATGAAAAATGGACGGAAGGGTATAATAATATTTATTAAATGTTAAAAACTTATTCGATAAACACAATCAAAAACATCAAAAGTAAAAATGTCTCAAAATTTAAAAACAAAAAAAAAAAATTGAAAAAATAGCAAAAATTTAAAATGGTAATTATAAGAAAAGTAGTGCTTAAGAAGTGAGTGATGCAAGAAAATCACTATTTATCAAAATATTTTTAAATAATCGAAAAATTACAAGAATGAAAAGAAATCTTAATTTGTTAATCCTTCAATTTCAATTTATGCAATTATCAAAATTAATTTCATTTTTTATTTTTCTTTCTTAATAATTTTTTCTATTTTCTATTACTCTAAAAAATGTATATTTAATTATTTAAATATTTTTGTTTCACTAATAATATTGTTTTTTATATCAATGTAATTTATATGATTGCTTAAAAAACATTTTCATATTGAATCTTCAATAACGATTCGCGAATTTATGAACAAAATACAAAAAAAAAAAAAAATAGGGAAAATCAAATATATATTTTTTTTGTGCCGCAAGGTGATTAAAATTTCATAATGCACTCTTGTCGCCGGCTTCTTTTGTTTAAAATGCACTTTTCCTTTATAATTTTTCTTTTTTTATTTAATTTTTTAACGAAAAAAAAAAATACAAAAAACAAAAATAAAAATGACAAAAAGATATAGACAAAAGACTAAAATGAAAAGAAAATAAAAAAATTACTTAACTTCTTTTGTTACCATCTATTCATAAATGGTATTGTAATACTTTTTGTAATATTTTTTTTTTTTATCAGTCTTCAACCAAACGACATCATTTCAATCCATTTCAACCATCAACTCACTTTTCTTCTATTTTATATATATGGTAAATTCTAATCGAAATCTGGGGCTTGAAAAGATGTATAATGTATATTAAATATAAAAAATGCACTCATATTAAAATTACATTGTAAAAAAAAAAATTGCAAAGCTATTAAAACACATACTTCAATTCTAAATGCATTCAAGATCATTATCATCATAATCATCATCATCTTCACAATAAATTTCATCAATATCAATTATATATTTTGTATATTTATATCAAAATATTTAAAACATATTACAAATATGTCAAATCGTAAAAGACATAACAGAAAACAAAATAAAAAACACCAAATATACACAAGAGATCAAAAAAAAAAAAAACAAGAGTGAGAGGATTTACTCCAAGCATTCGAGCAATCCCCCATTTTCATTATTTTTTTTTTTTTTGAAAAAAATCGAGAAATTATGACAAATTTCACTTTCTAATCTTAATCTCCATATGCTTCACGGTTTATGCGTAGTCATGGTTTAATGATTATGTAATGATACTTTAAATAAATATACATATCCTCCAAAACTCGTGGCTGCACATATTTGCATTTGAGGTTTAAAAAAGGAAACAATAAAAACAATAAAATATAATAAAACAAGAGAATTGTTTTTTAAAGGATTCTAGATATTAATATATGCATCAATTGAAATCCTTTAAACAAAAATTTAATACATTTACATTGTTTGAAAAAAGTATTTGAACATTTTTAAATTACTCTGTAATAAAAAGTTAGAGGGTAACTAAAACAAGAATTTATTTTTTAAATACTTTTTTTTTTTATTTTTCAATACTTTTCAAAGTAAGTTTTATACACTTAAATTTTGAGTTGGTCAAGTGATAGTGTAAAAAACTAGTGATCATATTGTGTAGAATATTTAATCCCTACTGAATTGTAGAAATTGCAGAGAAATGCAGCTATATGTGATAATAAATCATAATTTAAGAAATCTATATACTAGAAAAACTATGGGCATTGGAGTCAGTACTGCAATCATTAACAAGGTCTAGAAAACTTAAAAAAAAAAAATTTAAAGAATATTTAACTCACTGTAGCTTCAATCTTTTTGTACTATGGAAAAGCTCTCTATTGGAGTTCTTACTGCAATCATTAAGTTAATATTTATAAATTATTATAATTAAATATTTATAATTCAGTACTACTTTCATAAATTTATAAACTTAAACCCAGAAGATATTTTCAGAAAAGTCTGTAAAATACTATTTTACTACTACTACAGCTTTTTTTATTGAACAAGAAATACTTAGGAGCGACGAATTTTTTGATATTTATAAATCGCTTGAAATTATAGGGGAAACAAATACTGGTGTACGTTAAGAAATACTGTAACTACTCAATAATTTATTTTTCCAAAACTTGAAATTTGTTCACAATTTTTTTTTTATTTTATTTTTTGGGTCACAGCTTTCTTTTTAAACAAATTTCCATATGAGATTGTAAAAAAAATACAAGAATCTTGTAATGTTGAGATTAATATAAAGTTTTTTCATGTTTTTTTTTAAGTTCAATACTATAACTTAATAACGATACTGTAATTAATATAACTAATATAAAAGGTACTATAACTTAATAACGGTACTGTAACTAATATTAATGTTTATTATTTTTCGTTTCTTAAATATGCGTAATAATTCACTGCGTTTTTATAAATTAAATATTCTTAATATATGTCTATGCTCATATGGTAAAAATAAACCTAAAACTTACTCCCAGAATACATTAGAATATTGAATTGCATGGCATGCGACATATATTAAAATTCAAATTAAATAAATGTATATATATATATATATATATACATATACATATATATATGTACAGCAAAATAAAAAATACATTCTAAATAAGAGATTTCTATTTTTTTTTTAACCCTTTAAAAATTCCTTTAAAAAGAATTAAGAATTAACAGACAACTTTAGAAAAAAAAAAATGACAAGATCCCAAACCATTTCTATTATTGAATGAGTTTTAGATCTTTTAAAGATTTTATTTTTATTTGTTGTACATTATAATATATAAAATATTTTGTACCTATCTAAAAACCATCAATCTTAGAATTAAAAAAGCCAAAAACAAAAACCTTCAAAAAAAACCTAGTCTCTATTTAACTGCTAAAGAATTAAGGAGCTTAATATGGTGGGGAAAATGGTATTTTTGTTTTATTTTGGCACGTGCCACCACAATATAGAATTGAATTGCATAATAATGAGTAATAGTTAAAAGTCTCTTCATGCAAACAAAATGATTCAGGATATAATATAAAGTATATCTTGAAGTTAAGCTTATTTAATTCTGTTTTTTATTTTTTTACCATCCATCTGTCTGTTTTTCTTCTTAAAGTTTTAAAATTCTTGAAGAAAGATGTACATATTTGGGGTATCTTTATTTCAAAAAGCTTTTTCTCCTTCTCTATCTGGCCAAATAACAAAATTATACTTTAAAGTTTTGAAGAAGAATAAGGTGTTAGAACATTCCGAGATAAAAGCACACTAGAGTGTTCATTTCCAACCAAAAACAAAGAAATTTTTTAGTTTTATTACTGTTTGTATGAAAACGGTGAAGATAAGAACTCTATTTTTTTTTTTATTTTGCAATTTTTTATAGTCATATCAGATATAAAACCATTTAGGCTACAATAATTTGATGATGGGGAACTTGTTTGTAATTTTTGTTACCTACACACAAGTCAAAAGATTCAAAGAACAAAATTTTATACTAATGTGCAATTGAAATAATATAGAAAATATCATAAAGGTTACTAGAGTTTGGGGTGAAATTCTTAAGGGTATATATAATATATTCTATATATTCTATTCTAAATGAATTTATATGAATATTTAAAGGGTTCGTATTTCCGGTTTCATGAATTTCTTTAGAATTTAAATTGTAATTGTAAGAATTTTTTTTTTAGAAAAAAGAAAAACCAAAAATAAAGTAACATAAAACAATTTTTTTTTTTTTTTTCTCATTCTAAATATGAACACCTCAAGTTTTTGTTTCAAATTCTTTATTTTTTTATTAAATAGGGTTTTTCTTTAAATTTTTACAAAAATTAATTATAATATTTTTGGTTTAAAATATTATCAGGACATAAAATTATATTAAAAGAGAGCAGTAATGACTATATGATTTCCAAATTATTGTGGGTTTTAATTTTTTTTACCAATTATTGAAGCATCTATTAAATAATTGATCAATTGAATATACTTTTAAGTACATATTGAAATAAAATAAATTCGTAATATCAAAACAAAAACAAAACATAAACAAAAATTATTAATGATCTACGTAATAATGCTTATATACAATATTATATAAATGTTGAGGCTACTATAATCATAGTAAATCAAATTTAAGACAGGAAGGCTTAAAAGAAAGGGAGCAGAACAGAAAAATTTAAGGCATTAGATCTATTCCAGGATGCAGATTTCTTTATAAGAAAAGCTTATAGAAATTAAAAATTAGTCAACCATTAGTGTTTAGTCAGTTTTACTAAATTTTAATAGTTTATGAAAGACGTGTTTTCTTTTGCAATGTGTTTGAAATAGTACACTGTTGTTTGGTTAAGCTCAAGTTTGACATTCAATGCGTCGTATGCATAAAACTGAGCTTCAACTCAAATCTATTTTATAAAAATCACGAGTTCAGGTTCAATTTTTCTTTGTAAATGTGAGATTAGAGTTCAAACTCATTTTTATGCATATGAGCCAATGCCATTTGAGGGTTTCAAAAAAAAGAAAAATTATGGTAACTAATTAAATTTATTATATAAAAAAAACTGAAGTTAAATCTCAACTAAACTTAATTTAAATCTAAGTACGCAGGCAACCATTACATTTTTTTTAATGCATTTCTTTGCCACATAAATGTGGACAGGAAATTACACAGCCTTTCCTGTTCAGGCGTGGCTGTAAATGTCGTAAGCGGGAATAACTCTTACGACGTGTGTGGGATTCGAACCCACACTCCCTCGGTGTTTACAGCGTATTTTTATACGCTCTTACCGACTAGGCCACCGAGGCCCCACAATTACATTTTTGATTGTATACTATTTAGAAAATTAATAAAATATTTTTTTCATATCCTCTCTTCTTTTGTAATTATTCTTCTTTTATAAATAAAATGTCTTAAAGTGTAGATATATTCAAATAGCCTATTCCTCCAAAAAGAATTTTATATAAATATATTAGTCTGTACTAAGAGGTATAGCAATATCAGTATTCTAAGCTCGACAGCTTGGAATCTGCCAAATTCCACAGACTACACTATTCCAAGTCTGAAAATTGTTAAGAATTTCAAAGTAAAGATGACATTAAGAGGAAAATGGAGACAAGGAAACCCTTTGGGTGAAGTAGATATCACAATCTTCACTGATGGGTTCAAAATGGACTGCGGTGTTGGTGCTGGTGTCTATTCAGAAAAACTCAAAATAGAACATGCTTTCAGACTTCCCAATAAATCCAGTGTATTTCAAGCTGAAATGCTAGGAATCTGGAAAGCACGCCAAATACTTAGGAGCAATACTTCTCTGGGGGGAAGCATTGCCATTGTCACTGATAGCCAAGCAGCAATCACTGTTTTTATAACTCTGTGATGATAACATCCAATCTTGTCAGAAAATGCTCTGACGAGCTTAAGAATATAAGCTATCAACACAATGTTACATTACTGTGGGTTCCGAGACATAGGAACATCACAGGAAATGAACATGCTAATGAATTAGCAAGGAGGGGTTCCAATCTGAATGCTTCACTGGAAGAGCAGGTGGATCCACCACTAAACAGCGTTAAAAGGGATATCTTTCTACGCTTTTTATCCCTAGCGAAAAGAAGGTGGAAAGAATTAACCTCATGACGTACGACCAAGAAAATATGGCCGTCGTACGACAACAAAAGAACGGACAACCTATTGAAGCTATCTCGGCGGGACATAGCCAGAGCAATAAGTGTGTGCCAATTGGCGAACATGCGGCCAAATTAGGTATTCCATTCAAAACATCATGCCGCAGTTGTGGTGAACAGAATGAGAAAGAAACCATTATACACTTTTGTGTAAATGCCCATGAATAGCCATGAATTTAGCGATCTTAGCGGTCTAGCGACTAAGCAACCTGCAGAAATGGTAAGGTTCCTGAATGCCGCGAAATGGATCTGGAATTAAATCCATTACAGCCTAAACATAAGCCTTGTGGTCACGAAAATGGTAGCAAAACGGTACTAATGCGCTAAATGTGGTCTTGTCACGGTCGACAGGACCAGCCACGTAAACCAACCAACCAACCAAGAGGTATTAGAAGGTAATTATGATGTTAAATTAGCAAATACGAAAATATTCACTTAGCACTAAAACGATTTTGTTATATTTGATGGAAAAAATAACATATGAACTTAATTTTAGGCGAAATAAAAATTTTACTGGAGTTTCTCTCAATGCTAAATAAAAATCTATAATACCTTTTAAAATATACAATTCTTCTGTCTTTTAAGAATGTTTATTAGTTTTTTTATTTTACTTCTCATTTCACTTCTAATTTTACTATCAAAATGATTTCAGATTCTTAAATTAAAAAATATTTTTCTAACATATATTACCATAAAAATCATAATAAAGATAAAAATGTTAAATCATAATAAAGATAAAAACCATTGTTTTGTTTTACTACGCTAAGTTTTATTTATAAAATAAATTTATATTTTTTAATTAATCTTATAATATTTAATTGTTTACTTATTTTTAATTTAATTTAAATTTTTTTTGAATGAAAGATATTCAAAACATAATTCTTTTAATAAAAAAACTTTAAAAAGGATGCCACAATTTTTTATTGTATTAAGGGATTCATTATCAACTCACAAATTACCTTTAATAAAAAGTCTTAATATTAACTTCCTGTATATATATGTATAAGTATATTATAAGGGTTCCTTATATTTGCATAAAAGAAAATAATTCTTAATACTCCCAGCAGGTTTATTTTTTTTTTTTCCTTTAAATATACTTATAACATTTATAATTAATTAATATATAAAAATGCTTTTAATCAAATCCCATATTTATATTTTCTTTTAAAGAAAATCGTAAACAGATTTTCAATTCCCTAATGTTTAAATATTTATAACAACATTTTGGTATAATAAAATAAATATTATTTTCTTATTATTTACTTGAAGAAAAAAAAAAACCAAGTACACCTTTTAATGCACATCATAATCATTAAATTAACCATAACAACCTGAACTGACTGACTGAATCCAATACTTAATCCCTCGAATATAAATAAAATTTCCTTTAACAAATTTTATTTGTTATTTCTTTTTGTTTTCTTTACTCTCAATCCTCCTTTTTATTTTCATGTGCATTCCTTGATTTAATATTCTTATATACATATTTAATACTCTTCTAAAATATTTCTTAAGTGAATTGATATCGTTACACTTTAACAATGGATACACTTGTTGCCATACCATGTCTTATTATTTCTTTCTTTCATTCTTTCTTAAACTAAAATTTCTTCATTCTTTATTCCTTTTTCTTAAACTATATACATATATACATACACTTATTTATATCTTAAAACAAGTCACGTTCATCAAGGTCAAGGGGAATAAGATTATAATGTACATTATATATTATATACGAGCACTTATATTTAAACCAATAACAGACCAAAATTTTGTTACAACTAACAAGAATAGATATAATCAAAATTGGAAAAAAAATAAGAAAAATATAAGAAGTAAAATAAGGAAATAAAAATTATACGAAAAAGGATCAACTAAAATCCTATAAGAAAATAAAATTCAAGAATTTTCAATTCGTTCTCCTTATTAAAAATATATTTTTAACTTCCTTTACCAAAAATTTCTTGAGGTGAACGGTACAGAACAATAAACAGTATATTAAGCAACACAATATAACAACATTACAACAACAAAAACAAAAAATAACCCTCTTTTTTAAAATTAAAAACTTAAGAAATAATGTGGAAACATCGTTTACTGTAAAAATATTCATTCCCTTTTCCAATAGTGCAATTTTTCGTTTCCAAATGTAAATGCATATGTATATAAAATTTAACACAAGGATGATTATACAATCCGATAGTGTACAACAAAAAACAACAATAACTAAATATATATTTCTAAATTTCATAAGTTTATACATCATACCTTCAATGAAATTGTATTACATACTAAATAGTGTTACCTGAATGATATTTTTTCAACTTCAACTTCACTATTATACTTTTAGCGAAAATCTCAAATTATTTGACTAACCACGTCATCTTAGTTAGGTCGTATTCAATAGAAATAATTTATATCATATAATATAAAATAAATAAATAAATAATTCTTATATAAAATAAATAGATGACGCACAAATATCATATTTGTATTTTAAAATCTAGCTTATTCGAAAGCTCAAAGGTGAAAATAATTTGAATAATTCAATAAACTGCTCATAAATAGTCTAATATGAATTATAAGCGGCTTAAGTTAGACGATAGGAAATTAAAAATAGCTTTGAACTTGAAGAGCTTACCTTTTAAAGTTCCTTAAGCTGTTATCTTATTGTTGCCATAAATTTTTATCCTCTAATCTTTATTTAGAGTTAACTTTTAATTAAATAAAAATATAATATGACTAGCAACTATATGACTAAAAAAAACTGGTCCAGAACAAGGTAACGTGATAATAAATTACCATACTGTGCTGATATAATAAGAAAGAACTTTATAATATCAAAACATTTATTTAAATTGAAGTTATTGATTGAATTGTTCAAGATTAACCAAAAATAAAAATTAAAGTTTATACAAATATTATTAATCAATGTGGCAATACCGTTCTCAACATAATATTAATTTGTTATTACTTTTATTACTATTTTAAAAATGCTTATTAAAAAGAATACCGAATTAAATATATACGTATATGTTAATGTATTAGTATCGGTATTATTTATTATATTATATATCTCTTATATTTTAACAATTCTAAATTAAATCAACCCCAGTTGATTGTTAGTTATTTCGAGTTCTGCTAGAAAGCAGCAGTATTAAAATTTTAATCAACCCTCTTGTTGATTGAACTGATCCATTCATTATTTACTTTAGACAACAATTTTCTCTAACGTTTCCAAAGTGATTTTATTCTTTTTTGTAAATGAGTTCTTACGAGAATTTTTTGGGTGTTGTGTTTGACATGCTTTTAAACTAAAAGTAAAATGCATAAGAATATATATAGTTTTTTAACAAACATTTTTTTTTTAGGGAATCTGAAGGCAGCTGCATATAATAAGCAAAGTATAGTAAGATATGATATGATTATGCCGTGCCTGACTTGTATATTAAAAATATTTGCTATATGATTAAATAATAAATGTAACACAAGGGTTACAATCATTCACTAAAACAAAAATTTAAATTCAAAAATCCTAAATAATTACCTTTGAATTCATATGATATAATAACATATTATTTAACATAAACTTTTAAATTAAACTTAAAATTTTCTTATGTTTTCAGCGAGTTTCTGCTGAAATATATTCAGCGAGTTTCTACTTTACGGTTTAAAATACTTACTGTTATAAAAATTTTTTTTTAAATAATATAATTATTGACTATCTTGACTATTGTCTTGTCATCTATCATCTCGAGAATATTTTAATATTTCTTTTAACCGCAATCGTCATTTGTTTCTTAACTCTTTCATACTCCTCCATACCAACTCCATGATAAACTTTTTTGTCCGAGGAACTGATTTTTATCACATTAAAAATGTATCACATATAAAAGTAATGATTGATCTCTATAATAAAATAATTTTGTTAAATAATTACTCTGCAATAAAATAATTATTAAAAATGTCGACCTCAGATCGACCTCAGTTCATGTGCTACTTGAGAAACACACTAATAGATTAATGCTACACTATAAAGATGCTATAATATATAAAATGATAGATCTAAGTTTTTAGAAGAGAACAAAATTCTATAAACTTCACATTTTTTTCAATTAGGTGTATCCTATTCATTGTAAATTTTTAGAGCCAATGTAACCCAGTTAATTATCTGATAAAACAAGACAAGACCATTTTTAACTATCTGAAAGTAGACAAAACAATTTTAAACCAAAAAATCACCTATATATTTTCAGAATCTCTAAAAAACAGAAAATCCCAAAACTTCGGTCATACACTTTATTTCAATATTTAAGATATCAATTAGTTTTCCTCCTTTTTCTACTTATTGTTTTGCCTAACACTATAAGTACCTTAAATTAAATCAAAAAAAAAAAATTTTAAGATAAAATACACAGGGAATTAAAAAAAATTCCCCTTCATTTAACTGTTTTTATTTGAAATTTTCAATAAAATCGTCATTATTCGTTTTTTTTCGTATACACTTATTATAAAAGATGAATTTTTGTTAAGCAAAATTCGGAATTTTAATGCCAATTCAACGAATAATAGCAAAGAATTAAATTGAAGACAAGTTTTGTTTTATTTTAGGGATCACAAAATTATCAAATACTGAAAATATTTGTTATGGAAATCAAATATTCAATTTCAATGTTGATTTTATTTTATTTTTTTCTTTTTCTAAATTTATAATATGTCCTTTTTCGATAGAGTTTTATTATATTATAGGGAGTAATGTACTTTACTCCCTTTATTACATTGATCATGTAAACAATCGTACATACATATGATTTAATACATTTTATGTATATACATATGTATATAGAAAAATGTATACAATATTTGATTTAAAACAAAATCAACCCCTGTAGGTTTTCTGTTAACATACATTTTAATTTTTTTTTTAAATCATAAAAACTTGACAAAAACGAACTAGATTACAACTAAATATAAATGCTGCAGCTGCTATTTTATAAAATGCCATAAGAACCTGAAGGTGGATTCAATTAGGATCATGTATTTATAAATTTTAACAATTTTAAAATGATATCTGTGGTATAGCGATATAACTCTTTAAGTACGCCTGCACCCTTATTTTAAAATATTATTGAATATTTTGACTATGATTGATAAATACTTTTGTTTTACGAAAATTGTGTTGGGCACACTAAGATAAAATAAATATTGCAATGAATGTACATATATTCTGCTATCTAAAATTTTGCATATTCCAAGAAATTGTGGAAACATAAGAAGCAAAACAAATATTTTTTTTTTTTGGAAAAATGAAGGATTCTTAATTAGTACTAAATAGTAATGCAATGAACTTTATTATATTTTTATCATCATTCACTTTTAGAGGTTAAAACAAAGGTTAAAAACGGGGAAGAATACAGTCAACAGCCTTTGTCAACTCTTAGACACTAGCACGAACCCGTTAGTATGTTCATAGTAGTATGTCACTCTGCTTATAATATTATATTTTTAATTTTTCGGTATTTTAAAATACTTTGGGTGTAGTCTATAATTTCTAGAACTATGATTTGTACATATATAGGTATACTCAAACTACCTACTTATATCTTTAAACATTCTTCAAAAGCAGATTCTAACCTGATTCCACCAACGATTATCAATTCAAAACTTTTTCAAATATGCAATTACCATTTGTTTATGTTTAAAATTAGTTTTTCTAAGTTCTAAAATATGTTATATTTACATTAATAAAGATTCTTTTTTAATAATCTTAAATTTTATATTATTAATAAGCTCTTAACATTCTTTTTACACAATATATAGATCTTTTATCCTTTCAATTTAAATACGAATGCATTTTAAAAAACGTCTTAATTCTTATAAGAAAATTAATTTTCTTTATAAAAATTTTTAAAGATTTTCTCCATCATAAATTTGTACAATTTGAATGCACCTTGTTATACGTTCACTATATATACATATATATATATGTATACCTACACCTTATATTATATTTATAAAAAGTTTCCTTTAAGATTCTTTTACAAATTTTTTTCCTTTTCTTTTATTTTGTTTTTTTTTTTTTTGTTTATATTCAGATTGAGTCACTGTTTAGTGTTTACTATACACAGAGCGTGTCATTAGTTGTATATTATAAGAATATACTTACGTATATATTCATATACATTTATATAAAGTATAACGCATGACTTAGGGAATCTCCTTACGTCATCAATGTTTTGGCTGATTCAGAAGTTTCATACATTATATGTGCCTACATATATATACTATATTGTATTGTATGTATGTACATATTTACATGAGTGTACAATAATTATTGTAAATTTATAGTAAAAATAATTTTTTTTCATTTTTTATTTTAAAATAGCATAAAAATGAAGAGTGTTTTTCTTTTTATTTTTGTATTTACAATAATAAACGTAGAAAAAAATCAAAAACAAAAAACAAAAATTTTATTTATAGAAAAAAGTTTTTTTTTTTTACAAATGTTTACGTTTACGTATCGTCCAATGACTCACTTTTTCCCATATTTACTAATTTTAAATATATATGAAATTGAAAGGCTCCAAAAATATAACACGCAGGAGTCATACTACATAATTATGTTTGTGTGTACAAAATATGCATATGTATATAACAGATAACATAAAAGACTCATAAAATAATAATGTTTATTATAAGGAAGCAACAAAAATAAAATAGCACGAGTTGAATGACAAATTTTAATACTCAGAAATGTAACGAAAACAATGGACAACAATTTGATTATTTAGGGGGGCTAAAATGATAGGCTCTTTTTATTTTTCATATCTTGAAATTTTTTTTTCACTATTGTAATAATTCAATAATATCTGTATAGTATGTAATAGTAAAAAATGTTATCTACTTTAAGATTTTAATATACTTATTTGAAATTCAATGTAGATAAAAAATAGAAATAAAATTAGGATCTTATTTTAAATCTGATTTTTAATTAAACAACAATTTAGCACTTTTGAGACAAATGTCCTTTTTATTTCAGTATTATTTAAAATGGAAAGAAATATGTAAAAACAAAATTTACACATTGAGAGTATTTTACATTACATTTATTTAAATTCGAATAAAGGATTTGTGTGCATGTGTGTGTGTGTCATGAATGAAAATAAAAATAAACACGACAAAATTAAAAATATTTTAAGTTAAGCTATAAATAAATTTTCAATATTTGTATTATGTGAGAAAATAAAATATCCATAAGATTTTAAACCATTTACGATAATTAAATAATTTACAGAATAGTCAATGGGAAAACTTTTCTAGTTTATGTCACGTTTTTTTTTGTTTTTATAAAGAATATGAAAAGTATATGGTGAGTCAGATTATTATAAATTGTGATCCATTTACGTATATAGTTATATTTTATTTCTGGAAAAGTGGAAAATTGATGTATTTATATGTATATATACACATAAAAAATAGTATTGTTATTGAGTATTTAATTATAGTAAATATTTTCTCTAAGGATTTTATGACTAATTAAATTCTGGCTATAGTATATTTAATAAGAAAGTACAAATTTTTGTTTTTATTTAGTTAATTATATTAAAATTAACAGGTGCAAGTAAATTAAAGTGAAGACAAAGCATTACATAAATTATAAAATAAAGATAATATATGCATATGTAATTAATCTATAACTGGCAGTTTTTAGTAATTGTCACTGTTTCAGAAAATAAATCAAAAGATTCCATTATTTGAAAAATGTGACATTTATACAATTTTTTTTACTAATTCTAAAATATTCATTATATGAGTCAGTATATCAAAAAATTATGTTTTATTTTAGTTTTAGATTGTATATTTTTATTCTTTTACCTAATTAAAAATACATCATCAATATTGAAAGTTAACATTTCTTTAATACTTTTATATTGATTTACTTGATTCGATTTTTTTTCATAGGTATTCAAGTTATTCCTGCAAATTAGTAACTTTAAATAAAAATGTTTCATTTTTCAGAAATTTATATATATGTAAATTGAATTTACTCTTTTTAAAACCCAGGAAGTTTGAAAACAAGTATAAGGGTAAGTTCACATGGGATGCATGCATCCGGATGCAAACATTTGAGTGGTTGAAAATATATATCGTATTCATGCCATGCTCTCCCTTTCGCTCATTTTAGATACAAAATTTTTTGCATCCTCTATAAGAAGCATACAAGATGCAAATTTGTTTTAACGTCAAATACAGAAATAAAATTCAAACGTCAAAAATTTTAAACGTTAAATATTTTGAAAAATTTTGAAAATGGATACAATAAAAAGGAATTTATTTTCAATTTTATATGTGCATTAATAAATTATATTTAGTTTATATTAATTAACATTTTTTCTTACATAAAATAACAATTTTCTCTGGTTTAATCATTTTGTATTTTGTAAATAAAAATTTTTTTCATCAAATGTCAAAACAGTACACACATACTAGCCTAGGTACTTTCAAATAAAACTAACAAAATAAAAATGTCGTCGTTTTTGCATCTCGCGAACGAGTGGATGCATAATGGATGCAAAATATTCGTTAATATTACCGAAGAGTACACGAAATGTAACCGAAATAATTTATGCATCTGGATGCATGCATCCCATGTGAACTTACCCTAACGCATAAAAATCTGTAAAGGAACTGAGTGTTTATAAATCTTATAATTTTAGCTCTCATCATCAGTTGAAAGTTTATAATACATATAAAATAATAATTTGAGAAATTAATTATGGATATATCAATTCGTCTAGAGTTTTTTTTTTTTTTTTAATCAAAACACAATAAGCTTTATTTCAAATTTAAATATTATACAAGGTTTAATTTAGTATCATATCAAATTAAAATATACGTACATTCAAATATTTTGTGTTTTCAAGAAAATCATTTCATTCTAAGAATTTCCCTTCGTCATTTTCGTCAATCCTATTATTATATATTCAATGATGACAATTACAATTCGTTAAAATTAAGAAAAAAAAAATACTAAACTAACTCTTACACATCATTTAAATCATACTAGAATTGTTATTTTGTTATCGGAAAAAATAAAGAAAATAAATATTTGAATTAAAAAAAAAAAAATTGTAAAGAATATTGTAATTAAGGGGATCTTATATAAAATAAAAAAATACCTCTTTGTATTTATAATGATTAATAAAAACAGAAAAAAAAAACAACAAGAGTTCAGTTAAAATTGTTCATATTATATCTATAATGAACTTTCCCAACTTCATATTATATTCCTTGTAAATATATTGTAGTAAAGAAGATAAATAATTTGCATTTGAGATATTTTCAACATAATTACAAACAATTTTCTATCTTGTTTGTTTTCTTTTTTTTCTTTATGTTTAAAATGTACAGAAAATAATTTTCCCATTCTCATATATTATTAAAAAAATGACTATAATTATTTATTTATTTTTTTCTTTTTTTTTCTTATTTGAAAAATTTCTTTTGATTTCTATGAAATCAGAATAACTAAAACATATAAAAACAAAAAAAAAAAAATTGCGTTGTCATAGATGAAATTTTCCTTTCTATATACTTTTATTGTTTTTCACAACAAAACTCATAGCTTTGAATTCAATTTGTTTATATATATGTATAACAATATTTAAAATATAAGGAAGAAAAACTATAGTGAAACCCTTTAAATAAAAATTAGGAAACAAAAAAAAAAATTGTCGAACTGCCCTATATTATACTATACCAATATTGTTTATTTCACCCTTAAAAATATCATCACTTATTCACTGACTGTTTTGAATACCATTCATTTATCTATCAAATATTACTTAGAAATTAAAATGTATCTTATATATTATACAAAATAAAATAGTCCCTTTTTATATTAATATACTTATAATACATATACATATAATATTTTTAACTAATATTCCATATTTTATATACATATATATACATAACATACAAAATTTTTATATTTTATAAAATATTTCTAATCGAAAATTCCCAATTCCAGAACATTAATATAATATATGATACCTATATATGTACTAAATATTTCTATTTATAGTTGTATTATATTATATATATACTCATATATATACATTATATGTTATTGTAGTACCAAATATAAAAAATATAAATTACCATCACAACCCACTATTACCTTTTTTTTCAGTCAAACACAAAAACGACAAATATGTGTAACGTGTACCATAGTCAGAGCACAACATATACAGCACAAGCACACAACAACAACAATAATAATAACATTGGACACCCCATCTTTCCAATTGAATCAATAACTTTGGTTATTTATCCTTTCTTCTTTTTTAGCCTGTAACATGCATTTTTTTTAGACTATATAGACTCGACATAGTTAAGTTTATTTTTTGGTATTCTAGATACAATGTCAGATACTTTTTTTGTTTTGGAATAGTATTTTTTTTAGGGTTATAAATTTTCATTATTTTTTTTTCTTTTTTTTAATTTGAGATTTTTTAACAAAGATTATTTTTGCATGTATTAGAATTCCTGAAAAAACAAACAACAACAACAAATAGAACAATAACAAAATTGATTCAATCGGACATAACCTATATATAATGGCCAATATAAAATAGTGGTTGTGGGTACAGCTATACAGCTTCCTATAGATAAATATTAATATGCCACAAATACATAAATATGTATACTGCGATTTTTATTTAAAAAAAAATATTACTTTTTTTTTTATCTTTCCTTCCATAGTAATATTTTTTAAATTCAATGTAATTGGGTACGGATTAGATTTTTTTTTTTAATTTTTCTTATAACTTCACGTAATTTATGTCAAAATGCAAAACAAAAAAAACCTTAAAAATTACAAAACAAAAATAAATCACCCTTTAACTAAATCATCAAATTTTTTTATTTTTGGCATCCATTTTTACACTAGTTCCCCTATTTTCATAGATGTTAAATTAAAATTCTCGTATAAAGAATTCAAATACTACAATAAACTTTGTACTTGTAGATACAATTATGGCAAAAAATAAATAAATAAGCATTCTGTTAAATAAGGATTAGAATTAAAAATTTTTTTATTATATTTTTTAAAGCAATGAAATTTCAAAGTCCTTTGATTTTTTTTTTGTTTATGCAATAATATACAATAGAATGATAAAACATAAATTGAATGTTTGATGAATTTAAATCCAGAAGAACTATAGCCAGAAATTTAAAAAAAAATCTTTATAGAACACCTTGCTTTTTTTGTTTCCTATTAATATCTTTATGTTTCTTGCTGATAAGCCTGTCTGTGTCACAGGTACATATTGGCGCAATAGGGAAAGTAAGCTAAAGAAACGGGGATATGATGAATAGTGTAGAAAAGTGGAAATATGTTGGAAATATGTTCTTGCATTATATTTCTATTAGAATGAGCTTTATTGTTTTTGTATTTAATAAAACTTATCCAATACCTAAAATTAATATAATAATTCTATTCTTACATATAACCGATTTTTTAAGTCTTAAAAATAATTATATTTAGACTTAGAAGAATCTTACAGGATTTGTGTATTGTTAAATTAAATATTGATGACCTATATCAAAAAGTATATAAATTCTTATTTTAGTTTAAAGATCTCCCAGTCTATATATAATAATATGGAACAAAAATTTATCAATAAATTATACATACAAATGAAGTTTGAAATAAAATTAAGCCTTAAAATTAAAAAAAACATCAGTTTTCTGCTACAAATTTGAACAGATTGTTGACTGGAATTAATAAATATATTTAAAAGCAGTTTTGTAAAAAATTCAGATTTCTAAAAAACAACATTATATAATATAAAATGAAATTAACGTATGTAGACTGTCTATAATGGCTACTCTACGTATGTTAAACTATTTATATACTTCCTTGTTTATCACTAACATCGTTAAGCACTCAACTGTCTGTTTATTAAATTAAATTTTCTTTATTATAATAAAAATCATAATATGTATTATATATTTAATTGCTATTGACTTATTTCATTTGAATTTATTTCACTGCTATCGTAAGCATAAAATTTGAACCCTATTAGAAAACAAAAACCAAAATCAAATCAATAAAAAAAAACCAAAATTTACTTCATTTATATTACTGTCTCTTTTACTCCCTTTAAACAAATTAAATATTATAGTGACAAAAAAAATTTGTAAACGCATCTGCAACAGAATAAAACAAGTTTTGAAAATATATTTGTTTTTTTTTTTATATAACAATTAACTATTATGCTAAAAAAAAATATTCTAACTTAAATACGTACGTACATAAATACATAATATATTTTATATATATTTATATATGTAGGTACATAAATATTGTAACAAAACTGCACGTGCCATAGAATGCGTAAACAAAGTAAAGTCGCGTGTCCTTTTGCAATAATATTTTAAATAACACACGACACAACTACTTTTATTTTTATATAGTACATGATATAGAATACACATATATTATTTTTCTTTTTCTGTTCTTAATGTATTAGTATACATATACATATATAAATATCGTTAATATTTTTATATCTTAACCTATTACCTATTGTACATAATATTAAAAAGAATATAGGGAGGGAAAAAAAAACCAATAAAATTTTCGTAGCCTATGCTTGTATGAATTTATAAAGAGTAGTTGCTTTTAATAAAAAGTGAGTGACAACAACAACAACAACAAAGGTAAAAAAAAAAGGGGCCAACAAAATAAAAACCAAAATTTCATGTAAACTAGTTTTCTATTTGACTTGATGAAGTTCCAATTTTATCTTTATTTTCTTTTACTTTTTTTTTGTTTTTGGTTTCTTATCTTTTTTTAAGGGAAATAACAATTGTTTTACAGGGTGATGAAAAATTATCTAAATTATTACATTATCAAAAGCAAAACATAAATTATGCCTATATGTAAAGTTTTAATAAACAGTAAAAATTTAAATATATTTTATGTTACTTTAAGCTGTTACTATTTTCAGCCTAATTGTATTACTATTACTAATATATTTAGTAAGCATCCATTAAATGAAACTTTTTTAAAAATCTTACACATTAATTATAATTTTATTTAAAAAGAACATGTAACAAGATTAGATGGATGCATGACACTTAGTTATTTAAAATAAATTATATAAACATAAAAATCATTTTAAATATTTTATAAGTATAATCTTTAGACATTGCATATTTTATTAATTAAAACATTTTTCTTTTCATATAAAGACGCTTACATGAAATAAATATGTTATAAGTTGACTATTCTTCAACCATCTCAGTTTATCGTCTTTTCAGAATATATTTATACATAATGTCATAAATATATATGGATCTCTTTCCCATATCTTTTAACTGTTAACCTGAACAATAAATCGCTTCCAAACGACTTTTCTCTTCCAACATTCCTGCTCCTCTACCTGTTGAAGCGGTTGAAATTTTTAGTTTATCTTAAGGACTTAAAAAAAATCATAACGACTGAATGGCACATCTTTAACTTTTATTCAGTTTAGTAGATAATCTATCCTGAGCAACAAATTCAAAAATTGTTTACCGAAAATACTTAAGTACAATTCTATCCCATAAATACAATTTACTTAAAATCACCCTATAATAAAAAGAAAAAACAGCAATGATTTATATTGCATACTGATAAAAAAAAAAATTAAATAGCACAGAAATCGCCACCTTTTATTTTTATTCATTCTACCATGTCAGAATGAAACAAACTAAAAAAACTAAAAAATAAAAAAAAACAAATGAATAAAAAAAAAAATAATTTTTCTTTTCTATCAAACAAAAAAAAATATTATTATATTAATCTTAAATTGGGGAAAAATACTTAAACACTTTTCAGAAGGATAATTTAGCGTAATACGATAATTCTTAAATCTACTTGCACATATGTAAAATTTTCAAAATTTACTTTTAAATTTTTTTTTTGTATATATAAAAAAAATATTTATATAAAATTATATAGGACATTCCCTAATATATACGCAAGCGCAAAATGATTGGTTGAATAATTTCCAATTGCTTAAAATACGACAAACCGCTACAAAAAAAAATTGTGTTTCAATTTTTTTTATTTTCGTTTGCTTCCACTATACATGTGTTTGTATATTCATTTGAATGTAACATTACGGTGATATTTTCGAATTTCGAAATTCAATACTACATAAACCGTCAGATGCATCGGTTACAGTGCAGACACAAGAAATAGAAACATTTCTGTGTACAGACACAAAAATAAACAAATACAGAGAATTTTTTTTTTTTTTTTGTATAATAGAAAAAGGATATTCGTAATAATGTATGACGTTATTCTATACATATTGGAAAGGACAAAAAGAAAAAGGGATTTCTAATAAGGATCAAAACAAAAAGTAAGAAAAAAAAATTTTACTATTACAACTTTTTTTGTTTCTTTTTTTTTTTTTTTGATTGTATATCACGTTACAAACAACAGAAACGTACCTTATAAAAGTCGAATGAATGAATATAATTTTTGTTTTACGCTCTCTACTCTCAATTTATAATCCATAAATACTGAAGGACCTGTTAATATATTCGTCATTCAATGTTTGGCCGCGACTAAGAAAGGATCACATGAGAAGAAAATAAAAATTCATAAAAATAAAAATATAATTAAAATATTTTTTGTGTTTTTTTGTATTTTTTTAATTTTTAATTTTTTAAAAACTTTTTATAAATAATTTTATTTTTATATTAATTTTATAAACAAACAACGAAAAATGATGAATTTGAATTTAAATATTTTTAAATTATTTCACAGTATTAATTACAATAAAATAGTATATTTTTAAAAATTTTCGGACATGAAGCTAAAAAATGTGAGGAAACTATAAAAATAATATTAAACAAAAAATTAAAAAAAAATAAATGCCTTTAATTCAAAAAAAAATATTGTGTCAATAAACGGGTAGAATACAAAGTTACCTGTCATTAAAAATTTTGAATTTGTTAAAAAATAAAAATTAATAAATAAATTATAAAATACTGTGAAAAAAGTGCTTTATTCAAAATAATTTAAATAAAACATTCATAAAATCTAAAAAAATATATATATAATGATATTTTATAATAATTAAAAATAAATCAAACTAAATCAAAATGATAATGTCAGCAAATAGTACAAATTCAACAGATTTTCCAAAAATGTCTATACCAACTGGTTTAGGATTATTAACAACAGTAGCACAATTACCACCAAAATATAAAATACGTTATTTAGCTAGAACAGCATTAAATGGCTTAGAAACACCATTAGATTTAACAGTTAAACAGGATGTTTGTGCCTTTATACAAAATTCAACAAATCTTAAAAATTTTCAAATTAATCAAATAATTAATACAGCAGAAGAAAATAATATAATAAATCAAAAAAATATACAATATAATAATATAATAAATAATAAAAATTCAATAAATGAACAACATCCAATAACACCACCACCATCTCCACCAAAAAAACGTTTTCGTGACGATGGTTATCAATCAAGTGATAGTGAATTGCAAAATAATATATTAAATGCAATTCAAACAACAAAAATTACAGAATCATATTCTAGTTTAAATGAAATAATAACAAATACAACAACAACCACAACCACAACAAAATCACTACATAATGAAATTCCACTTAATGAAGAAAAAACACCAACAAAACCTATAAAAATATCATATTCAGCACCTCGTACTGGTAAATCTAATTTAAATTTTAGTCGTGAAAAAAAATCAACTAAAGCTATACGAAAATTAAAATTTGATGAAGATACTAGTTCACCAGTTTCTGGTACAATTATACGACCATTAGAAGAAATAACAAATTCTGGTGAAGATATTCAATCAGGTGATATTGATCCAGAATATAATATAGTTGAAGTTACTGAAGAAGCAAAACAAGAACTTGCCCAAATAAAAAATATTATCGGTTCGTATACATGTAAATTATGTCGTATTGAATTTGAAGATGCATTTGGTTTAGCACGTCATCGTTGTTCTTGTATTGTTCTATTAGAATATCGTTGTCCAGAATGTGGTAAACGTTTTAATTGTCCAGCTAATTTAGCATCACATCGTCGTTGGCATAAACCTAAAGATGAAATTTTAAAAAAACAAAATGAAAATTCTGAAAATGAACAACAATTTCCATGTTTAGAATGTGGTAAAAATTTTAAACGTCAAGCATATTTAAGAAAACATTTAACAACACATAAACATAAAGAAGAAACAACAAAACGTAAAACAACAAAATGTACTGGTGGTGGTAATATTCAAGGTAATAAAAGAAAAATTCAAAAATTAAATGATGAAAGAATTTCATTATCATTATCATCATCAACATCATCATCAAGAACAACATCCGCATCATTATTATCTGAAGAAGATAGAGAAATTGAAGAATTTTCACAACAAAATTTTAATTCAAATTCATGTCATCATATTTCTAATAGTATTAATGAAGATAGTAATCAATCAAGACAATCAATTGCATTAAATAGTATAATTAATTCACCCAATTATCAAAATGATACTTACATTAATCAACATTTATCAACAACTACAACAACAACAACGACATTTTACACTAATAATAATGTAGTAAAATATGATTCTGAATATTCAGAAACACGTTCTGATTGCTCATCACCAGGTCGTTTACAAATTATTGATGATCATCAACATCATAATCATTTAACTGAAGAAGAAAATATTGCTGCTGCAGCATTAGCACATTTAAGAAATGGTCCATCTGTAATACAACATACAACAGCAACAATGGCATATTAATAAAAAAAAAAAAAAATACAAAAATATTATCTTGTAAACGACAATTTTACAAGAATTCAGGTAATTAATAAAGTTAACATTTTATATTTTATATAAAATTAAACAAATTTTAAATTAAAATAAACGCATTATAAATGATAATAATAGTTTTAAAAAACAAAAAATATAAAATATACGTAAACAAAGAATTTATACGGCTTAAAGCTATCCAAAAAATTTATAATAATTTATTTATAAAGAAATTTTTTTTTTTATATTGAAACATCGAATCGAATAAATTATATTTTTCTATTAATTAATAGGTACTCAAAAAAAAAAACAAAAAAACGCTTTTAAAATAAAAGTTAAGTTTTCTAAAAATAAAAATTAAAAAAAAAAAACTTAAATATTTAATAAATCGAAGAGATATAATTTTTAAAAAAAGAAAAATAATCTTTTATATTTTTTAAAAAAAAATTAAATTTTAAACTTTTTCATATATAATTTTTGCTAAAAAATTAGATTTAAAAATAATTTAAAAAATATATAAAAAAAATTTTTGTTATACCAAAAAAATTTTAAAAAAATTGTATATTTTCTTTAAAGAAAAACACCATAAAATCGATGAGTTTTTTCTAGTCATTATATTTTTAAGTTAAATTAAATAGTCATTAAATATTAAAAAAAAAAACAAAAAAATGAAATTTTAAGGTATCTATATTTGATCTTATCAATATAATTTTAATAATCAACTATATTATTAAATCTTTTATAAGTTAAACTTAATTTAATACATTCTGTAACATATACTTGTAGTTAATCTTTACAAAATAGGTAGTTTTCATAATAATCTTATATTTTATTTAACAATATGTATACTAATTTAGTTAATATTTACATAATTTAGCTCTTAATTTTAAATTTATTTAATTTACTACTATTTTCCCTTAACAAAAACGGATTATCGTTTTAAGTGCAAGTTTATTTTTTTGTTTAATGCAAGTTTTTCATTTTAAGTGCAAGTGTGATTGCTTTTTAAATGCAAGTTTTTTGTATTTTCGGAATATATATAATTATAATATGAATATTATTCTTTACCACAAATTAACCATTTTGTCCATTGTACACTATCACCACTATAACTTTACTATCACTTTTTACCGCCAATATGACCATTGATTCGTTAACAAATTTTAGGCAGTTAGTTTGTTACATTTCCATGACACAATTCCTGATTTCAGAGCATTAAACAAATTCTCATCAATACATTTAAGGTTGCATTTACAACAGTATTTTCCAATGAGTAGCTTCTATCATCTTCACTATCACTATCTGCCGCCAATATAGCCGCCTTGATTCATTATTGATAGTTAAATATAAAATAGCGTGCAGTTAAAAATCATTTAAAATCATCATTTCTCATGAACTTAAAGAGAAAAACTTGCTCTAAAAAAAAAAGTACTTGCATTTAAAAAGAGAATACTTACTGTTTATTGCTTAATTGGTATTTTTCTTAAAGTAAAAAAAAGTATTAATATAGGTCGACTAACTGAAATTTTTTCTCTTGAATCAATTTAAAATTTTTAAAGTTAAGACATTGTAATTCTTCACAAATAAACTTTTGATACAAAAAATATATAATCGGTTAAAATTTTTACAATGCTAACTAAATATAGTTTTTGGCTCAAATATTTATAAGAATTCAATGAACCTTTGTTTAATACTATCAAATTAAAAAAAATAATAATAATTATAAAAATAAAATAAAAAATAACCTGTGTACATTTTTTTTTAATCAAAAAAAAAAAAAATAAAATTACAGCTATAATACTGCCATATATTATTTAATATTAAAATAACTTCTTTTTAATTTAATTTAATAATTAAAATTCTAGTCAAAAATTCTAATCATAATATTTTATTTAATTTACCATAATAATAATAATTATTTTTTTTTTAATTTAATTTACATTTAATTTAATTCTACTTACAAAAAATATTTATATTAATAGATAAGATATAATAAAAAATTTATAATTGTACAATATATAATTAAAATAATTTTATTAATTTTCTTAACATTAATATTTTAAATATTTTATATAATTATTTGATATTTTCTATATAATTAAATTAATTTAAACTGAAAAATTTATTAAAATTATTTAGATTATTTTTATTTAATTTTTTTTTTTTTTTATTACAAAAATAAAAAATTTTAAACAGTACAATAAATTGAATATTTTAAAGTTTCTCAAAAGACAAAAAACAACTACAAACCTTTTAATAAACTAATATATTATTAATTGCAATAAAACTAATTAAAAAACACCTAAACATTAAAATTAATAAAAATAAATTTCTATTTATCTAATTTAAAAAATCTAGTCAAAATAAAAAGCCAAAAATACTATATATTAATATATATATATATAAATAAATATATATAAATAAAATCTAGTCATTGAAACTAAAAATCTAGTCAGTCAAAATCTAGTCATTCTAGTCAAACTAAAAATCTAGTCATTGAAACTAAAAATCTAGTCAGTCAATATCTAGTCATTCTAGTCAAACTAAAAATCTAGTCATTGAAACTAAAAATCTAGTCAAATAAATAAAGTCAAACTTAAAAAATAAATTTAGTATAAAAAAGTATATACAAAATATGACGATTTAGTTATTTTTTTAATCTAATCAAAAACTAAACTACTATATATAATTAAGTTGTATAGTGAAAGAAATATCTAATCTTTACAATAAACTAAGTATATACATTATATCTAGCCAAACTATATTATATAGAATCAAAAATTTAATCTAGTCCAGAAAATTTTAACTAAAACTTAAGCCATTCAAAAGACTATAGCCCCTGTCTATACTATGTCATTTTAAATCTATAGTCATACTATTACAAAACTAAAAATACTATTCAATTAAATCTAGAATTTATCTTAATATAAATTCAAAATCTAGTCATTAAAATAGAAATCTTTATATAAATTTAAAAATAAAAATATTATTAATAATTTTATTTATTTATTTTTTTTTTTTTTTTAAATAATAGGTATAATTATTTATCTTCTTTTAATTATTCTACATTTTATTAATAGAGCATTTATTAATAACAATAATACATTTATTAATAACAATAATAATAGCTATTAATTTAGCTATTATATTTTATTATTTTTAATAGCTTTTCTCTATTAAGCACAATTATATAGTCACTGAACAAGTACAAATTTCATTAATATAGTTTTTAAATTGCAACACAAAAAAAAAAAAAATCAAAAAAATTGAAAAAAGCACATTGTATAAAATTTAAGTAAAAAAAATATTTTCAATATTTGCGGATTATCCCACCTTAAGTTGCTAATTTATTTAGTTTACGAAAATTTACTTACATTTAATAAATTTAAATAAACACAGAAATTATTGTATAGTATTTAATTATTTATTGGGATTTTTTTGTTTTCTTTTAGAAATCGTATATTGTAGTTAAAAAAAAAAAAGTCAGTTAATATAAGTAAAAATAATAAATTATAAAATTAAAACGCCATCGATTAAAAAAAAATAAGGAAAACTACACTGCCATTTTATGGAACCAAAAAAAAAAAAAAAACATAATATCATTTTGATATTTAAACAGGAAATAAATTCCTTTTTTTTTTTTTGAAATTTTAATTTCACATAACCTTACAAAAATCGTCAAATAAATATTTATATATATTTATTTATTTTGGTTCCACCACTACATACAATTTGATGACGAAATAAATCAATCTTTTCTTCTCAGATGTAGTTACGATTTACGTTAGAAGTATTAAATTATAAATAAATATTATATGTATGTATTTATTTTGTTTACATTATGTTATTTGCGTTCTTTTTGCATGAAAACAGTAGTTGAGAGTAGTTGGGATTTGTTGGTAAATGGAACACTAAATTTAACATATTTACTCCGTATTTACTCCTATTTACTCTTTCTTAAACACTGGTGTAATTGCGGGTGTAGAAAAGAGTAATTTGTTCTATAAAATGTACTCAAACATTAATATATTTTAATTGTATAATATTTTTTGCCTGATCCGAGTTTAAACCCAAGATTTTTCGTATAAAATTCGTAAGAATATATTAAAAATCGTAAAATATAAAATTTCATTTTTGATCTCGTATCGCATTTTATTTTAACTCATCTACAAAAAAAAAAGTTGACCAAAATAATAAAAAAAATTACTTTAACCTTTAAAAATGACAAGCGATAATTTGTTATAGTTTTACCATTAAATAAAACTCCGAAAAAAATACAAACCTTATTCTAAAATTAAATCCAATATACATATTTATATTCTACACTTTTTACTATTCTTAAAAATTCGTTAATTTTACCGTTTTTAAAAAAATTACAATTGAAAATTTCTAAAGTACATAAAATGTCTTCTGTGTATATGATAATTCTTTTTTTTTTTTTTTTGAATTTCTATATTTTAAAAATCACATTACAAAATAATTACTTTAAAAGAATAATAAAATAGCTTAAGCTATAATTTTTAGTAATAGTAGTATATAATAATTATAATTTTTTTTTAATTAATTTAAAATTGTAAAAATATTTAAAAAATTGTTTTTTTGTCATAATAACAATATCACAAAATCGTTCCTTATATTTAAATTTAATGTTTGTTTTTTTTTTTCTTGTTTCATTATGAAATAAATATTCGGTTCTTTATATTTATTATTGTATAGGCGCGGAATATTGTGTAATATAAATATTTCTGATATGATTTTTTTTTTTTACTTTTTTTTTATTTCATATTAATTTAATTTAATTTATTCTAATTTAATTTAATTTTGTTTTATTTTATTTAATTAAACTTTATTCTGTACTTAATAATGCATAATTTAATATTAATTTTATTTAATTATAATATTTATATATTAATTATATTTAATTAATTTAATTTAAATAAATAATTATATTTTAATATTGTAGTTATTTGGTAGTTTTCTTGTAAAAAATTTTTTTTCTTTAATTTTAATTTATATTTAAAATAATAATTTTAAAAGTAATTTAATTGTATAAAATTTTAAAATAAATTTAAATATATTTATTGCAGCAAAAACCAAAGAAAAATGAGTCAATTCTAGTCATTATTTATATATTATATATATGTATATATAAGTATATTAATAATAATTATTAATTTTGTTTTAAATGTGGATACCTTAAAAAATTAACTGAAAATTAATTATAAATTTATTTAAGTTGAAAAATTAAATTTTTAGAAGTTTTCATAAAATAATATTTAATAAAATAAAATGGGATATGTGCTTATTATTTTAATTTTAATTTTTAAGTTTACATTTAATTTTTTTAATATTTTTTTTTTTTTTTTTTGTTTTTAAAAAGATATTGTCAAATATAAAATTATATAATTCCAATTTAAATTTCGTATATTATGTATTTTAATTTTTATATTGTTTCCATTAAAAATATATTTAAAAACTATTATAATTCAAAACTACTAAGCAATTAATAAGTCAGTAATTTATTTAACAGATTATATATTTTTAATAAAAATTTTTGCATACACATTATCATTATTAATTTAAAAAAATAAATTCATTATTAAAATAAAAAGAAAAAAGAAAATTTAATATCAACAATTAAAATATGTGATACTAGAAATAAGAAATAATTATTTAAAAATTTAACAAAAGAAACAAAAAAAAAACTTTTATACCACAAAAAAAAAATAAAAATTTAATAAATTATTATAAATTTATTATGTATTAAGTATCTATTTATTTTATAATAAAAAAAAACAAAAAAAAATAAATAAATAAATAAATTTATATTTAATTAAAATGTTTGTAATTAAATAATAATAACATTTGTATAAGTTTATATATATATTTTTTTTTTCAATATTGTATAAGTTATGTTTTTTTTTTTTCTATATTTGAATTTAAAGGCTTAAGCGTTGTGTTGTAAAAATTAAAAACAAATTAATTAAAAAAAAAAAAACAAAACTATAAGTTGTAACAAAATTTGTAAACATATGAATATATTTTTAATAATAAATAAAGTTTTTTTTTTATTAAAAGAAAATTAATAAGTTTTTTTTTTTTTTTATATTATTATCGTCCAGATACAAATATCTGCCGATATTTTTAGGACCCTTTTGCGTTTAGCATGTGGGCCATCTGGGTACAAGTATTCTATTAAAATTATATTTAATATTTTGTTTACATTATTTTATTATATTTTATATATTATTTTTGACCTGACCGGGGTTTGAACCCTAGACCTTTCGCCTGAAAGACCGGTACCTTACGCACCATTGGTCAGATAATAAGTTTTTATTATTCTTATTAATATTATATTATTATTTTACTACAGAGTCAGCGCCATCAGTGGATTACAAAGTGCAGCAGTATATAACACCTTACTTGCATGATATAACCAAAGATAGCCCCACTGTAGTAACTATTATTATTATTACTATTATTATTATTATAATTATTGTTATATTACTATTACTATTATTATTATAATTATTATTACTATTATTATTATTATTATTACTATTATTATTATTGTTATTGTTATTATTGTTATTATTTTTACTACAGAGTCAGCGCCATCCGTGAGTTACAACATGCAGCAGTATATAACGCATTACTTGCATGATATAACCAAAGATTGCTCCACTGTAACAGCTATTATTATTATTATTATTATTACTATTATTATTATTATTATTATTAATATTATTAATGTTATTATTACTACTATTAATTATACGATATACATTATTACGATATAAAAGTACTACATATTTTTTATTTATGACCTGACCGGGGTTTGAACCCAAGACCCTTCGATTGAAAGGTTGGCGACTTAACCACTGCGCCATCAGTCAGATAAGTTGCATGAAATGCCTTAACACATCACTCATAAGTTTTATAAACTTAACTTTTTGAAATAAATGTTATGTGGATGTTATATAAAAGCATAAAAGTTCTTAAACAACAAAATTGAAAAACAAAAAAAAGAAACAAAGAACTTATAGGGCTTCTACTAATTTTTATAAATAATCAGAAAGGTTGGGTACGAAATTCCAAAAAAAAAATCCATTATTTCCAAAATACCATTTACATAATTCCAAAAAAAAAATTCCATAAAAGAAAGATTCCACGAAAATAATTCCTCTTAAAAAACATTTTTAACTTGAAAATTTAATGACAAGAACTTTAAATGGTGGGGGCGGCGGTAGCAACCCACGTTTAACAAATTATTGAATCATTGATTTTAAAACCAACTATATAATTCTTCGTCATTCTGAATCTCACATACACATATATACAAATATTTTGTAAAACTAGGGTTATAACGAGGCTTATAACTCGGATTTTGAATTCAACATTAAAATCCTTCCTAAATTCAGAATCTAGCATACACATACATATAATAGAGCATTTCTATATGAAATTTGTTTTATGAAATTATTTTTTTTTGTTTTTTTTTTCTTGTTCTTACTAAGGCTAAATTTCAATTGAATTAAATTAAAAACCTCAAACATAATTAATATAATACAATACATATATATTATACACACATTGTTTCTTATATAGCTACTTAAGTATTTACATATTATGACTTTTTTTTTAATTGAAATTTAATATAAGTCAATATCAATCATTTATTTTTTATTAGTTATTCTGTGAGTTGTGATATTTTACAAAATATAGTATTTTATACTATTTTATACTGTATACTATAATCTATAGAAACTTTTTTTTGAAATTGTTAGTATAGATTTTATAAAAAATATAGTAAATTTATCACAATATTATTAAATATATATTTCTTATTCGAATTAGTATTTTCTTCGTGAAATGTTTTAATACTAATGTCGAATTATGCAATATTATGAAAACATCGTTATTTTCAGTAATATCCCTACAAATTAAAAAATTTTGGATTTTACTTCCATTTAGTAGCACAAAGAAATATACCAAAAATTTTAAGCTCTTGTGAAAATCCGATTGGCAATAGAGTTACGAAGGGGTTAATATCGGCTGTTGAAATATTGAAATAAAACTCAAATTACTGTAAATATCTTTTGAATCGCCGAAAAGTAACTTGTTAGGGTTACTAAAATCAATGGCATCTTTACGTTCTCTAAAAAAAAAAAAACACGTCTCTAAAAAAAAAATATTAATGGTTTTTTTTTTGAATTTATGTGTAAATAACAATTTTTAGTATTGAAGAACTAACAATTATTTTTAGAAACTATTGCAGCTTGGAAACACATTCATCCTCTTTTAGAGAAATAAAAAAAAAATGGAGAAAAATAAACAAATTAAAATGTCCGTGTTAAAACAAATTTTGACTTTAAAATTAAAATAAAGATTTTTTTTGTTCAAAATCATCGTGTAACTAAAATTATTGTTTCATTTGTAATTTTGACACATCATTTGAAAGGACAATAAAGACTTTTTCTTAAGCTACGAAACTTTTGTTACCGTAAATATCTCTTGAACTATTAAATATAATTAGAAAAAAGCGGGCTCTGAAACTATACAGAACTAAATCGATATATAATATGAACAGCGTACTATCTCAGTTAATACACCATGGTTTTAACATCTGGGGCACTGACTTCTATATAATATATACTACTCGTATATATGAAGCTATATTTAGTCAATAAAATCAGAAATAAATTGTATACCTATCAGTTTACGTCTATTCACATGTTCACAAGAATAGCAACAAACATTTTGTTTGCGTAAAAATTCCTAATCAGACATAAGTGAGAACAAAACAAAAAACAAATTAAATTTTTTAATTATCGATTATTAATAAATTTTTCTTTTAATTTTAATTATATAAATTTTACAAATCTAATTACCAATTTGATTTAAAAAATTTTTATTTATCGTAGTATATACTTAGTTAAAACATTTCATCAAATACTACAAAAAAAATTTTATACAGTTTAAAATGTCCAGAAATTTTGTGTAAATTAAATCTAAACCCTGAACATTATAAAAAGAAAACTAACAAAATATATATCTATCTTACATATATATATAATATATATAACCATTATATATAGGATAGATATAAATAATACATATAAAGCAAAATAAAAAATAATAAAATACGAAAAGCCAGGTTTATTAAAATAATAACATGGACCAAGTTACGAAGCTGTTGTTTATGAATTTAATAGTAAATGAAATAAAAAGAGTGAAAATTAAAAAAGGTATTCACTAAAACGGTTACATATTGATGTAAAAGATTTAATTGAATAAAAATCAATAAATCATAGTTTTGGCTTACAGTATAGTATACTGTATACATACTATACCGTATACAACACTTGGATAAACCTACATATAAATTTATGAAGTAATGTTTTTTTTATATATATGTATTTATAATCAGATAAAATAAAACATAAAAAATTAAAGAAAATAATATAAAACAAAAATTATGTAAACTTACTTACTTACTTACATCATTCTCAATTAAAAGTAAGAAGAAGAAAAAACCGGATCCAACATATTTGCAATTAGAACTCGTAAACTTTTAAAATATTAACTCTTCTCGTCTTTTATACTTTATTTTAAATTGACGTATTATATTGACAAAACAAAATATAATTAATTATAAATATGTATATGTATGTAGGTATATATATATGACTAAATGAAAAACTTGTAATTAAAGCAACAAGTAGTTAAATTTATACTTACACTAAATAAATTGGTCAATTACTCTTATAATGTACCTATTAATTGATTGAACCCTGAATACAGTTTTAAAAAGAGTATCTTTTACATTTTTGTTTTGTATTTTTGTATTTTTTCTACGAGTGTTATCAATCCTTCCTGTCAAAATTACAACATATCATAATATTTTTTTTTATAAATTATGGAGTATTGATTTATCATTTAATTTAACACAAACTAAAAAACTGTTAGAAAAGTAAACATGACTGTTAAGAAAGGCAGTATCATTTATAGAGACGCTCAGTTTCGATATTAAAATTAAACTGAAACTGATTTTCTATAACAATATCTCAAACCAAAATTTAAAAAAACTATAAATTGTTTAATATAATATATTACAAAATATCCCACGATTAAAGTTTTCATGTATGTTTTATAAACTATTAGTTTAGTTATGATTTTTGAAATATTTTCGTATAGAACTTGATCTGACAGAACGATTTCCTTAAAATAATCTTTTATTCTAAACACTAATTTTAACTAATTTTTATACTAAACACTAATAGAACCAACAAATTTATTTATTTATTTATTTATATATGTATTATTATATCACATAGGATAATGCAATATTATTAAATCATCGGCTACTAAATCATTGGCCATTATAGGTTAGATACTATTTAATAATTTATACGGTCATATTATTTATTTTGTTTATATTATATAGTTATTTACATTGGTACCAATGAAGATTTCTTAAAGAAAATTACTTTTACAATAATTTTCCTTTCAATTAAAAAAAAACCTTACTAATTATGCTGGATTTCAACCCGCACTCTCTCTTTTGGTTATAACGACATGACAGAACCAACAAAATGTGTAAAAAATTATTTAAATTTGAAAAAACAAAGAAAAAAGCATACTTATGGAAGTTATTTTTCAAATAAATGGACTAAGTTTAATTTTTTTTAATTATTAGTTTTCAGTGTTAAAAATTCAAATTTTATGAAGCATAGGCTAAAATTGAACCCTTATCATACCATTTCTATATGATCATAATATAATCGTAAAAAATTGCATATTATTAGGAGACCTAATAAATTTTTAATATTGAATATACAACCAGTGATGTAACACACATATCTAACCAATTAAATAATAAAAACTACTGTTATTATGTAAGCGATATATATTCTCAAAATGATTGTATTATTTCGATTTAAGTTCAATGTTTTCTCATATAATACAAATGTAAGTATGTATGTATATTCATATTTTACACTATTTTCATCATATCTGTCAATATCAATTGATATAAATATTTTTTCATAAATAAATTAATTAAACAAAATAAAATGAATTTTGCTTTTAGAATTCCAGACAAAAGCTCAACTATTTATTTACATACAATTTGATTTTATGTTATGATGATATATTATGTAAATACAAATAGGTACTTATACATAGTTACAAATAACGTTACACATATTGTATAAATATCTATGTATACGTTTACCAAAAGAATTCATCAAATATTCAAATTTAAAAAGACAATTAAATTAAGATCAATTAAGTGTAAATGCTTTTCAATTCTGAAATAAATGACTTTATGACGGAAGATGCTTTCATATTTAAAAAGAGAAGAAAAATAAATTATTTTGTATATGGGTACATGTATGTTTTTACTGTTGTAATATAAAATTATTATACTATTTAGAAATTCTTAATTAAACTTTTAAACAATAAAATTTGTAAATTTTTATATGAATGTAAATAAAAATATAATTAGGTACAATATTTTATTATAATGCATGTAAAAAACTAATTTAAAGATTTCAAAAATCATATTTTAATAACTCAGACTTATATTTAAAAAAAATACAAATTATTAAAAACTATTAATAAATATTAAAGTATACCTACAAATAAAAATATTAATTATTTTTTATTTTCAATAATATTAATATTTTCCAAAAACTAAAATATTAAAATTTGAAGGGATTACAATAAGAAATTCTGATTAGAAAACTAAAACCAATACGAAGGAAAAATGAAACATAAAAGGAATGCGCGTAATTTTATGATTCCTCAGTCCTCTATCAATATATTCGTATTTACAGTTATTTTTGTTTTTAATCATTTTCGTGACTGTTATCCATTAAATGTTGTAAGCTTTCTAAAACAAAAATTTTGTTTGCTTTCAAAGTAAGTAGGTAGATAGTTTTTCGACAAGCATGTTAATATATATACATATGTATATGTATGTAAGTAAGATTATATATTATCTTTTTATACTTCTACATATTGTAGTAAATTTTTTTTTTTTTTTTATTAATATACATATGTCGTGAGAGAATTTTTAAACACGCGAGTTAGAGACTCAAAATAACTAACTAACTCTCTTGTATACAACCATATTATCAATTTATTTACAAGTTTATATTTAATTTTGGGTTTTATTTTTTTAATTTTTGGGCAATCTAAACCAAAAATGTTTCATCAGGACTTTTAATCATAACAAAATCATAATTTTTTTATACCAACATATATTTTTTATGTTAAAATTTAAATATTAACTTTTTTAATTTCCAGTTTAAAAAAAAATTAAAATAAATATATATATCTTATTTTATTATTATTTAAACATCTGTATTATTTAACACATTATTTACCGATTGTTTTAAATTAACCATCTGTTTTGGTACGTGTCATTATGCACAGATGTATGCGCATATAAAATCAAACATTGAGATTATATTGGTAATGAGATAACATTGAGATTATTTTGGTAATTATAGTAGTACACAATACAAATTAAATAAAATATGTACGTCTAAAATTTGTAATCGATCATTTTATTTGTGTTTAAAAAATTTAAAGTGATTACTGATCATGTTTCATTCTTTGTAATTATCATACAATGTAAGTATACTTAAAATTTTACAGTTTTTTACTTTGACAATAAAAAACAAAAAATGGTTTTAATCATGTTATATTTTACAATTATTAAGGCAATAAAATTTGACGTTTGATGAAATTGACGATTTCTCTTTTATGTATAGTTAAATGAAAATTGTAATTTTTAAATCATATATTTATTATGAATTTATTTTAATACAACATCATAATTAAACAATATTTTTAATGTTTAGCAATTGATATAATATACATTATTAAGAATAAGTCATTTGCAATATGTTAATAAAAAATAAGTACATAAGTATGTATATGTATAAAATCAAAATAAACTATAAATTAACAGATTTTTACTATAAATATGATAATATAATACAACTGTTAAAATGTTACAAAAATAAAATTTATCATTACGAAAATATATTGCAATATTTAATATTTTTTATTTTATATATAGTTTATATATACCATTATTTTAAAATTATTTGCTACTATTTATTTATTTTAATAGGTCTACATATTAAAACATAGATAAAAAATGGAAGGTAATTAAAATATAAAAAAAAAAAAATAGTAAAAAATTTACAATTAATAATATACGAGTATAATTTAAATATTTTTTAAATTAAGCAATTTATAAAAAGAAAAATAATTTTAATTGATTTATAAACCCTTTAAATCAAAAAAGCTATCAATTTAGTTGTAAATTTTAAAATTTTTTAAGAATTTAAAAAAAAAATAAACGAAAAGTACAATCTAAACTTTACGTAAACATACAAAATACTATATATGTATATTTAAATAAATTTTAGGATCCAGTTCCAGTTATTTAGAGTCATGTTTGTCTTAACTTGTTTAACCGAACATCGTTTTATTATATCTATAATTTCTAAGATTTTTTTTTTTTTTTTTTGCGAAGATAGGTTGGAATCAGTTAGAGACACTAAACACGTGTCCTCACGAGTGTGTGACACATTAACGCACTAAACACCACCTATCTTTTTTGACCAAACAATAGATCCTATATGATCTTTAGTACTACCTGTACTGCCAGTACTCCAAGAATAAAAAAAAATTCAAGTATGTAATATCATAAAGAAACTATACTATAGTATATAGTCTAAATTTCCAAAAATAAATGGGTTCTTTAGTTCTGAACAGGACTTTTAATTTAGATTAATCTTTAAAAAAAATTTAATGAAAATGAAACTGACTTTATACTCTAAAAACAAAATACAAAATAGTATGTATATATAGTATTAATAATGTAGGAAACCCATTAGCTGTCTTCAAATTCCAATGCTTTAGAAAAGAAAAAAAACCAACTTAAAATTAAAAATACTGTTTAAAAATTACAATATAAAAAGTTCCTAAAATTTTATATTAATATATACAAATTCTTTGCAAGAAATATGAATTCGGCACTTCTCAATATAATTACTGAGATTACCCCTAACTAATAATATTATTATTGTTTTTTTTATTTTATTATGTTATATTGTTATATTGTTGTTGTTGTTGTTGTTATTATTTTTTACAGTTTCATTCATTATAGATTTTTTTTTACCGATTTTATAATATTGTTTTTATTTATTTTTATTTTCATTTAAATGTTTAAGCTTAACAGATCATATTTTCATTAACGGTACGACCGTTGTTTAGTATTGATTGAATAATAAAATTTTGTATAACAAATTTATTTATAACTGTTATACAAAAAAAAAATTATTTTTTTTTTTTTTGTTTCTCTTTTTTTTATTCTTATTTTATACTTGTGTTTTATTTTTTACTAAATAATTTCACTAAAGTAAAAGTATAATTTTAAATAAATTGGGACAAGCTCGAGGACAAGAAAGAAAATTTAGTTAATATTCAATAATTTGTCAGTGTTAAAAGTGTTTCATAAGAAATTAATTGATTTGAGAATCAATTTTTTTTATTTTTTTTTTTTTTTTTGTAAAAGAATAAAATTTAAATAAAAAATAAAACAGTGAATTAATAATAAATTATATACAATAGTGATATTAAAAAAAAAAATAAATAAAAAAACGAAAAATAATATTTAATAAAAATGGGTTTTTTAGACGAATTGAAAAATATTAAAGAAAATTTCTCAGAAAAAAGAGGAAGATTTCAAATATTTTTAATTATAATATTAGCATTTAATAGTATGTCAGTTGGTATTAATCATACAATAGGATCATTTTATACATATACACCAAATTTTCATTGCATTGTAAGTTTTATTATATATTTTGATAAATAAAATTCTTAAAATTTTATACTATATAATTTTAATATCTGCTCCTTACGTAAGTTTTTGTGAAAATTTCTTCAAATTATTGATAAAATTTAAAAAAAAAAAAAATAAATAAAAATAGAACAGGTATTTTTATAAAAGTGTTAAATAAATTTTAAATTATTGAATTTTTGTTTGGTAAACAAATAGTGTGGCCGTGACATTATGTTTTTATGACAAAATTATGATTAATTATACTATTTATATTTTTTAAGTGAAAAAAAAGACATTTTTTTTTTTTCAAATGAGTATAATATATAATTAGAAAAATTCTAAGTGTAATTCGAAATTATAAAGTTATATTATTATTATATTTTAACAATAAAAAACATTTATTTTCTTCATATTGGATATACGTATACATGTATACATACATATATTTATTTATTCGATTTAACAATCCGATAAAATTCCAGTTATATATTAAAAATGGCTAATAAATTAATTTTTTCGTTTTAGGATTTCGGTTTTCAAATTTCGGATTTTAAATTTCGGTTAAGATCCATTCATGATTAAATGAAAACAGAAACTGGTTTTTTATTAACTTTAATTTTACTATTAATATTTAATATACGATATACTATAATAAGCTATGCATAATCATAAAATAAAATTTAAATTAATCATTATAATTTTTACATCAGCATTTCTAATTTTTAATTTTGATTAATTAATTTCTTCTTTTTTTTTTTATGTTATAAATATTTTATAGGATGACGAAAAATCAGAATGTAAATTAGGAAATACAACAATTGATTGTCCAAGTGATTATAAATTTGATGATAAAGATGATGAAACAATTGTTTCGGAGGTTTGAAGGATTAAAAAAAAAATTACATATTTTCGTGTTACATATTTATATTTAAAAAGAAATAATTAAAAATTTTTTTTTTTATTCTCCTCCTTATAAAGTTTTCTTTAGTTTGCAATAATGAATATGTTGGACCATTAACAAATACTTTATATTTTGTTGGTGTAACAATTGGATCACTTTTATGTAATATGTTATGTGATAAATTTGGTCGAAGAAAAATTGTATTATTATGCATGTATGCACCAGTTTTAATGTCAATATGTGTATATTTTAGTCAAAATTTAACATTATTTATATTATTTCGTATAATACAAGGAATATTTGTTCAAGGATTACAAACATGCACATATATATTAATAATGGAATATTGTAAGTATATAAATACGTATACTCGTACATTAATTTATATATTTCATTTTATGATTGTTATAATTTTTTTTTTTTTAATTTAAAAAAATAATTTTAAATTTCTTTAAACCTTAAACTGAATTTCTTATTAAAACAATTATATTTATTTTCTGCCTCTAAAAATAATATTTATATAATAATACTTTATAAATATGTACATTACATGATATAAATTATGTTAAATTATTTTTTTTTTGTTTTAAACACTTTTTTCATTTACCCATTTTTTTTTTTTATTAATTTTAAATATTTTCGAATCTTTTATTTAAAAAACAAAAAATTAAATTAATTTTTTATAATATATTCTAAACCATGATCATAACAGTAAATTTTTATTTGTTAACTAGTATTCAACAAAATAGGTATATAATTAAATTTTATTGTATAGTTTTTTGAAACAAAATTACTCATATATAGTCAAATTCTAATTGTCTAAAGATTTTAAAAAAATTTAAGATTTATTAGCTTGATTATTCTGATTTATTAGCCTACAATTTTTCAAGTTAACACATTATAGTATGATGACTGAACGCTCGCGGAATTAAGCCAATGGACGTTAATTCCTTTTTTAAATTGGAATTAAAGTCCTTAATTAAAAGCAATTAAAATCGGGGGGCTTCAATTACTTTATTTTTGGAATTGACGCGTGTACGGTTTAATTCCTTTTCAAAAAACAATTAAAGCCCCCAGATCTTATTTTCACTAAATAGAACGTGGCCTTTAAATTCATTTAGAAAAAGAATTAAAGCACAGTGAATAACACAAAGGTTATTACGTTATTATATCATGAGTCTGTATTTCATTTGACTGAATTTTTATTATACTGTACCAATCAACCTGTAGTTTTTTTTTTATAAATGTGATCTTAGCATCAGTCATTCTTATGCGAGTATATACAATGAAACCTTAAAAACTATATATTTAATTTCAAAGCTTTTTCTTGTCTTCTTTTTGTTTTACTCAAAATATTTTAGTGTTCAATAACATGATTTCAGATTATAATTCGTAAAAAAAAAAAAAAAAGAAGCAATTTAATCAAAATCGTTTAATGAAATTTTCAATCGAACATATAAGAAAACAATTCACATTGAATAAAACTAATAAATTGATAATAATAAAAATAAATATTGTCATCAAATAAATATTGTATTAATCTATGTGTATATTTATTATACAGGGTGTCCCGAAAATAAGTCTAATATTTTCAGGAGATAATTTAGAAGATTAAAACAAATAAAAAATACCTTATATCGGAGTCTCTATTTTCACCCGTTTCCAAGATATTGGGGCTTAAAGTTTTTTTTATATTCAATATACAAAAGTTCAAGTTTTTCCTTATAAAATTGGAACCAATTGACTCAGAATAAGTAATTGGAACAAATTGACTTAGTTTTAAGTAAGACTATAGATCATGTTTCTCAAGAGATATTATCATTTAAACTAAAATTTTCTTCAATTTTTTTGTTAAAAAAAAACTGTTTTTACACTATTATTAAAAAAATGTCGGTATTAACTACTCAATTTTACTAATTGTATTTATTCTCTATTTCACTCCGTTTATTTTGAGTATAACCACGTCCATGTAACTCAAAAATTACCTAGATTAATAGCAAATAAAACATATAGTGGTAGAACATTACAAGTGATGCAACAAATTTTTTTTAATAAAAAATCAATTGATTGCCTACACTTGGTAAAACATTCTCAAATTTATTTAAAAAAAAGAATAACACTTGTTTACGTGTCATAAAATTAAGTTTATTTATTTTTATTTTAATATTTCAATTATTACTACTATTTTATTATTATTTGTTATCGACTAGTTTCGCCCTTTCGAGGCATTATAAATAAACTTAATTTTGTGAAACGTAAACAAGTGTTGTTCATTTTTAAATAAAAATATAAAATAAAATTTCTTAATAATATTAGATAACCTTTTTAATATCAATAAAAAATAAGTATGTATGTACTCTATTCAATAAAAATATTATTTCAGATACCTAAGTGCATCGGAAATTAGTAAATAAATATTTGCAGCTGTTAAATTTACAATACATACATTCATTTAATAAGAATAATAATTTCTACTGAATGCACATTTTGATGAGTTTTCAAATGCGCTATAAAATTTTATTCTGAGTCAATTGGTTTCAATTTTATAAGGAAAAACTTGAACTTTTGTATTTTGAATAAAAAAAAAAAACTTTAAGCTCCCATACCTTGAAAACTGGTGAAAATAGACACTCCTACTATATCAAGGTATTTCTTATTTGTTTTAATCTCTTAAATCATCTCCTGAAGTTATTACACTTATTCCCGGGACACCCTGTATATACATATAACCAAATATTTTAAAATAAAAACAAAAATATCGTAAAGCTCATCATAAATAAACTTACCAGAGGCATTTTTATTTTCGAATTAGAATATTATGTATTTAATCTAATTTCGATATGTCTTGAATTTGTTACATGAGACAATTTTTTTGTTTCATTTTAAGTCACTTGAATAGTATATGTGACAATTACTAGTAAATTATAATATATGTATGTAATTATGTATTATTATTTTTAATTCATTCTTAAATCATAAATAAATATTAGAGAACTGAATAATAAACTTTCAATGAAAGACATATTATAAGTGAATTGAGTTTAACTTTTGAAAGTTTATATACACCATTTTTTTCTAAAATAAAAAAAGAAAATTTTAATTAAAAGAGTTTTAAACGAACTAAAAGTATTTCAATTACTTAATGAAAATATGTTTAAAAAATTTAATTTGTTTATAAATAAAAAAAAAAAAAACGTTGTATTTTTCTTCTTTTTTTTTTCTGTTCATTTAATATTTAATTTTAATTACGTTATGTTTAAAATTATTAAGGCCTTTTAAGTTATTTTAAATGTTATTCAACTCAACTCAAATGTCTCTATAACATTAGAATTTTTTTACACAAAAAAATTTAAATTAATATTAATCGAATCATATAAGTCTTTTTTTTTTCCTTTTATTTTTATGAAAATTTATTTTGAATCTTGTATTGAAATCTATACAGTAGAAGAAAATTTCTGAAAAGAAATTCTATTTTATGAATTATATATATATCTATATGTGATTACTGAGAACATGCTGAAAGTGTCGAATGCATAAAACTGAGCTTAAACTCATATTTGATTTTTTTAAACAAAAACTACAATTGACCTCTTATTGAAAAAATAAGATTTGAGTTCCAGCTCAATTTTTTTTATGCATTTGACTCTTTATTTTATTGTTTAATCTTTTTTGTTAAATCTTGAATATCTGATTTTTTTCAAAGTTTATTTTTCAAGTTTGTCAAATAATTAAAATATATAAACATTAATTTTATTATTTCCCAAGAAATTATATTTATTACAGGATTTGAAAAATTTCATTAGCGGGAATTTGTGAACACACTATTTTAATTCGTTGAATATGTTGAAATAATATGTATGTATGTATGTATGTAAAAAAATAATTAATAAGAATATTATAGTTGATTATAAAAAAAACGCGGTAATACAGTACGCAGTAAAGCGTAATAATTTAGGACAAATTTCAAAAAAAATTAAGCAAAAAGAAAAAAAAGATTTTGATTTCGAAAAATGAAATTTTAGAAAAAAAGATATTGAAAAATAAGATTTTGATGGTCTACAATCTACATTATGGAAAGTTCATCAAAATTTTAAAAGAAATTTGGCACAAGTTAATCTGATTTTGTAATAGATCATTTCATGCAATCTCTAAAGATCTCATTATCATAATTCATTTTTAAAACAATTTCGACAATTTTGTCTTTTTGTTATTTGATGTTTAGTACCTATGTATATACAATCAATTTGATCTTCAATTTTATCTTTAATCCATTGTAATTGATGATATTTTTGATTCAAAAATTTTGTTCATACTCTATATGTTATTAAACTTTGTTGGATATTTAAAAGAATTTTTTTTTTATATATTCGCTGAGCCTGTTATATTTCACCACCAGCAATACTTTCGTCCTTAATTTTTTTAAATATGTAGATATAACCTTTAAAACCTTTTGAAAACTTTTTTAAGTGTTTTGTTCTTTCAATTTTTTTTTTTTTTGATGTCAAATAAAAAATGCTTGAATGTGAGTTTTTATTTATTTATTTATATACAGTTACCGTGGTACATAAATGTGCCAGGTAGCTATTACCCCTGTTTCCTGGTAGGAATGTGGGGTGTACGAGATATTATGCGATATATGAATAATATATGAATAATTATATTATAATTATTGTACCCAGCTGGGAATCGAACCCGATACCTCTCATTACCTTATGAATGAGAAGCGGTGCGTCAACCACTGCAGCAATGGCTGGATGATGTGAGTTTTTTTTAATAATAACAATTTATTTTTATATTTATTATTATCAAATTTATATACCTATGTATGTATGTTTAAATTATAAGTATATAATATTATAATGAAAACATAAATATATAATATATACATATGTAAATTAGATACACGTGTGTATTGAATTGTCTAATCTATTTATTATATAATTAAACTTGTTTTCAAATGTCTCATTATAAGATGATCGAAAATGTTCATGTACATATGTATGTAGGTATACTATTTTATTTTTTCAAAAGTTCTAAGATACTCGAAAAAATGAATCATTTTTTTTTAAATACATACATATGTATGTATACGTATGTATATACATACATAAAAACAATTATATTTACAGTATTATGTACAAAAATAATATTAAATTATTATTCTTTCACTAATTAATTGTCACTAATTAATTGTCATGATTTTTCACTAATTAATTGTCATTAACTTAAAAACTAAGTTTATCAATAAAACCACATACCTATCACGTCACATATCCATACATAATAATAGAAAACATGATTGGCATTAAAAATATAATCAATTTTTATTGCGTTTTTTTTTTTGTTTTAATTTTTGAAATTGATAATCAAATTTTTTGATAATCTTTTGTAACTATTTTCTATAAATATACATACATATATATATATAATATTGTAAATAATATGTGTATGTATACAAATTCAAAAAAAATTATTTAAATTAAAACAATTACTATTCAATTTTATTATACATATATGTACTTCAATTGTTTACCTTTTTTTTTTCAATTAATTTATTATCTATAGGTACATAAATAATATATTATTTTTTGAGATCAGTATTTAGGAATAAAAATTTGTTTTGTTCTTCTTTTGTTTTTTAGAATTTTTTCAAATAATCAGTCTGGCTGAACTGAACCATAGTACTATATAACCAATCATAGAAAATCTATTTAATGTACTGGAATACTTTTAGGGTTCAGAACTGATCTGCTCATATTCGAAAGTTTTATATGGTTTAATAGTAAAAGTATATAGAAATTTTTATAAGTTTACAAAATGTTGACGCGTGTATTAATTTACATATAATAAAATATATTTGAATATTGTATAATATAAAATACATACATTCATATAGAAATAATCTTAATCCATAAATCTATAAACTAATTATATATAAAATAGCTAAAAATATAAAAATAAATTGTATATTATATAAGAATTTTTATGATTACTTTTTTAATCTATATAGGTATAAATTTCTTCTCTTAATAATTATTTCTCTTATTAATTTCTCAAATATTTAAAATAATAATATGTACACAAAAATCATATAAATATACAACTTATAACTTAACTGCTTCAAGATATTCTCAATAAAGGATTAATTATATCTGAAATCATAAACATCGTTTTGATCTTAAAATAAAAATTCTTTAACATTATAAATAAATTAACACTGAACAGTTCTTTATCTAGTTTTTAGCATATTTTTCAAAAATAAAAAATTAAAAAACTTACTTATTATAATTTCATTATTTTCGTCGGTCCGTTCATCGGTATGTCCTTCTGTTTACAAAACTTCTACATCGTTTAAGATAGAACAATGATATATAGGTTCTTTAAAGAAAAATTTAAAACGCTAGTGTAAGTCACAATTCTAAAAAATGTTTTTATTGTCTTTTGGAAAATGTGCATTTTTAAAAATCTTTGAGTTTATATTCTGCCCTGTTGTTTTTTTTTTGTGTTTGTTCTTTATTGTTACATCGTTCGTTATATCGTTATATTGTTTTTCTTTTATCGTTCTGAAAATATACCTATAATTTTCTAAATCTATAGATTTATTTCTATCATTTAATTTTTATACAATCTTTGACGATTAAACTGTAAACACCGCCAGTCTACGTCAATTTTTGACAAAATACATAGTATTAACTTAAACTACAGCAGACGATCAGTTTCATATAAAAAGTTTTTTTTGGAGTCAGACTAAGAAGTTTATGGAGCTAGACTAAGTATTATAGAACAGTCTATGTTAAATGACTCTACATATATCTTCAGATATTAATCCTTTATTAATGCTTTAAGATACTAATTCTGCACATTATTAATAATATGCAGTTAAAAAGTGTAATTCTTTTTTTTATCCTTCCCACTTCTATAGGACATCCACTAAGTCATTTATAATTCATATTTGATTAAGCTTTAGTTTCTGGAATCATTAGATTTCACGAAACCGTTAATTACTTGGCTATTGTATATAATTATAAAACGCAAATAAATATCTTTATTTGTGCGACATCTATTAACATTTACAAGAATTATTTTATTTTTATTTTATTATATATTTCGCTAAGATTTTAATAATTTATATATACTTATTTTTTATTATTAATTATATTATATTACATATATTAGTTATTTGTTATAAGGAAAATCTGTATTAGTTTTTATTAATCTATATGGTCACATACGGGGTTCAACCCGAAGCCTTTCGAATGAAAGGCCAGTGTCTCAACCATTACACCATTAACTGAATTAATCATAATTTTTTAAAATCAATTTTTTATAATAACATTTCATGAATTATTAATTTTTTTTTATAAGGTCCATCAAAAGATCGTACAGCAGCTGGAATATTTTGGGAACTTAATTGGACATTTGGTTTAATGATATTAGGTGGCATTGCTTATTTTATAAGATCTTGGCGTATTTTAACAATGGTTATGACAGCACCATTAGTTTTGAGTGTCTTATACTGTTGGTAATAATAAAAATCAAAAATTTTAAATTTAAAATAATTTAATAATTTAAAATCCATAATTAAATTTAATATAGGGTTATACCAGAATCAATATCATGGCTTTATGTTAATAATAAATATGAAGAATGTTTACAAGTTATTAAGAATATTGCTAAGAAAAATAATGATACAACAACAATTGATCAATGTAAAGTTATTGGAAAATCTTGCGAAAATGAAGAAATGATCAAATCAACAAATGGAATTGAAAATGGTGTTACTACTGAAGATGAAGTAAAATGTTCATCTAGCATTTTAGATGTCATACGAAGTGTTATATTAAGAAAACATTTATTTATTATGTTATCAGTTTGGTGAGAATATTATAAAAAACAAAAAAAAAAGTCCTTAATAAAATTAATTAATTATTTTTATTTAAAGGTTTTCAGTAACATTAGCTTATTATGGTATTCTATATTATTTACCAAATCTTTCTGGACAAAGACATGTTAATTTCTTAGTTGGTGCTGTTGTTGAAAATTTAGCTTATATTTCATCATATTTTGTTTTAGCCAAATTTGGAAGACGTATTCCAATGACAATATATCAAATTTTAAATGGTATTATTTTAGTATTAGTTGGTTTTTCATATTTTGTTGAAGCAAGTGAAGGAAAAGGTTTGTATATTTAAATTATTATACTTATATAAATTTATTAAATATTAAAAATAATTTATATATACATATATTAAAAGATTGGGCAGTTCTTGTTTTAACAATGATTGCAAAAGGATTAACTGTTTGTGGATTTGGTGGAATGTTTATGTATGCAAGTGAATTATTTCCAACAGTATGTCGTGGTTTTGCATTAGGATTATGTTGTTTTTCGGCACGTGTTGCAAGTCTTTTAGCACCACAATTTATGTTTTTAGTAAGTATTATTTCAAACGAATTATACTAATTTAATTTTATTTTAAAAAAAAAAAAACTTTATTAATTAATTTTATTATTTTTATTTTACAATAACAGGCTACAATAATACCAGCTTATATACCAATGTCAATTATAGGATTATTAATATCAGGAAGTGGTTTAGCAACATTATTATTACCAGAAACATTAAATGCACCATTATCAAATACAATTGAAGACGCTCATAATGTTTGGGGAAAACCAAAACCTAGTAAACTGTGATAGAGAAATATTTAAGTTAATTAAATTACATAAATATAAGTTAATAGGAATTAAATACTCACATTATTATACATTAATGTTATATAATTATTATTATAAAATATATATTTGATTGAATTTATAATTCGAAATAAATATATAATTGTTATTTATGCATATACTACCTATATAGATTGAAAAATATGTGCATAATATGTACATATTATGTGCAATATATATATGATAATACTATTGCATGCCTTAATTATAAATCATTCTAAATAAATGTGTATTTTTATAAAGTTGTTTAATAAAATATAGAAAACGGTAATTTTTAATACCGAAGGACTTAAATTAACTTTTATTTCGAAAGGGGGGGGGCTACACCCCCTAGGGCCCCCACTCGTTGTAGTCCCCTACTTGATGGTCCACTCCTCTCTTCTAGCAGCATCTCATCTAGCCAATCTATATTCTTCATACTCATTTCGCAGAAGTTTTCCAAATGTTCCTCACCCAAGGTTCTTTGCTTTTCAAATTCCAAGACTTGGGATTGGCAAGACTATTTTGTTAAATCCAAAAATGAATCAAATATGGTTTCATTGAATAATCTATAGTAATTAAAATATAAAATGGTTATTCCATTCTACAATTTTAAAGGATTGATTTTACAATAATTAAATTTACGAAAACTGAAAAATATAGACATGATGTTTTATTTATATACAAATATATTATTTTTTATCTAAGACCTAAATTTTTAATAAAATAATGTAAAGGAACTAATATACCAATCGGTAATTTGCTACCATTACTTTTGAAAGTTTCTTCAATTAAATTTCTGAGAAACACAACATAAACATAATAATATATACTTACATTTACATTTTATGTATGTACTTAAAAAATTTAATATAGCATTGTGTTTTAACTCCACAAAGTCATATCAATAAAATCAATAAAATTCATAAATTAAATAAACAATGTCTGTCTAGTATAGGATAACACTTTTTGTTTTGTAATTTAGGAAGACAAATAACTGTTGATTGGTAGTTAGTATCATAAATAAATATTGTCTGAATAACAAGAAAAAATAAATCTGTATAACAGAAAAATATTAAATCTGTTATAGAATCCTATTACCAAATGTAAAATGAATCTGATAGGTAGAAATGTGACAAACTAGATAGAAAATTGGTTTACACTTTAACCGAGATTCCATCTAGTCCTTCTTGTATAAAATGTATCTGTTAAATTGTTCGAATAATTGTCAATTTTTCAATATTTCAATAAAATTCTTTTTTAATGTACCTTATTTATGTTAAATTTATTTGAAAGTATTAACGGTAATTAACCATGTAAATTTGTTTATACATACAATTTTTTATTGATTGGGCATTTTAGATTTTGAATATCAATTATGAAATCATTTTATGAAGGTAAATAAATTTTACAAAGACAATATGACGTAGTTATTTACCGTTAAAATATTACACTTGTCTAATTTGATCTAATTTGTTTATTGCCTGCACATAGAAAATTCATTTCTTCTTTAATTGAAATTTAATTACAAATTTCAATTTCTTGGCGCCTATATATATTTGAATACAAATTGATTAAGTGAAATATTTTAATCACGTTTTTATAAATGAATCTCTCTGCAAATTGATTTACGTATTTAAAGCCTATTAAATTTTGAATAATTTTACATAATATAATTAAGAAATAGTATAACAAAAAAAAATCAATTTTATTAATTGTCAATTAAATCTACAATAATGCATAAAACAGACAATATAAAATAGGTATTTAATTTCTTTAAAATGAGCAATTGATTTAGACACTATTTTATTTAAAGTGTATTTAATTAAATGATTAACCAAAATTTTTTTACATTCTTATAAACTATATTTTAAATATTAATGGGTGTACCCCGAGCCATGACATGAAGATTACTATACAAACATTATATTATTAGTTCTTGGTGATATATGTATTATATTTTGATGGGTGGTTTGATGGGTGGTTTGATGGATGTGTGGTGATTGTATAAATAGAGATGAGATAAGAATAATTTTATATTTGACTTTTTTATGTTTCCCTAAAGATCTTATTTGAAATTTATAAATTTGCTTACAACTTTTTTTTTAAGTACGTACATGTGATCATTTAAGGCTATAGTAAATTTATAGAAAAAATCAATATTATATCTCTAGGAATAAAATGTTGTTCAGTCAGTTTTAAATCAACAGACATATTTTTCACATAATTTTTCTTTTCAATCTATTAAACAATTTATTGATGACAATGTATAATTCAATTTCTGATTTAATTTGTCTTGTCTTAATTTCTGATTTAATTTTTTCTTGTCTAATTTATTTACTATTTAATTTATTAAAATACATTGTTAAACACATAATATGTTACAGGTAGGTTTAAAGGTAATACAAAAATTTTAAAGTTAAGATTTTGCTTATTATGGTATTTATATTAAAATAAATGAAAACTAAAAGTTATTGCTATATAATTATGAGACACTCTGTATGATTGTTTCATTAATTTGAACAACACAATGTCTGTATATAGGATATACATATTAAAATAGCTACATACATAATATATGTGTATATGTATAAAATGTGACGAGTATATTGTGTGCAATTATATTCCAAAACAAAAACACTACCTGGGAAACAAGATCAAGCCAAGTTTTTCCTGACAGCTGTTTCAAATAATTTTTATTTTTTTCAAATTGTTCTTTAAAAACAAAAAAATAAAAGTAGTTTTAATCGGACATTTTTTAAGTGTTGTTAACATGAAATTTAAAAATTTTTTTAAATAAAATTACAAAAAAATGATGGCATTGCTTTTAAAATAAAATAAAAAAATTTTTTTTTCGAACATTAACTTGTTTAATAATGAATTAAAGCTATTTTTAAATATTAGTTAAACCAGAGCAAAAATTTTAATATTTAAGTATTTATTTTTATAACAAAAAAAAAAAAACTTAATTTGTATCATTAAATTTATAATACCCATATCTAAAGTAAGATTTTATATTTAAAAAAAAAAAATTAATAAATAAAAAAATAAAATAAAAAAATAAAATAAAACTCATATCGATATATCTTACATAAATTAATAGAGTAGAGTATTAAAGAAATTGAAAATAATTCTTCATTTTAAATTAATACCAATCAATATGAGTTGCAAAATATTATATACATATTATGTACTATTATGTATATTCATTTAATATAACTATTATGTATATTTACTACATACCTAATAATATAAATGATTCGTTTTATTGTCCAATTGCTTTTTTCTTATTTTAAAATCATTCTATTGTTGATTTCTGTAATGGATACATTTTTATTTTAAACAATATTATATTTTATAGTGATTTATTTATTATTTATTAATTTATATTATTTCGGTATATAATTTTACAATTATATTATTAATCATATATACATAGATACATATGATATATATATATATATATATTTAAATAATAAAAATAATTTTTTTTTTTAAAAGAAATGGAAAATGTTACAAAATTATTAGAAAAACTTATAAATGATGTTATTGAAAAAAATGGAATATTTCAAATATTATTAATAATATTATTAGCATTAAATAGTATTACAGTTGGTATTAATCATACATTAACATCATTTCATATATATAAACCCACATTTTTTTGTAAAGTAAGTTATTTTTCTTTTTTTATTATTTATTTATATCATTATTAATTTATATTACATATGTACATGTATATACATATATATATATATATATATTTAATTAATTATTTTAATAAAAATATGTTGACCAGATTAATATGAATGCATTATTAAATTATAATAATATATTATTCATATATACATATATTATATACATATACATATATTTCTTTTTATATAAGTAAGATAATTGGTTAGATGTAATGATAATAATTTTATCATTATACATATACTAAATAATAACATATTAATTTTATTAATAAAAATTATTAATTAAAAAAGAATAATTAATATATGTAAATAATTATATTAATAAAAATAATATCATTTTTATTTTTTATATATATAAAAACAAATTACATATATATGTATGTATGTATATTTTTTAATAACAATGCACATAATTATTATAGAACGACATTAATTCTACTTGTTCTTCTAATATAAATGGAACGATTTGTCCAGATGGATTTGAATTTGATGAAAATGATGACAAAAGTTTGGCAGTTGAGGTAAACTTAAATATCTAAATAATTTATATGTATGATTGATTACATATACAATTTAAATAAAATTAAACCACAAAAAACTTATATTAATTTTTGAAATGATAACAATATTCAAATTAAATCATTGATTTACTCTCATTAAATTTGTTTACAAGCAAAAGAAGAAAAAATAAACTATAATTACAACAAATATAATATTAGACAAGAATGGATAAGTTAATTTTAACAAAAACCAATCCTAGAATCTAGATTAATGATTTTATGAGACAACATGAAGGCTACATTCTAAATTTAACTTTAAATTATTTAATCTAAATATAGACTTACGCTGTGATGATGTGATAAAAAAACTTTATCTAAAAATAAAGGACGTTTTAAATTAAAAAATCGAAGTAACATAATAATTTCAAAGTAGAACTAAAGAGAAATCCTTTTAGAGTTACAAAAGAACAAGAATTTCGCAAACACATTGCTAAAGATTTTATTATATATTTATAATCAATTTAAAATAGTATTAACAAAATATGTTTGCAAATAAAGTCAATAGATATCAATTTTTAAAATACTGTAACGACTTTTTTTCAATTTGATAAGTATTTTCCCAAGTATAATTGAATAAAAAATTTATCACATCACTTCGTAACAAAAACCTCTAGTGGATCTCATAATATTTCATCCTAACAAAAGAACCTACTTAATTTTGCTCAATTATTACATAATTGGGGATGAAAAAAACTAAATAATATAAATAAAATAGTTAAATATATAACAAAATATTTAACAATATTCATTTGATAAGAGACCAAAATATAGATTAAAGTTGAATAGCATTGACTATAACATTTGTCAATAAAAACTAGTTTTAAAATATGCTTCTGGAAGAATTACCTTTAATTCTGAACACTCAGGACATTTAATTCTGATGATATTTAAATGCAATTTTAATAATTTAAAAGGAGGCCTCGGTGGCCTAGTGGGTAAGAGTGGCCTAGTGAGTAAGATTTAATACACTGTAAACACCGAGGGGGAGTCGTAAGATTTATTCCCCCTTTAATCGACATTTTTAATCACGTCTAAACAGGAAAGACTGTGTAATTTCCTGTTCACATTTATGTGGAATGCGTAAATTCATTAAAAAATAATTTAAAAAAAAAACATGTATATTATATTCTGTACTAAATGTAAATAAATATTAACTAATAAAATATATTATTATTTTTTTTTTTGCTAGAATAGTATTCTCTTGTTTGTGATCGTGAATATATTGGTTCGTTAATTAATACACTATATTTTGTTGGTGTTACTATTGGATCATTAGTTTGTACAACTTTAAGTGATTTATATGGAAGAAAAAAGGTTGTTTTAATATGCATGTATACACAAGCATTAATATCTATTGGAATATATTTTTCAACTACCTTAGAACTATTTATTATATTAAGAATTTTACAAGGAATTTTTGTACAAGGTCTTCAAACATGTTCTTATACACTTTTAATGGAATATTGTCCATCAAAATGGAGAACTGCAGCATCAATATTATGGGGTATCAATTGGGCAACTGGTTTAGCTGTTTTAGGTAGTGTTTCATATTTTATACGAACATGGAGACTTTTAACTTTGGTATTAATAACACCAATTGTTATAAGTTTATTTTATGTATGGTAAGTTAGTATAAAAAAATAATTTTTTTCAAAATAGAACTTAAATTAAATAGAATTTTTTTACTAAAAGGATAATATCAGAATCGTTATCATGGTTGCATACTAATCATAAATATAACGAATGTTTTCGATTAATTAAAAGAATAGCAAAAATAAATAAAGATACTAAAACACTAGAAGACTGCAGAGCATTATATAAAGATTTTAAAAGTAATAAAATAAATTATTTAGAGAAAGAATGCGCTAAACAAGAAGAACAAGATAGACAAGGACATATTGTAATTGATTTGATTCAAAATAAAGTATTAAGAAAACATTTAATCATATTAAGTGGTGTATGGTAAATTTCTTCTTTTAATTCCCATTTCTTACTTTCTTAATTTTTATTTTTTTTTTTTCCAAAATTATATTAATAGGTTCTTTGTAACAGTGTGTTATTATAAATTACTATATTTATTACCAAATTTATCGGGTCAACGTCATTTAAATTTTATTTTGGGAGCAGCAGTTGAAGTGGGAGCATACATTATTGGATATTTTATTTTTAGAAAAGGTCGAAGAATATCGGTTGCATGTTATCAAATAATAAATGGTATATTATTAATAACAATTGGACTATTATCTATTTTGGATGAAGGAGCAACTAAAGCTATTCTATTAACAACATTTGCATTGACTGCAAAAGGTTGCGCAGTTGCTTGTTTTGCTGGAATGTTTATGTATTCATGCGAATTATTCCCAACAATTTGTCGTGGAATTGCTCTCGGATTGTGTACATTTTTTTGCAGATTAGCTTGCTTAATAACTCCACAATTTATGCTTTTAGTAATTTATTTTGTAATTCATTAAATTTTTATTAATCAAAATAATTTTTTAGGTGAATTATATTCCAACATACTATTTTATGTCAATAACCGGAATTTGCGTAATATTAACTGGAATAAGTACATTTTGGTTACCAGAAACCCTTACAATAAGTCTACCCCATACAATAAAAGAAGCAGAATTTGTATATAAGAAATAAAAATAAATTAAAAATAATTAAAAATATCATAATATCTGCTTTAACTTTTTTTTATAATTTTTCTTTTAAATTTGTTTAATTTTAAAAATAAAAAGCTTATATTTTTTTAATCTAATCTTTTGGATTAATTCTTAATGATCCCATTTCTAAATTTAATTCTGTTAAAACTTCATTTTTAGCGTCACCAACTTTCGTCATATTAAGAATAATATTTTGATTTTCTGGACAGTTTTCGCATAAATTTCTTATAGCCAAAATGCTCCATTCTTTAATTACTACAAAAATTAATATATTTATTATTTTTTGTAATTTTTTACATAAAATAAACTTACAAGGATTTCTAGCATCAGCTCTCGTTGAATCTAATATAGCACTTATTATATTTAATTCTCTAACATATTCCTGATTTTTTTTATTTTTATATAATAAATTTGCTAAAGTTCTAACTATAAATGTCCGTAATTGAAAAGAAATTTCCTTTTCAAAATTGGGATTTATTTTTGACTTAGGCGCTACTTCAATTAGTTTTTCCATTGGTGTAAAAATATTATTAGGTTTTTTACCAATTTCATTAATAGTATGTAATAATCCCCCAACATTTAAAAACAAGGAATGATCATTTTCATATACATGACTATATAATGAGTCTCCACTGGCAATAGATATAACTTCTATTAAAGTTAATATTTCATAAGGATAAATTTCATTTAATCGTTCATCATTTACTCTTAATATACAATCTGACTTCTTTTTAAATTCTTTAGATATAAATTCCATTAAAATTTTTTGTATTTGACCATTTGGGCTACCACTTCTAATATATGTTGATATATATTTTAATGCTATAGTTCTTTGTTCCGCTTCCAATGTAGCATAAATAGGAACAATACGACATGAAATGTTACACAAATATTCTTCGAAAAATATATGCAAAAATTCCATATTTTTATCATACTTTAATTCCAAAATATTTGACCATACTTTTAAAACAATGGAAAAAATTTCTTTTTGATCTAGAAACATAGATTTTCCTTTCAATATGTTATATATTACTAATAGTTGAATATCTGTGCATGATGATAATATATTTAAAAGTTCCTTTATCTTATTATTATAGTTTTCCCAAATAAATTGTTGTGTGGTTACATTATTAACAGTGAGATTTGCTAAAAGTTGCCAAATAAATATATCCAGCTGTTCTTTTTGTTCATTTTGAACTGTTTGAAACAAATTTTTATTTTCAAATGTAGAAAATAGTATTGGTATAATCTTAATTATTGAACACTGAACTTCATATCCCTTACAACAAATATTTCGCAAACGTTTCACACAAGTTATTAAATTTTGTACTGAATTTTCATCACATTTCCAATTTTCAATACAACTAGTAAAATTAATGATGTATTCTTCTGCTTTTTGAATTATTTCCAAATCCTCGGTATTGTCATTCATTTTTACTATGTATAAAAAGCCTATGCCTTATAAATTTAAAAATTGTTTAAATTCACTTCGAATTATTTTCTAACATATTGATTGATATTACATATGTTCCATTGTTGAATTTCAGATTTGTTATTTTTAAGTCTATGGCACTTGTATTTGTATCGTGTATTCGTGTAAAAAATAATGAACTAGAGTCAGTGTAGCAACAAATAAGCAAAATCAACTACAAAAGAAAAAAGAAATTACAACTTCTATAGTGTAAAATATTACATAAAATCACAAATTTTCAAAGTCATTCATTTATAATGTATTTTTTTTTTTTTTTTTCATCCATACAAATTGAGATTCGAGATATGTATAAGGTATGCAACTATGATTTTAATCATTAACATATGCCAAAATAAAACATGTATTTAGGTGCAAAACAAAAAATATAATAATTAAATTACAATCTGGTTTGATTAATTGATTTGTTAAAGTAGAAATTTTGAAAAGGAAGTGTTGAAAAGAAACGATAAATTTGTATAAATCTTATTATAATCATTATAATTTAAACCAAAAAATGTAACAATAGAAAGCGAAGTTTTTTTGCATTTAAAATATTTGTTGATAAACAATTCACAATGGTTGTCTTTTAACTAGACTGAAATTTTCTCAACTGAAATTTGAAATTTTTTGACACCTCAAAATTTTATTTGAAAATGTTTTGTTGCTACTTTTGTTTTTATTTTTGTTTAGTGAATTTTAATTTTTAATTTCATTTATTTAATGATTTTTTAATTTGTTGAGTGATGTCTATAAATATTACTGTTCATGGCAGTCCTTCTAAACGTTCTACAAGAACTAAAATATTGCTTGATCCTGAAGGAAATAAAAAGAGATTATTAGAAGAGAGACGCAAATTAAGGCTGGAACAGGTACTTAAACAAGATATATAATTGAATTTTAACTATATCAAAAAATAAAATGAAAACTTTTTAGGTAAGACAAAAATCAAAAGAATTTGCATCACAAGTTCGAAAAAATGTTGACAATGAAAAGCAAAAACAACTAAAAAAAATTGAACAAATAAAAAAAGAGGAACTCAAAAAATGGAAAAGAAATTTAAAAAATCAATTAAATGACACAATACCTGAAATCGGAGAAGCACATCGAGCTGCTAAAAAAGATTTGGGTTCATCGAATGCGATTTTCCATAACATTAATAGTAAAGAATCATTAGATTTAATACCAGCTGTTCCAAATAAAAATGATAGACCATTTGGAAAAAATATAAAACACATTTACAATGCTGACAATAAAGAAAATAGTAATTCTAACATTATTAGAAAGAATTCATATCCTGAAGTTATAATTGAAAAATCTGAAGAAAATACCATTTCTTCTTTTGAAGAAATTCCTTCAAAAAAATATTCAAAAATTTCTGAGAAATTAGATATAAAAAAGAATACAAAAAATTCTTCAAAAGTTAACACAAATGACATTAGTCATAATCAAAACTATAAGGTCAAGAAAAATGATAGAAGTAAAACTTCCAAATCTTCATTTAATGAACCACCTTTCAAATCATATGCATCATTTAAAGAGAGGATGGTAAAAAAGTCTACTGAAAATTTAAAGAAAACTCCATCTATAATAATGTCTCTTGGCTCTTCTGATACATCATTGAGTTCTTCGACGAGTTCATTAGAAATTCAAGATATACATGATGAAACTAATCAGCATTTTAGTCGAATATATTCCAAAAACAATAAAGATGTGCATGCCACAAACTATAATTCAAAAAGTTTTCTAGAATCAAAAGACCCAACAATAAAAACTTCTAGGACAAAATTTACTCAAATTTCAGATTTTCTAAAAAAAAATTATACAGTTTCAAATAGAATAACAGAAAGAAATGAAGGTTCATCATCTGTAGAGGCAGACTTTAGAACAAATAAATTTAGAAGTAATATCTTAAGCACAAAAACATCTAGCGAACCCATTAAAATTAGTTCAAATATGGGAAACACATTAAAAAGTCGTATTACAGAAAAAACGGAAGAAAGTGATCAAATAAATAATGAAAATTCACAACATAATACTCAGAAATCATCTAGTATAAAAAATTCTAATAGATTACCTAATTTTGTTAGCAATTCCAACACATCTTTTAAAACTTATACTGTTGAACACAAAAAATCTGAAATTCAGCAAGAAAATAGTTATTTTTCTTCTAAAACTGATTTGAATGGTGTTATAAAATCATATGACTACAATAATAGATTTCAAAAAAATATAAATCCAATAAGATACGCAACAGTTGTAACTGACAAAGCCTTGGTCGAACCAAATGCTGTAGAAAATGCGGATATTGAAAGACAACTTCAAAAAACCAGGGATAATGAATTAGAAATAATAAAGTAAGTTGAAATCCAATGCAACAAAAAATTTTTTAATTTTAATATAATTGCAGAAGAAAAACAGAGGAACGAGGCCAAAAAGCTTTGGAAAGAGAAAAAGTTCGACGAGATTATGAAATGCTAGAATCTAAATTAGAAGCCTTAACAAAAGATAAACAATTAAATGTGCTATACTCAAACCCACGAGTATGTTTCTTTCTTTTAATTTTATAATTTGACCATTTTTAAATTTTAGGAAACTGTGTCTGAAGCACAATTAAAACAGATGGAAAATGAAAGGATTAATAAAATTAATAAATCAATTGAAAATGTTATAAAACGACCAGTAGTTATAACCTTACCTGAAGTTAAAAATAACAAAAATCCAAGTATAAATAATTTACAATACGAAAAAGATGATTTAACAAGAGGCATTAATTTAGCTACAATTGGAGAAGATTCTGGCACAATCAATTCAACAGATAGCTGTTGTTCAATTCTTCTTAATTATGTTGATAACCAAACTAAGCAAATTAATAATGACATTAAAAAATCTGATACCAATCAAAAAACTGCTAAATTAAAAGAACTTTTAAATAAACTAGAAGTCTTGCGTGAAAATCTTTTAAAAGAGTTAGAGAAAAGGGAAAAATCTACAAAAAATAAAAACATTCAAACAATGTTCGATTCGATTACCGATTTGCGCGAAGAGCGAGAAAAAATTCTACTTTTGAATTCTGAGAAAAAAGATTTAGAAAAACGAGAAAAAGAGTTAATCAAAAGAGAAGTAATTTTAGAAAACAAATTAAAAGAATTCTATGATATGAAAAAGACTGAAAAACAAACAATAGAAAATAACAAACATAAAACATCTCCCAGAAAACAAGTTCAACTTTCGGAAGAATCTATAGATGATCAACACAATCTACATGAACCGAGTGTGGAATCTCTTAGTCAAAATGAAGAAACTCATGATGAATCTTCAGAGTGTATAGAAAAAAAAGTCTTTCCAGTTGATAAACCACTCGAAATTTTAATAAAAGTGAAAGAACCTAAACAAAAGACGCCTTATAAAGCAGTTAGAAAAAAGGCTAGTTTATATCAAAAAGATATTCCATTTCGAAAAAAATATAATTTTCAAAAAGCTAGTACCCCTGTCAGGGTAGTTGATAATTCAGAATTTACATCATCAACAGTTTATAAAAGTCCTCCTGAAACAATGCGAACAAAATTAGATGAATTGATTGAACATGATAAGGTAAATAAAGAAATTAGAACATCGAAAAAACATACTGAATATGAAACTTTGCACAAATGTAAAGATAAAATTTTGAAGGAAAAAAAACGTATAAAAGAAAATGTTGAACAAACACCAACTCAAATTCCAATTGATCAGTCTAGTAAAACAAAAGATATTGCTGTTTCACAATCAAAAAAATATATTGAAAAAAATATTGTTAAAGAACTGAGAAAAATTGAACAAAATAAAGAATCTGGGACATACAAAGTTTCAAAAAAAACTCAAAACCCTATTTTAGCTCAATATATTCAGAGATTACTTGGAATGTCTAGGCATTCTATTAATATGCTTGGAGTAAGTAGTTCTGATATTCAAACACCTAATTCGTCTGTTGTTAATGTTACCAACAACATATCGTCTACTCCTACTGATTTAGATAATGATCAAAATGAACGAATTAGAAGAATTCAAAATTTTATAGATGATAATTATTCTTTTGTTAATGAAATTGAAGAAACTCTTAAAAGGGAAGAAAAATCTGCTTGTGAAAGTGAAGAAAGTATTCGTTTAATTGAAGAAATATGGAAGAAATCATTAAAACATAAAACTAAAATAACAAAACTTAAAGATACCGAACCACCAAAACCAATATTGAAAAAGAAAATAAAGAAAAAGAAGACTGAAGTGAATGATAAAGTTGAACTAATTAATAAAAAACAAGACGAACCAAGTGCAGAAGAGCAAGTTATAGGTAAAAAAAAGACATTAAATAAAAATATTTCTTAAATTTTCAAATTTTAATTTAAACTATTTTTTTTTAGAGAGATATGCTCAATTAACAGAGAACTGTACTCAACGTATTTCTGAGTTAAATGAAATGATCGAACGAGTTCGAAAAGAAAAACAAAAAATTTTAGAAATTACATTATCTTCAAATGGCAGTGCTAATAGTAAAACAGAATATTTAGATTTTATGGGAAAAGCAAAGACTGAAAATGGAAAAGAAGAAACTAAAAAAACGGTAGATGATAAAACTAATACTGAAGATTTGAATAAAAATACCGAAAAGCAAAAGGTTTCAGATTGTGCTCCGCCAATAAGTTCAATTCCAGGAACCCCATTAAAAGAACATTATGATTCAGTTGAAAGGGTTCAACTTGAAAAAAATAAATTAACAGGTGTTAGCAGAGATAGTGGAATTTCACTTTCAAGACCTGTTACAGCTCTTGACAATCGAGATAGTCCCGATATCCGTGATAAAATTGATGAAATGCATTTTGAACCATTTTTAAAGGATATCCCAAAACCGAACGCTTTAAATGCTAATAAGCCAACAGTTATAAACATGGCTTCCATATCTATAACAAAACAGTTTGCAATCTCTTCAAATAATTGTGAACAACAACAACAATTTATAAAAAAAAATAAACCACCTGTTTCAATATCACGTTATAGTCCACAATTAGTTGAAGATGTTCCTCATGAACTTTCGACTATACTAGAAATTGACACACCAGCAACATCACGTTTAAACGTAACATTGAAAGAATCAATTAATACTTTACAAAATGAAAAAATAGTTGAAGAAGAATCACAACAAAAACAACAACAGAAAGAAAATGTTTCAGTTTCGGATGAAACACACGAATTTAATATTGATTTCCAAAAATATCCTTCTTTTGAAGATTATGCAAAAGCACATAATATGGATATTGAACAATTTGATGCAGAAAAAAGTGCTTACATTAAAAAGCTATATGAAGAACTGTTTGAACTTACTCAGGGTGTTGATATAAATTTGAAAAAATTTCCATCAATTAACAGTTTTCAAAATCAAGAGAACAGCGGCACCGCAAGCAAAACTGATAATGACAGTTTCATTAATCTTTCGAAGGAATTAGCAATGAAAAAATTTCTCACACCAAAGGAATATTTTAAAAAAATTGGTGCTAACGATTTGTTAGATTCTAAATCTTTCATTGAAAATAGTCAATCTAAAAGTAGTACATTAAAAAATCTTCATCCTTCTAATGATGAAAGTTCAGATGAAGAATTTTCAAAGCAATGGTGTTTAAAAAAGTTTCCTGAATTAAAAGAATACTTAAAGAAAACTGGGATATCGGGGAACACCACAATCGATTCCTTTGATAAAACAACTACTAATAAAAGTGAAATTAAAGATAAAGTTACAAATCTTACAAAAACTGATTCTGATGAAAGTCTTCCTGATGTCAATGCTGAGTTAAAGCGTCGAAATATTATTCAGCATTCCTTTAAAGATGAAATTTTTTTTACTAATAGTGATCCTAAAACGAGTTCCAACTCAGACTTAGTTGCTGGTAGTAGTAGTTCTAAAGAAAACAAAGATCCAACATTATATATAAAAGCTAAAAGCACTGGTGACATTTCTGGAATTGACGCAATTGCAAGTTCTCATTCAAGTGATGAATTAGGTAAAGAATTTGAAGAAATGGGATTAAAATGGGCTAGTTTAATGTTAAAAAAACAACAACAAAGTAATGCTTTAAGTAGTAGTACTTCTTCAAGTTTTGTTTTTCAAAAACGTGAAAGAAAAATGTCTACACCAAGAGTTATAAAAGATTCAACACTAAAATCTAAAAAGGAATATCGTTCAAATGAGGTAAAATAAAATAAATAAATTTAATAAATATAATTTAAACATTTTTTTTATCATAACTTTTTTTTAGGAAACTGAAGAAGGTAATAATAATAACAGTACAGATACAAATTGTAATATAAAATTTGGAAAACCATTAAATCTTCGTGAATTTTTAACACAAGAATTACAAAAACGTACAAATAATAGTAGTACTGAATCAACATCATTAACAGATGATTCATTAGCTAGCTTATTTTTGCGCTCTCTATTAGGTTCCGCTACACCATCACCAAAAACTGTAAATGGTAATGATATTGTGGCAGGTTCATCAGATCGACAACAAAAAACTTCAACACCAGTTTTATTAGGATTATCTAGTAGCTCAATAAAATCAACAAGCAGTATTGATAGTAATGGTATGAAATTATTTTCTGGTGAAAGTCGCATTTCATCAGTCCGTTTTAATAGTGAAAGTTCAGCATCAAATGATGACAAAAATAAAAACTAAAAATCGCATATCATCGAATAATATGATTTTATTGACACAATTAAAAAATAATTATGAAATTATTAATTGCTCAAATTTAAAAATAAACATTTTTTTATATATATATATAAAATTTAATTATATTTTTAGGAATTGGGTTGTTATTTTGTTTAAAAGAAATACCCTCTAGTATTAATTAGTATATATTTAGTTAAAAAAAGAAGCTATTTTTATATAAACTTTCCAAGTTATACAAATTAAAATATTTTTTTATTAGACAATATAATGCAGTTATGTATTTAAGCTAATATTTTTTTTTTTTAATCGCTGTTAAAATTTTTCTAAAATAATTTATTTTTTTATAAAATAGATAAATGCAACGATATTGAAATGAATGTACGTAAATGCATGTTTTGTCCAATTTTTTTTCTAATTGTAAAGTTTTTTATGTAAAATAGAAAATGTATTTGTTACAATAATTCGAAAGTACGTTTCTATTTAATATTAAGTTTTATCAATAAATTTTAACAATATTATATACAGTTTTGTTTATTTTTTTACTACAATTTTATTTCTTTTTTTTTTTTACTAGTGAGCTCTTTTAATTTTAGTAAATTGACAATAAATGTAAGTATGATCATGATTTCATTTTAGTATGGAGCAACCTTTTTTTGAAACTAAAGTAACATCATGGGACATTAAATGAAAATTGAACCTGTTTGTTTAGGTTGTAATAAAAACATTAGAAAAATATAAGATTTTCTAATTGACGTGTATAGACGATTTTAATTAGGATTTGATAGGATTATAAAAATAAAAATAAGAGTATACTTAAGTAACTGAATATAGGGCACATACAAACTATTAACTTTATTTTGTGATTCAGTTGGTTTCAACAAGAATAATGATTTACTTTAGAATTCTCTTTTATATTTCGCTAATGACTGTATTTATTTCTTTGGGATTATTTTTTTTTTTAATTCAAATTTTTGAATAAGATTATAAGAAAATAATTTATTAGATTTTTTTTATGAATAAAAAGAAATTTTTATTTTAATTTTTATTATTATTATTATGGTAAATTTTACAGATTTTATTTAAATTACTTTTTTTTTTTTAGTTTTTAAATTCCATTTAGTAAATAATATAGCAAATAATTAAATACTAATATTAAAATTAAATAGGAAAAAAAAAAATACTAAAAATCTTTGGTTTTTTTTTTATCTTTGATTTTTCTTATTTTAAACATTTCATTCAGAACATCAATTAAACTACCTACATTTTTTTTTTTTTTACTTAAATTTAAAATAAATATTTAATTTGTTTAAATAAATATAAATAAATTAAGAAATTTTTGAGTATTCTTCCTTCAGCTATCAATTAAGTACTATATAATATTATATAATTTAATTCAAAATACAACTTTAATTACTCTGAGATTTTTTTTTTTATAACAAAGCATACAATTTAAATATTATTATAACACAACAAAACGTAATATTTATTTAAATATTATATGAAGCTTCAATATAAGAATATATATATATATATAATATGTATTATATTTATTATTTATCTAATACACAGTGCCAGATATTTTATTTCATTTTTAAAGTAGAAAAATCAAAAGATTCTTCTATCATATTGTAAATTAAATAAGAAAAATTAATTTCTCATTATAAATAGTTTAATTAAAAAAAATTATACTCTAATTAATACTGTTTAGCTAATTTCCTAATGATAACGTTTTTTTTTTTTTTTTAATTTAGAATCTCTAGCATTGTGTATCAAATAGCTTTTAAATTAAAAAAAAAAACTACATATTTTATATTATAAGTTAATTTTTGTTAAATTTTTGACTAGACCGTTTCATTTAAATAAAATTTTTTTTTTTTATATAAATTTTAAAATATTTATAATTAATTATAAGTATGTATATACATATTTCTTTCGTTTATTTAAAAAAAAAAAAAAAAAGTTTCGTGATTTCTTATGTTTGATTTCAAGCTATCGTTTATGTGACTATAATATGAATATATTTAAAAATACAAAATTTCATATTTTATTTTTAATTTGAAAACTTTACCAAAATCTTTAAGATACTTTATTATGAAAAATGTTAAAGAAATAAATTAAAATAGGATTTTTATCTACACATTTTTTTTTCAAGCTAAATTACATATACTTATTACGCGATTCACATTTTTTTAATATTATTTAAAAAAAAAAAAAACTTTCATTTAAAAATAAAATACAGAATTTAAAAAACTTCATTTAATTTTTTCTAAATTATTTAAAAAGATTATTTTGCAAAAAATTAATTTGTAAATATTTAAAATATATTTAAATGTAATTTAAGAATATTATATTTTTTAAAGTTTTTCTTTTTTAATTTAATGGTTTAATCTATCAATAAAAATTTTAATTTTTTTCTTGTTAAAGAATCTCGTGGTAGTGATATGGCCCATTTTTTGATTGCAGTTAATGCAACTGAACTAACTACAAGCATAGCTCCAATAACTGAATATGAATTTGGTTTTTCATCAAAAAATAAAACTTGCCAAAAAAATGCAAAAACAATATCAGCACATCTAGCAATAGCAACAGGACCAGCTTGTTCTATTTGTAATGATAATGTTAATAATATTTGACCCAAAAAACTAAATAATGCTAATATTATAACTAAAAATCTATCAAAACCACATTTTGGCCAACATATTGCACCAATAGACCAACATACAATGATTGTATATATTAATGCAAATGCACCAAAATTTGTCATTATAACTGAATAATGTAAATTTTTTAATGCTCTTAACAATATATAAACATTTGCACCAAATAATGTTGATGATATTGCTGCTACCGGACCCCATATATCAAAACGTTCTTTATCCAAATATATTTCATCAGATACAGTTGGTGATAAATCACCAAATATAAATGGTGGTCTTGTTATTAAAACAACACCAATTAATGTTAATAAAATTGTTATAATATTAAATATACCACATTGTTCTTTTAAAAATAAACGAGCGAATATTGCAACAAATACTGGTGTAGAAAATATTATAACACTAGCATCAGCTAATGGCATATGACGGAAAGCATAAAAACTTAACATTAAACCAGTTGTACCCATGAAACATCGTAAAATTAATATAATTCGTTTTCCTTCTGGAAATACTGGATGTTTTTTGTATATCACAATTGGTATAGCTGGCAATAATACTCCTATGAATCTAAAATAAATTTGTTTTTTATTTAAATAAATTAATTTTTATTAAATATATTTTACCTAAAAGATGCTAATTCCATAGGATTAACATCAACAAGTCCTTTTACAATAACAGAACATAATGAAAAAAATAAGGATGATAAGGTTGCTAAAATAATTCCTAAAATAAATAATGTTGATTAGGGTATTATTTGATTAATTTTCTTTAGTTATATCTATTCAAAATAGTATTTATACTTAATCCATATTTTAGTTTACCTAAGTATGGACAGGCACACTTAGTTTTTGATAACCAATTAATTGATTGATTTGGAGATGTGTTCTCTTCAAATTGATGTAATTCTAAGTTTTCTGGCATTATATTTTTGACCTTAATTCCTTACTTGAGCAAAAAAAATTTCACAACTTCTAGTAAAAGAAATAATTTATAAAACAAATTATATCAATTTTTTTTTATTTTGTATTTATTTTATTATTCAATATTGTAATATAATTACTTACCATTATGGAGAAAAATCGATTAAATTTAAGTCTGAGATGTCAGACTTTTTTCAATTTCAATTTATAAATAGACAAATATATTAACAGCATAGGTTATAATATTCTCATTAAAATTTAAATCTTTTAAAATAAAATTTTCATATTTGAATTTAAAACATTTTACTTAAAAAATCTTAAATATGTTTTTTTTTTATTTATTTGAAAGTTGAAAGGGATGCAGAATCCTTTCTTTGATATTAAAAAGTTGATGGCAGTAATGTCAATTTTTTTTCATATTTAAAAATTGAGAGGCACTGAATTAATTTTTATTCACAATAACATTATATATTTAAATTTCGAAAGATCTGGTCAGTCATGTAATGTCAAAATTTAGCATATAACCTAAAAATTTATTTTTAAAAACAAAAAAACCAAAATATGTTTTCGGTAATAATTTAGTTTCATAATATATATTCTTAATCAATAATTAAAATCATTTTTTTTTAGATATTAGCAAAAGTCAAACCGCGGTTTTTTATTCCACATGGTTATGTTAGATCACAGTTTGCTAGTACATTTGATGCAAATATTAAATCTAATTTAACTCCTTCAGCAAATTTACAAGAAGATATTGAAAAAGATAAACTTTTTAGTCGATTAGAAGTTGAGGTTAAAAGTGCCGATCCTGCTGTTTTAAAAAGTTATTCATGGTTTGCAACAACAGCAGCTCAACATTTAGGTATTGAAGTTGGTAATTGGTATGTAGATTTCGATATTCAAACACTTATTGGATTTATATTTGTTCTCTAATTATAGTTGGGCTCAACGAAAAGCAAATTTCGATCGTTTAACTTTACTTAAATCAGTTCATATTTATAAAAAACATCGAGTGCAATACGAAATTAGAACTTATTACCGTTATATGACGTTTCATAAATTAACTGGTTCAACATTGGATACTTTTTTAGAATATATACAAAGAAATTTGCCTGAAGGTGTAGCAATGAAATGTACAAAAATTGAAATTCAAGAACTACCAGAACATTTAAAAAATCCACCAAAAGAAGTTCATCAAGAAATATAGCATAATTTATAATAAACTTATCTTTTAGTACAGTTTTGTTTAATTTTAAGAAAACATAAATTAAAATAAAAGAAGTACATATATTTAAAATAAACAAAAAATTATAATTTTTTTTATTGCTCTTTTGCTGTTGTAAAAAATATTTTAAAAACTTAAATAATGCACTAAATTAAAATATTTTTAAATTCAAGAACTAAAAAGAAATATCAAAATTTTACATTATTGGTGGGTAAAAAATTTTTAAAAATAGAAATAGAAAATAATATCGTGTACCTATGTATATCTATTCTGTTAAGAATTATTTAAAACCAATAATTGTAATAGAAATAGATTTTATTCATTTATTTTTCCAGAAGTAAATTTTTATTACATTAAAAGATTAGCTTGCATATTATAGATAAGTTTTTAATATTTAAATTCACATTTGATGATTTGATATTTATTATGTAATGTCTTTCTTTTTCGATTTTGATAATCCATTCTAAACAATTTATTTATTTATTTTTAATTTTAAAGTCCAAAAACCACCCAAAAATCTAAATTAATATTAAATTATCTTCTAATAAAAATTAAAATAATACAGTAAACAATTTTTTACAGTTTTTTAATTTATTTTTAATAGTACAATAAAAATTTATTAATAAAGTTAATAAAATAGAAAAATAAATATTTATTACTATTTGAGTCATTTAATTGACTATAGGTATTAAATACAAAAAAGTAGATAAAAAAAATGTATACATATTATGTACATAGTATACCAGATTATACATTTATTGTTAATTTATTATTTAATTACACATGATTATACATTCAAAATTCAAAAAATCAGTTAACGGATAGTTTCATGTAAAAAATCAATTTTGAAAAAATAGTAAAATTTAAGTAGAAATATATTTTAAAAAACTGCATTTAACATATTTATATATTATTACTATATTTGTAACGAGACAGATCCAAAATATCATAGTGAGAATTTAATTTTTAAGAAATATATTCTTCAAAAAATTTTAATCTTTACAATTAGGTTCTGGATCATCTTCATTAAATATTGGTGCATCTGATCCAATCAAACCCAACAAATCGTCAATAGTCATATCTTTAACTGGTTCACTTGCAAGCTATAATTACAAAAAAAAAAAAACACATACAAATTTTAAATGAAAAAGAAATTATTTTCTGTTATACCATTTGCAATAATTCAATTGCAATATTTTTATTTTCTTCCCAAATATCATCAAATAATTCGACCCCAATATCTGTTACCATATCTTCAATAAGTTTATTTAAATCATCATCTGGGAAAAGACCAGTTATTCTAAATATGTTAATAGTCAATTTTGGCTAAAATATTTAATAAAATAAAAAAAAAATAATCAGTAAAATTTATAAAAGATATTTTTTGTAATAATAGTTTTACCTCTAATTTAGCGAATTTAATTAATAGTTTTTTAGTCTCAACATCTAAACCTAATCGAATATCCAAATCAATATTAATATCAATATTGAGCCTAAAAAAAAAATTTTTTTTAAGTAATTTTAAAAAATTGCATTATTTTAATAATATAATAAAAAATTAAAAAAAATTACCTTAATTGTCCTTTTCCATCGATTTCTAATAAGTTCGGTATTTCACCTTTTATTTTATAATCTGTCATTAAATCTAAATTATTCAATTTAACTTGACCTGTAAATTTTAAAAGCAAAACATTTACTTTTAAATTTTCAATTTGAATATCAGATAATCCTTTCAAATTTAAATTTGCGATACTTATTTCGAAACTATATTAAAAAAGTAGATTAAAAACAAAAATAAAATAACAACTTAAAAAGAGGCTTTAATTTAAAAATCATTTTAAATGTACATATGTATGTAGGTATGTATATTGAATTATAAAAATGTTTGTAAAAAAAAATTCGCTTATAATTAGATGTGTTCAACGTTGTAAAGAGAATACAAATAGAGAATATGTAGGCATTTTGGTAGGCATATTTTCACATGCACATACACACATACACATTTATGTAATATTACCTAATATCCTGAATAATCTGATATATCTACTAATTAAAATCTTAATCTAATATTATTATGTGAATTTATTCTTTAATATCCTATTATTTTTATAATTTTTATAAAAATTGTTAATTTTTTTAATAAACAACAGTTTGAATTTAAAAGTTTTTGTAAAAATATCTTTTTTTCAAAGTATATTTTATAGCTATGCATACCTTTACAATATTATATTATTCTAAATTATTATATCAAATTAAATAACTATTGACAATTGCATTTGTATTATAAAAGAAAATTTATAGGAATACTATTTTCGGACTTTTTAAATTTTTTTTTTTCTATTGTTTTGTCCTCTATCAAATTAATATTATATTTGCATACATATATGTATATATAAGTACATACCTACATACATATGTATGTATGTACATAATTAAATATTTTTAAAATTTTATTTCGATTATGTTTAAAATCTGATATAATTCTCAATATAGGAACTTTCTACGATCTACCTATACTCTAACCTCCTACCTATACTCTATATAGGTATACTCTTCCAATAAAAATATTTACCGTTATTTTACAATTTTATTTATTTAAAAATATTTTTTTTTTTATTAAAATCTTTATTTTTGTTCAAAAATAGGACTTAAATTCTTTAATATTCTTTTATAAGTTTTTATTCACTTAAAAATTTCGAAATTCTAATAAAACTATAGGGGCCATGTAGCTGCTGTGTAAGTATGCTTTACCGAGACATCTAAATTACAAAAAATTCGTATGAGATGCAAAATTTCTTGATTCTAAAAGAAAACAAAAAAAAAAGACATTATTCTAAACATACATATGTATGTAAGCATATGTTAATGTAGATTTTGTAATAGAAAATCGTATCCAAATATATTGTACTTGTATTCAAAACTTAGCGAAATGTCATAATACGTGTGCGGCTGAAAACTACTAAATTATAATTATAGATTGTTCTTAATGATTCCATCAGATTCCCCAACAATATAAAACATTAATTATAATTTTAAACTGATAGGTACCTGATATTATTATGATTTTTAGTAAATCTTTAAATATAATATGAAAACAATGATTAATTATTTAAATTTTTTTTTTTGAGAAATTGTCTTGATAATTAATTTTAATATATTTAAAGTGTAAAATTTGGTAAAAACTAATAAAACTAACATAAAAAAAAACAATTTAATGTGTAAACAATTAAAGTTTTAGATACTCTTATATTTGATTCTATACTCAAAACAATTTATTCTTTTAAAAATTTTTATAATAAAAGAAAATAATTATTGAAATAATTGTAAAAGTTATCAGCTAAAATGAAAACGGTAAAATTTTAAATGTTAAATGTAAAATGTTTTGTATAAACAAAAAAGACGATTAGTAATTTTCTTTTTACATATATATATAGATAGGTTACACTGCATAAATTAATAATTATTGTTAGCCAATGATAGATTATTATTATTTTTTTTTTAATTTTTTTTTTTTTTTTAATCGTATACAATTTTTTAATGTTAAATGAATGTTATTAAAAATTGGATTAATGATATTAATATACTTTCTATTATAGCCTAATAATTCTTATATAGGCGGGAAAAAAACATTATATTGTTAAAAATTTTTTCTTATTTTCACAAATTTATCAAAGTTTATTTTTCATCTCTATCTTTATTTAATTACTTGTGTTTATTATTATTTTTTTGCATAATTATTTTTAATTTAATACATATATTTATAAATATTTTAGCCGACACCATATATAATAATTATATAGGATAAACCATAACCTACATAAATTTTAAACCATAACCTACATTAATCTAAAAATTAATGTAGGTTATGGATAAACGCAAGGACGATCAATTAAATAAATACATATGTATGTATTGTATGTATATATAATAAATATTATTTAAATTTCAAAAATTATTTTATTATTGGTAAATAAAAAAAATAACGATTATCACTGGCATAAGGTAAGCATTTTTATGTTTTATATCACAAACAATATTTAAATTATCATTTTAAATACAAATTACATTTTAAATTAATATAAATTCAAATTTTCAAATAAAAAACTTTGCCTATTGTTTCGTAATAAGTTTTTAAATAGCGAAAAATTTGTTTCAACGTCCACAGACGTGCGGTTGGAGGATACAATTTACAATGAGGTGAAAAATGTCCAATTTAAAATTTAAAATTAAAAAAACTGAATAAATATAAAAAAAAAATAAAAACGAATATGTCGAAATATGTCGATTGGAGCCTTCAAGTGCAAGCCCTATGCTCCTTAGTGTGGTAACAGGACAAAAAAAAAGAAAGTGAAGAGAAAAAAACATGGATTTGCATTGAAATCCTTTATTAGACATTTGTTTTTCTATATTAATTTAATTTAAAAAAAAAAAATATATATATATATATATATATATATACCTACATCGTTTATATATTGCGTTTTTTTTTTTTTTTTTTAACATTAACAGTTTATCCTTTTTCTTTTTAAAGTTAAATAATTAAAAAATAAATATGTACACATGGATATGTATTAACATGTAAATAATGGTGACCTGAATTAAGGTCCTGCGAAATGAAGCCCGGGGGTTTTATTTCCCATTTAATGAGTATTAACGCCCTGCGTTACTTACTTCCTACTAACTTAAATATGCTTCCTAATATTGAATGTCGCATAGACAAATATATAAATATTAAATACATATTGTTTTACATCTAATATTTTACTTATATATAAGTTTATATTTTTAAATTTTTTTTAAGGTTTGAATATTACAAAAATAAATTTTATTACATATTTAATGAGAAATAATAAATCGGGGCTTTATTTCTCAAGAAGTCGTAGATTCAATTGAAAGAGAAACAACACACCGGGGCTTTATTTCTCATAGAAGTCGTAGTTCAACTCAAAATAGAAATAAAACCCCGGGGCTTTATGTCTCAATTACTATGAGAAATAAGACCCCATGGCGTTATTTCTCATTAAACGGGAAATAATACCTCGGGGGCTTTATTTCGCATGGCCTTAATTCAGGTCACCGTAAATAATATATTACTTAATATATAATAATATAATTAATATATATTTACTTTGGAATCAAATTAATATCGTTTGCCTTTACTTTAATTGGATCTAATACTGGTATATTTAATCTTGGTATTTCATGACACATTCGTTTTTTAAATTCTTCAACAATATTTAAAATTTTTTGTGCCAAAGCTGGATTTTTTGTTTCGTTATCTAATAATTGATATTTATTTATTTGAGCTGGTGTTAATGCTCCATTTAATTCGTGTAATCCAATTAAAAGGAAAAATGAATAATGTATTATTTTCATTTTTAAAAAATTTAACTTTAATTTAACTACACCACAATCACAGACTAGAATAATATTATGTTTAAAATTTAAAATAAAATAAAATATAAAAAAAAAAAAAATTTTTTTTTTTTTTTTGCCTAAAAATCGTTTGAAGTATTAAATCACACGTTTAGAACTGAATTGAAAACTATAAAATAAAGTTCGACACCTTTTATATACATATTTTTAGTAAACATTCATTGATAAAAATATAATATAGATAATAAATTATCAAAATAAGAATTAAATTAAAATTTTAATAATTTAGATAATAAATTATAATTTTTATATTAAAAAATTTTTGATTAGGTAAAGATTAGGTAAAAGAGATTAAAAGTGATTGAAAATTAATTTTCAAAAATATGAAATTTAAAACATGAATTAATTTTTAATAAAAAAAACTAGAAATATTGCAGTAGGGTAGACTGTTGTCAAATCTGGGATAACTCAACATAATATACATAATATGTTGTTACCATAAAACTTGATCATATTTTACAAACTTTTAAATTTTGGAGTTGTTTTGGAGTTTATTCGAACCTGTTGCTCCAAATCAACCACATTTTACAGAAGTTATTGCCATAAAACTTGATAATCTTTTATAAGTTCTAAGTTAGCTAGCTTCATTAAATTCCAAGATATGCAAGCTCTCTGAATTTGCTGCTCTACCACCAACCAAATTTTATAGAAGTTATTAGCATAGAACTTGACATTTTTTTGTGAAATTTCATAAAACTAGCCTAAATAGACAGTAGACACTGATTTAATCAACGAAACTAACAATTTTACAAATTTGACGTAGTAAATATTTCAGAATCCTAGCTCCTTAATTCTTTAAATTTTCAAACATACATATGTACATATGTATATGGCGGAAAGACATACATATGTATATGGTTTAACCATCTCAGAATTTAATTCTGATTCGATCCAAACACACTTGAGTCTATATCTAGCTCGGCTTTAAGGTGTCACAAATGTAATGACAAATTTGTTATACACCTGAACATATGTTTAAATGTGTATAAAAAAATCTATCAAACATAACCATAAATTTTATTATATAAAATTGTTAATGTGATGACCCAATGCTAGCGTCTCTTCTAGCGTCGCTTTCACGTTTAAGTAGAATACATTGATTTAAATGGAACTTGACCAAATAGAAAAGCGGCGATAATTGGTTGTTACTTGTTGGTCATAAAGCGACGCTAGGACTTGGTGTTTATTTTATTTAGAACACGGCGCTAGAAGCGACACGAGTATTCGGCCATCACCTTTAGTTTATTGTATAAATGCATCAAATCAATTTAAATATTTTTTTTTCTGAATAGAGAATGCAATTATGCAAATAACGATTTAAAATTCACTTTTTTAAATATATGTATGTTGATATCAAGTATTAGATAATGTAATCTGGTAAAAGTGGTTTCATTGAAATTTTTGTATATAAAAGACCAAATTTTTTTTTTATTAAGAGGTATCTTAAGCTTTCAAAAAGAAAAACTTATAGAAATTAAAATTTTTTATTAACATAATAAATATATAATACATATGTATATATTTTGTAGATAACAAAAAGAAAAGTACTTTAGTATACTATTTATAAAATTGCTAAAATTAATTTACTTATAACTCAATTTTAGATTACATCCGTCATCCATCTATATATATAAGATAAGATTAAATATATCTAATTTGGACTGCGATGAATAAAATACAATATTAAAGATAGCACATAGGCTAATGTATTAAATAATTTATAATACAGTATTATATAATAATAATATATGTATAAACATTAAATTTATTAATGAAAAAAAGTATGATTGTCTAATAATTTTAAAATGAATAAATAAATATTATAATTAGCATTTTAATGATTAATTTTATTTATATACCATTTATTAATTAATTTCTTTCTTTTCAAAGTTCAAATGATTTACAAACTTATATAACTATAAGTAGTTTATAGACTAAGCATTTAAAGAACAACATTTTATTAATTATGTATAATTGTTAGAAAGTATAACTCAGTATGTCAATTTAATTATTAATTATATTTAAAGAAGTTTATATACTACGCTAAAACAAGTCTAGCAATATAAAAAAAAAAGCTTTGTAAGTTCTTTTAGACACTTACTTTTAATTTCAGGCAAAGTAATGGTGGTGTTAATGGTAATGGTAAAAGTAAAAGTAAAATATTTGAACTTAAATTTTTAAAAATTTGCTTAAGTGTTTGTATAGGGGTATTAAAAATTACCAAATATTTAATTTCATGTAGAGGAGAATACATAATTTTTATGTTCTGCTCTTTTTAAATAATTTGCTCTGTTCCCTCTTAATTTCAATTTCCTATTTTAAAACGTGATTTATAACCCTCAAGCAATTTTCTGTTCGTTTAGATTAAAAAATTATAATCAGTAATATTTCAATTATATAATCATTTAAATATAGGGCTTTTTTTTTTAGAGGCTGTAGTTCCGCAATGGGTAGGGGTACATAATAAAAGCTGATACTTTACAGATAAAGCTGATGCTTTTTCTGGAGACAAAAGATTTATCTATTTCTAAAATTTCAATTTATTTTTGTCAAAGGAAAGTTTTTTGTAAACAGACAGACAGAGTAAAACTTATACTCATATAAGTAAATTTAAAAAAAGAAAACGAGATTTTTTTTCAGACCTAATCTTTATTGTTTTATATAACGTTTTAATATTTTGTTTTATTCAATCGCATTGCATGTATATATATGAAAATATGATTAATTAATTAAAATCAATACAAAACATATTGACGCATTTTCCTTGATTCTTGAGCATATATGCATTTTCTGTCTCCTTTACACAGTTCTATCTTTTCCAATGAAAAAGTAAATTTATAATTATAATATTCAAGAATTATGATTCGTACAAATTATAACCATAATTTTTTTCTTTTGATTTATAGCAGATTTTTCCCTTAAAATTTCAACAAATTTTGAATATAAAAAATTATTTATTTATTTATTACTTAATTCAAATATTTACATATTACATTTAGATAATTGTACTTAATCATAAAGTAACAATATACATAGAGTATTCATCTAGAACAAAAAATGTTAGTCAATTTTGTTGATTTGAAATCACCCCAATATCGTATTTGGGGATATTTTCTAATGGCGTAATTGTTAAGTAGCCGACATGCCATATATCGAAAAGTTTTACGAAAGGTTGACATTTCGTTCCTGTCATATGCAATATTAGTAAAATTTACATATAGAAAAATAGTTTAAATAAAATAAATTCTTGTATAAAAATTTATTTTTAATATTAATATAATATGATATAATATAGTGCTTGTGGTAGCAAGCATCAGTAGGAGCCCAAATTGCCAATTTCTTTATAAGTAAGTATACACAAAATACGTACATACATATATAATATGTATATGTATATTATATTATATTAAACACAAACAAGTTACACATACAATATATGACTTAATATAATATGATATATGTAACATGTAAATCAATACCATAAAATTTAGTTCTTCACGCAACCGTTATTATGTTTCATTTATTTCAAGTTTTTTTGTATGACCAATATCATCCATCATGCTCAATATTATATTTATGTAAAGTAAAAATAATTGCTTGTTGCTTTGAAAAATTTGGGCTGAAGCCAGTTAATTGTTCAAGAGCTATCCTAAGTTTTGGTTAGATCTCAACTAAAAAAAAATTGGGGATCTACAATCTATATCTTATACGATTCATACACTTGATTCTATATCTCTTGCACTTATTGCGACGTGATACAAATGGAAGATCAATTTTAATATATCTGGAAACTATCGTTCAGGTATAAAAATATTTTGTGAACAAAGTATGTACATATGTATGTATGTATGTACATAATATGTAAAATTTAAAAAAAAAAATTTTTTTCAATAATTTTAAAAATTTATATATTCTTATTATTGAACTTTATATTGCCTCAGCAAATCCTATTCTTTTATTTCCAAAATCAAATACAGTATAATATTTTCGAATGAAGATATCACCCAAAATCCAATTTGAAAAGTCATTGATTTGTAAAATATCAAGTCCTGCTAAACCAACTATACAATATAAATTATCCATGTCATATTTCTAAAATTTAAAAAAAAAAAAATATGAAATAAAAGTTTTTAAAAATATTTTTAATAAATAACCACTTACCAATAAAACATAATCATTACTTGTCAATTCAAATAATTTTCCATTTAAATAAAATTCAATTGTTGGCATTTCTAATATTAGATTGCAATCAACTAAATAATTTCCATTATCTCCACTATAAATTATATTAATAGAGTTTATGATCTTTTGAATATCTTCATTTGGACCAACAATTATATTTGTACCAGTATCGATAATTGCATTACAACCATTTATACAAAATGTTTCATTATTTATTACACCATAATCCATTTTAATTTGCCAAATTTCATTGTCATTTACAGGTATATAAGTTAAATTTCCTAAAAATTATTCAAAAAAAATATAAATAAATAACGGTCAGGTCAAAAATAATATATAAAATACAATAAAATAATGTAAACAAAATATTAAATATAATTATAATTGAATACTTGTACCGAGATGGCCCACGCATGCTAAAGGCAAAAGGGTCCTAAAAATATCGGCAGATATTTATACATATGTATGTAAAAAAATAAATAAATTCGAATCATATGTAAAATCTTTTCTAAAAATTTCAAATCCCAAAAGTTTACGATTAAGGGTGCGTCAAAGGTGTGCCAATGCCCGAACTTGAGGTCTTAAAGATGAAGAACTTTGAGTTAAGAACTTGGAGGGAAAGCTTTTATGAAGTGAGAATGCTCAATCAGCGAGACATAATAAGTTTCAAGAAGGGCATAGTGTGGCTCGATGAGATGCTCCAGAAAGCGGGCGGATCCTTGAGCAGGTGAACACAACTGGTCGTAGAGTCTAAGTGTAAGAGCAACTATTAGTCCCCCCTTCATAATAACAACAACAATACAACCAATTAAGGTACGTCAAAGGCAATGAGTAGAAGATTTTAAAAAGACAAAATAGTTTAAAATGAATTTGGTTAAAAGTTATAGACATGAGAAACTACAGAAGAGTTTCCAGATTTCAAAGTTGTAATTGTTCGATCGTGTAAAACATTAAACAACATTATTATGCCAAGTTTGCTCAGAATGAAAAACGTTTTGTCAACGTACCTTCTATTATTAAAAGAAATAAGGACTCTATAATTTACCTTTATATTTTGTTGGATTCATCCCACCAAAAATTAATTCTCCAACATTCTCTTCAAATGAATCCAGTTTCATATAATGAAATGAAAATATCTCTTCCATAAATGTATATTGTTCAAACATATTTACAATAAATGTTTTTCCCATTTCATAATCTTTCAATTGTAAACCCAGTATACCATCAAATTTACATTTAACAAATTCTTTACTTGGATGATATAAAACTTCACCAAATATTTGATTTTTAATTATGATATCACCAATCTATAATAGATAAAACAAAAAACTTTTAAATTAATTTATAATTGAATTTAAAAATTATAAAAAAAAATAAAATGAAACTTACCGCAATAGAATCTTGACATAAAGTTCCATATACTTTACCAGTACCATATTCTATATGAAAATATTTTCCATTTTTAATAAATGTTTTAGATTTCATTGAATCATAGCTGTTATGTAAATCTAATTTGAATAAAATAAAATTTAAATCAATTAAGATACATAAGAATAATAATAATTATACTTTTTGATATCATTAAAGAACGATTACAAAGAAATTTTAAAAATTTCGAGATTATTCTGTTTAAGGTTAAAAATTAAAAGAGATTTATTTGATTAGCTTAGCATTAAAAAATCTAAAGTTAAAAATTTCTTTTAATTGTTCGAAAGTCATTTTTGAAAAAAAAACTGTTTGCAACAAACTGATATATAATCAATTTAATTCAAATTATTGCTCTACCACAGATCCATCATAGAGGAAAAAAATACCTGGACGATGTAAATGGTTGCTAGAGTATTATCTACAGCTCTATGAAAAATTTTTCAAACAAAGTTTATATATAGAACGAATATTCTGTAGTATTCTTTTGTAGACATATTTGGTAAAATAAATTTTTATTAAGCTTTAAACTTCCGTAGAGCTCTACCAGGTTTAGTCTCCCACGTATATAATTAGTTTAAGAATAACAATAGATAGTAGGGTTTTTTTTTTTTTTCATAATTAAATTCTGTATTAATTGTGTCTTGTTAGTTACTAAAGCAAAAGTGGTAATATGTAATTAAATTATTTGCTGAATGCGTTTGAGTTAAAATGTTAATGGTACTGTAGTTGAAGTGCTGACCTTTAATTTATGATATCCATTTTGAATCTATGTAAAAGTAAACATTTTTTTTTATATGATTTTCCATCTGATTTATCTACCATTCATCAATATAGGTTTAAATTAATTACAAGCAATAAATAATAATTTTTATATTAATAATAGAAAAAAAAATATATAAACATATTATGAAACATACATATACATATAAAATAATATAAAATTGAAACAAACAATTTTAATTTATTATTTATAACTGACAGGTCCAATACACACTCCAATTATCCTAATTTAACTAAAGAATTATTTCATTCAAAATAATAAACAAAGAGAATTGTATCGATTGCAGTTTAAGGAATGTAAAAATGTGATAAAGTCTAGTAATGTCTGACTTAGTAATTTATTCAAATCGATTCTAAATATTAAGAATTAATATCCTAACATTCCTATTTTTCTATAATACTTCTTATCCTTTTATTCTAACATGTATGCCTATTGTGCAGTCAGGTTTATCAATTTAAAACTGAATGACTCTATTTTTGATGTAAGTGACAGACTGCATAGTACTAAACTGTACTTAGTTACTACAAATCCAACAATAAGTAAAAATCAAAATCAAGCACGGTAGAATGTAAACCAACGGTTTTTAAAAGCTCATATTTCCAAAACACAATACAAACTGTTTAGAAGTGACTTGCACAAAAATTTGAAAATTTAAAAAATAAAATTTAAGAATTTTTTTGTAATAAGAAAATATGTGAAAATAACACTTTTCTGGAATTTTCAGGGCCTGTAAGTCTGGAACCCTTTATAATTAAGAAAAACCGTTGACACACGTAAAAATATATTACTGGAACTTTAATTTTTATGCCTTGCCGAGGAAAAATTTGTACAGGTGCTTAAGTTACAGGAGCCTAAAAATAGCAAATTTTCAAAATTTCAGGTTCCTATCTAAAGGCGTGGCGGAGTTATGAAAAAAGAAATTTCATGCAAAATGTGGTTTTCACATAACGGTAAATTTAAATACTAATTTTAAAAAAATTGTATAATTTTGATATTAATTTACAAAGTTAAAAAACATAGCTGTCGCAACACGTTTTCAGATTGTAAAAATCTTAAGCAGAACATAAGATATATGCATTTAAAAATAGGGCTTTTTCAAAGGTTGAGGGGCTGTAGCTCCGTTGTGGATGGAACTACATGAAAATGTTGTTACACACAATTATTGTTTTTATGAGACCTACCCATGGTTAAAATTTCTAATATTTCATGGTTAAAATTTCTAAAATCTTTAACAGTGTAGAAGTTTTATAAACAGATGGACGGACGAACAGAGTGAAACTAATAAGCAAAAGAATTAAAAAAGGTTTACAAAACAAAAGAATTAAAAAAGGTTTATCTTGAATTAACGGGTGATTGATAAATCGGTGATTAAATTCTAATTTTTGCGCAAGTACATTTTTGAAAATGAAAAAAAAAAGAATCCACTAAAAAACCGAAAAAATCCGCTAAAAAATTTTTTTTTAACTTTATTTACCGTGTAGAATATATTATTTATTTATTTATTTATTTATATTAATATTACATAAATAATGTAATGCAATATTATTGAACCATCGGCTACTAAGGCCATTATAGGTTTTTTATACTATTATTAAATTATATACTAATATTATTTATTTTCTTTATATTATATACTATATATTTACATTATGTTTGGTCGTAAGAGGGGTATGTAAAGAAAAAAAACACTTACGACCTGTGCAGGGATCGAACCCACACTCCTTCGGTTAATACGCCACACACCTACCAACTAGGCTACCGAAGCCCGCAATATTTTATTTTTCAATTTAAATATTTTATAAAATTAAAAAAAAAAAAATTAATTTATTAAACTTACCACATGCAAGAAATATAGAGGGACAATTAACTGATGGTACCCATAATAGAGACGACCCAGTATCAAAAAGTATTTTAAAATCTTGTGATGGTGTTCCAATTGATATAATTCCACAATATTCAGACTATAGAAACAAATAAAAAAATTTTTCTTTTTTTTTTTATAAATTTTCTAAACTTACATTTAAGTTAAAAAGAGGTTCTGTTAAAGTTCCATTTCCAAATTTAAATTCATTTTCATTATTTAACAACTTATTATAACTTCGACGTAAAGAATTTGATTCTTCACTGCGAAATAATTTGATTCTTAAATATGGAAAAATGTAAAAAGACAAAATAAAATACACGTATATTAAAAATTAAATAATTATTAAAATTATAATAAAAAAAAAATCATTTCTAATTTTAAAAACGAGAATAGTTTGGATGCCATTCCCACATTATTTTATAAAAAATCCAAAAATGTAGTTAGGTTAGGTACTGTTTTATTACTTTTTAATTTGTGAACTACACTGTAATACACCAAATAACAAAATAATGATATTTAATAGCATTTTAATCGACTTAAACTTTTATTTTTCGAATGTTTTTTAAATATTTAAATTCAGTTTTAAAAATATATTTTTTAACTGAAATAAGAAGCAAAAAAATCTTTGTTTAAATACTATTAAAAAATTCGATATGCTTTTAGTTTTTTGATAAATTATTTTATGGTTTATAAAATTATAAGATTTCGCAATACAAATTTCATGGTATAATCTAGTATATATAATTATTAATTTATTATAAACTGAGACAAAGCTAATAATATAATTTTTTAGTCTGATATTTTAATACTTTTATAATATTATAATAATTCTACAAAATGCTAATTTAGTATTATCTTATTATAACACAAGAATTAGGTACTCAAGCATTTTTTTTTAAAATCTGCTCTATAATGTAACCCCACTTTGTATTTTACAATTAAAAAAAACCTTACACAATTTTTAAGTCTCGCAAGTAGATTGATTCGTTGGGTTGATTGGGTGCATTGAAATCACATTGTTTAGGCAGAAAATCAGATTCTACATTTAAGGAAGAAAACTTAACCATAATTTCCTATAATAATTTATCAAAAATTATATTTACTTAAAAATCGTATTGTAAATTTTTAGAAAATAATAAAGCAAAATAATATAAAATTTAAGCTACACAAGACATAAATTAAAATATTGTTACGAGCTGTTTTTAAAAATTTAATTGATTCCATAACAACAATATTTTATATTTTAACATTATAATGGACATAAGTATTTAATTTTTGTTTTATTTTAGAGGTATTTCAGAAAATATTTATTGTAAAATCTTTACATTTTTGGATTCCAAATTAAAATTAAAAAAAAAAAAACAATTTGATTTATCTACCGTTATTCTTCAAAACACAACACCACCATACAAAGGATAGTGTAAAACCAATTAAAATGTTGATTTATTCTTTTAGAAACAAATGTTACGTTTTTAAATCGATGCCAAGTTAACTGTCAAAAGCACCGTACGGTGGTCCATAACAGTCTAAGAAGTGAGTATTCTTATGAACGTGTGTGTAATTCGAACACACAATCAATCGGTGTTTAAGCATATTTTACACTCTTACCCAGTAGGCCACCGAAGCCCCAAATATATTTCACAAATTACGATTTCATTGTGGACACTCTTTTGTAATTTGTACATAACAAGAAAAATGCCTACACTATACTTATTTTTCCCTTCTCAGTAATAAGTTTTAGAGTATATAGGTTTATTATTACACTGGGCGGAATACAACTTTACGAAAACCAACTGGTTTACAAAAATTAATGAAAAATGAAAATGTCAACCATTTTGTTTTTATCTTTGTATTTAACCTCACTAATTAAACATAAAAGTTTCCGTTTTTCATTCAATATTTCTCGGTCTTCTGCGTAGATTACATTTTCCCGCATTTATTTAATTAGCAGTACGCAATTTTTTATATAAATACAAAAATATGTACTTAATTATTAGAACATTTTTTTTCATGTAGCGCTTAGGTTAAAGCTTCAGTTGCAGCAGTGCTATATAAAATTGTAAAACATTTTAAATTTTTAAATAAAAAAAAAAACATTTTATTTCGACGAAACAAGAAAGAATATTTTTTATTTTTAAAATTATCCATATACTCTTAAATTTCTTTTATTTCAATATTTAAAAAATAGTAAATTGAAATCATACAACTATTTTTTAAACATTATTTACCAATCTATCTAATTTGTTCTTTACGAAAATATACTTCATTAATTTTGGCAAAATTTGTTCATTATTTATTTAATTTTTTTTTTTAATAATTTAAACAGTCTCTGCAAATCCTACTCTATCATTTCCCATATCAAATTCGGTATAATATTTTCCAATAAAAACGTCACCTAAAATCCATAATGGTCCATTTGGTGGTGGAATATCTATTCCCATAAAACCAGAAATACAAATTGTTTTACCAAATTGCGAAACCTTTAAAATACATAAAATAAATTATGATTAAAATATGTTCAAAAATATAAAAAGTTATATTATATAATGTATAAGCAAAAACACATACTCTTAAGACATAATCTTTGGCTTCCAATTCAAATGTTTTTCCACCAATTACGAATTTAGCTTTAGGCATATGTGGTATTAAACTACAATCAACCATAGATTGACCACCAATAATTGGTGTTGCTCCAATAGCTTTATTTATATCAGCAATTTCAGAAACTGGTCCAGCGATTAAACTAGTACCGGTATCAGCAATTGCTTGACATCCATTTTTACAAAATTCAAGATTTCCTGCTACACCAGAATCCATTTTAAATTGCCAATATGCTTTACGTGTTACCGGTACATAAGTAAAATCACCTAGAAATTATAATAAAAAAAACAAAGATATTAAAAATTTGTCAAATTATAAAGATTGATTGTATACCTTTGTATTTTTCTGAATCTGAACCACCAAATATTATTTCACCACCTTCTTTGCCAGCAGGATCACGATTTAAATAAAAAGAAAATATTGGGGATTGTACTGAACCTTGATTATACATATTATAGAATGGTGGTTTAACACCATCAACTGAAATAGAACTGTATCCTAAACCAAGAATTCCATCAAATTTAGCAGCAACAAATATAAGACCAGGTTCACTTATGGCTTCGGCAAATATTTGATCTTTAACATCAATTCCTCCAATCTACAATTCGGTATAAGAAAATTTTTAATTAAACAAAATCTTTTATGTATAATTAAAAATAAATTACATTTAGAGTATCTTGAGATAAATAACCGGATAAACTACCACTTCCATAATGAATAGCAAATTCTGTTCCATTTTTAACAAATGATGATGATTTTTTAGCATCATATTTGTTATGTAACACTATATTAAAAAATTATTATTTATTTATAGAAAATTCAGTTAAGAAATAAAAAATTAAAACTATTAGTTAAATTTCTTACAGCATGCAATATTTGTAAAGGAACATTGTTTTGATGGTACCCATAAATTTGATGAACCAGTATCAAATACTACTTTAAAATTTTGTGGTGGTGTTCCAAGAGAAATTACCCCAAAATATTGTGCCTAAAAATAAACAAAATTTTTAATACATTTATGATCATTGTATTTGTATATATATAATTTTACATCCATATAATTGGAAAGTGGTTCTGGTGTAGGTCCATCAACATATTTTAATCGCAATTGTTGTAATTCTGTACCAACTCTTCGAAAATGATTACGCGCAGTTTCAATAGGTTCTAATTTAACTCTAAATTGATATTTAAAATATGAATATTAATATTGTTTATTTTAATCTTTAAAAAAATGGTTTTAAACTGAATCATAAAGTAACATATAATACTTATTACTTTATGACTGGATTAACAAAAAAAAAGAAAATTATCAATATACATGACCAGGTTAAAAACCTATCTATTTTTTTTTTATATAAATATAACAATATGTTTGTATATTAATTATAATATATATATATGTTTGTTATTTATAAAAAAGAAGGAAAAAATTATTTATTTAAATTGAGTGTGAAAAGAAATTAAAAATAATAAGATAATTGTAATTTAAATAATACTTTTTTTAAATGTTCATTTAATACAGATTACAATATCAGAAACTTATTTACAAAGGAATAAAATAACTTACATGACTAATATTTTATTTATTTTATATTTTTGACCATCACAATCATATTTATTTTTTAAGAAAATATTTTGAGGACTATTTTAAATATTTTAAAGCGATTTTACAATTTTCTGTTCTATAAAGCATTTATAGTCATGCATGTTTCAATTTAAAATGTTCTTAATATTATTCTAAAAAATGTATAAAGCATATATAGATACATAGTAAAATTGTTTTTTATTATTTAACAAGAAAACTTATTCGATTCTAATCATATAAAATCTAAAATGACCAAATCATTTGCGGTTTTTAACTAAATTTAAATACATATATTATAATATTTGCGTTTAGCATGCTATTTAATGATATAATATATTTTGTTAAATGAAACGTAAATATTTATATATATTTATAAAAGTATACATATATGTACATATATAATAATATATATTTATGGATTTTTAAATGTTCTTAAAAAAGAATAATTGAGTTTTCATGTAAGGCTTCCTTAGAAATTTATAAATATAAAAATATTTAGTATGTACATATTATGATTCATTATACGAATTTATGAAAAATTATTTTTAAATATAATATTAAACTAATAAATAGTTTAAAAATTATTTTTACTTTATTTATTTATACATTATATACTGATATACAACATATTATTTTATTTTTTCTATGCTCACCTGACCAATTCAGCATTTAATAAAATTGGTAGACAAAATGTAAATAGTAAATATTTAAACATTGTGTTATTTTTATAACTATTTATAAAATATTTTTCTTTATCTGCAAAAATAATAAATCAATTTAAAATACTTTTCTTCTCGATGAATAAAATGAACTGAAATCAATTAAAAATCAACGACGAATGAAAAATGATAATTGAAAATTTTTTCTTTGTTCACTTTTCTGAATTGTTCTACTTCGCTCGCTTCAAAATATTTTGACAATCATGAATCAACTTATTTACTATGGAGAATTACAAACAACTGGAATGGAAATTTATATATTGGATTTGAAATTGGAATAGTGGAATAAGCCGGTTGGATTTTGAAATGGATGATTGATTGATGTTGTTCATTAAATTTTTATTATATATAGCGACATCGAGTGGTAAACTCTCGAATTATTTTGAAATTAATTGACAAAATTCTATATACGTATATTTTAAAATAATTATGGTTACAAAAAAATTAATGAAAAAAATTTATTTAAAAAAGATAAAATAATATATTCAATTTTTAAAATTAATAATAATAACATTATAATGGTAAAATTGTTAATATATTGTTATAGTAAAATGAAAGGGTTATTTGTATACACTTAAAATATTTTAACTTTTTCAGCATTATCATTATCAATTTAAAAGAGAGGCCTCGGTGACCTAGTGGATAAGAGCGTATGAAATACGTTGTAACTATCGAGGGAATGTGGATTCGAATCCCCCACACGTCGTTTGTGGCAGGTGAATACTCTAAAAAAAAAAAAAAAAATTTAAAGACTTAAAATTATAGTTAGGTTCTGCTGTTTACAAAATTTCAATATCGTTTAAGACAAAATAATTAATTTTTTAACCATAATAGATTTTATTATAAAAAATAATCTCGTAGAGAACTTTTTTGAGAACCCCAATACATTAAAAAATCATGTGGCAAAAGTACTGCGGTATACATATATGCACATATTCAAATAGTTAACTGTCTATACTCTATAGGTAATAATGACAGTATACATTAACATTAACTTAACTTAATATTTTATTTTATTTTATATTTTTATTTTTAACTTAATAAAAATTTTTATTTAATAATTACTACCATTATTATCTATGTATGAATCATTTATAGCAAAATTTCTGAGCTCTTAAATAATCTGTGCAAATATTAATATATGTGACCCAATGAACTAAAAAATAATTTTTTGTGTATTTTTTCCCATTTCAGAGATTAACAGAGAGGAGATCAAGGGTTAAGATGCAGCTCAAATAAATTGTGTAAAAAGCGTTTCGTAACTAAATAGAAATATGAATATTAATATGTACATATTAAAACTTAAAAAAAAAAAAATGAAATACATATTATAAGCCTTTAAAAATACTACATTTTACATACGGCCTTGTTTTGTATTAAATGTTTTTCCTTTTAAATCCAGCTATTAAAATTATTGATATGTTTTCAAATTTTTATGTTTAACTACTTATATATAAGTATATATGTATATACATCTATATACATATGTATATAAAAGAAAAATTGATTTATCTCCCCATCACATTGGTGGGAAAACCAAAAAAAAAAACAAAATATACGCCCATATTATAAAAAATGTTTAAGAATTTTTACAGAAAATTCAAGTATTTTATTCTTAAAATCAAATTCAATGTTATTAAATTAAAAAAAAACAAAAAAAAAAGTGAAATTCATTATCATTTCTTAAATTATAACCACGTATAACCAAATAATAACTCTTAATATTAATTATTAAATATCTAAAAATATTTAACATTAGCAAAAATATTAAATAAAATATAATAAAAGTTAAGAGTTTAAATATAGGTAATAATTTTATTAAAGCTTTGAGCTGATTATATTTGGACTTTATATTTAGATCATATTCATATATAATATAATATACATGTGCAAATATCACATTTCAATCTTTATCCTTCCGGTAAATGAATAATATTTAATGTACTGAAAAATAAAAATGGATTATTTTAAATATCATATCATATTAAAAAAACTAAATAAATAATATTTTTCTCTCTCAATTATAAAATAACAAAAATTAATGAAAAAAAATGAAATAAAAAAAAAATTTATTTCTATTTCCTCACGTATAATTAAATTCGTGCTAATTCAATAAAATAATAAAAAGAAAAGTGATTGTGATACGAATTATGAAAAAGCATTGAAATAAAAAGTATAATTGTATCATATATATATATTTGATTTTAATTATATATCAGTCTACTATACGGAATCTCATCTTAAAATATTATCTTTTTTCAAAATCTCCTTTACATAATCTTTCAGTTTCCACATTATCTTTTTCATATTATAATAAAATAGCAATGAATTGAAAGCAAAATTCCAAAATCAAAAGTCAAAAAAAAAAAATCCTTCGAGAAAAAATATTTTATATACTTATCTCTGCTAATTCATAGTCTCATATATAATATCTACATATTCATACATTATAGCTACTCCGAAAAAAGTCTGTTACCTTGATTTTCTAACCACCTTTAAAATCCTTCTTAATTATTTTTCATATATATATATTTCAACAACTAAGCATATAGGAGAGTACGCAAATTTTTTAAATGTTAAAAAACATATAACTTGGAATTTTAAAATGTCTGATTCTTTTTTTTGGATTTTTATCATTTGTAATCCTTTTTTTTTTTGATTTCATTGAGTTCCCGAAATAAAATAGGACTCACTAAAAAAATTATTAGAATTTAAACTCCACTAAAAAAATAAATCAAAAAATTATTGTGTAACCAATTCTAAGATCTTCTTTCTTTATAAACTAAGAAAAATGCTACCTAAACAATATGTAGATATACTCTCATCATACTTGACTGATAGGTTGTTTAGAATTAAACAGGATGAGCAGTTTTCTATACTTCCTAGGGTCCTATTTGATATTTGCTTTATACCAGCGATTTACCAAGATTAGACAATGTAACTGTAGCTACATTTGCTGACGATACTGCAATAATGGCAGTTAAATCCAATATTGACGAGGCTACAGATAAATTACAAAAAGCAAGCGATAAGCTTTTTTTGTGGACCCAAAAATGGAAAATTAAGCTTAATGAAGTTAAGTCTGTCCAAGTAAATTTTACAAATAAAATCGTACAAAATCCCTCAGCTGTAAAATTAAATGGAGTAGATATACCCCAAGAAAACAAGGCAAAATACCTAAAAATGACATTAAATGTCAAGCTGAGATGGAAAGAGCACATCAAGAAGAAAAAAGTCGAATTAGAATCCAAATACAGACAAATATATTGGATCCTAGATCGAAATTATAGATAGCCAATAGAGTATAAAATAACAGATAGAGTATAAAATAATAGAGTACCAAAAAACTAAGCCTATTTGGTTGTACGGTATACAACTATGGGGTTGCGCCAAACAAACAACACTCCGACGTTGTGAAAATGCCATTAGAAGGCTGAATAGAACTAGGCCACTAGATTTAGCCATAAACGCAGATCACCTTCACGGAGATCTGCAATTCCAGTAGATCTATAAGAGTTAACGCAAAATTAATGGTTAGTCTTTCAGACTAGTTTTAATATTTTAAGCCGGGCTGGTGTGTTTAGTGAGTTAAAGTTTTACATAACTGTGTTACGTACAGTATCTTTCGATGATTCTCCCATCCTTACCCAAAGAAAAAAAAAAGAACTCTAAGATCTTTCAAGTATTTTTTGTTTGTTATGAAAAAAGGGAGATTTTGTTCTTAAAAAAGGAGATTTTGTAGATAAAAGCAGATTTTTCAAAAGGAGATTAAAAAAATTACGATTTAAAAAAAAGAAATTATTTGAAACGAGGGAGAGTGCAGTAGAGTAGACTGTGTCAACTCTGGGATACCCGTATAAACGTAATATATCATGTTTCTATAAAACTTGATCATCGTTTAAAAAATTTCAGATGTTTTAGTACCGACATTAACTACAATTTATGACGATATATTTATGTAAATTGTGCAGCTGTATGACAGCTACCCGAATCTATTGTACCAGCACAACCAAATTTTACAGAGTTATTGCCCTAAACCTTGATCATCTTTTATAAGGTTTCAGACGCTTAGCTTCATAAAGTTGCAATCAAGAGGTGCAAGAAGCCTGAACCTACTGCTCTAGCCCAACCAAATTTTACAGAAGTTGCAATTGCATGCAATTCGACATAGTTTTACAAAATTTCAGATACCTAGCTTCAATAGACTCGGAGTTATTTTAATTTAAAAAGAGAAGTTGTATGGCAGCTACCCGAACTTGTTGCGCCAGTACAACCAAATTTTACAGAAGTTGTTGCCATAAAACTTGATCATCATTTGTATAATTTCAGATATCTAGCTTGAATAGATACTGAGTTATTTCCATATAAAGAAAGAAGTTGTATGGCAGCTACTCGAACCCATAAATGCTGGATTTAAATAGCGAAACTAACAATTTTGCAAAAATGATGTAAACAAAATTTCCTCCTTTCCTTTATTTTTTGAGTTATCATGCGGACAGACAGACGGACAGACGGACGACGTACATGACTCCTTTAAGGTGTCACAAACGATTATACCCTTGAACATAATTCATACGGGTATAAAAAGGAGATTTATAAAAGTGATATTTCGTTATATAGGTGCCCTCGAATAGGTGCCTAAGAATTATAAGCGAAAACAATTTGCTTGTCAATTACTGTATCAGGATTTCTTAAGAAAACAACAGCAAATTTTTGTTACCAAATAATTTTCTTTAGATTGAGAAAACTTAAAACACCTTTTCAAAACTTAATAACAATAATATAATACCCAATCGAATTTTAGCTCAGACTATTATTATAGAATAGATAAATAAAAATATAATAAAATTAATATAACCATTTTCATTGTTTTTCTGTAGAAGGATTTTAAAGGACGAAAGTAAATTCGTGTTAAAGATTTATGGTTCATAAATGAATAAAATTATTTTTTATTATAATATTTATAAGCATACAAAGTTTTTAGCTCTCTTAAAAGGAAAAAACAGTTTTTTTTTTCAATTTATATTAATTTTAATATTAGATTAATATTAGATACCATGAGTAAATTTTTAATTAATCATACCAAAACTTACATATAAATTTGAATAATGGATTTTATTAATTGTTGATTTGAAGCATTTGACGCATTTATTAAAATATTTTAAATATTAAATAATTTTAATAGATTTAAAAGGATTTTAATCAATGTTTATGGCTTGAAATTTTTGTCTTATCCGATTAAATTACATATTAAATATTTTTTAAGGATATTCTTATTGTTTCTTGTTCAACAGCTTTACAATTCTTATAAATAAACTTCGTAAACTTTGTTAAAACATTTTTTTCTGTTATCTGTTGCCAAAAACTCTAATTCTTGCTACATCTAAAATGTTTTTTTTTTTTTTTTTTTGATTTTCTGGAATTTTGTATTGTTATACATTTCATTACACATGATTTTGCTCATCAATTTAAAATAGTTTTTCCGGCTATCATTTTTGAAAGTTTGGTATGGATATTTTTCATAATATCTTCTTATGTACTTTATATATTTATACTAAATTCTTTCTTTTTACTGTTCTATCTCAATATATACTTTTATACAAATAATATTTTTTTTATATATACCTTACCTGTTATTATTATATATCGTGTTATTAAAATAACTCGCACTACTGGAGCCTTTGTTAAATCCCTTTTTAACTTATTCTAAATATAATGTAATTAAAACAACTAAAGCAATATGTTGTAATATGTAAAAATACAATATTAGAGAATTGAGTAAAAATTTCCAGGATATTTGAATAAAATGTTTAAGGAAATCCCTATAATAAAAATAAATGATTATTATTGTGCTTTTAAAAAATTTTTGTTGCCTTTTTTTTGTTTAAAGGTGGAATCAAACAAATGAGCACTTTATTCAACAATACAAAATATTTTTTTTGTTATTTATCGAAATTTCTTATTAAAAAGCTTAAAAAGCTTTTTTTTTTGTCCCTTCGTATAGACGAAAGTTTACTATACACACAATTAAAGTAGCTATGCAACAGGTGCATTAAATTACTATAACATAAAAATTAAGGATAGTTAAAAAAAATGAAAAAAACAAAAAAAAACTAATAAAGAGTAAAACTTAGTCCTGTATTAATTATACTGATAAATATTTATAGTTGAACTAATATTATACATAAAACCTTTTATAAATACAAGCATAAAAACACATTCGTTTTGTTTTTTTTGCTCTGCAGAAAAATGCAAATTTCCAGTGTTATTAATAAATTCTTGTAGGTGAAAGCATTGAATATGTGTTACACATTTACTTGTGTTGTTATTTTTTTTTTTTTATTATTGAAAAATATTGAATGAATTATTAATAAAATTAAAAAAAAAAAATTGCATAATATAAAAATCAAGGATTTTTAAATGCACCTTTTAAAAAAACGAAAATACTCGTATAATTGTAATTTTTTAAATAAAAATAGAATTAAAGGAAAAAAACATTTTATAAAGGCTAAAATGTTGTTATGAAAATATAGCAAATATTTATTATAATATTTATAAATATTAATATAGAAAATATAGATGTAAATCAAAATGTACTTTTGTACAAAATTTAAATTAACCATTACGAAATTCAGATTACATATTTAGGTAAATGTTATAAATACTGGGCCGAGTGCATAAAAATAAGCTTAAACTCAAATCTAATTTTTTCGAACAAATACTGCGAATTCAAGTGCAGTTTTCGTTTGAAAAGGTGAGATTTGAGTTTTAAGCTCATTTTTTGCATTCGACCCATTGTAATGCAAATTGATAAAAATCAAGAGACTTTTTTTTTCAATTTTAAAGAACCCTTAGATTATATTATTGGTATTATTGGGCTGTAAGTGAAACTACGACCTTTTGATATAGGTCTATTGTGCTCCCCTTTTTACTAAGTGTTGTAATATTTAATAATATATATCTGTATAGGGTTTATTGCTGGAAGTTGGTATAGTTCATCTTCGGCAAAGCAATATGCTCCAAGATGTACATATATTTTGCTCGGAGCAAAGCTCCGCAGTTTTGAAATATATACTCTGGAGTTTCTTCTTCTTCTTGACATAATCTGCATGTACAGTCATTTTTAGCACATTTCCAAAAAAATTTTGAAAAAATGTGCTTATTAGTTTCACTCTATCCGTCCGTCCGTCCGTCTGTTTACAAAACTTCTACACCGTTAAAGACAGAGAAAAAAGTTTTTAACCATGGGTAGGCCTCATAAAAAAATTAATTTTGTGGAACAACTTTTTCATATAGCCCCATCCATCCATTACGTAGCTACAGCCCCTCAAACTTTCAAAAAGCCCTATTTTTAAATACGTATATCTCATGTTCTACTTAACTTTTTTTCAATCTGAAAACGTTATTCGACAGATACTTTTATTAACTTTGTAAATTAATATCAAAATTATACAATTCTTTTAAATTTAGTATTTAAATTTGCCGTTATGTGAAAACCAAATTTTACATTTGTACACATATACACATTTTACTTCAGCAAGATATAAATATTAAAGCTCCAGTAATATATTTTTACGTGTGGTAAAGGTAAGGTTTCTTTAAGTTGTATAGAGTCCCAGAGTTACAGCCCCGCAAAAGTGCAAAAAAAAACTCATTTTCAGATGTATATATCTCAGGCTCTGCGTGATAATTTTACAATTTAAAACTGCTAGAAGACCCAAAGTTTTGTTATCTCCATAAGGCAATATCAAAATTATGCAATATTTTGTAATGTGTAATGTGAAAACCAAATTTTGCATGAAATTTCTTTTTTCATAACTACGGCACGCCTTTAGATAAGTAAGTTTTCTTCGGCAAGACATAAAAATTAAAGCTCCGGTGATATATATTTATACGTGTGCTAACGGGTTTTCTTAGTTATATAGGGTTTCAGACTTACAGCCCCTCAAAATTCCAGAAAAGTCCTATTTTCACATTTTGCCTTATTACAAAAAATTTCTTTGTCTTTATTGTTTCTTAAATTTTCAAATTTTTGTGCAAGTCACAATTCTAAACAGTTTGTATTGTCTTTTGGAAATGTGCGCTTTTAAAAACCGTTGGTTTACATTCTTGTTTATTTTCATTTTCTTTAGGGGGCTAAAGAGGCAGTGTCTCTTTAGAATTTTCAGTTTATTTTCTGAATCCTATGAGTTTTTCATATATTTTCCAGTTATTTTCAGTTTCTCAGAAGCTCCTTAGATTGTCTGAGGTCGGAATTAGGAACCTCTACCCATTTAGTTAAGAAAAATATTTTATACATGCGGGGAAATAATATTTAAAGCTTTAATATTTGAATACTAGCAGAGTACCCGGCGTTGCCCGGAGTATTTTATTGGCTTTATGAAATAAAAATTATTAACTTTTGTTTCTGTGTTAATATAATTTAATTAATATAGTTAACTTATTACTATACATTTACAGATGCTGGTAGTTTATATTCTATTTTTATTACATTTAGTTAAATTGAATAAACAGAGCGAAGAATTAGAGACAATTCTTCTACAAAAATTTTTTAAAGGAATCAATAATCTATTGAGTACACAATGACGGTGAAGTGAATTTCAATTATGACCATAATGTAGTACATTTGTTTTGGTAAGTAATGTCACTTCATGTTTTTGTGAATTAATGATTTAAGCACATTTTGAAAAATTTGTTATTAAGTTCGCTCTGTCCCTTCGTCTGTTAAAACTCATATACTGTTTAATAAAGAGCAATGAAATATTAACTATGCATAGGTCTCTTAAAAGAGTAATGTTGTAGAGCAACGTTTTTATATACCCTCACCGTTGGAGATCCTACAGCACCGACAGCTCTTCAAATTTTGAAAAAACTTCTTTTTAAATGCGTACATTTCAGGTTCTGTTTAACATATTTTCAATATAAAAAATACATGATTGTTTTTTACCTTTATAAATCAACCAGAATTTTTTTTTCGTTTAGTTTTTCTAATTATGTTTCCAAATTGATTGGCTAAAAATATGTGTAAAAATTGTATATGGATAAGAATGTAAGGTTTTCTGTTCTTTAAATATGTATGTACTCATTTTTGATTAAATGATGTACAGAAATGTGAATATGTTTTCTAATTTAATTGATTAAGTTTGTAGTATTTCTAAATATACGGATATTATACATACTATATGTACATATTTCAATGATATTTTATGGGAGACATGTTATACACATGCATCTTATATAGGTAGACCACATGTAAAGACCACATTTAAGTAATGCATTTCTGAATGATGACATGATGATTGTCTAATGTAGGAGATTGTTTCTGTTTTTTAACATGAAAATGTTATGTTGTTAAGACTTAAAAATAGTATTCTTAAGATACTTAATAAGGTTACTTTAATTACTGTTCTATATTAGAAATTTGCACTGAAAGGTTTTTATGGAATATTAGAAACAGTATAGATAAAAGTAAAGAGTGTTGGAAATATCTTTTTAATAATAATAACAATACACAAAATTAGGCAAAATATTATTAATAAGTGCTCGTGCGGAAATGGATTAATAAACGTTAACAAACATTTTGTCACAGGCTTTATTTAGAACCATAAATTCATCCTCCCAAATTAGACCGAAATTAGAAACAAAATTGTTTTTTTGACAGTCTATCGTGTCGAAATGTGTTAATGTATCACAACAAAATTTATTGAATGAGTTTGTGTGCCAAAGTGCAATACTTGTGCAAATTTTCAATTGGTCAAATCGTTTAAGCACAACAACAAAAAATGAGACATTTCATGGCCTGAAGCCTGATGGGTTAATGTATCGTAACCAAATCAACTCAGAAAGCTTTTGTTATAAAGACCTACACTTTTGTAATTTTTCAACTCAATTGGTAAAACGGTTTAAGTGCGACAACAAAGAAATTAAAAATTTTTATTGAGCCCTGGTGCCGAAACGGGTTAATGGATCGTAACCAAATCACCTCAGTGAGCTCCTGTGGTAAAGAGCTACACTTTTGTAAATTTTCAAATCAATTGGCAAAACCGTTTAAGCGCGACAACAAAGAAATTGAAAAACTTCATTGAGTCCTGGTGCCGAAACGGGTTAATGGATCGTAACCAAATCAACTCAGTGAGCTCCCGCGGTAAAGAGCTACACTTTGATAAATTTTTAACTCAATTGGCCAAACAGTTTAAGTGCGACAACTAAGTAAATTACAAAACTTCACTGACCCCTGGTGCCGAAACGGGTTAATGGATCGAAACCAAATCAACTCAGTGAGCTCCTGTGTTAAAGAGCTACACTATTGTAAAATTTCAACTCAATTGGTCAAACCGTTTTAGCAGGACAACAGAAAAATTTTGTGAACTTTGTTCGGCTCTCGTGCCCAAACGGGTTACCGGATCTTCATAAAAATTTGTCACAGGCTTTTTTTCATACCATAAAACCACCATACAAAATTGGACATAAATCGGAAACAAAAAATTTTTTGGAAGCCCGCCGGGTCGAATCCGGGTAACATATTGAATCCAAATTTCTTCGGCACCCGTCTAATGCTGGGAAGAACATTTGTACAAATTTTCAACTCAATCGATCAAACCGTTTAGGCAGGACAATGAAAAAACGAAACGGCTTTAAATGGCTCTCGGGCCGCAATGGGTTAATGAACCGAAACGCGATATAGCCTATAACACTTTCCGGGGTCGTAAGAACGTTCCTGCAAAAATTGGTTGCAATCGGACTGGTGGTTTTTACGTGAAAAGGGCACAAACAAACAAACAAACAAACAAACAAACAAACAAACAAACAGAATTTCTTCCTTATTTATTAGATTGTATATAAATAATTTGCATAATAATGTTAAATTTCCAGGTTCCTTAAAATTGTAAATTTTTAAATTTTAATTTTGAATTTCTTTTAATTGGAAAAAATTGTTCTGCGGTGAGTTATACTTAATTTTAAAAATACCTCCATAGTCCTTTGAAACATACAATTTATTATCGATTGCATATTACTATACGATAATTTACTTTGGAGAACTGATCTACTTAAAAGTTTCTTTAAGGTTTATTTAAAAAAAAAATGCCTAATGATTAAAGTAACAATAATTTGATTTTAAACCTCGATGTTGAATTTTGAACAAATATATACAGTCGTATCAACAAATAGGCGGATAAAAGAAAATAATAAGCAAATTTCAATTTTTTTTTTTGAAAATGTGCTAAAAAGGAATAAAACTACAATAATAAAAATTTATTTTTAAAATACTTGTAACCATGACTGATTTTTTTTTCTGTTCTAAAATTGTTCAATAAATTGTAAAACTGGAATCTGATTAGTGTTTATACTCGTATATGTGTATATATATATATATATATATTGTTTTCTTTTTATTTACATAGTAACTACAGATTTTATATTTTGTTTACTGAAAAATATGATACAAATTAATTGTGTCTATTTAATATTCTGTATCTAAAATTTCCACTAGTTTAACTTTACATAGGTTTGTATGTTTGTGATACTGGTGATAACTTCAAATTAATCGAACGACTATTGTTTGTCTTGTTGGATTTTGTTAATTTTTTTAACATTATATATATATAATATAATGTTATAATATCGATGTACTTAATTTGTAATTTTAGTTTAATCAGTTATCAGATCAGGTGCAAAAAGAAAAAAATTTGAAGAAAAAAAGGGATATATAAGTATTCAAAGTAAATCATGAAATATTTCAACCCGAGAGGAACATGCTTGACTGAAATAAGTTGTATCTACATTTTATCCATATACTTACATTAAAAAAATATCCACATATATCATATTTAACCATTATCAGAATAGGAATTTTGACCGTGTAAAAATTAGTGCGTAAGCATCTTTGATGGAGCTATACATATAGAATTGTTTAAATGTTTCATTTAGTTTAAGTTACTTTCCACCGAGTAATTAATTGTAAGAATTAATCTTAGAAACTTTACTCTTTAGAATTTGGTTAGATTATATCTATAAGCTTTATAGATATTTTACAAGTTTCTCAAGTTTTACAAGAGAAAAATATAAGAATTATGCGAAAAAAAAAAATCTTAACGTTTAATTTTGATTTAACTGCAAAATTACATTTTCTATTGTCATTAGGAAAGTTTTTTGACAAATAATTCTAAAATTATGTAAATATTTTTCAAAGCGCATATATCATTTAATTAAAATTCAATGAAAACTATATATCATTGTTTTGAAAGCCTTTTTAAATATATTTAACACTAGGTTATTCTTAAACTTTTTATAGGACTAGGTCAAATGCATAAATTTCATAAATATGTTGAACTTAATTTTAATAATAAAATATCATTCAGTATTATTATTTTTTATATTAAATAGTAATCCTTTTAAATATTAATAGATATACATATTAAAAAATCTATATTTAACAAATTCATCATTTATTTATCTCCCAACTCTTCGTATTTATCCACATTTTTGTCGTCCTTATCTAATTTCATGTTATTGCAACTATTTTAAGTACAAAAGAACATATTTCTAGATTATGATGCAAAAAATAAAACGTCAGTTTAAATAAATTTCTTTTAATATACGTTCATCAATAGGAATCGATCTTCTTATTATAATTCGAAATTTTTATAAAGTTGACAACCAGCATTTAACATGTGTAACATATAAAATTTATTTAATTAAATTACGTACATCATTAAATAAAAATATAAAAGATTACAAACATTTTGTACATAATCCATATTCCATAGAATATAAGATATACATAAAATATAATCGCAAGACTGTTAAAATATTTAAAAACAATCAGTTAAAGCGAATTTTGTTACAAAAAAAAAAATTAAAAAAAGACGATTCAGAAGAAATTATGTTGCTCTTCTTGAAAAGTTGTAATTATTTACCGATGATTATGATTGTTATTTAGAAAATTCTTAATTGAAAAAAAAAAAAAATTTATGTGGCTGAGTGCACAAATTAAATTTTACATCAAACTTCAAAAACAAAAACTTTTTGATGCATTTTATTTGATGGTTAAAAAGAATTAAAAAATTTATACTTTTTTCGTTTCGTTTTTATTTACAAAATTTTTGATTAGGGTTTTCAAATAGAATTTTGGGGTTGTGAATTAAAACAATACGAATTAAGATCAAAATGACTTTAACTCGCATTCAATAGAGAAATAAAACTTTAATGGCGATTTTTTTGCGTATTTTTTGTATATTTTTTGCGTACTTTGCGAACTACAGCAATACAGAATATATAAACTAAATTTAAAAAGAAAACCTTTTTTTAAATTCTTTGTTATTAAAACGTTTTTACATAAGAAACAATTATGAAAGACTTTAACGTTTGTTATAAAATCAGGGTTTTAATAATTAGTTATCATTGACTAAATATTTTAAATGTTTTGTTGTTGAAATATATGTATGTTCAAAAAATAATTATAAGGCATTTTATAGTTGATCAGCGTTGTTCCTTTTCCCAGGTTATGTAAGGGTTGTTCCTTTTTCCAAATTATGTAAACATATAGTGGCCAAACAAAATGTCACGAGGAGAAATTTTACAGTTGAATTCAAAATCGGATTTATATGCTTTTTCTAAAATATTTGAGGAATTTTAAAATTGGATTCAAAATCAGGGTATTCCCTTTTTCCTAAAATATTTCAAATTAAATTTAAATTAATTATTGCGATATTTTGTCGTAGAACCGTACGTAATATGTATATAGTATATACTACATATTATGTACATTTAACAAAAATTGAAGAAAACCATTGATAATTATTATTGTTTTCAAAATTTAAATTACTTCTATTTGAAGAATATAGAGTTTATTTTTAAAAAGATTTAATTCGTATGATTTTAATTCACGGCATCAGTATTTTTATTGTTGATAAATTTATTTTATTTTTGGTTAAATGTTAAAAGCACTTTCAGTATCAAATAAAATTCAAAATTTAAAATGTTGATACCGATTAAAAAATTATAAAATAGTTTAAAAATGTTGATGCAGATTCAATAAATCATAAAAGTTTAAAAAGAGGGACAATACAATATTTTAATAAGTGTAACAACTTATATGTTAATTTTTCAACATTATAATATCTATATATTACAATTGTATTTGAAGGTGTAATCTATAATTAATCGAATTAATTTTTCTAAAAATTATTTGTACTACTTTATAAAATATTTCAATAAAATCTACTCTGTATATCGTAGTATACAGTATACCGAATTGTTTGTAAACTTTAATTTAATTTTTTTCAAAACGAAACTTAGGGGCGTATAAAATAAGCTGTAAACATCGAGGGAGTATGGGTTTAAATCCCACACACTTCGTAAGAATAATTCCCCCTTACGACATTAACAGCCACGTTTGAAAAGGAAAGCATGTGTAATTTCCTTGTCACATTTATGAATAAACTAAAAAAAAAAAAAAAACGAAACTTCTTACTTTAATTACTTTTTTTTTTCCAATTTTTTAAATATAATATCAGCTAAACAGAGGAAAATTTTTGTCCATTTTATTAAAATAATTTTTAAACAATTATAAAAATGTTATTTGAAGAGTTATTTTGAAAATGTTTGGTGAATTGTATATTACAACTTTACAAAACTTTATATAAAACTTTCCAATTTACTGATTTTGAAAGATTTGCAATGAAATGAAAAATCATTATAAAAAAAAAAAAACGTTTTTTTTTTTGTGTTTTTAATTTTTAATGAATAACTGACACGTTTTGATATTTTTAAAATTAAAAATTAATGAAAATTGTAAAACCACAATACTTTAGTTTTTAAAGTGATAAAATAAATATTTGTTGTTTCATTTTTTAAAAATATTTCTAAAATCTTTTCTTTCAAAGTTTTTTTTTGTTTTGTTTATTTTTATTTTAAATTAAATTCATTTAAGTGAAAGAAAATATTGAAAATTAAAATGCAAACTAAACTAATAATATTTTTTATTTTCTTACAAACTTTGCTCTAGTAGCTCTGTGAAAAAAAAAAAACAAAAAACTTTTTGCGGGTTAATTTTTAATTGATTGTTGTAAAGAACGAAACAAATCTACAATTTGAAAATTAAAAAATTTAATTTCTAAATTGATAATAAATCTATAAATAAAATTATAAGTAGATCTTAAAAATTTATATTTTTTTTTAATAGCCATTACAATTAGAAACAGACTTGTAGAAAACTTTATTTTAATTTTGTCGTCAAAATCAAAATCTTCAGATCTGCAGCGTTGATGACAGTTCATAAAACCAATAAGTAAACATTATTCTGTTATATTCTATTTTAATTTAAACTGTCAGATATTTATATTTATAGCCTTGTCAAAAATAAAATTAATTAAAATTAACTTTATATGAATTTCAAACATGTATGTAGTGAGTTATAAAGTATGAATTGAAATTGTTAATTTTGACACTAATAAGTGTACCTAATAAGAATTTGAAAAACAAAAATATATAAAAAAATAGAGGATTACCTTACTAAAATCTTTAATTAATTTTTTTTTTGCTAGGGTAAATGGGAATCTCGAAAGACACCAATGAGATCAACGAGGGAATTCTCTTTGATAGTGTTGTGGTTTAACCAACTAAACGTCTGCTCCCTTTTAAACCTAACATTAGTGTAGAACCTATATGGTACAATGTAGTAACTGGTTTGGAGATTAGGAAAATAAAGGAAATTGGGAAATATAGGAGTAATTGGATGTTGAGAGAGATTATTCAGAACAAAAATATTGATGACTTGAATATATCGACATCAAATACGTTATGGTTGCGAATTTTAGTGAATACTTCCAGCGGCAAGCTATTTTTCGTATACTGTACGCATTACAAACGAGTTTCCATATGCGAAGATGTACCATCTGGGGATCTTTAAGTTATAGCGGTTAGTCTGTGCAGCCCTCTTTGTATCTCGGTTGAAATTTTTCAGAGGTTGCATTAAGGTTTTTATTTCTTCTTTATTACTATAAAATCTTTTCAAAGAGTTTTTTTTTTAAAAGAAAGGTAGTATAAATAGTAAATTCTCTCAAATTTATTCCAAAAATCAATCTGTTTTAATTAATTGGTGCAGATGAAACTTTAACTTAACAATCACTCTTACTATTATTTAATTACACTCTTAAATTATTTAAATTTTTAAAATTCCTTTAAAAATTTATTTATCTTTTCAACAAGCTTAATTTCGTTGAATTGCGTCAACTCTTTAAAAAATATTTTAACTCAGTGATTTATCAAATAATAAAATTACAAAATTTTGAAATAGCCATTCTATAACAGTATATTTCTGAAAATTTCTAAGTAGATAGCCCAGGAACATGCTCCATAAGCATAAAGACTGTGAGACACTCTGTATATTCAAAAATTGTATTAAGAAAATAATAATAATTATCAAGTTTTTAGAAATTTGCTATGGACTAAAATTATTGAATCGACTGAAGAAAATTTATAGGATTTTAAAGGATAATTTTTGTTTCTTCTTTTTACACTCTACTGAAATGGTTTTTTTTTTTATCCACACTTACGTAAATAAAATAAAAAGTTCAGAGTACAATTTAAGTGTTAAATTTATTTATAAAGGAATTGTAAAAGTATTGCATAAATTTGAAATAAAACAAATTAAAAACAAACTTTCATTTTGCATTTTTTTCAATTATTTTTAAAAATTATATTACTAAACTATGGCAACTATGATTTGGTGAATAAAAATGCGCGATTTTAATTTTTACCGTTTTGATTTTTCTTTTGTCGCAGTTTAATTATTAGCACATTTAAAAAAGAAAAAATTTAAATTAATATCTCTTTTCCAGAAGTATTTGAGGCGTTCTCTATTCTTGTATATGGATATGCGGATTTCAATCAAATAACTACTTATAAAATCGATCTGATCCTTTTTAAATGTATGCCAGATCCATTTTCTGTTTTTCGTCATTTTCTCTCCAGCTATACGTTTTGCGTAAAATCTATTTCGTAATTTTATTTTGAAACGATATTTTCCAAACTCAACGATGACTTTTAAAGATTTTTACTGTTAAGTTCCTATACATTAATAACCGTATAAAGGTAACCGGTTTTAAAAGTATAACAGACTTTAAAGGTAAATATTTTAATTTTTATTTTACATGTATAAAATTTTAAATATGTATAGGTTTTAAAAGAAAACAAATATAAAATATGTATTTAATATTTTTGTTTTTATTATTTGTTTAGAATTTTAATTAATTAATAATAATTCTATTATTAATGCCATGTAGTTGCCATGTAGTATTTTAATATACCGTTATGTAAAATCCTATTTTTGCAAAAATTTGGACCCCCTTCTATCTTTGAAACAGTTTAACTTAGAATCTTGTAATATTGGGAAGAGTTAGATCTTTGGAAATAAATATGACTCATTTCAGAAAATATTTTTGTGAAAATATTTTTGTTTCGCCTCCCATTTAAGAGTTGTAAGGAGTCAAAAACGGAAAATTCTTTATTTTTCAGCACTTTTAACTTGGGCACCTGTACAAATATTTTTGAAGTTATATTCAAAAATTAAAGCTGCAACATTATGCTTTTATTTTTGTTAATAATTTTTCAATATTAGAGGGTTACCTTAAAATTGACAAAAGTGTGACTAAATTTTTCCCAATTTCTCTAAAAAATTATTTTAACGATTTATTTCAATTTTTGTATTATTATAAATTTATTTTATTCAATATACTTACTTAATATTTATGTACTCTTTAACAAACACTAATTTTAGAAATGTGCTTTTTTGAAAACCCTTGGTTTTTTCATTATTTGTTTATTATATATAATGAATAATTAAAAATATTTAATGATCCTTCAACTTTTAGTTTCAGAAAAAAAAACCAAAATAAAAACGAAATATAAAATGGATGGAAATAATAATATATAAAAAATAACATATATTTAAACAACGATCTATAAATAACTAAAATTTTGCAATTATTCTTCCAGCACTTGCGTACGGGTACGGATTTTCGACCCAAATCTATTTAAAAAGCCAAGAAGTTTTTATTTTCAATTTATTTGTTTTAAACACTATTAAACTTTATATTGAAGAAATGTTTATTATCAAATTTTAACATAAGACTGCCAAGATTCATGAATTTGGGTGTATTCTTACAGAAGTTACAACAAAAAGTATCAAAAATGCAAAATATAAGTGCAAAGTATTTTATGAATGTTTTTATTTTGACCCTTTTTTTTAAATTTTTTTAAAAAAATTATTTAGATATGATATCTTATATTGTTAACGCACTTTTATGCATTTTGAAATTTTGGTCAAAAACGATAACGAAGAGTTCATTTTCACTCCCTTCATACAAGTAAGTTATGGGACTTTAATTGATTTTCATCTACAGTTTATAGTTTTAATTCTATACAATTGGAACCAAATAAAATAGTCATAAAAAAAAGAATAGAATATATATTAAAATTTATTAAACTAGCTTTCTGTTGTCAAGTACTTCCTAAAATATATTCCTAAAATATATTTCTCAGAAGATGCAAGATTTTGGCTCTATAACTTGCAAACCAGTTTGGAAAATGAAAACAGAAATAATAATTGGTGTTGTTGTGCTAAAAAAAATGTTATATGCTAATACCGTAAATTAATATAGTAAACTAAACTATAGCTCAAAATAAGATAAATCCTTCCTTGCAATTTTCTGGTTGTCCGGATATCCAGGATCTTCATATTCAAGAAAGACCATTGAGAACAGGACAAGTTTGAGACCTGTTCATATGCTATGCATTAGTTTTTATTCGACTATTTGCCTAGAAATCGAGACAATAAAATAAATAACAAGTAAAAATAACAGTAAGTCGATGCAACCGACTTATTTATACCCTACACCTAAAAAATTCAAATTAAATTAAAAATCCATAAGTTATTTTAGTTAGGTATTTAATACAAGCTAAAAAAAATAAATGCTTTTACAACCTTTGTACAAAATTTCAGGTTTCTATCTTTATTAAATTCGAAAATATGATTGTTAGGTCTTGGGAAGTGTGTGAAGGCACGCGGACCACCACCCCAATTCATCTCAAATTTTAGAGACATCAACAGAGTAGAACATTCTTATATCAAATTTCAAGTTTATATATTTGAAGTTCCTATCTTTATTAATTTCGAAGATATGCATGTTCGGTTTTGGGAGTTGTATGGGAGGTACCCGAACAGCTCCTCCTATTCATCTCAAATTTTGGACAAATCAGGGATTCAGGATACAACACCCTAGTACCAAATTTGAAGTTTCTGTCTATATTAATTTCGAAGATATGCTTGTTCGGTTTTGGGAGTTGTATGGGAGGTACCCGAACGACCACTCCAATTCATCTCAAATTTTACGCAAATCAGGGATTTAGGAAACAACAACTCTTATCAAATTTGAAGTTCCTATCTTTATTAATTTCGAAGATATGCATGTTCGGTTTTGGGAGTTGTATGTGAGGTACCCGAACAACCACTCCAATTCATCTCAAATTTTGGGGATATCAGGGATTCAGAAAAGCACACCCTCGTACAAAATTTTAAGTTTCTATCTTTATTAATTTCGAAAATATGCGTATTAGGTTTTGGGACTTGTATGGGAGGTACTCGAACGCATGGTCCGATTTCGCCCATTTACAATCCCCGCCTTACCTTAGTCATTGTTAACCTACAGTATAAATTTCATCAAGATAGCATCATTATTTTTTGAGTTATCGTGCGTACGGACGGACGGACATCGCTAAATCGACTCAGGCGGTGATCCTGATTCAGAATATATATACATGTATATACCTAACTCGCTTCCTTTTGGTGGTTACAAACACCATACCAAAGTTAATATACCCTATACTTAATGTGTAGGGTATAAAAAAGGATCTTAATCAAAACTTCAACATATCGGTAAGTGTTGCTGTTGGCGCACACAATGAACTTACACTCATTTACATTTTGTATCTGTCAAATCCCCTTTTAAAATTTTTTTAATATTATCATTGTATAACACCTTCTTTAATTTAATTTAAAATATTCTCATATAGAAATAAGGAATATATGGTATAATACCGTTTTTATTCAGTTTTTAATGAAGAATTGATAAAAATGTTTTAATAGAAATGTTGAGAATAAAAACAAATAATGTGCATGTAAAAATAGTTGTTGAATACAAAATAAAGTTGAATACAAGTGGCATATATTATTTTATAAAATTTTCTTACAATTGTAACATTTGCTAATCAGTTTACTATTTAAATAAATACTTCCTCGGTTGGCATAGCAAGTGTCTAAAATAAAAAATAAATTACAAAATTACTTTATTTTAGAATGCATACTTTTTTTGAACATTCCATTATTGGATATTTTAATCGCCATGAAGAATAAATTCAAACAATAAATAGAATTGGATTCAAATCGTTCATGTAAACATCAAACTTTTTCTCTGAATTGATTTCCATGGTCTAAACAGGAAGATAATAAACTTTATTATAGAATTCTTTTAATTTTTTTCATCGTAACGGTTCCCATCTGATTTTTACAAGGGTTTGTATTTGTTATTTATTTGTTCTAAAACTTTTATTGTACGTTTCCTTGTCATATAAATTTTTGTTATTTTATCTTTTTGTATACATAATTTTATATATATATATATATATATTGTATATACATATATTTCGGGATTTCTAATGAGTTTTAAAGTAAAAAAAGATAATTTTTCTATTAAATCTTAAAACTATAATTAGTCTACAAGGTGGATGATGGCTCCGTGAATTAACGCCCAAGGAATTAAAGTCCCAAAAAAGAATTAAATAAAACCCTAAAATTTAGAGTCTTAATTCATAATGAATTAATACACCAAAACAAAAATTAAATAAAGCCTCAAACAAAAATGAATTAACACTCCAATTTTTCATTCATTTGGAGCTTTATTTCATTGGGAAATAACACGCCAAAATAAAAATGAAATAACGCCCCAAAATTATTTATAATTTGTATTATATATATTATTTAATAAAAAATAGTCAATTCTATAATTTACAAAATATATATGAAAAGATCATCAAAAAAACAAAATCAAATTCTATTTAAAATAACTCCCGATGAAATAATCCCCAATCAAATAAATCCCACCACCAAATGAAATAAGCCCTACCAACAAATTATGAAATAATGCCTACCGGCATATGAAATAACTCCCACTCATTGTGGAATTTACTTCATTATGAAATAACTTCCATTAAAGAAAATGAAATAAGTCCCAACATCAATGTAATTTTTTATATATATATAATTTTATTTTTGACATTCCGAGTTTGCATGGACATACTTTAGTACTGATTTTACAGTTGGATACTAAATCAGAGTTATAAGCTTTTTCCAGAATATTTATATATATATACATATGTATATGCGAGATTCTAAATTTGGAGTGATTTTAGAGTGGTACATATATTTATATAATAAAAATTCTGGAAATAGCGGGGCTGGTGCGGCTACGTCGTCGCGATCGATCATCCTTTCTAATTCAGAATTTTCAAAATCAAAATTATACGCTTTAAAATAAAAAAATTTCGACTTTAGTTAATTTTTTTTCTACTTTAATTCATACACAACCATTGATGAAAATTTTTTTTGAGGTTTTATTAATTTGAATTTTCGTTATTTCATTATTTCATAAAGGCCCAAAAAAAAATGAAATAAAGTCCCAAAACATGAAATAAGACCCCAAATTGGTAATAAAGCCCCAAATGTCCATACAAATTTTGGGGCTTTATTTCATTTTCGTTTGAATCTTTAATTCCTTAGATGTTAATTCACGGAGCCGTGTATGATATGAAATATTGCCCATAATTTTAAATAGTTTTCTATATTGTAAATGATTTTGACATATTGATGGATATGTTTTTCAAGTACATATGAACCCTTTTCTATTTTCTTTTATATATACTAAATAATTTAATTGATTAAATTTATAAAATAGAATTTAGATTTGATGAATCGGTAAATCAGTAAATCAGTTAGTTCTGTTAGGTAAAAAACTTTAAAGTTGTTTAAATCTATCTCATACATTTTATAGTTAATTGATTAATAAATTTGAAAAGTTACTATATAATGATTTTCATTTTGCAAAATTACTTATTATTTTATTGTAAGTACAGAAAACAGATTATAATATAATAAACTAGTTCAAAATCATACAACACTCAAATTAATTGTTAAATCGTTACCCTTACAATTTTTAGGTTTAATGACTCTACAGTACACTGGAGGCTCGAAGCATGTCTCTTCTGAAGCTAAGGGCGTATGAGACAAAACTATGCCAAACAAAAGAGCGTGCATACAAATACTATATAATTGCTTAACTCTAGAATTCCAAAGCAGAAAAATCTTGGGGGAAGGATAATGGTAGAAATGTATAGAATATTTCCGAAGAAAAGACAATCAATCAGGAGGTAATCATCGCTTTCTTAAGGCGAATTAATTAACTAAATGGCCTGCTGTGTCACGTGAATGACAAATGAAACAAGATCGCCTAACTGGTCTCAAGGCTTAGGTGTTAAATTGGTCATCCAATTCCGCTATCAAAAAAGGAAAACATTTGATTAGACGATATAAAATATTAAAATGAAAACTAAAATTATATGACAAATTTTTAAATTTTTAATTCTTTTTTTTTTCTTGAAATTTTAGGAGAATATATATATATACATATACTTTTTTAACCTATACCCTTTTTTGAACAAAATTCGTTGTATGAAAATTAATTATTCTTTGTTACAAATTGATATGTTATAAACTATAAGGGTATTCACGAGTTAGTGCAAAGTGGTCTTGCACAAGTGCAAAATTTTGCATCGTAGCATATTTCAATTTTTTGACAGTTAAAGTGCACAATTTGTTGTTGTTTTCATGTATAAAAAAGTGCAAAATTTTGCAAGACTATGCAACATCTAAACGCTATTGCATATTTGTGCAAAACCATTGCAAAGTTTGTTTATATATTTTTTGTAAGATAAAAATTTAAAAAATGTCTAAAAAAATGTCTAAAAAAATGGAAAAAAAATTATTTCTGATTATTTATTAAGTCAAGCATATGAAGATATACAAATATCAGAAATTTTTGGTAAGCATATTAAATTTTTATATAAACAAAACAAGCACGTCAACGATATTTGACAGTTCAATAAAAATTCATGCTAGGGTTGTTCACGAGTTGGTGCAAATATGTGCTACGGTGCAAAAAAAATTTGCACTTTTGCACCAACTGGTGAATACCCTTTATAATTCCTTAACTAATGAACATGTTTTATTATCGATAAATGGTAAATAAATATTGTGTTATTGGTGAAACGGGTAAATTTCGGTAACACACTTTTTATAATGGAATTGAAAACAAAAATCAGAATTTATTTTAAAAGAACAACATTTCAATGTACATATGTGTACTTCATATAAAAAAAAAAGAAATTAATCAATAAAAAAGAAAATAAAAGAAAATATTTCATTTATAAATTCAATTTTAACCTTTAAGGTAATCTTATTTTCTGTTTTTATTTTAGTGTAAATCATGGAGAATGTTCTTTCATTCTCTGTAGACATGTTGGTTATGCTGTTTGCAGAGTTACAAACAACAGTGTGAGAGCCCTCATACTTCAAAAAAAGAAAAGTCTTTCTGTAATAACGACAACAATTCTACTTGTTTACATAAATTTGAACGGACGAGATAGCTTTTCTAAATTCAGTTTTTAAATTGGTATTTAAAACTTCGAGCTCGACATTTCCTTGAAAATCTGATTTGACTTGCTCATTTGGTTTTATTAATCTAGAAATGAATGTTTCCCAAACTCTACAGTTGAGATTTTTGATCTTATTTTTTTTGTTTTAAGCATGCACTGTATAAGAGACAATAATTTAATATTATACGTCTTTTATCAATTTCATTCTGCAAGCAAATTAAGAAATCAAAAGAAATTCAGAAACTTATTTATTGATTTATTTATATTAATATTATATAAATGTATAATGCAATATTATTGAACCATCGGCTACTAAGGCCATTATAGGTTTTTATACTATTATTAAATTATATACTAATATTATTTATTTTATTTATACTATATATTTACATTATATTTGGTCGTAAGGGGGTATGTAAAGAAAAAAACACTTACGACCTGTGCAGGGGTCGAACCCACACTCCTTCGGTTAATACGCCACACGCCTACCCACTAGGCTACCGAATCCCCTTATTATTATTTGCATAAGTTGAGCATAACAATATTCAATCACAGTTTTCGTGGTAAATAGTGTTGCCTCATTTAGTATTAAATTCGGAAAGACAATTGTGTATAGATAAATATATAAGTATTGATATTTGCTGTCGCATATTTATTTTTAGCACATTTCCAAAAAAGGTTTGAAAAAATGTGCTTATTAGTTTCGCTCTGTCCGGCCGTCCATTTACAAAACTTCTACACCGTTAAAGATAAAGAAATGAAATTTTAACCATAAGGGTACAATTTTAAATTATAATTCTAAACAACTTTTATAATTAGTACAAGCTTCCTCAGAAGAAATGCATTAAAAAAAAATAATTTTCTCAGAATATTTTTTTTTGTACCACCCTCTGTTTAAAGACTAAAATAGGGCTAAAAAATTGAAATTTCTCTATTTTTAAACATCTGTAACTTAGGGCATCTGTATAAATATTTTCAAAATAAAAGGCAAAAATAAAGGCTTCAACTTTATAATTTTACATGTGTTAAGGATAGTATACACTATCAGTCATGACTGTCATTCAGTGCATGAAGGAATGCTTGAATGGCAGTCAAAGCTATACACTGTCGAACATGAATGTCATTCAAGCGATTTTTTTTTTTGATTTTTTTCATTAGTCTCTCATTCTTTTATTTGAATGTTACACAAAAGTTGAATATTAAAAAATTCTTAATTTTCAAAATGAATAAGAAAAAAGCTTGCATTTTAGTTATATTATCATTGTATGAAATTTGTAGCATTCGATAAATTGCGTTAAACCTTTTTTTTCGCTCTCCATTTTAGGCTTTAGATTGAGATTGTATTATTCCCAAAACCTTTTGCATATGTTTAATAAATATTAATAGGGAAATCCCCAACTTATTCCCATTTTATCAAATTTGAATTTAGTTACATATTACATAATCTGAACGAATGGCGCTTCAGTAGAAAAATCGAAGATGGCCATCTATTTCAAGTATTATATATTATGTATGGATATATTTAAAAGCTTTAATAATACTAATAAATTAAAAGATCATTCTTAATTTTTATTTATTTCATATATTTACTTGTGTTCATTCAACATAGCATCAAATCTTGAATGATTTACAAGTATAAATGTCATTCGTACCGTGCATGGCAGTCAAAATCAAAAATTTTTGATTTTCTTCACTCAGAATGACATTTTTTCATTGAAAGGTATACACTATCAGTTCAGGCAAAGAATGACATTCATGAATGATAGTGTATACTCCACTTTACTGGTTTTTCTTAATTATGTAGAGTTCCCTTAAAATTGATGAAAGATGTCTCATTATTTTAAACATTTTTTTCTTAATCTAAGAAAATATTCAAATTTTGGTACAAGTCTCAGTTCTAAACTGTTTATATTGTCGTTTAGAAATGTGCACCTTTAAAAACCATTGGTTTACATTTTATCTTATTTGTTTTTTATAATTACTGGTAAAGTGTAAACATTTTTTACTAGAAACGGTACCCTAAAAAAGCAACAATTTAAAATAGTAAACCAGTAAAGGAATTATTTGTGAGTGTCATATAAAATGTTATTATTATGTAACTTGTATTAATTTCTAAAAAATTCGATAATTTTATTTATTTTAAAAACTAACTACATATACTTATACATATATAAAATTATATTCTAATTTTTAAATTAAAAAATATATATTTTATGAAATTTTTTATTTATATGTATATTATTGTATACAAAATTATTGAATATAATTTTTTAATCGATAATCCGATCAAAAATAAAATTCCATTTGATATATTTATGTTAATTATATAGTTAAATATTAAAATTAACATCTTGTCAAATTATTGAAAACTTCAAAAATATTTAAATTAAGTAATTTGCCTATACTGCATTATTTTTAAAATTAAATATGATTAAAAATATATTTTTATTAAAATGTACAACATTTAAATTTTGAAGTTATTGTCCATTGGACTTTGGAAAAAGATCGAATTATTTACGACAATTTTTTAAATTAAGTTAAATATAAAATAATTAAATATTTGTAGCAAAATTCTGGATTTTTTTAAAACATTATCAAAGTAACGTATTTTTGCTTTATCCTGCTGATTCAAATACTATAATGTAATAATGTAATAAAACACCTTATAATAATCTGTAATGAAAATATTCGTAAATACGGTAGAAGAATTCTTAAATAGAAGGAATATTTGTTACAAATTAATATTTAAATATTCTGGGAAAAGGAAATTTCTCTATTTTTGCCACAAATTCCAAAATGAATCAATATATAAAATCTAAAATGTGTTTTAAATCTTAAAATATGTTTTTTTATATAATAAATTGCATTTTTATAATATGAAATATTAATTTTTTTCATACAAAAGCCCAACAATTTTTTGCCATAATTTAAGAACTAAGAGGGCTCTTTAGAAAGAGAGATAATGAAAAAATAAAAATTTTTGGAAATAAAATTTATTGTTCTGTATATTTTTTTACCGTTATATTCAAAAAAGTAAAAACAAACATTTTTATTTTTACTTATATATACCCTGTACTTAAATGAGACAATCTGTACCAATGTAGTATATACCGTTTTGAAGGCCTTTATTAAACCTATCTCTAAGAATAGTTAGATATATGTATGTGTTTTTGTTTTGGAGATATTTACATTTGCTCATGCACGTACTTCTTTTTTTCAAATGAGAATTTTAACTCCTTAATGCCGTACGCACCAATTGGAACCCCCATAAAACTTCACTGTTGAAAATAAATCAAAATTTCGTTTTGATATTTTAAGTTTTAAAAAATAAATATCGCAAAAGTTTAACTTTTCGATTTAATCACAATTTTCGCGAGACGACGAAAACGACATTTTATAACTGTTTTTTTTTTTTAGCATTAAATTTTATTGCGTATTAGAAAAAGAAATAAAAAATTTTGCTAATAATATTTGTAGACTGTATATGTAATTTTTTTATTATTGTAATCATAATAATTTTGATTTTTTTTTTCTTTTTTAGTAATTGAATACAATACAATGTCGCATTTGAATCGAAAGAAATGAAAGTTTTTATAATCAAAAATGAGAAAATATTTTGATACTAAATTTACTTTTATTTAAATATTTATATTTGTTATTTATATATAATTTTAGATTTTATTTTTTTTTTTTTGAAAATTTTTTGTAAATCTAAAGTATATAATTGAAATTGTACAGTGTTGACGTCAATAATTTATATTGTATATACGAGTATGTATAAATTCTAAATAAGTTCAAATGAGATGAAAATTTTTTTCGAAAAATTTATTTTAAAAGTTACTAAAAATGCTTTATTCATTTTAAATTTCATGAGTAAGGGTTTTCAAATTTTTGATTAAAGATATGTAATTATACCAGTAGGTTAAAGTTTCACTTGAATGATTCTTTAGAAGCTGCAAGGAAAAGGAATTTAATAAAAAAAATCAATTTAACTTATTTGCAAAGATTGGTAGATAACCAAAACAAGGAATAAATCATGCGCTTTTTAACAATCTGAGATACACCATAACTAATTTTTTCTCATTTAAAATATATAATTAATGTTATATAATAAATGTAAAATATGAATTAGGCTGACAGATCGGAAAGAATTGAGAAATAAGTAAGAAATGCTGTTGGCACAAAAAATAATAAAAATGAAAAAAACAAACTTGAAAGACAATTTTTTTGGTAGAAATTTGTTTTTGTAAAGTCTTTAAATAATAACTAAAACATAATCTTTTATAGATAAATCCATACGAATTCGTTCCAAAAACATTGTGTTAAATTTGATACAATCCGCTAATAAAAAATAGTTTAAGATCTTGTAATACGACCCTATATTAACACACAACGATAAACGAAAATTGGTTACAATACCTTACAAAAGATTAACGAACCAAAAAATAATTCACTAAGTGTTCGATACCTTCTATATATATAGGTTCAAAGAAAATTTTTGTCATCTTTATTTAATTACATTTAATTTTGTGGTAATTAAATGTAATTAAATAAAAATGATAAAAAAATAAGTGTTTTATCACTCGTGGCAGCATAAGTCATCAACTTACCGTCTTAATTGGTCTCGGTTATTAGCGATGATTTTTATTCTTCCCAAGTTTGTTGATTTTTCACTAGTTCGGCTGTTATTAATCGTCGCCAGATGTTATTGGACAGACCTATTCTTCAGCTTTTTTGGAGGTTCCGTTCTAGGACCATTCTGGTTATATTTTGTGGATATTTCCTCAGGGTGTAGCCTATCCATCTCCACTTTCGACGTTTGATTTGGTTCATTATTGTTTCTTTGCCTGTTAATTCCCATAATTCCTTGTTGATGATGGTATTTGGCCAGAATATTCTACATATTCTTCTTTGGAAAAACTAAAGAATAGTGTTGTAGAAAGAATTTCTTTACCATGACAAATTTTAAAAATAACTTTACAAATAATAACTTAGCCAAATTTAATTTATATTTTTATTTAAAATTAATTTTATCAATTGGTTATTAAATTCTACTAATTAAAATAATTAAATAAACAAGGTAGAATGTAAACCAACGCACATTTCCAAAACTCAATACAAACTGTTTAAAACTGTTGTGTGACTTGCACAAAAATTTGAAAATTTCATGTAATAAGAAAAAACGTGAAAATAGGACATTTTTGAAATTTTGAGAGCCGTAAGTCCGGAATCCTATATAACTAAGAAAAGCCGTTAACACACATAAAAGTATACTATTGAACCTTTAATTTTCATGCCTCGCCGAAGAAAAATTTTTACAGGTGCCTAAGTTATAGGTGTCTAAAAATAGCAAATTTTCAATTTTTGTGGCGTAATAACTCTAAAAGAGGGGGAGTTACCCAAAAATTTTCTAAGCAAACTTATACTAATTCTAAAAGTTCTTTCTTGCCTCAAAATTTCAAGCCTCTATCTGAAAGCGTGCCGGAGTTATGCAAGTAGAAAAATCATGCAAAATTTGGTTTTCACATAACGGTAAATTTAAATACTAAATTTAAAAAAAATTGTATAATTTTGATATTAATTTATAAAGTTAAAAAATATATCTGTCAAATGACGTTTTCAGATTGAAAAAATCTTAAGCAGAACATAAGATATATGCATTTAAAAGTAGGGCTTTTTCAAAGTTTGTGGGGCTGTAGCTCCGTAATGGAGGGGCCTACATGAAAAAGTTGTTCCACAAAATTATTTTTTTTATGAGATCTATCCATGGTTAAAATTTTTTTTCTCTATCTTTAACGGTGTAGAAGTTTTGTAAACAGACGGACGGACGGACAGAGTGAAACTAATAAGCACATTTTTTCAAAATTTTTTTGGAAATGTGCTAAAAACAATCATAGCAAAATATAATCAAATAATGTAAATATTGAAAAATTTTCAATTGATCGAAAGTTATTATTATCACCCTAAAGTACAAAAAGGGAAAAAATCTTAAATACAAACATAATAAATTTGAGTTATTAAATAAATTCAACAGATTTTCTTCTTTATTTAGAAGAAAAAGAGTCAAATTTATAATCAAATTTGAATCTATCCTTAAAATATTATCTATACATGTTATCTTTTTTAAAATAAAAATTTGTAAATATGGCTATTTTAAACCAAGAGCAAAAAGTTTTTCTGCTTTGTTATAGAATCTGAGATTATAATATTTGAATTAAAGCGTTTTAAGTAAATTTATATAATAAATTTTATTTTATGGGTATCAATTTATTGATATAGATAGGTAATACCAAAATACCTTTAACATCAACTTTATTTAAATATTTTAACAATTAATATGTATGTTTATATAAGATCTCAGAATCAGATGTATTTTTAAATTTCATTAAAATAATTTCGCATATTTGTAGAATTATCTAACATTAGAATAAATGAAAAAAAAATTTTACAAATATTTTTGATGACGAAATGGATTAAAATTAAAACATTTTCTTTTTTTTTTTTTTAATTTTAAACTTTTTTTTTTTCCTAAGGGAGGAGGGAATCTTCCAAAGACACCAAGAATTTCCCCCTTGGTAGTGTCAGATTCATACTGACTAAATCCAACTCCCCCTTTAGCCAATATAATGGGATGAAACCCTTACCTGCGAACGCAGTATATTGGCTAGGGAGTAGGGATAGGAAAGGATAGGAAATGGATACGGAAACATTGAATTGGGAATGGGACTGTAAGGAAACAATGAAGCCGTCTATTATTATTACTATTTTGCTAACTATTTAACAGTGACTAAACAGTGACCGTAACAACAGTTACAACATGTAGTAGTAGTATATAGTACTTACATGAGGTAATTATTGAAGGCAACCCCCACTGCCACTGTAGCGGCTATTATTATTGGTATTAGTATTCTTATTAATATTATTATTATTTTACTACAGAGTCGGCGCCATCAGTAGATTACAACGTGCAGCAGTATATAACACCTTACTTGCATGATATAACCAAAGATGGCTCCACTGTAGCAGCTATTCTTATTATTATTATTATAATTATTGTTATTATTACTATTACTATTATTATTATTAATATTATTGTTGTTATTATTACTACTATTAATTATACGATATACATTATTACGATATAAAAGTACTACATATTTTTTATTTATGACCTGACCGGAGTTTGAACCCAAGACCCTTCGATTGAAAGGTTGGCGACTTAACCACTGCGCCATGAGTCAGATAAAATAATATATTAATGTTAATAAGAATCTTATATATGATTTAAATAAAATTCATTTAATAAATTTTGCAAATTAATTAATTTACATTCTAAATACTAAATCAAAGCTAAATCTTAAGAAATATGTATCGTATATATAAGAATTAGTTATAAATAAGTACTTTTAGTACAAATAAAATTCAAATAAATTGAATATTAATTTGAACTTGATAAAATTCTAATTATATAGTTTCTTTTTTAGAAAAACAAAAAGAAGAAAAAAAGAAAAAGAAGTAAAAACTGGTTCAAACTTGTTATAATACGATTAATCTAGTTCTATATACTATTTTTTTTTTTTTTTTTAAATAATCCAGTTTTAGATAAAAGAATATAATATATGTACTTTGAATCTAAGAAAATGCAATAACAAATAAATTTAAGTTTTCAGCATTTTAATTTCAATTAATACAAATCAAATTAACACCATATAATTTTTATTTAATTAATGGTTAATTGATGAAAATATATATATATATATTCTTTTTTAATAATAGATTCTAAGTCCATTATAGTTAAATTTATATTTATTTGTATATACAAACTAAAATCTTATTTATTTATTTATGTTAATATTATAAGTCACATAAATAATATAGCAATATATTACTAAACCCTTCAGATCTACTTTAGTTTATACTACATTATTATTTATTTTGTTTATATTATATATATTTACATTATATAATTTGTAGCAAGGGGAAAATAACTTTTCTTGTTATTTTCCTTCCAATTAAAAAAACTTGCAGGATTGGACCCACCGTTTTTTTTGGCTAATACTTCATATATTTATTTAACAACTCAGTCAGCGAAACCCCAAATTGAATATTTATTTTATCATTTATTTATTAATATCTAATATTAAATAATAAATTAAGCAATATCAGTATTTACGCTCGGTTACTATAAGATCATTATGGTGGTGTTTGAATTGAAATCAAAAAAACGAAAAATATTTGGAATGTTCCACGATTTTGTATGTCATCGTTGCGCAAAGATTATTCTAATCTTCTCTGTATAGTTCCAAATTTGAGTATATGTTCTGCCGAAGCATAATGGAAAAATATATAAAAATAAAATAAAATGCATACTTCTAGGTGCTTTAGTTTTTGATATAAAGTAAAGATATTTTTACATAATATTATATATATTAAAACTATCTACTTTAATTATTTCAATTAACCTACAGATTAATTAAATTACAAAAGATTAAAATTTTACTGTTCACAAGCAATTTAGTATTTTTAAAATCCTGTTAAATAATTTTAAATTACATTAAAACCTAGAAAAATTAATAATAATTGCTTGGTAAATTAGGCTCCGTGAATTAACGCCCAAGAAATTAAAGCCCCAAAAAAAAAAATGCTATAAAGTATCAAAATTTGTATGGAAATTTGGGGCATTATTTTTATTGAAATAAGAATCCAATTTGGAGTCTTATTTCATTATTTGGGGCTTTATTTAATTGTTTTTTTTTGCGTTTCATAATGAAATAACGCCTCAAAAATTTAAATGAGATAAAACCCAAAAAATAATTATTGAGGCTTTATTTCGCTTTTGTAAAATTACAATTTTCATAAATGGTTGTTGTATGGAATTAAAGTAGAAAAAAATGAACTAACGTCGAAATTTTTTATTTTAAGACGTATAACTTTGATTTTGAAAACTCTGAATTAGAAGCAACGATTGATCGCGACGATATCACCATGCCGGCCGAGCTCGTTCGCGGTCGCCCCGGGATATTCACGCGCACAATGCTATATTTTGTTTTATTTTTTGTAATTAATTAATTTTCCTTTTCATATATTCCCTTTTTCCCAGAAGTTTTAACAAAAAATTTGAAGGGCTTTGTAAAATTTCTGGAAAAAGATATATATTTCCTTTTTGCGAATATTTATTTATATGTATATGTGAAATTCTGAATTAGGAGGGAGTTTAGAGTTAAATTCAAAGTCAGGATTTTATGCTTTTTCCAGAATGTTTATTTTTCCAGAATATGTACAAGTCTAAAATCACTCCAAATTTAGAATCTCGCATATGCATATGTATACATATATAAATATACAAATATTCTGGAAAAAACGTATAACTCCGATTTGGAATCCAACTCTAAAATCAATACTAAAGTATGTCCATGCAAACTCGGAATGTCAGATAAAATAAAATTACATAAAAATTACATTGATTTTGGGACTTATTTCATTTCCTTTAATGGGAGTTATTTCATAATGAAATAAATTCCACATTGAGTGGGAATTATTTCATATGCCGGTAGGCATTATTTAATAATTTTTTAGTAGGACTTACTTCATTTGATAGTGGGATTTATTTCATTGGGGATTATTTCATCGGGAGTTATTTTAAATAGGATGTTATTTTGTTTTTTGATGATCTTTTCATATATATTTTGTATATGTATTATAGAATTGACTTTTTTTATTAAATAATATATAAATATAATACAAATTATAAATAATTTTGGGGTGTTATTTCACAATGAGATAAAGCCCCAAATTAATGAAAAATTGGAGTATTAATTCATTTTTGTTTGAGGCTTTATTTCACGTCTGTGGGGCTTTATTTCATTTTTGTCCTGGGGTATTAAATCATTCTGAATTAAAACCCTAAATTTTTGGGATTTAATTTAATTTTTTTTTTGGGGCTTCAATTTCTTGGGCGTCAATTCACGGAGCCGGTAAATTATTGTATTTTTAACTATTCATCAATAACAACATTGCCTGTATTTAAAATCAAGTCAGCATTGCCTGTATGTAAGTGTATTAACGTACAATAATGAATTACTAAAACGTACAGGTTCTGAATCAATAAGTTATCTTTAGTTTATAAAAAATATTGTTGTTTCATAAAGGAGAAATGGTTGGAAAACTTAAAGAAGTTAACATATTGGAACATATTGTTTGAGAAACGGAACTTAAACTTTCTTTTTAAGATTTTATATTAGAATATTAAATATTTTAATTTTAAATTTTCTATAAAATACATATGTAAATTATCAATAATCTAAAATTCTCTTATCAAGAGAACATTAACAACCTCCTGTTACCCCTTTTTTTTAATCTTTATTAACTTATTTCTATGCATTTATAAGCAAATAACATATAATATTGTATACTGTATATAGTACAGTTTATTCAATGGTTATTTACAGCAAATAAATAGTAAATGAAATGGTTTTAAAGGATAGGGCAAGACACGTGTGTTCAATGATACATTAGTATAAAAAAGAATTCATATAAAGTTCAAGTTTAAGTTCAAGTTGAAGTATATTTTAAATATCAAGTATTCAAAATTTTTCTTTTTTTTTAAATGAATATGTAACATGTATTGGTAGTTGGCGTATATCTTATTGGTTTTATTATTATCTGAAAATAAACTTAAATATTAAACAAATCTTATTTCAGTTTTCTTTCTTATTTTATTATGCAGCATAAAGATACTAATAAAAAGCTTTTTACGAGTATATAAGTTACTTACAATCAATTTAGCAATTTGATTTGCACAATGGAACAATTGACAAAACAATTTTTTTTTCTGTTTAATCTCTAAAGAATTTCTAAAAAATTTTTTAAATTTTAAAAACAATTTTATTGTTGCATCTGGTTTTTTTTTTAAAGAAATTGTGATTGTTTTTAATTCAAAACACAAAAGAAAACATATAAAAAAATTTATAAAAATCATTCTTAAAATATTTTTATTAAATTTTTCTTGCATAATTTTAAAATATGAAAAAAAAAAAAAAAAATATCTAACATTTTTTTACAGTTTATACAAGGTACATTTTTTTACATTATACAAGGTGTAGAAAAAGTATAAGAACAAATCAATATTTAATTGTAAATGTACAAAATAGCAAATAACAAGCGTATATAAAAAGAATGGTTGTATCTTAAAAAAATATCACTATAATAATGAAAATGCTTGAAATACTAAGGAAAGAAAGGTTTTCAATTCTTCGACTTTTATTTTAACCGAAAGAATGAACTGGATAACGATAAGCTCTTAATAGTAAAATTTTAGGATTTTTTCTAAACAGAAACATATGTTACACAAATGTTCTGTAATCAAATGCTGAATGAAGTATTCCTTGGTCAAGCTTAGAATTTATGCTGAATTTTTGGCATACTTGGGTGACAATAGAGCATACTTGAAAGGTTAATATGAGCCTAGGTTAAAATGAGCTTATAATAATCTTGAGAGAACTGATACAAGCTTAAAGTATGTATACATTTAATAATATAAATCATCCGGTATAAAAAGAATGCAAAGATTACGGTTTCTTATTTATTTTAAATAAAAAAAAAAAAGGGTGTTTTGTCAAAGTAAATATTTAACGATATAACAGAAAGGAGAAAAAAAAGCGTCAGTACACAAACAACAATATATCTTTAAATAGAGTATAATATGTATAATACATATTATGTACATGCATGTATTCTTAGATGTATTTAAAAACATATATAGGTATTATGTACCTATAAGATAAAAAAAATTTTTTTTTTCCGTATTTGAAGATATTTTTAGAAAAAAATGTTTATGTAATTTTTAATTTTAGTTTTCTATAAAAGTAAATACATATATATATATGAACCTAAATGCATTTTCCATAGTAAAATCAAAAAAAAAAAAAACAATGTATAAAAGCAAAGGTTTTTAAAGGAGCAAATTTTCAAAACCATGATTTTTCAATAGCATGATTTTTCTAGCATTATAAAATTGCATCAACATTTAAGAAAATAGGAAACTCAACTTAACTTAAACGTCTTTAATTTTAACGAAACCTCAAATAATAAATAAAAAAGCTGTTTACATATCTAAAACTTAATTTTTGCATCTTATCTATTAAAAAAAGTTACACGGGTATCAAGAATTAAAAATGTTTATACTAGCCAACGGATGCGAAAAAATCAAATTTACAATTTTGTGCCTTAAAGCTAAATGGAAGTAGTACATGATAATACATATAAAATTGAAATTTATTTTTAAAGATTTAAAATTTCAAGCTTCTTACTTATGAGGTTAGGAAGTACTGAGATTCTATAATAACATTTCTGAATATAAACCTACGATAAAATTATATTCCTAATTGCAAAAAATTAAATTAAATACTTTGGCCTTCATTTCAGAATTTTTTTTTCTGCCCTTTGATGTTTTTAGATTGAAAAAATATATAGTAGAGCTTGAGTTATTACCATTTTACTATAAAGACTGTTAATACAACTTCCAGAAAATTTTATAAGATTTGACCAGATTTTGCCTAATCAAAGGGCATTAAATCTTTTATTTTATTATATCTTTAAATCTATAGATGTATGGTTAAAAATGGTGTATAGAATAAAACAACTAACACAAGCTTTTAATTAAAGCTATCAATTTATTAAAAAGGAACATTCTAAAAGGATCAACAAAATTAAAATAAAAGCACATGCATGTATAACAAAACAAAAAAAACACAACAAGTTTTATATTTATTTACTAGTACCTATATATTGATATTTATAAATATTATGTTATTTTTACTGAATGGTTTTAATATTTTGTTTCTATAATAATCAAAAATTTGTTTTTGTAAAATATGGTCATAAATAATTTCTCTTACATTTTGTGCAACAGGTATTATTGCATTTTTATTGTAATTTGAAACTTAAATTAATTTTTGTTATAAAAACTTTATTAGTATACTGGAATTTAAAAATTTGAGAAGAAATACTTTTAAATCTAGAGTCCCCATTACAGGTTAAGAACAAAGTTGAAAAAACATTGAAATAAATTGGTTTTTTTTTTTCAGTTAATTTAGTGACCTTTATTACATTTATATATATTGTTTGTATGAATAAGACTTCATTGGACTAAAAATGTTATATGCACTTCGTTAAACCCATTTATAAATTATTTTTCTTAGAAAGTATCAATTGTAAACTCGCCCATTCCAATTCCGTGTGTACCAAACTTCTGAAATTCAGGAAATTTTTATTTATCGACCAAGAACTCAATCTCTAAAAAAAAAAGTTACAAGTATAAATAAGCTTAAATTCAATATTTTTGGATGGCGAAATGAGTTTTTGCTTAAAAAAAGTGAAATTTTAATTCATGCTCAGTTTTATACAACTTGTATAACGTATATTTGATCCTATAGTTATAACAAAAAAAAGAAAACTTTTTTACTTTTCTTTAAATTTCATTTCAAAGAATTAATGAATTTTTTATGTATATTACAGATACCTTACCGCGTAGTGCTACTTTCGCTAAACGAAAATCACATTCGAACATTTGGAACTTTGAAAATCGAAAATTGTAGATTTGCGAATGGGAAATTAAAATTTTGATACTGGTGCGTAACGGTGTAAGCATTATATATAGTATAAAAAATTAAATTTTGCACTCGCAATCCTGCGATTTTCAATTTTCAAAGTTCCAAATTTTTGAATGCGATTTTCGTTTAACGAAAGTAGCAGTACACGAGTATGACACCAGCAGATTTGGCTTTTTAATATTTTCATCCGCAACCAATTTTTCTCAGTGTATTAAAATCAACAACACCAACAATTTTTTTTTTTCTCCAATTAGAAAAATAAATAAAATTTTTATTTTTTGTAGTTTTTCTTTAAAAATATATATTAAAGCTAAAAATAAAGCTTTTTACATGCGTATTATTATAAATTCAAATATAGCAATTTTTTTTTACCCCTTCAACACCTCTTTCTTAAGAAAATAAATTTTTATTACAAAAAAAAAAAATTCGTTTATTTTTTGTTTTTTTTACAATTTTCGTAATCATATGGGATTAAAAAAGTTTACATTTTTATTGAATCAACAAGTAGCATCTTATTACTATATATGAAAATATTGTTTGTCTATAAGAATAACTCTAAAATTCAATAAATAAAAAAAAAAATCGTTTGTAATTTCGAAATACATATCCATACAAACATACATAAGTGTCTATATATATATAAAAAAAAAAAAAAAAAGGTTGTAACATTATTCGAAAAAACATGTTCGTTTCACATCATATTTTCCTCTCACACAATCATTTTTTCTTGTATTATTTTTGGAATTGTGACAACCATTAATGATTGCAAGTTATTAAAAAAGCTTTTCATCCCAATAAGTGGACTAAAATTACTTGAGTCAACTTTTAGTGGATGATTTTTATTTTTTTTTTTCGTTGGTTTTGTTTTTTTTTTTTTTTTTTCTTTTTTCTGTATTTCTTTATTCTTTCTATTCTTTTTACATTTCTAATTTTATAATTTTATATTATCATCATAAGCTATAAGCAAAAAGCAGTACAGTACAGTAACTTTTTTTTTTTTTTTTCTATCTATATCGAATATTAATAATATAAATAATAATAATATAACGATTGAAAAATTCGTTACTTTTTGATTACTTTTGCATTTATTAATACTATACTAACTAACTCTATATCTGTATGAGTGTGATACATTGTTAACGGAAAATAAAATTGAAAAAAAAAAAAAAAATATCAAGTATTAAGTATTAAGTAAATAAAATAAAAAAAAAATAACGAAATGTTTACAAATAGACAAAATGCACAATAATTTGAATCAGTATCAATGAAAACGTGATAGGATATTGTCGTGTGAGCGGTTGAAAATAAGGAATAAAAATAAAAAAAAATTGGTTTTTTTTCTTAAATTAAAAAAAAAAAAAATTATTTAAAATTTATAAATATTTATAAATAAAGAAGAATATATTAAGTACAGGTGTTCTTTATAGCATTTTAATGAACAAGAGGTGAACAGATTTAATATTAAAAATTAATGTTAAAATAATTAATTTAAAAATCTGTTCAAAACAAAAAATTCTTCAGTTTTATTTAAATTTAAACAAAAAAAAAAAAAAACTAAAATAAATGTGTAATAAAAATAAAAAAAAAAAAAACAACAATGATTTAAATGTTTTGATTTTAATTTCACGCGGACTTTAAATGAAAAAAAAAATAATAATTGCCTGTCGATTTAAAATAAGTGTATATAAATAAATAAAAAAAAAAAAAACTAAAAATAGTGAAGAATATTTATAATTTTTTTTTTTTTTTTTGGATTTTAAGTGTTTCTGTCATTTGTCTATAAATATTTTGTTTTTTTTTTTTTGTTAATTAAAAATATTTGTTTATTTTTTTTTTTAAATAATAAAAATAAAAATTGTAAAATCAAAAAAAAAAAAATAAAAAAAAAAGGAAATTAATAAGTAACTAATTCAAAAATTTTTACCAATTTAAAATGTATTTATAACTTTGAGCAAAATTTTAAAATAGGTATATTTTGTGTTATTTTACGGGTTTTTAAAATTAATGAATTAAATTAAATTTTAATAATAAATTATACAGAACAGATAATTAGTGCAAAAAAAAAAAAAAATTGTACTTAAATTTTATAGAATTCAAAAAAAAAAAAAAAAAATCGGAGAGTATTTAAAAAATATTTTATGATAGTGAATTATTTATGAATATAAAAAAAAAATAAAAAAACAAGGGTTAATTTTAAAAATACTTACATAAATAATCGTTTCATTTTTTTTGAAGGATATTTTAAAATTTAATACAAAATAATATTCTTATATTAAAGTATTTAAATTTTTTTCGTTTTTATGTTTTTTTTTTTTGTTTTTTTTGGAGTTTTTATCCTGAAACAAAAATAGGTATATGATTTAAATAATTCCGAATATTTCAATATTTAAATATTTTAAATGTTAATCTTAAGATAAATTATTTTTATTAGTGTGATTTTATATTTATGTTTTTCTAAAATATAAATTTTTTTTTCACAAAAAAATATATTTTCTATTTTTGAAATTTAAGTATCTACTTTATATTCTTACAATTAATTTTGAGAATAATTTATTTTACATTTGTTTTGTATGTATATATTGTATATACGTATTATATATTCAAATATAAAAAATAAAATCACCATATTTATATTATTAAATTATCAAAAATAATTATGGTGAATTGTGATGCCAAATTAAATAAAAATAAATTGTATGTTTAACACTTACATTTTTTTTTAAACATAAATTTTCATAAGTGTATAAATTTTTTCATCCCTATCCCATATGCATGTATATTTTTAAATTAAAAATCGGTGAATCAAAAACAAAAAAAGGAAATGTTTTTTTTTAACTCTTAAAAATATTTGCTGGGACAGACAAAAATTTTAGTTAGTTAGTTATTCAAAATGAATTATTTTTCAAAACAAATTTAATCAATTTAAGGAAAATAAAGTTATTCAAAAGAGAAAGAAAATTATACTGAAAAAAAATTAATTTTCAATTACATTTTTTCTTGTAACGAAGTACAATAAATGGTACAATTTACAATAAATTCTAGAAATAATAAAAAAAAATTAATTTTTTTTTTAATTTTTCATTTTAAAATTACAAAAATGAATTTATTTAGGGTTTCGTTGGATTATTTTATTTTTATTTTAAAGTAATTTTTAATATTTTCTTATTCCAAATCTTGTTCAGGACGAAGATTTATATCACAAAATAATTTCACTTTTATCTTATTATTTTTAATTAAGTTGATAGTAGGGCGGCAGTTTTTATTAACATAACCTTTAATAAAAAAAAATAAAAATTGTACTAACAAATATTATATTGAAGTAAATCAATTTTTTTTTATTTATGTAATTTCTTATTTTCATAACAATTTGTATTGCAATGTTCATTTCATTCACCGCACTACCCATAAAAGAAAAAAAACTCAAAAAATTTCTGTAGGATCAAAAAAAAAATTACCATCAAAAAACTAAATTTTGTAAACTAAGTATATAGGATATAATTTTAAGCTTCAAATCATTATTTAATTTACTTATTAATTATTTATTTTTTCTTTATAACATCCTTTTTAAAATCTAAGTATATATAAATAAAACTTTCTGTAGTATAATTTTCGTATAGTACTTACCTTTCAATTAATTTTCTGTTAAATATGACAGAACGAAATTTTGATTGAATGAATTTTTAATATAATTTCATATAACCATTAATTTTTTAAAATAATAACTTATTAAATATTATATATATATGTATAAGCACATTTAAGTACATTCTTATATTGTATATATAAGCACATTTAAGCACATTCAATCAAAAAATATGTGGAAAAATGTGCTTATTATTTTCATTCTGTTTATCTGTTCTCTTTATTTTGAAATAAAAATTCTAAATTTTCGTTGCTACAGAATAAAATTTTTGTATTGGCTTTCATTTGAGTGTCATATAAAAGGTGAAAAACTGCAATTTTTTAACTTTAATATAGCTACCTGTAAATTAATTTTAAAGGTGGATTGAAGAAAATTTAAGTTCATATACATTATATTTTAACATTTGTAAAACTCATGTTTTATTAATATTGAAGATTTTTCAAAAAAAATTTTTAACTATAGGTAACTAAAAAAATTGTAGTTTTATGAGAAAAAAAACAGTATATAAATTACGTAGACGCAAAAATTGCTTTAAACTCAAATTCTATAAAAAGAATAAGAAACGTATTTTTTAAAATTTTAAATTTTATTTGTGTTTTTTTATTTTATTCCCTTACCCCATAAATATGGCAAAGAAATTTCGTTTTTCTTTTCAAGAGTCGCTGTAAATGTTCTAACGAGGAATTATTCTTATAACATGTGTGGGATTCGAAACCACACACCCTTGGTGTTTACAACGTATTAAATACTCTCTTATACCCACTAGGCCACCGAGGCCTATATCTTTTCCGATCATATATATTATCGTTTTGGAAATGTTTAATTTAAAAAAATCTTAATTTCATCTTAATTTTTTTCTACATTTGATTGAAAAAAAAAAAAAATTTTTAAAAAGTGCTCTTTGCTTAGACATAATTTTAAGATTCAATACAGAAAAACAAAACAAATTAATTTCTTACCATGCTTTTATTACCTTTTTTTTTTCTTAAAGTTTGATACTAAAATTCAGAGATTATATCTTCAAAATAAATCAGAGTAAATTTTTAATTCTATATAATCTTATCATAATCATAACAAAAATATATTTATATTTGAAGCAACTATTTAGTATTTATTACGTTTTTTACTTTTTTTTTTTTTTGTCAGCGCATCAAAATTAAGTTAAGCTAAGATACATAATAAAAAAAAAGAAAAAAGTTGTAAAACTGGAATTTTTGTATTTCCCCCGATTCGATTAATTAAAAAAACAAAAAAAAACAAAAAAATAAATGTAAATTTTAAGTAAAGTTGAAGTAAAGTTGAGGTGTGAACTGATTTATAATTTATTAGTTGCCTTTATGACGCATTTAAAGTTTTTTTTTTTTTTTTAATTTTATTTTATAATTTTGGTTGACAGAATTATTGCATTGCTTTGATAATTTAAAAGGAATTCTATATGCTATAATAATTTATATAAATAATTTTAAAAAAAATAAATTAAATATTTTTAAAAATGTTTTTCTTTAAATTTGTATAAGAAGTGTCAATGTGTTAAAATTTTATATATATGTATGTGCGTATATATACAATTTTACCTTTTAATATAATTAAGTTGCAATATTTTTTATTAAAGTTTATAAGAAACTTTAAATTGTCATTTAATACTTAAACACTCATTAAAAGGTTCATTTTATTATTTTTCTTAATGATCTGTCATAAATTTTACATAAATTTGAAAAAAAACAAAAAATAATTTTTTTTTTTTTTAATAGTAATCTATTAAAACTAACATATATATGTACATACATATATAGTTATTTGATATACAAAGACTAATTACAGAATAGAAATTAATCCTCTAAACCTTATTCAGTTATTTTTATATGCACATATATGTATATATGTGTTTGTTTTTCTATAATAATATTAATATTATCTTGTCGTTTAAAAAGGATAATTCTTTTTATAGTTAGGTATTTATATATATATACATATGTATATACATTTCTAACTATAAATATGATTTATTTTTGATGGTGTTACATTCTTTATGGAAGAAAGAATAAGTTTATAAAGTTTTTCGTAATTTAAGTTAAAGGTTTTTAAAAATAATATATAAATATACATATATACATATATATATAAATTCATTTGGAAAATTTCTTTTAAACTTTTAGTGAATTAGTAATAAAATAAGTAAAAAACTTTGTAAGTAATTTTTCTTTTTCTTTAATGCATTATACCATGAAAATATATATATATATATTTAGTCATTATTAATATTCAACTATAAATTAGGATAATTCTGTTTTTTTTTTTTTTAAAACAAAAAAAATATGACCACACAAGAGCTATATCTGTAATAATTAGAATATTACAAATTAATGTATTTATGAAAGTTTTTTTTTACATTAATTATTGAGATCATCAATTTATGGGATTTCATTGATTTTTTCGTGAATCTGAACTAGAAAACATCATTGTTCTGAAAAATACTTTATACTTTATGGTATTTTATATTAAAAATGCTTTAGACTTAAAATTGACAGAGTTAAAATAAATTATTCCATTAAGTTATTATAAAACTTATAAATCCATCAAAATAAAATTTTTTGAAATACTTTAAATAATACTTAAAAAACTTAAACACGTTTGTATTAAATTCATTAAAAAAAAATTTTTTTTTATAAAATGTTTAATAAAATAAAATTTTAAAATGAATTCTATTGGTAAAAATGTACCTCATTATCAATGAACTGATTACTATTTTTAGCTGATAACAATTTTCATTTTTTATTTCTATACGTTATCTGTCTCTCTCTCTCTCTTTCTCCCCCATATTCTGAATAATAATTTGTATAAATTCTTCTATTATCTAATATTCGGGTTACATGGACAACCATTCTATCTTCAATTTCCTTGCATTATTTTACTTATATCTAAGGTAAATTTTTCTTTTTTTTTTTTACACGCCTGGCCAAACTTTAGGAAAATTTCCTTTATACGTTGGTGGTATAGTTTTGGCTAAGTGGGACAGACAGAGGGGAGGGAAAATAGGATAACAAGAGGCAGTTGAAAAGTAAATTGGAGACGAACCTGAAAAGGTTGCAAATTGTGGGATGGAACATTATTAATCAGAGGGGAACACATTAGATGGAAGCATGTTCCACATTTTAGCAGTTCTCACAACAAATAAGTTTCCATAGCCAGTTTTAAACCACCTAGGAATTTCCACGGTGTAGAAATAAGCACTTGCAGCCTCCCTTGTACTACGTTGGAATTGTTTGATATAGATGGCATTATTGATTTTATTTCAATAGAAGAAGTGTCATTACGTGCAAGATACCTACCATTACCTTCGTTATAATTTATGCGTTTGATGCTCTAATTCCTCTGTTTATTTTTTTTTTCAATATCAATTTTACAAATAATTTTTCATGCTGCTCCAATTGGTAGAATACATACATATTATTAATTAACAATCTAATACTCTAATACTCATCACATACAATCTAATACTCGTAAGGAAATAAATTAACCTTTTTTTCAGATCTATAGTTGAAGTATTAAATTATACATATATTATTACTTTTTTTTTTAATTTTATTGTCATATTTTATATAATATTTTGGCCTGATCGCAGTTTAAGACCGAGATCTTTCGTCTGAAAGATCGATAACTTTCGCACAGTGCCATTGGTTAAATGAAAAATATGTATTATAAATATGTTGTTATAGCTAAAAAAGACTTTCTAAAAAATATATTTTTTGGGGGAAAAAAAAATTAAATCCTTTAATATGGAGAAGTGGTAAACGTTTATTTTTATGTGTCAATTAGATTACAATAGAATTTTTAAAATTAATTCATTCTTTGGTAAAACCTCTTACTACAAAACCTTTATAAATAAATATATCTTTATAGATATGGGATATTTTTCTATTTTTAATAAAAAATAAATGAATATATAACTGAGGAAATTTTTGAAAACAAAATTCTAGAGTAGAATATTAAAATACCATTCTTTAAATAATCTATTCTTGATAAAACAGGTTATATTTAGGTGTAAAAAAATTATATTTATATCAAAATTTTTAACAGACAGACACAATACACAAAAATTTAATTAGTGCTAATTGATAATTCGTTTTTTATATGCTTTTTCTTTCTGTTTTTTTTTTTTTTTTTATTTGAATAATTATATTAATTAAAAATTAACTGAAAAATTTCTTAGAAATCAAAAGATCAGACGAATAAAATTATATTTATAATTTTTAAAAAATTTTTATGAGTTGACCACAATTAAATTCATAATAAAAAAATTTGATTTCTTTGATAATCTTTTAATTTTGATTTTTTTTATTACATATGCATGTATATACGTATGTATTTAAAATTATAATCGGTATTCTTAGTCTGTTAAGATGATATAAAATGTTATTTTATATTTTTTATAATTAAACAATATTAGATTTATTTAACTTTTAAATTTCTTACGTTTTTTTTTATAATTAATACCTACCTCAAAATCTTTTCCGGAAATAAATGAACATTTTAATTATCAATATATTTAGCGATAAACTTTTTTCTAATTGGACACATATTGTTCAAATCAAATCAGTTAAAACTTAAATTTGCAATTATTAAAACTCAAGTGTACGGTTTCCGTAATCACTCATATGTTTTCTTTTATCAAATAGTAAATATAGAATTGAATATATTTTTTTGATTTAAAATAAAATTTAAAACTGATTTACCCTTGGTACATTTAGACTTAAAATACATAATAAATATCTAGCACATATAATACGTTTTGTTTCAATCTAAAAAAAGAATAACTTAAATACTAATTTAAGGCCTGATTATCCATACTTAAAGTAACTTAAGTAAATGTTAAAATATTGTACGGTTTTATGGGATTGCATGTAGCTACACAGGCGTACTTGAGGCATACTTAAGGACTGACTAAGCATACTTAAAGCAACCTAAATAAATATCAAAACTTTGTACACTTTTATGCGATTGCATTGCGTATTACTACCCAAGCGTAAAATGACATTTAATTTTTATTATGAGTGAAGCATAATAATTAATAAATTTTAACATAACATAAACAATAGTATAAAAATAAATTTTTTAAAAATCTTTTTTTAAAATTTCTTTGTTTTTTATTTTTTCAAAATTAAAAATGAAATTAATATTTCTGCTGTTAAATTTATGACTATCAAATGACTTAAGCCGGGTAGTTTACATTAAGTTACTTTAAGTTTTACCGTAAACTTAAAAGCCCAGTACGAAAAAAGTATTCAATTGATTTAAATACGGCTAGTCGCCAGTCAGTTCTTTACTTGTCAAAAGTTTGTAAGATAAAACTTTTATGGATAAGGTTTTATCAATCTGTGCTATCCTAAGCCAAGAAAAAAAAAAACTAAAAAGCTTTCTGGCATAAAATGTTACACTATACTTAAAAATCTCAACTTCTTAAAACAAAAAATTGTTTGCAGGTCACATTTCTTTTTCACTATAACTTTGTATATAAGTATACATATACATATATATACAAAAAAAAGTTAGAAGTTTGAGTATATTTCTTTTAAAATACATATTTATACATTTTGCAATAATCAAAATAATTTCTATATCTAATTTAAAATCACATTCAAATAAACAATGTTTCAAATATTCAATGTATATAAAAAAAAAAAAATTTTTTGATTTTGTTTCTAATTGCTTCAAGAATTTTATTGATTTGCGTTGTGCTTCAGTTTGAAAAAAAGCTATAATCATTACGATAAATAAAAATTAAATTGAATTAAATTAAAAAAAAAAAACAAGCAAGAAAAAAAATAGAAAAAATTGATTCATTTTAAGAATTATGTTAATTAACAAATATTCAATTTTTATTTGATATTATAGTCAAATTTTTATTTTATTTAAAAAAAAAAAATAAACATTTATATAATAGCGGAACGCTTCTATAATAGAAACATTATTAACGTCAACTAATATTTATAAACACTGTTGTTTATTATGACTTAAATTCTAACCTCTTGTCAGTCAAGGTTAATAATAAAATTTAAACATTATTGATGTCAGCAAATGTATATATTTAATATTATCATAGATATACATATACATATATATATATTTTAATATGTAAATAGATGTAATGAATCATTAAAAATTGGGGTAAAGTGACACTCAATATATTATTTCAAAGATGATAATACTTATTATTATTATCTGATAGTTTTTGTATGTTTAACAAGTTTTGAAGCAATTGTAAAAATAAAATTAAAAATAAATGTTTATATTAAAAGTAAAATTTTACTCAAAAAATTACATACCTACATATTATGTATTATGTATGTATGTCTTACATATACATTTATTTACTTAATTTAAAAATTTAGTTTTAAGTTTTATATTAGAATTTTATATTTCTTTTTGAGTTTGACTTTTTTGACACAAAAAATAACTTTTTTTTATTAAATGGATAGGTATTATAAATTTTTAGGATATACTTACTTAAATAACGATTTATATTTATTTTAAATTCATCACATTCTTTATCCACCTTAATATTACTATATGTATCTAATTAACTGTTATTTAATATACATATAATATATATAGATAATATTATATACATAACTTATCAGTCAAGGTTATGTGAAAAAGATATTTATATTTTTATATGAACTATTTTCTATTTTGTTTATATAGATAGAATATATACAATATATAACATTTATTCATAGAAATATAATTGACCTCAAAGGGTTTATATTATCTCCCACTGGTTCTATATATATATATATATATTATATACATACAAATATATTATATTATATATTACAATATTTCCTGCAAATTAACTGGGAACTAACATTATTATTTTTAGAATTCTTTTATTTTATTAATACATAATATATTAAATTCTTTTTACCGTTAACTTTTAATAAAATCAATTAAATATCTTTTATGGTATTTTAAAGTACATTTGTAGTGGTTATACTGAATAACAGTGGTTTTAAATAAATTTTGATAACCGTAACGAATATAATTTTAGGGGTATATTAAATTTACAATTACATTTGTGACACCTTAAAGAAGACGAGATAGATATGGAAAAGCTATCTATTCTAGCACAATATCAAATTTTTTAGTTGAATTAGCTATATGTAAGGCCGTTCGTACAATAAATAATGGAGTTTAGGATTCTGAAAGTATTATAATTTAGTTTTAATATAAATGACAGTAATTGTTTCATTGAAATTGAACTAATTGGACCAGCTGTCATACTATTTTAGCTGTCATACTATTTTCATATGAGTATAACTCAGTGTCTGTACAAGGTGGCTATATAAATTTTTTTTCAAAAGTTTTATCCCAACAAATTCTACAAAATTTAGTTAGAGCTGATTTGGGCAGCTGCAAAATATGTTTATATTTTGGTAAACTGAATAAAGTTAAAGATCTAAAATTTTGTAAAAGATAATCAAGTTTTAAGTCAACAATTACTTCAATAAAATTTTGTTAGTTAACGCAATAGGTTCGAGTAACTGTTATACAACTTTGAAATTAATAAAAAGAAATCCTCGTACTTACTAAATAAGATATCTTAAATTTTCTAAAAAATTCATGTTTAGATTATAATACAAATGGAATGCGTTTTGAATAATACTTCAAAAAATTAATCGTATACCTCAATTTAAAATTTGAAATATATTTTAATATATGTATAATATGTTCGTGTGGATATCCTAGAGTTTACGCTGTCTTTTTTAAATACTCTTCTTCGTTTTAAAGAGTTTTTAGTTTAAACTATGACTGTGATTTCTAACAAGCTTCAATTAATGGAAAATATAAAAAGGAATGACATACAAAAAATAGTTTTAAATATAAATTTATTTTATTTGTTTGAATTTATTTTATTTGAATTTTTATAGCAAAGATGATAAATAAAAAAGTTAAAATGAATTAACGAATATTCAATATTTATTTGATATTATAGTCTAGAATTTTATTGAAGGCAATTTAAACAATTTGCTATTGTTACTTGTTACAATTGTTGCAATTGCCACTTGATATTTACTTAAATATAAAGTGTTTAAATAGAAGTTTTTTAAATCGAATATTATGTGTATTGTCCTTAGCATATTATCCTCTCTATTAAAAAAGTGCTTTTAGTTTTTTCATAAATTTTATAAAAGAAAAGTTTCGTTTTTTAAAGGAGATCCTTAATGTGAAACTTGAAAATTTTTCAATTTTGAAAAAATTTATTATTGAAATATGAAATTCTACAATCAGATTTTATTTTTTTGTTATTCAGTTGCATTTTATGTTTACATTCACAAAAACTATTAAGAAAAATTCTTAAAATAGAGGATTTAAAATATTTTTGAAAGTAGAAAACTTATTTTTTAATATTTTTCGATAGAAAATATTATTGGAGCACTTATTGAAATCCTATTAAAAATTTGTTGAAATCTCTTGTCAGAATTTTTTGATATGAAAAACGAAACGAAAATAATTTTCTCTTAAGAATTTAGACAAAAATAAAATTAAAAGTTTTCTTCCAATATTTTTCAAGTAGGTATGTGGGAAAGTTCAAGAAAAATAAGTAAATTTTTAAAAAAAAAATCATAAGCAAGTGTTTAAATTAAATAATCAATAATAAATTTTAATATAAAATTTAATAACTTTATTATTATAAGTAAAGAAAAATTAAAAATTACTTAACTGGCATGTGGTTATTTAATTGAGAATAATGATTGAAAAAGTCAAAGTATATATTATTAACGGTTTAAAATGATGCGCATTTTCGAAATCAGAATATAATAGTATATCAAAGTTATATAATATTATAATAGCAGTAGGCATATATCTAATTTATATAAATATAAATTTGTAAGAAAAGTTGTAAACCTCCAAGGAACATTTTTTTCAACCTTAAAGAAACGTTATATAGATACAAGTAAAAAATTATTCCGGACAAAGGAGGTGTCTATTCTTAACTGTTTCCGAATTTGTTTCCGTGATAACGGTCTTGACAGTATTTTCGTATATTGCAATTTCCGTTCCATATGGGAAAAATGTTTTTTAACAAAATTTCCATGAAGCACAAGGTAATTTTTATTTTTTTCGAAAAAGGTAAAATATACAATTAAAATGATGATAACAAGCTTTGGTTTTAGTAAGTTGGAATAAAAATCATATAATCATATATAATATTAACGGTTTTTAATACAAAAAATGCAGTTATTTATAAAAACACATTGAAAAATATCAATATTTTTCGACATTTAACTATACTTAACTATGAAAGTTAGGAAAAAGTTAAGATATTCGTACAAAAGACCATTTTTCCAGCTGTGTATCGCTCGTTATCTAAACGAATCATCTGTTTTATACTTGGGCGAATATATTACTATGTTTTTAAAACTTAACGAAAATACTTTGAAGGAAGATATCTTCGAAATCATTAAATAATTTTTTGATTGTTTTGATCTCCCCTATCACCTCCTTCCTTCGTGTCCCTCGACTTCTGGTCACCCTGTATAAGATCATATAAAAATGAAACTGAGTTTGAAAATCTTTATTTTTATAAAAGATTTATTTATACAAAATATGTTATAATTTTTTCTAAAGATAAAATGTTTTTAAAAGCTGTTTTTAAAATAAATTTTTGAAATAAAGCTCAGTTTTATGTGTAAAACGCCGGGCTCTTACATTTTTTCTTTTACATGACATTGAATTGGAGGTTAAGTTTTATAAGCCATAACTGTGTTGAATTACGATACATAGTTTAATTTTGATCTGTTGAGTTGAAGATATGAGTATTTTATAATTATATATACTATAAAAATAGTGTACTCCATAGATTTTTTTAAAGAAATCATTTAAGTCTGAAATTATATGTTATGCAAAAGATTTCACAATAAAAATTTTTATTAAAATCTTTTTATTAATAAATAATAGAATATTTTCTAAATGAAGTATTTCTATTCAAAAGAAAATAAGACGTAGAAAATCTAGAATACTTCATTTACACTAAGTGACAATTTTTTTTTTTTGAGTGTTTGTCAATTGAGATCTTAGCCACCATGTCAATCTATAACAATTTTTGTCATATTAAATTTTATTGTCAATTGTTTGACAATATAATTGACAAAATGTCATTTAGTCATTAGGGAGTTCAAACATCCTATTTAAAAAATAATTTTAAATCAAATGTCATTCGCATATATATCTTAAAAGAAAATATTTGATTATAAGTCAGTACGTGTTAAAACAAAACATCGATTTGTGGTTTATCAAAATGGCTAATAACATTTCTTTTTTTTTTTTTCTATTTTTATTAATTGGATTAAAAATAAATCCAAGCACCAAATGTAAAAATCTCTGCTTGAAATCAAATTTTTTTAAACTTTAAATGATTATTTAATTAGAATTGATTTTATGTTTTATTTTTCTTCTTCTATTATATTTTAATCGATTTTATTTGGAATATAATACTAATTATCACGTGTTTATTACATGATAAACATTCATTTTAAAAAATATATTTACAATATTATATAGATTGTATTTTTTAATTTAATTTCCTTATTTAAATAAAAAACAATATGTAAGGATTTTGATTTAAAAAAACTTTTTTTTGTATACATTTTTAATATTATAAACATTTTTGAAGATAGAGTCATTATTTATACGACTTATAAGCTGATTTCTTATTTTGCGACAGCAGATTAATTTTCCATTTCATAAAAATAAAAAAAATAATTATTATTGATTACTTATTAATTAATAAATCTACTTTTGCCAAATAAATTTAATCAAAATAAAGAAAATGAAGGATCCTCATATATCTTCAAAAAAGACTTAAACTAAAAAGACACATGTTTGAGTGTATGATAAAATATATGATATGAATAAACATAAATAAATTTCATTGTATGTGATTACTCAAATTGATTACTCCTTGCTAAGTACTCTATAATGATGATTCTTGAAAACAAAAATAACAATTTAATACAATACTAAAAAGTATTGCAATAAGGATCTCTATAGAGCTTAACTTAAACATAATCTAAAATTAAAAATAACTGGTTAGAAACTTTAAAATGGCTATCAATTTGGCTATAGCTAGGGATTATGGTAACAATTGAAATCAAATTATAAATAATATTATGAACGGAATTCTTTTCAGGTACTTTTATGAGAAGGATATGACTAAGATTTCCGTTAAAATAACTAGTGAATTTTCTAAAAATATTTTAATCTTATCTGTTATGTATTAAATGTCTTTGTTAAAATATTGATTATAAAATAAAATAAATGGTTTAGTTATAAGTAAGAATTTGGAAAAATGAAAATAAATTAAAACGCAATCTTATAACACAAATAAAAACAAAATGTGCTTGAACGCATACTTCTGACTTATATTCTATACTAAAACGTATATTATATTGTCTTTAAAACAAATCCAGTTTTACTACCAGGGTGCGTAACATTTGGCAAAACTCGGATGACAAACATCTATTTCGTCTAAGTCTACTTATCAAAAAACTCACAATGCAAAACATCAATTTGCAAATTTTTCATTTAACAAATTTGCAATTCGCAAATATTCATTTCTTAATATGTATATATTTTTGATTATGGCAGATTCCGAATTTCGAGCGATTTTATAGTTGATGATAAAATTAGAGTTGCCCCTTTTTCCAAAGTATATTTACATATATTTATACGTGAGATATTGAATTAGAAGAGATTTTAGAGTGGGATTCGAAATCAGGGTATTTTCTAGAATATTTATTAATGAAATATGTATGCAAAAAGAATAATTAGAAATATCTTGTAGTTGTTTACAAAATCAGAGTTATACGCTTTTTCCAGAATAAGTATATCTAAATGTCCCCCATATACATATATCTATCTTATTTTGATATTATTTGAATATTTGCCAAACGGATGTTTTGCAAAGTAAAAATTTCAGTTCTACTCTTTTTGACAAATAAGTTTTTGCGAAACGAGTGTTTTTGCCTAGTGTTTTTTTTCAATGTCATGTTTGCAATGCGCTATATCCTCCCAAAAGATCAATGATGCGGATTGCGATAAAATCCAAATGGGTTAATTGGGTTTGAATTAAAAAAATTATGAGGGTTTTTAAGAGGATTTTGGTTTTTCTTTTCAAAACATTCGAATGAAACTTTTTTTAGCACATTTCCAAAAAAATTTGAAAAAATTTGCCAATCAGTTTCACTTTGTCCGTCTATTTACAAAACTTCTACACCGTTAAAGATAGAGAAATGAAATTTTAACTATAGCTCATAAAAAATTAATTTTGTAGAACAACTTTTTCATGTACCCCCAGGAGTTACAGTTCTTCAAACTTTGAAAATGTCCTATTTTTAAATTTTTATATCTCTTGTTCTACTTAATATTTTTATACCCGTACGATAGGATCGGGTATAATAAAATTACTCCTCCGTTTGTAACACCTCGAAATAAGCGAGCTAGATATACCTTCAAAGGTATGGATCGGATCAGAAAAAAATTCTAAGACTTTTGAGCCATGTCCGTCCGTCCGTCCGTCCGTCAGCACGCTAACTCAAAAACTAAGAAAGCTAGAATCTTGAAATTTACACAAAATATTTTGGGAGTAATTTGTAGGTTCCCTATTTTTTTTGGTTGAGTTTGGACCAAGCCTTAGGGTAGCTCTCGAACACCTAACTTTTAGATCCCCACATTTTTTTTGCAATAGAGCTATGAAATTTTAAATACTGATAGATCTCACAAAAATATTAATTTTATTTTTAATAACTTTTTTTTGTAGCCCCACCCGTTACGGAGCTACAGCTCCCCAAAGGTTCAAAAAAGCTCTATATTTAAATTGTTATAGCACAAGTTGTATAAGGTATATCTTCATTTTGAAAAAGCCAAACGATTACTATTTTCATTAGCTTTAAAAGTATATATACAATAAATATATATTTTTGGTATACGGTGTCTTAATTTACCGTTATGCGAAACTCAAATTTTGCAAAATTCTTTAACCCTTCCATCTTCTAAACGGTTAAAGTTGGAAACTTGAAATTTTGACAGAAGTTAGATCTTTGAAAATAAGTATGAGTCATTTCAGAAATTTTTTTTGTATCACCCCCCGTTTAGGAGCTGTAAGGCGTCAAAAACTTAAAATTTTCTATTTTTAAACACCTGTAACTTGAACACCTGTTAAAATTTTTTTGAAGTAATACACAAAAATTGAAGCTTCAACATTATACTCTTATTTCTGTTAACAACTTTTTTTAATAATATAGGGTTACTTTATAATTGACGAAAGTGTTAGTTGATTTTTTCAAATTTTCGAACAAATTTCTTTAAAACGAATTTTTTCCATTTTGTTTTACTCGATAATTTGAAATTGTTGAGGATATAATGCGTAGTACAAAAAAATGTAATTAAATAAACAACATAACGGTTGCTTGAAGAATTTTTATTTATATGATATTGATATATATACATACTTATATAATATCATGTTTATTTACAAATCGTATATGTCACTAGTGAATGAATGATAAGAGTATATATGTATATTATATAGCGCCGTATTTACATACATATATGTATTTTATTGTACTTATAAGAAATTATTCTGTCAATGGAATATTTAAATATAATATAATATAATAATATAATTCGCACAAAATTATATTTACTATTTTGTACTAAGTAAATTTAATATACATTTACCGCTTAGTATTAAATGTTATTATAGAATATTTGAAAAAGTTTTGGATTGATAATCGTTATGTGGAAGGTTAGAATCTGCTTTAGAAGAATGTACATATAAATATATAGTTTGAATACATGTACAACCCATAAGTTCTAGAAATTATAAAATTCACCCAAATTATTTTAAAATACTAAAATATTAAAAAAATAATATTGTAGGCAGAGTGACTGTGAACATACTAACGGTTCGTACGGGTATCTAAGAGTTGACAAAGTCAACTGTATTCTTCCTCGTTTCAATTTAAAAAAGCCATTCGGCAGAAATTTATTTTACCTTTATAAATCAATATCGAAATTAAATACAAAATTTTTTAAATTTAGTATTTAAATTTACCGTTATATGAAAATCAAATTTTGCATTATATTTCTTTTTTCATAACTCCGCCACCCTTTGATAGTGCAATTTGAAATTTTGCGACCAGAAAGAAATTTTACAATTAGTTTCGGTTTCCTAAGAAAATTTTTTTGTGCCACTACGTTTTCAAGAGCTATATTTAGGGCTCAAAAATTTAAAATTTTATATTTTTAGACACCTGCAACTTAAACACCTGTACAAATTTTTCTTCGGCATTACATAAAAATTAAAGCTTCAGTAATATATTTTTACGTGAGTTAACGGATTTTCTTAGTTCTATAGGTTTTCGGACTACAGCCCCTCAAAATTACAAAAAAAGTCTTATTTTCACATTTTTTCTTATTATATAATATGAAATTGTAAGAAAATTTTCTAATTTTGGTGCAAGTCACAATTCTAAACAATTTGTAGTATCTTTTGGAAATGTGCCCTTTTAAAATCCATACATTCTGTCTTGTTTTTATTTTTTTTTAAATGAAGTGTAAACAAACATCATTTTAAAATCCATATTTATTTCAAATTATAATTAATCGCAATTATTTCTTTTTTAAAAATAAACATGGTGTACACTCTATATTTATATAGTTCATTTATAAAAATAATTGAAAATAAACACTTCAGTTTAAATATAATAAAAATAATATAATAGCTATCAAAAATATTTTAAGATAATAAATAAAAAGATAATTAAAGAAAAATAAGATTGTTCATAAGAAAATCAATCGATTGCTTAAGGCAAGACGACATGGAGACGCAGAATGTTATACGAAATGAAAAAAACGAAACAAAAAAAAATTAAAATGGGGCAAAATTTTATCTTTGTACGATGATAAATAAAAAAACAAAAAAAAAAAAAAAAGAGAAAAAAAAAAATTAAAGTATAGAAGAATTTTACAAATACATAAAAGAAAATAGAAAATTTTTTTTTTAAAAAGAGACAAATCTTTTACAACTAAATTAAAAAGAGCAATGTAAGTTAATGAAGGGATTGGTATTTTTATCATTGATAACTATATAAAAAAAAGAATGAAATTAAAAAATAAAATTTTCTTTGTTTTGTTTTTTCTATCCCACAATTAAATTTTTGTTTTGTTTTTTTTTAAACTACAAACATTTTAAAAAACCACATCTTTTCATAATAATATTTATGGTATAAATTTTAGTTGCCTAAAGGAAACAATAATGATAGAGACCCCAAAAAAAAATGTTTTTTTTTTCTTTGATTGTTTGCTTACATTTTTATTTTTATGTATAGGTTTTTTTGGTAGTATTATATATTTTTGCATGAGTTGGGTGTACATTTTACTTATAATATTAAGTAGGAACTTAAAAAGTTGAAAGTAAACATTAAAATGTGACAAAATAATACTTTGGTATTTATACTATATATACATAATGAATTTTTCAAAAAAAAAAAAATCAATTAAATTTCCTAAAAGTCATATTTTATAACAAAGTGAACAAAAATTTTTGCTTTAAAATGAAAACAAAATAACTTCATAATTAATCAATTCTTTTTATTTCTTATATAGGATCCTATAACCTTAATTTGTTTTAATGTCTCACAACAGTTTTATATATTTCACCTATGATCTTAATATTGATATATGGACAATGGACATGTATTTATTTTTAAAAAAAAAAATTTATTGAAATATTAAAAACATTGTGTTTTTTTTTTTTTTTTTTTAAATTACAAAATATAGTACGTATATCACTTTACTTCATTTAATTAATATTTTCAATTAATCTTAATCTTTTTTAATTAATCTGTAAAAATAAAATGAATGAATTATTTGATATTAACAATGCAAATTAATTAAAAATTTTTTTATTCCCATATTTTTTTTTTTTTTAATTTGTATTCCTACCTACAAAAATTATGATAGTATTTTAGTAACAACTACTGGTAGTAGACAGTAGGCTCAATCATAATTTTCATATAAAAATATTTGAAGACACAAAATCAATTAATTAATATTTAAAATAATTTTCATGTGAAATTCTGTAGGCTTATATTGGGTTAAAGTAGGTGTTAATTTAAGAAAACAGAATTTACATATAGTCGTGACTATAAAGATGAAAAAAATTATACTAGTATAGAAATTTAATTGAAATTTTAATTTAAGGAATTTAACATTACATACAGATTTTTAATTCATTTATTGGTTATTAAATGTTTTTTTTTTAATTTATTGTAAAAAGAATATAAGTACATTTAATTCACTTATAATTTAGAAGAACTTGAGAAAATAATATTTCGTAAAGCAATAATAATCTCTTAAAGAACAAAGAACTTTCTAGAATATAATTTTGAGGCAAGAAATAATCAATTTTTTTTTTTCAGCAAAACTAGATAATAAAGTATTATAAAAAAAAAAAAGAAAACCTGATGTAAAAAATATAATAAGTAAATTTAAACAAATCCTAGATATAATACAATAGATTTAATATACATTTTAACAAAACTGAAATTTGAAATATGTAGATTAAAAAAATTAAGAAGCAAATCTGTAATATTTAATAAACAACATCCAATAACTTACCACTTTTCTCAATTTCCTTTATTTCTATTCCTTTATTCCCATTTTCCACAATCCGCAAACCAAAACAAATACAATATATCATAGATTCTAACCTTCAAGTTTCTTCAAGTTCAACACTACCAAAGATAACTCGTACGTTAATCTGATTAGTGTCTTTCAAGATTGCCATCTATCTACGCTAAAAAAAAATATATATATATATATATAAAAGCGTATTTTAAAAATAAATATTCTATATATACATCAATATATAAGTCTATATCTATATATCAGAAATGATAATTATATTTATTATATATTTTAATAGATGACGTATAAAGAAGCTTAAAACCATTTAAATGTTATAATCTTGTACAATATATTGTTTTCATCAACCTTTTAGCAAAAAAAAAAAAATAAATAATTTATGAAGGGAGCGTGTTACATGCCTATATTTCATTTGTCTGTAGTCTCATTTGATTGTATTTTTTGTAAGTTACCTGTATTATCATTTTACTGTATTTAATTTGCCTGACCGTAAAACATAATAAAGGAGTTGATTACAAACTCAGGACCTCAATAATTTGTTTAGCAGGAATTTGGGCGGCACCTCCTAAAAAAAAAACTGAACTGAAAACAAATGAACACTATGATACTACATTGTATTAAGTGTTGCACTATAATTTTTAAATTCTTGATTTATATTCTTAAAACTTCTACAATATATTATTGAAAATTATTTAATTACTTATTTTGTAAAAATTATTTTAACACCTAAAGTAACTGATAAATCTATAAATTATTTTATATTAAGGTATTATTATTTAAGGTATTTATTTAAGGTATTTAAGGTATTTTATTTATAATTAAAATTTTAAAACACCTTAAATATTCTGTATTTATAGTTTTTAGTTTTTTTTTTATAGACAATCTGTTACAAGTCTTTAGCAAATTAATTACTTGATTTTAAAGTTTAAATTTTTCTTAATGCATTTTTAATTGCCTTCATTGTTTACAAAGTTCATTATTCAAATCTTTTATACTTTTTCTATCTTTCCTGGTTTTTCGTTTTTTTCCTTTTACATAATACATTGTATATAAATATCTAGTAAAATTTAAACAATAAAAATATTTACTGAGAAAAATTTATAGTTTTTAAACCCGTATGAACGTATGTTCACACCCAAGAGTATAATAAATTTGCAATTACGTTTGTCACATCTTAAAGGAGTCAAACTAGATATAGACTCAAGTATATGAATCGGTTCAGAATCGAATTTAGAGTCGACTAAGAAATGTATGTCCGTCATATGTATGTAAATCTTACAAAAGATTATGAAGTTTTATGACAATAACTTCTGTAAAATTTGGTTGTACTGGTACCATAGGTTCGAATAGCTGTCATATAACTTCAAAATTTACATAAATATATATATCTCGGTATTAATATCAGTACTAAAACATCTGAAATTTTGTCAAAGATGATCTAGTTTTATGGAAGCAGCATATATTATGTTCATATGGGTTTCCCAGAGTTGACACAGTTTACTCTACTGCACTCTTCCTTGTTTTTTTTTTAAATATAAAAATATATAGTAAACATGATTGATTATGATGATTGAATAATACAAAAATATAATAAATCAAATAACAACAAATATTAATATTTCATGACAAGTGTATATTTTATTCAACTTTAGAATTCATATATGGAAAATTAAAAAGATGATTGTTTTTTTATTTTTGTTAATTTCGAAAAACAATCAGTTTTAGAAGTAAAAGACAGGAATTAGATAATCGTAGATTAGATAATTTTCTTAAATTTCCAACTGAGAAAAGTCCAACTGAGAATGAAATACACGAATGCTTTCTTTAAATAGTAGAATAATATTATTTTGCATTTCCAAACGACAATAAATTAATAAGAATTTAGGAAATCAACAAATTTTTTACTATTTTTTAGTATTATCCCTTCTTTTATCTTAAAATCAGCTCCTTTTTATTATAACTGAGTCTTCTTTTTTGCGTAAGTACTTATGGTATTTATTTAAAGATTTTACTATAGTTTAAACAGTATTATTGACTTATATATAGTAATAAAGTAATGTATAATAAATATATTTTAATATATATATAATGTAATAATTTTGTTTTATATATTTTCTATTTTGTATATCAATAATTTTTCTTCCAAAAACATTTGAAATTTAAAATGCCACGTGCTTAATTAAGGAAATCACCCGTGCAGGTCTGTCTGTTCTACATTTTTAATTATTCACTGATACATCGAATATGATTAAAAATTGTAAACTTTATAAAAACTCTATACAGAGTAATTTTCTTTCTGTCTTGAATATTTATAGAGTCTATAAGCTAGGGAGGGATTTATTTTCTTTGATTCTTCATATGGGAAAATTAAATTAAAACTTAAAAAAAAAAACTTTAGGTCACATTATTTCAAAAACCGAGTGAAATAGACAGCCTCATCCCCCTTCAAAACAATTTTTTGTTCTTTTTAGTCCTCCATATACACCCTATGAATATTCAAAACCAAAAAAGAATCACCCTGTATATTCGTTTAAATGATGATTTAAGTTTTAAATGAGTTATAAAAATATAATAATAAGAAACTAATTTCAATTATGATTTTAATTGGATTAATTTTAATTATGATTTATAATTTTTTTTATTTGTCTAATATTGATGATTATTAAAAAAGGTCAAGTGGTAAGATAAAATCTTATTTTTAGATTCAATTAATAGTCTTTTTTATTATCTACATAAAATTTTTCTATTCATTAACTATACAATATAATTTATTATACATTGTGGGAGGTTTGAGAGTATTAAAGGCAAATACTTATGTTTTATCTTTATAATACATTCTAAAGAAGAAAATTATACACTAATTCAGATAAAATATATCAAATTTAATTTAGAAAGACTTTAATTACACTAAAACTTTAAAGAATTAATTCTAAAAGTTTATATTTATACCATATTGTTATCATATATTATGTGTGTATAAATATCCTGGAAAATTTTCTTCTTAACAAAAAGGATTTTATATATTGTTAAAATTATTATCCTTTCAATATTGATGATAATAGAATTCATTAACTATAATACCTCCAAAAATAGTTTGGTTTAGTTTAGTTTTTGTCAATAAAATTAAAATAACTTTAATATCATTTGAAATTGATTCTCTTTGTTTGGCTTTTTATAATTATAAAAATTTCTAAAATATTATAATATGTGCTATATGCCATTTTTTAATTAAGCTCAGTGAAATTTTATTGTCTAGTTAACTTTAATTGTTTTCTATAGGATATAGATATATAAATATACAAATTATATAAATGAACGAATTTGATAAGTGTTTAAGCAGATAATTAATTTATTCAATGATTGAATATATTTGTGTTAAATATAAATGAAAAGTATACGAACTATAGTTGTTCTATATAAGTTATTTAATTGCGACTTACAGCTAAAAGAAATGAAAGTTTATTTAGTTGTTAAAATAAAAATTTATCAAATATATATTTTGGTAAAAACAAATCTTTGCATATTCTTAATCAAAAAAAAATAAACATAAAAAAATTTTTAATTTTAACACTAAATTAGTCGGTAATTATTTATTATCTACTTAAAATCGAATTTAATTTTTTTATTTTTAATCTCAACAATAAGAAATTACAAATTTTTAATTGCACAATATACTTATATATTAAAACTTCATAATTTCTTAAATTTGAAGATTATGTGATTAATTCTTTTAAAAGATTATGTGTAGGAAGTCAATAATTATTTTACTTCTCAAATTAAACAATAAAATTTAATGCCAAATAACTTATCAATATCAATTTTACTCATCTTTTCAAAAAAAACATACCACAAAACAAAAATAAAAAATTAAGTAATAAACAAAAATAAGTCAATTCACTAATGGAAAATTTAATCTTTAATTATTTTAAAATAATAAGTATTTATTTATTTTAAGATGTATTACAAAATTACATAGCATTATGCAACATTACTAAAATAATTTGCTATACTTTTTCAGTTTTTATAAGGAAATTATTATATTAATATAAGAAAATAATTAAAAGCACTTGCTACCTGTGTAGGATTTGGATCCATACTGTCATGATTAATAAACCGAAGGTCATAATATTGACTATTTTATTTATTTTATTTATTTATATTAATATTACATACATTAATGTAGTGCAATATTATTGAATTATCGGCTACTAAAGCCATTATAAGTTTTTATAGTATTATTAATTTATATACTATATATTAGGTCGTAAGGGGGGTATGTAAAGAAAAAAACTTACGACCTGTGCAGGGATCGAACCCACACTCCTTCGATTAATACACCACACGCCTACCTACTAGGCTACCGAAGCCCCTAATGTTGACTATTTATTTATATTAATATTACATACATAAATGTAATGCAATATTATTGAACCATTGGCTACTTAGGCCATTATAGGTTTTTATACTATTATTAAATTATATACTAATATTATTTATTTTGTTTATATTATATATTATATATTTACATTATATTAGGTCGTAAGGGGGGTATGTAAAGAAAAAAACTTACGACCTGTGCAGGGATCGAACCCACACTCCTTCGATTAATACACCACACGCCTACCTACTAGGCTACCGAAGCCCCTAATATTGACTATTAAGAAACTTAAATTAAGATAATATATTTTAAATTGCATACTTTGCGGATGCTTTAATATTTAAATGTAATTTCTTTATTTTGTTTCGAATTTAGTTTCGATTCTTAATCTTGTAAAAAAATAATATATAAAAGATTAAATATATAAAAGATTAACCATTTAAACAATTTATTTATTTTTCCAATAATTTAAAAAAAAATGCCATTATTTCATACAAAACAGCAAGTAAAACTATTCTTTTATGAGTGCTTACTATAACTACACTTTCATCCGCTTCATTTTTGAATTTTATACAGATAAAATACAATACCGTAAAAATGATTAAAAATTATATAAGAAATATGATATTCAAATAATTCAATTAAAATTTATTTTTAATTTAGAATTATGTAGTAAAATGTATTTTTAAATTTAAAACAATCTTAGTACTAATTAAAAAATCCTTAAAATTAATTAAACAAATATAAAAGTTTATTTTAAGCGAAAACTTAATTCTTTGATTTTACACTAAAATAATTTATGACCTTTTTATTAACTTTAATATGACATCAATGAAAAAACAATTATTTTTTTAATAATAAGGAATTGTTTTCTTGTTAGTGACTGATAACGACTTGTAATCTAAAATTATTATTGAATTAATATTATGTAATTGGGCTGGCAACAAAATCTAGCGTTTCAAAATCTCATTTCTGAAAATATCGCATTGGGTTATGAAAATACAAAAAATAGAATTTATAAAAAAAAATTTCACAAAAAAATTTTCAAATTTAAATTAATATTGTATATACAATACAACTGTAAAATTCCTCCTAATTCAGAATCTTACATATAGTTATCTATAAATATTTTGGAAAAGCGTAAAACTCCGCTTTAAAATCCTACTATAAAACTTTCCTAATTTAGAATCTCACATATGATATAAATATTCTGGAAAAAGTGAATACCCTAAATCGTATTCAAAACAACCCTAAAATCGACCTAATTGAATTTTTTACATACATATTTAAAATAAAGAAACTTTTAAAATAATTGGGGCTAAAGCCCCTAAATCTCCCCAAAACAAAATAATGAAACTCTGATTTTGTAACCAACTGTAAAATCCTTCCTAATTATAAATATTTCAACAACAAGGCATTAAACAAATTCTGATTTATAAATGTACCTATAATATGACCAATGATGCAGTGCGTGAGTCACCGGTCTCTCAGGTGAAAGGTTTCAGGTTCAAACCCTGGTCAGGTCAAAAATAATATATAAAATATAATAAAAATAATGTAAACAAAATATTAAATATAATTATAATTTAATACTTGTACCGAGATAGCCCACATGATACAGGCAAAAGAGTCATAAAAATATCAACAGATATTTATACCTGTACGATATAATATAAAAAAAAAATGTACCTTAACCCTTTGTAATTAATAATAACATTAAACAATATTTTATACTAATGATTCTTTATATTTCTTTTAAATTAAATTGTATTTGTGAATTAAATAAATCTGTAAATTTTATAATTAAAATGTTTATTGTGAATTCAAATGCAGGAAAAAAAATTCAAAATAATCTTTTATGAAATATTTTTAGTTCTCAAGGATATTTCAATTAAAGCTCACAGCTTTAATAATTTTTTAAAATAATAGAAAAAATTCCAATAGCGAAAATAAAACAAAAATATGGGATATATAATGCAGTATGTTAACATGGTATGTATACGTATGATATTCCTTTTTTGTTTTTTTTTTTTTAAAAAAAGAAATTTTATATTTATTTCACCGGGAAAAAGTAATAATAAAATAATTCGAATCGAAAAGGACAAAAGAAGGTACAAAAAAAAAAAAAATAAGAAGTAAAAATAGTATAAGGACTGAGGTATTTTCAACCTCCCGTTAACCAAATTATTGAAACTCTGATTTTTTTTCTCAACCCAAATTTTTCCACAGTTAAAATTTTTTTTCTTTTATTTAAAAAAGACAAAAAAAAAAAACGTTTTTTGTACGTACAACAGTGGAGTTTACTGCTTTTTCTAGAAATTTTACAAAAAATTTTAATTGATTTTATTTTTTTGATAAAAAAAAAAAATGTTAATTGTTGATATCATTCATTTTCCACCAATGAGGTGTTCCAATAGGACGTTTGACGTGACCTTTTTTTTTATTTTCATGTATTTTGCATTTTCTTTCAACTTTCAAATAATCTGAATTGTATATTCATTAAAACGAGTAGGTGGAAAAAAATAATAATATTTTATTTCAAACAAGAAGAGTGTACATTTCATATGTAATTAATGAGTGTATATTCTACACTCATTAATTTTTCATTTTCTTTCATAAATTTTCTTTTTTTAAACGCGACTAAAAAGGAAAATAAATAAATAAAATAAAATTAAAATTAAATGCAACTAACTATAGGAAAACAGAAATTATGCTAAAAAATATAAGAGCAAATAGAAGAGTAGATATACGTATATGAAATTCAGTAGTGTAATTGGATTTATTATATCTAACATCTATAAATATATATCTATTAATTGGATTGATTTATTTTTATCAACTCTTCATTTAAATTTCCTGTACTTATTTCACAGTATATTAAAAAGGTTCTTAAGATTGGGTATTGGTAATTATCATCATGATTTCCAAAAAAGTCTAATTTTGAATGCGTTTCAGTTTTGATATTTATTTTCGAATCATTTTTTAAAATTTCCCCTTAGTAAAATTATTTTAAAACTCAGATTTAAATTTTTAATATTGTTGCACTGAAAAAACATTGTTAAGCAGATAAAAAATGGAATATTAAATTTGTTCTATCTAATAAGTGCAATATATTTTTGTTTTTCTTTTTTATTATAAATTCGGAAAACTTATATTTTCCTTTTATATATTATATTTTCTTTGCTTTCCTTTAACTTTTTGTCATTATATCTTTTAAAACACGGCTCTATACAATAAATCATTTTGATAAAAGGATAATTTTATCAAAAAAAAAGAAAAAAAAAACAAAATTTTAATAAATATTATTAATATATGTATGACAAAAAGAAAATTTTTAAGAAAAAGATAATGCAATGTGCAAAACATTTGAAATGTTACTATACCATACTGCTAACGTAATTTTTATACATAATTCTTCAGGGTGAAATTTATATGATACTGCTTCAATCAAGAAGAAAAATATTTTTTACAGCAAATATTTAAACAAAACAAGTCTTTTATTAAAAAAAAACATAAAAGCAAATGTAATTATTATATAAAAAATATAATCCAAAAAAATAAAGAAAATTTAAATGTATCTATTTTATATAACATTTTATTGTTGATTCAATTACAATGGATGCAGATAAAAAATACAGTAAAAGAAGGTATTTAGTATTAAATATTATAGAGAGTATTTCAAAATTCCAAAAAATCATTATCCCAAATTACAAAATTCCAATTTATAAAAATCCAAAATACAAAATCCCAAAGATTGAAAATTTTTAAAGTAAGAGTTAAATTGGGTCACCAAATAAGTGTTTGAAAAATTTGGTTAATAATACTTTATTTTTGAAATATTCATAAAAAAAATATTTCGAAGGGATTTTAGAGTTGTATTTTAAGGTCAGAATTTCAATAATTTAGTTAGCGGCAGCCTCATTATCATAAATGATTATTTTTAAAATATTATGTAAAGAAATAATAAGGAGGAATTTTATGGATCAATTGAAGTGATTTTATAAGTAATAAATTACAATATAAGGATTTATACGCTTTTTGCAGAATATTCAAATTAATTTATGTATGTTTATGCGAGATGTTGAAATAGCAGAATTTGTGTAGAAATCATTAATAATTCTGCGCCAATTTATAAATAAAATAATTTTAATCAAAATTAATTATTTTTTTGCCGCCAGTAAATAATTTAGTGTATTAGAATGAGATTTGTCAAAATTTGGGATATTACTATTAAATATTTGTAACCCAATATTATTGTTCAAAATTCACTATGTATCCTCCTTTTTTTATGTCTATATAAGTAAGTAAATAAGAAATAAAGCTTTAAATTTATTTTTTATTTTTTTTGTTTTAAAATTAATTTTATGAATTTTATCAAAACGATAAATAATTTTGATTTTCCATAATATACCTAATAAAAATGATTGGGTCTATTTGTATCACATTTTCAAAAAACAAAATACCTTTTAGTTTCACTCTGTCTGTCCGTCCGTCCGTCCGTCCATTTTTTTTTTCAAAACTTTTATACCGTTAAAGGTAGAGCAATGTAATTTTAACCATGGGTAGGTCTCATAAAACAATTAATTTTGTAAAACAACCTTTTCATGTAGCCCCATCCACTATCAAGTTAGGGTTTGAAAAAACCCTATTTTTAAATAGGTATATTTTCATTTTCTGCTTAACATTTTTTTAATTTGAAATGGCCATTCGACAGGAATACTTTTTACCTTTATAAAATTGTACAATATTTTTAAATTTAGTACTTAAATTTACCGTTATGTGAAAACCAAATGAATGATTTTTTTCCTTCATAACTCCGGCACGTTTTTAGAGAGACAAATTTTGAGGTAAGAAAGAATTTTTAGAATCAGTAGTTTCCTCAAAAAGTTTTTTTTTACCACCTCCCGTTTAAGAGCATTTAAGGCTCAAAAATTGAAATTTTGCTATTTTTAAACACCTGCGATAGTAAAAATTTTTTTAAAATAAAAGGAAAAATTAAATTTTCAACTTTATAATTTTACTTGTGTTAATGGTTTTTCTTAATTATGTAGAATTCTCTTAAAATTGATCAAAGTTTCTCATTATTTTTCTCATTTTTTCTTATTGTATAAATTTCTAAGAAAATTTTCAAATTTTGGTGCAAGTCACAATTCTAAAGAGTTTATATTGTTTTTTGAAAATGTGCACCTTTTAAAAGCGTTGGTTTACATTCTGCTTTCTTTTTTATAAAAGCAAAATAAAATTTTTATAAAACTGACGTTATATGTTAATTAACACATAACTAATACATAATGTGTTAATTAATTACGTTGAAAATATTTTTTTTTCATCTTTTATATTTATTTAATATTTAATATTTTTATTTTTTATTGATTGAGCATTCTCACTCACATAGAAAAACTTTTCTATTGTTCTTCTCCCCCAAAGCTGTTCGCCTTTGGATTCTCAAGTTCGGGAATTGGCACAGAACACGGTGTATTATTTCTGCCTCTTGCTCGCATTCTCTGCAAATATTCGTCTCCGCTATGCCTATACTTTCGGCGTGAGCTCTTAGCATTAGAGGGCCTGTTGCTAATTTCCGTAAAAAGTCACAGATCAATTCTATTCAGTATTACTACATAGTCAATAAAAATTATATCATTTACAAAAAAATTCAGCTAAATGTCTTATTAGCCAAAAAGGTATTTTGCGTGTGTATTTTGTTTTGCTAAATAACTTTTTGTTTTGTTAACTGTTTGTTTTATATGAAGTGTCTTTTTTAGAAATGGTTTTATGCTAATTGTCATAGATCTAAAATGAATAACTCTTAGAATATGCATAAAAATTCGTCATTTAATTAATATTATTAAAAAATATACAAAGAGTTGGCTGTATTTTTTAAAATTTTGTTTTGTTGAAAATTTTTATTTGTTGAAAACATTATTTTTGTAAAGAAAACAAAGAAAAATTAATTTTTAAAAATTTTTATTTCAAGCAACAACACTAACAACCTAATATATATTTTTTTCTAAATAATATTGGGTATTTAGCTTTAAAAACTATTATAAAAACTTTCTAAAATTAATCTAGAACCATTGAAAATTTTATTTTTCTATTATGAACAACAGAATTATTATTATTATAATATCATTTTTCAATTTTAATACGTTATAATAATCAAAGGATTATATATTTTATGCACTCAGAATATTTTTAAGTATAGAATATTTATTAAAATTAGTTTTTTCATTTGATTTTATCGAAACAAAAAACTATTTATAACCTTTTGAAGGTATTTTTTAAAAACTTAAAAATAACATTAAATAATTTATTTTCTTGGAAGTTATTTCGCAATTCATATTCAATTACAATAAAAAAACAAGATAGAATGAAAACCAACGGTTTTTAAAGGCGCGCATTTTTCAAAATGCAATACAAAGAGTTTAGAATACTGTCAATGCTGGATTAACCTAAAGGTAAACTATACACTTGTTTAGGACATTATGAGAATTGGGGGACATCTGTGTGGTCACACAGAGATTCTTAAATGACGAACAGTATTATTTTTTTTCTAGTCTAAAAAAATTTCATACAAATAAATTTTACTTTGGTTGTTCAATCGTTCAATGGCTTTAGTCTGTTGAAAGCAAACCTAGAAGATACACTTTCTTGAATTATAAAGAAACCTTTCATAATTAAGAAAAGCTTCTATTACATGTAAAAACATAATCTTGAGCTATAATTCTTGACTTTTATTTTAGCAAAATTTGTACACATGCCTGTGGGAGATGTTTAAAAATAGGAAATTTTAAATTTTTGAGCCCCAATAGCTCTTAAACAAGAATGAAATTTTTTGAGGTAACATATGCTAATTCAAAATTTCTTTCTTCTGTCAAATTTTCAAGATTCTATCTAAAAGCATTACGGAGATATGAAGGAGTAAAATTTTGCAAAATTATATTTTCACCTAACGGTAAATTTAACTGATATAATTTAAAAAATTGTACAATTTTTATATTGATTTATAAAGATAACAAAAAAAAAACTGCCGTTTTTCGTTTTCAGATTAAAAAAATGTTAAGCAGAACCTGATAGATATATAGATTTAAAAATAGAATTTTTTCAAATTTTGAGCGGTTGTAGCTGTGTAACAGATCGAGCTACATAAAAACATTGTTCTACAATATTAATGTTTGGTAACTATAGTTAAAATTCCATTGTTCTATCTTAAACGGCTTAGAAGTTTTGTAAACAGACGGACGATATAGTTATACAAATAGGTAAATTTTTCAAAGTTTTTTTGAAAAATGTGCTAAAAAGTATTTCATGGTTTTTTTTTAAATTCTATTAATACATACATTTTTATTCAATTTCAACGATGGTTGTGCAATAGAATTTTGTTACTGCGGGTAGAGGTCCGTTAGCTCGCATGCCCGATTTTCTTGAAACTTTTGGGAAAGTTAGAGTATGACATCAGTGTAAATTTTCGAAAGTCCCGTTCTCGACATCATCATTAATGATGAGGTCCAATACCTTTTCAAAGTTAAATTGCACTCTTCATTTAACCAACAGGATTATTGAATACTTATTTTTTAATATTATATTTTATACTTATTTTTGATTATTGACAAGTAAGTAATTCTTTAGAGTTTAGACCGTCCAGATAAACATAAAATGTTGCAAACAGGCCTGTTAAGTAAACTGATGTAATAAAAAATAAGAGTGAAATTAAACTTTGAACGCTTATTTAACTGGTTTAACGACTCATTAAAGTAGTAAGTCATCGAGAATTATCACTTTAGAAAACTTACTATGTTGACGTAGGATACCTTTTTGAAAATTTTAAAGAAAATCGGGCATAAAAGCTAATCGGAACTTTAACCGTTACTGTAAATAAAATCTTGATAAATTTTTAACTCAGAACTTTTAAAAATGTTTTCATTTTATTTCTTTTAAAAGTGTTTTTTGGCTTCCAAAAATAAATAATTCACACATAATAAAAACGGAATAAAATAAAACAAAAATCTCATATAGTTATAGTATAATTTTAAATACAAAACTTAAAAAGTTTTATAACAATTTTTTAGAACAAAACATGAAAATGATTTTGGTTTTCTTGTTTTTTTGAGAAAATCAATTAAAAATAGTTTTACCTATTTAAACTTTTAGATTAATACAACTAAAAAAAACACAAAAAGAAAAAACTTAAAATTAATTAATTTTATAAAATATTGACATTAAATTTAAATATGTATAGGTATGTATGTATTCAAATTAAATTAAATTTACACTATTTTGGGAAACTTTATATAACTTTTAATTATTTCATTATATTAATGAATGGCGATATTATTAATGAATTTGTTAAAATTATAATATTGTAAGTGTTATTTTTATGTAACTAAGATCATTTTATACATACATACATACATATATTCAAACTACCTATATGTTTAAACATTATTTAAAAGCAGATTCTAACCTTCCATTTAACGATTATCAATTCAAAACTTTTCCAAATATGCTATTACCATTTGTTACTAAGCGGCAAATGTATATACATATATTAATTTATACTAAACTTATTACAAAATACCCAATATATATATGTATATTAACGTGCATATACATTCATACATACATATATACATACTATATTATTATATATCGTCATACATTGCAATATTTCTTTAAAAATATTTCATTCATAGAATAATTTCTTATAAATACAATAAAATACGTATAAATACGCCGCTATATCCATACATATACCTATATATATACGAGTATATGTATATGTACTCTTATTATTACATCATTCGTTCATCAGTGACATATACGATATGTAAATAAACATGATATTATATACATAAGTATGTATATCAATATCATATAAATAAAAAATTCTTCAAGCAACCGTTATGTTGTTTATTTATTTACATTTTTTTGTACTACTTTTTTACCGACCGCATACATTAATGTATAAGGTAGGTATTGTTTTCATACTAAAAATTTGTACCCGAGATTTTCGCAAAAATGCACTACTCCGGTGTGGAGAAGGTTGTAAAAAAATTTTCAGCATGATGTCCGTCTATGTGTGTGTGTGTGTGTGGGTATGCCTGTGGGCACGTGTACAGCTTAAACGACTGAGCGGAATTTTCATATTTAAGGTTCTGACGTAAATATCTCGGATTGATAAGCTTTTGGAGCAAATCGGACAACCGCAAGTGGTAGTTTACTAGTATACTTTTTTAAGTTTTTTACGAATATTTCGTAACAGAAAAATTTTGTGAGAAAAATTATTAAGAAAAAGTTGTTACACAAGTAAAGAGGAACAACTTTTATTTAATTTTTTTTCTAAGTCCAAATTTCATACGTAACACTCCATATGAATTTATATGAACAATTTTTTTTTGTTTTTTTTTATATCTCTAAAAATTTTTATACATACATATGTATGTACTTATATGTATGCCAATGCATATTATTCATTTGTTGATGACATAAAATTAAAACGGTAAAATTTTTGTTAGCAGATTTAATATTAATCTTATGTTTGTTTTGTATTTGTTTACAGTTTTTATTATTTTTTACTTTTAATATTATTTTTTGAATGAAAAAAAAATCATGTATCTACATTACAATAATAATAATAATAAATGGATGTATGAATGAATGTACATATATTTTTACGATTTCATTGCATATAATTATTTTTATTGAATAAAACAAAATGTTATTAAATTATTAGAATCTATTTTGCTTTGATATAAATTATTATGTAAAAAATCTATAAATTTTGGCATTGTACTTTTTGTGTAGTGGCGGTCGGTTCTGTGGTGGAGACAGCTGATTTTTGTACATTATATCCTCAACGATTTCAAATTATCGAGTAAAACAAAATGCAAAAAATTTGTTAAAGAAATTTTTTAGAAAATTTGAAAAAAATCAAGTCACACTTTCGTCAATTTTAAGGTAATATATTAAAAAAAGTTGCTTACAGCAATAAAAGTATTATGTTGGAGCTTTAATTTTTATTTATTACTTCAAAAAAATTTGAATAGGTGTTCAAGTTACAGGTTTTTAAAAATAGGGATTTTTCAGCTTTTTACCCCTTACAGCTCCTAAACGGGGGACGATACAAAAATATTTTCTGAAATTACCCATACTTCTTTTCAAAGATCTAACTTCTGTAATTTCTGTAAATTTCAAGTTTCTAACTTAACCTATTTAGAATATAGAGAGTTAAAGAATTTTACAATAATTCAGTTTCGGATTACGATAAATTAAGACACCGTATGGCACAAGTATATATTTATTATATGCATATTTTGTAAACAGTCATAACCGCAGCTATCGTTTGGCATTTTCAGATATACCTTACAGAACTTGTGTCATAACAATTTAAATATAGAGCTTTTTCGAACTTTCGGGGGCCTGTAGCTCCGTAACGGGTGGACTACAGAAAAAAGTTCTTCCATAAAATTAATTTTTTAAGGATATCTATCAGTAATTAAAATTGCATGGCTCTATTTCAAACGATGTAGATTGTAGAACTTTCGAAAAATTTGTATGAAAAATGTGGAGATCAAAAAGTTGTGGAGATCAAACGATGTAGAACTTTCGAAAAATTTGTATGAAAAATGTGGAGATTAAAAAGTTAGTTGTTCTAGAGCTACCTGAAGTTTTGGTCTGATCTCAACCAATAAAAAAAGGAAACCTACAAATTGATCCAAAAATATTTTGTGTTAATTGTGTTGTGTTATACGGGTACGAAATTAAAACTGTATAATAGATACTTTCAAATTTTCGATTCACTAGTAGGGTTACCAGGTATGCCTCGGGAAGATTGAAAGTTTTCGAAAAATTTTATTTGACTATAATTACTAGGTTCAATGGCAAAAATCGACTTTAGCGGTTAAAGCTTATTTACCCTTATTTAATTCATATTCGGTATAACTGAAAATGTTTACATAGAAAATCTAATTAAAAAGTTTTTTTTTCTATTTTTTTTCATAAAAGGCATCCTTTATTAATCCTATTGAGTAAAATAGTTTTACCAGCTACAATTTTTAGCTTGATTGTTTATACAGAAAAATGTATAGTATATACCTATTTATTATCAACATCTAGCTAAGCTTACAAGATGTTGCTCAGATAAATAATTTTAAATACCAAAATCTATAAAACAAACTGCCATACTTTACATGCATTGCTTATAATTTTGTTTTATTTTTTTCTTACTTATATTATTCATAAGAAAATTACAAATTTCTCAACTAAGTATAACTTAACTCATATTTAGCTTAACTAAGTGTAACTAACTTATGTTTAACATGTATATATATATATATATTTTATACACATGCATATAGTAAATCTAGCCACATATCTAAAAACGACAAAAAAAAAACATTTAATCAACTAATTAAAGTTTAAAGATCAATTAATAACAAACATAGATTTAATCCGTTCAACAATTTACAATTTGAGGAATATACAAAAAATCATTATTTTATAGATTTTCAAAAACTTTAATAATTTTTAATCCATTTACTTGACATTTTGTTGGCTTTGAAAATAATACATAAAAAACAAGGAACAATATCAACTCTAGGATACCCGAATATTATTACGTTTCAGAAAAGCGATTTTTTAAAATTTCTATATATCTAATATAATTATAAATTAATTACCGGGATATATTTATGTAAAATTCGGAGTTTCATGGTCGCTACTCAAGTTTTATACATCAAACCAATAAAATTTTGCAAATTTTACTACAAAACTTGATTATCTTTTAATAAAATTTCAGATATCTAGCTTAAGTAAACATTAGGTCAAATGCATAAAACTAAGCTTAACTAAAATTTCATTTTTTCAAACAAAAATAAGAATTCAAGCATACAGTTTTATTTGAAAAAGCGAGATTTTAGTTCAAGCTCAATTTTATACATTTGATATTCGAACCATTGATTTATGCGGTCATGTATAAAAAGAAGTTGTATAGCCGTTACTCCTACCATTATTTTTTAAATTATGGTGCCATGCATTGTGTTATTCTAAATGTAGTGACAAATTTATTATACTCTTACAGCTATATTCGTACGATTTTAAAAATACCGATACTTTAAACAAAATAATATAAAAATATAATGAAATACATAATAAAATTTTTTTTTTTATAAAAATAATAATATATTCAACGAATTCTTTCAACCAAAACTTTATTTTGAAATAAAATAAAATAAAATTCTTACGCACTCCTTTATTTTATAATGAAAGTAAAAAATTCCATATTTAAAATTAAATCAAAAAAAAAAAAAAATTTGGAAATAAAATCCTAAAATTTCCTTTTTATCCTTTTGTTTTTATATTATACGTAAAAGTATATTATATTTTATATAGGAATTAATCCTATTATCATCTATAGATTTTTCAAAGCAATTTTTTAAATAATCCTTTATTGATTCTCAAATTTTTTGATTTTATTATTTTAACCGTTACTTTCTGTTATTGATGAGTATTAAGTTACTGCCACATAATTTATATGAGATTTTTATTTTTATATTTTTATGTTACGAAAATATATTTATTATTCACTTCTTAACAATATTACGTTATATATTCAAAATTGTTCATTTTTTTTAATAATATGACCTTCAATATGAAAAGTAGACAAAATATCCTGTTTATAAATTTGCACTTATACAAATCTTGATTATAAATCGACACAGATGATATCAAAAATAAATAATCAATAGATATATTCTATGAACATTGAATATGTAAGATATTAAATTATTAACACTTTCCACTCCTGCAATTTTCCTTTTATAAATTAATATTTTTATCTAAATAGTTATATTTATATTATATCTACTGGCTGAACTATCCGACGTTATACGACTTTTTATACCCTACACATTAAGTATAGGGTATATTAACTTTGGTATGGTGTTTGTAACCAGCAAAAGGAAGCGAGTTAGGTATAGACATGTATATATATTCTGAATCAGGATCACCGCCGGAGTCGATTTAGCGATGTCCGTCCGTCCGTACGCACGATAACTCAAAAAATAATGATGCTATCTTGATGAAATTTATACTGTAGGTTAACAATGACTAAGGTAAGGCGGGGATTGTAAATGGGCGAAATCGGACCATGCGTTCGAGTACCTCCCATACAACTTCCAAAACCTAATACGCATATTTTCGAAATTAATAAAGATAGAAACTTAAAATTTTGTACGAGGGTGTGTTTTTCTGAATCCCTGATATCCCCAAAATTTGATATGAAGTGGAGTCGTTGTTCGGGTACCTCCCATACAACTTCCAAAACCGAACATGCATATCTTCGAAATTAATAAAGATAGGAACTTCAAATTTGATAGGAGGGTGCTGTTTCCTAAATCCCTGATTTGTCTAAAATTTGAGAGGAATTGGAGTGGTCGTTCGGGTACCTCCCATACAACTCCCAAAACCGAACAAGCATATCTTCGAAATTAATAAAGACAGAAACTTCAAATTTGGTACTAGGGTGTTGTTTCCTGAATCCCTGATTTGTCCAAAATTTGGGATGAATTGGTGGAGCTGTTCGGGTACCTCCCATACAACTCCCAAAACCGAACATGCATATCTTCGAAATTAATAAAGATAGGAACTTCAAATTTGATAGGAGGGTGCTGTTTCCTAAATCCCTGATTTGCCTAAAATTTGAGATGAATTGGAGTGGTCGTTCGGGTACCTCCCATACAACTCCCAAAACCGAACAAGCATATCTTCGAAATTAATAAAAACAGAAACTTCAAATTTGGTACAAGGGTGTTGTTTCCTGAATCCCTGATTTGTCCAAAATTTAAGATGAATTAGAATGGTTGTTCGGGTATCTGCCACACAACTCCTAAGACCAAACAAGCATATCTTCGAAATTAATAAATATATAAACTTGAAATTTGATATAAGAATGTTCTACTCTGTTGATGTCTCTAAAATTTGAGATGAATTGGGGTGGTGGTCCGCGTGCCTTCACACACTTCCCAAGACCTAACAATCATATTTTCGAATTTAATAAAGATAGAAACCTGAAATTTTGTACAAAGGTTGTAACAGCATTTATTTTTTTTAGCTTGTATTAAATACCTAACTAAAATAACTTATGGATTTTTAATTTAATTGGAATGTTTTAGGTGTAGGGTATAAAAAAGTCGGTTGCATCGACTTACTGTTATTTTTACTTGTTCTCAAATATTTAGTTTTCTTTTTTTATGTGAAAAATATATTGTATCAGATCACATTAAATGGGACTTACAAAGGACTTCGTATTACATGATCTTGTTAACACTAAAACTGTTTTTCTTTTGGAAAAAAATTCAAACTTTTAGTTAAGTATGATTAAAAAAATATCCTACTGCAACTCTTGAAATAACGCAAAAACGAAAAATTCTTTTTTCATTTCATTCAAAAACCGCCACAGTTACCTAAAAGGACAACCCTATTAGTTTAAAACTTTGCAAAAATACTTGTTCCAACTCCATTCTTGTCTATTTTAATTTTAACATCTCAGATCTATTAGTTTTCAAAATATACAGCCTGAATTCGAAAATTTGTATGGCAGCTACTCGAATGCTTGATCCTAATAGCTTAAAAACCTCTCTGGAGAAAATTCTAAATTCCAAAAAAGTTTTAACAAATTTATTAATTATAATCGGATATATAACTTAGTGGTTATAAGGTAACATAAGAAAACAACTCTACTTTATACAAGAGACAAAAATCTATTTTAAAAATTATTTACATATTCAACATTCTTTTAATCTAGAAATTCAAATAAAAGTTTTCAGAACAGATTCTTTTAATTTAAGCAGGCTCATAGTTTTTCTCTTAGAACACCTTATTGATATATCATAATTTTGACAAACACACCTCATAGCAAGACAGACAATATGATAGCCTGATTTATGAAACGAGGAAATTGAAGATCACAAGTTATCTGAATATGTTCTTCTAAAAGGATATCAATACTTAACAAAAATATCAAATTTAAAGCGATAATATCTAAGTCACTTAAAGTCTTTATTTTATGATATTATCAAAAAACGAAAACAATTGTGAAAATAAATAAAATTTAAAAACATGACGATAAAACGTGATGTTTTTGTTCAAAACGACTTTTAAGGAATATTAAGGTATAAAAATTCTATTATTTCACACAAATTTATATTATAACTAATATTTAAATATTTTAATGATTTCCAATTACAAAAAAAGATAACGAATTTTAATAATTAATTTATTACACAAAGAGCTATATAATATTGTTTTCTTTTCCCTTAAATTTAAATAACAGCATAGATATCAACGATTCAAACAATTTCAAGTATGATCAATTAATTTCTAACAAAGATAAACTTAAGCAAAAAATAAATGTGGCTTTTAGACTAGTTCTTTAGGGTAGTTAGTTTTAAGTAGTTATAAGTTTTATTTTAAAACGAAAATTACTATAGTTGTTTTTTCTTCTTTTCGGCGGAGCCGATAAATTGTTTTTTAGAACACAAAATATACTATAAAAATACAAAAGATGTAAAAATTGATTATAATAATTATATAATAATTTTAAATCAAGTATAAAGAAGAGTTTCTTTTATTAATATAGTTATCACAAATTTAAATGACAGAGTTACTATTGTAGCCATGTACATTAAAATGTTATAATATTTAAATATTCGTTAGTTTTATTTAGGTTTTTTTTTTTTTTTTTTTTTTTTTTTTAAACTTTATTTTACTCTTTTTAACATTCTTAAATTATCTTAGCCTATAAAAGTTTAAAAAAACAGTTTTTTTTTTTATATATAATTTAATTAACATTTAAACTTATCCTATCGTTTTTATTGTTAATTTTATTAATTATTTTTTTTTTAAAAATCTAAGTAATATTGCAATTTAGCAATTTTTTTTTTAATATTCAATTTTGGAGAAATTCAGAGTATTAAAACCAAATATTGTTTTTTTTTAATATAAAACCTTAACCTAACTTAGTCTAACTTAAAATACTTAACCTAGCTAAAAATAGTTTTGTATATAATACTTAATGCTAATTAATTAGAGTTATCTAACCACCAATAGTTTTTGTTTAATGATTTATCTTTTTCTGGTATAGACATATCATATTTTAAATTTACTCCGTTAATATTGCTCGGGTGGAAATCTATAACCTTACATGTAGCCCTTCTATTATAGTGATATAATAGAGGGACATGGTTTTGGTTTTGGATGTAACTTTTTTGATCTAAAAAGATGAAGTGCTCAGGGGCAATGAAACCGGTGAGCAAAGTCTTTTTAATGTACTCCTCATTGTGGTAGAATATATGAGATATTAAACCATTTTCTGGAGTATTTTGTGCTCTATCATAGTGATTTCGAACTAATTTTATTATAAAATTATCGATTCTTATGATTTGGGCTTCCTTGTACAGATATTTGTTTGAATAATAATATTTGTAGTCGGATTAGGGCTTTCTATTAATATTAGTACATACTCTTAAGCACTTTCTTTCATATTTACGTAATGTTTCCATTAAACTTGCACTTATGTTGTACCATATTGGTGCACCATATACAAGTGTTGGCCTTATTAGTGTTTGATAACAAATTATTTTAACTCTTTTACTAATGTTTTTATTGTAAAACAGTTTTTTGGCTGCCATAAAGGCTTTGTTACTATTTGATATAATATGCTTTGTGTGATTAATATAGTGTAAATTTCTATGTAATTGAAATTGTAATTGTTTTATTTAGGATAAGTAATGAATGTATCAAAACAGGTAATAAATAAAACATTGAAAAAAAAAAAAAAAATTGTTATTTTGTGCTAAAGTTTATTGCATATTTATAGGCGATAATTTATAAAAAGTATAGTAATTATTACAAATATTGTATATGTATTAAATTGGAACAAAATAACAATTTAAAATGAAAATTAAACTTTGGTTGCGTAATCAAAAATAAAAAAAATAATGTAATTCAAATACATTCAAATAATTATACTAATAAAATATTATAATGATATTTATTTTAAATTTCATTTTATTCTAACAAATAAAATATTATTTTATGTTATTTCTAAATTGACTTAATCCTTGAATGAATCCTTATTATTATAACTATAAGAAATGATTACCTATATTAATATAAATTCTTGGAAAAAAGGAATATTGTACTAAAAAATTATAACTTTTGAAAATTAATTTCAGTATTGTGAATTTGTTTTTTTTTTAATTAGAATTTTTTCAAAACAAAAATTAATTAGTATTTCTTTGGATTCATTTTTAAACAAATCAAGTAAAAATTTATTTTTTCTTCGTAAATTAATTTTGAAGTATTTCTTAATATTGTAAAGAAAGAAAAAAAAATACAAACAATGGCAAAAATTAAAAATCCTAATTAAAATAATATATATTATAAATTAAAAAATTAATATAATGTAAAGGTCATTAATGTAAATAGAATTTTTTATTTTGATGCTTCCTATATACAGGGCGTTTCGCCAGTAAACGGCATCCTTACAATAAATGATAGAGTAGATAATAACAAGCAAAAAACTTACTGTGAATTTAGGTCAACTCCTAACGGTTTCTAAAATAACCGGACTTAAAGATATTATCTTTTCCAAAATTCTTTCATTTAGTTTTTTGTTTATAATTTAGGAACTAACACACATAGGATCACTCTTAATACCATTTTTTGTAGCTTACGAAATTATCTACTTAATGCAGTAATAAACGAAAGCGGGATTAGATAAAAGAAATATTCAGCTTTCAATTTAAATATTTTTGAATTTTTTTTTTTTTTAATTACCATAAGAACTGCGGACGAACTTACATGGTTAAATCGATTCAGAATTTGATTTTGCGTAAAAATACATATACTTTGCCATATCTAGCTTATCTTCTTTAAAGTGTCACAAATGTAATTGCAAATATATTATACCCTAAGAACTACTTACGTACGGGTATAAAGAAAAAAAACTGTTATTCAAAATTAATTTTTTTAAATTATTAAAATTTAAAATAACTGAATGTTATTTTCTTAATTAATTTTTTAAGAGTATCAGTTCACGGAGAAATTAATGCACAGCCATAATGTTAGTCGTTTGTTTAATGGCGGGTCGAATGTAACCATTACTGGTATATTTTAGTTATAAAATAATTATAGTTATAATTTTTTTTATTTTCTAGGTTTAGTATAGCGTTGATAGGGTACAAAAATAAAAAAGAAAAGCTGTTTGTTAACCAGATATCACCAATTACATTTGGATTATAGTAAGTCTATTGTTTTAGTCTATTATCTTGTAGATATAAAGTAACATACTTTTATATAAGATTAGAACTTTAGTAATATTTTAATTTTTGTAAAAAAAATAATTGTACTACCATAAAAGAAAATTGAATATGGTCACTTATTTTTTTTTTTTTAATAAATTCATACTATTAAATATTTTGTTTTTAATCAAAAGGTTATCAAAATATACATTTTTTTAACAGATTCTTTAATGTTTTCTTTTTTTTTTTTACAAAAGAATTTTCAATCAAAGATCAAAAGATAAAAAAAATTTCAGATTTGCTAATTGATAATTAGAATTGGGGTTAATTATTTGTTAAAAATCAGTTTTAAGAGATGAAGTTTTACGACATAAAAACATAAAGGTATGAAATAGATTTTTTTCTCTTTGGTCAACATGGTTACTTTTTATGAATTTGTTTATCATATCCTGTCAAAAACATTTAATGATATTTAACAAATATATTTTCAATGACAAATTGGATTTAAAAAAATGTTCAATTTATTTAAAACTTATTAAAAAAAAACTTATATTTTGATTTAAATAATACTATTTCAATTATTATAAACTGCTGGGGGATGTGGGTCTATTTGTTGAAAAATAAAATGTCAAATTAAAAATGTTGAAAACAAAAATGTCGCATGCAAAAATTTTTGACAAAAAATGTCGAATAGAGAAAAATGTTGAAAAATAAAATGTCGAAAAAAAAAAATGTTGAAAAAAAAAGCAAAAATAAAATTATACTCGTTGTAAATTTAAAATAATTTTTTTTTTAAATTTTATTTATCCCTCCTAATGCACAATGTCACATATACATATAAATAAATATTCTGGAAGAGCCGTATTTCATATATGCAATTATACGTACATATATACAATTATTCTGGAAAAAGCCGATTTATAACCCCGATTTTGAATCCATCTCTAAAATCCCTCGGAATTATTTTTCTCCCATGTATATTTCAAAACAAAAGCATTTCATATAGTGGGCGCTGTCGCGCAATTATTGAAACCCTGATTTTGAATCCAACCGTAAAATCCATCAGAATCATTTTCTTCCCATGTATATTTCGAAACAAAAGCATTTCATATACTGGGGTCTGCCGCCTCCTTAAATTACAATTTCTTATTTTTTCTCTATTTTCTAAACAAAAAAGAGATATTTATAAAAGTGTATATGCAAGGACCGGCTTCCACTGCTGGGTTGTATATATATATAGTAGTTTTTTAAAGTACGAGATTTACCTAGATTTAAAAAAAAAAGAGATTTTGGTAAAACTAGTTTTTACGAAACGAAATTTTAAGAAATGAGATGTTAACATACGAGCATTCGTAGCGCTCCCATACATTTTCTGAAAAAAGAGAATAATACCCTTATTTTGAATACAACTCTCCTAATTCAGAATCTTGCATATACATTTGTATAAATATTGTGGAGAAAGAAAATACCCTGTAATATTTTGATTGGCTTATTATGAATCCAACTCTTAAACTCCTTCTAATTATTTTTATTACATATACATTTCAAAAACAAAACACTTTTAACAATAGGGGTTGTCACCCCAAACCCCGGCTAAACATATTATTGAAATCTTATATGTTTTAAGTACACATTTCGTTAATGATAAAAGATGAGTTGTGTCATTAACTAGCTTTAAAATATACTACTTTAAAAAAAATGTCGAACGTTAAAATTAAATTTTTTTTCTTTTCAACATTTTTTTTTCAACATTTTTTTTTTCGACAAAAAGACCGGCTTCCACTGCTGGCAGGGTGTTCAAAATTGAGCCATCATTTTAATTTTAATAAAAAAAGACTTGTTTTTTGAAATATTAAATATATTTTTATTTTAATTTATTACAAATAGGTTCCGGTTAATAATGAAAAATTATGTCGGCCAAGTGGCCCCCTCTACTATTTCGACAGGCTTCCAATCTTTTACCAAAATTCTGAATCACGTTGTTCAATAAACTGTTCTCAATGGTTGAAATCTGCTCGATAATGTTGTTTTGAGATCTTGAATTGTTGTGGGATTATTGCTGTACACTTTCGATTTCACAAAACCCCACAAAAAAAATCCAACGGTGTCAAATCGCACGATCTTGGTGGCCACATCACTCCTCCTCTACGAGAAATAATGCGATCTTCGAACTTTTCCTTCAAAAGGTCCATTGTTTCTCTTGCTGTGTGGCAAGTGGCACCATCCTGTTGAAATCACATATTCTCTACGCCCAAATCATCAATTTCCCGCCACAAAAAGCTTCGGATTATCTCCCTGTACCGATTTCCATTGACCGTAATCGCATTTCTATTTGTGTTTTCAAAAAAATATGGTCCGATGATTCCTCCTGCCACAAACCACATCAAACCGTAACTTTTTGTGGATGTACTGGTTGCTCTAAGATAAGCCTTGGATTCACTTCATCCCAAATGCGGCAATTCTGTTTATTGACGTAGCCATTGAGCTGGAAATGAGCTTCGTCGGTGAAAATTATTATGTTAAAAAAATTCTCATTTTCTTCTTGTTTTTCGATTGCCCAAGAAATGAATTGCCGACGTAATGCATGGTCAGTTGATTTTAATTCTTGCGTCAGCTGGATCTTATAAGCCTTTAAATGGAGATCACGATGCAAAATGTTGAATAATGTGGATGGTTTGATTTTAATTGCTGCGAACGATGACGAATGGAAGTTTTTCGATCTTCTTCAACACTTCTGCTCACAGCTGCTACATTCTCGGTTGAACGGCCACTACGTTGATAAATGTTGCCTGTGTTATCAAGAACAGATCCAGTTTCTAGAAATTTATCAACCATCAGTTTGATGGCACGATTTGTTGGAGCATTTTCTCTACCAAATTTTGTTTGAAATTTCCTAATTACATCTTGAACCATTTACAAAAAATGTTGTAATAACAAAAACACATTGTTCCTTCGTGTAACGTTCCATATTAAATAACCGGAATGTATTTAGAATATACCTAAAGAAACCTCGTATAAAAATTCCAGGTAGAAAAAAAATGGCGGCAAAATCAAAATGATACCTCAATTTTGAACTCCCTATATATATATATATATAGTACTTTTTTAAAGTAAACTTTTTAATTAAAAACTTCAATGACTTTAAATTTTTTCAAGTATGTATACATTAATTAAATTTTTAAGATTTTATTACAGATATACTGATATACATTGTAATTTTACAAAGCAAAACAACTCATGCATATCAGCATGATTTTAATTTATGTTCATATGATAATTCCGAGAATGCAACAGCAACGTATCATTTAATAAATAAATATATATATATATATATATTTTCGTAATAATTTTGTTGTTATTATAATTTTACTTATCCTATACTTTAAAAATAATTTATAGAAAATATCTAGTAATTTAAACTGAAATCTAATATATATATTTACATTTTGCTTTTACACATCAAAATTTTATAAATTTAATATTATCATAAAACTTATTCATAAAATACATGGAAACTGAAAAGAAACCTTTCTTGTATTGTCTGCAATGAAAGAACTACACTTGATTCCAAGAAGAAGCTAAAAAAAAAAATAATTAATTGTATCTTTTATAATAATAAAAATATATAACATAAATTTTATAACGATATTAATAAAATCATTGATGTATGAGGATGAGGATGAATATTTATTATTTGCCATAAATTTGAATCCAATAATACCATTCTTTATCAGGTTGCAAAATTTTTAACTGCAGATAAAAAAGTATGTTCGCTAAGTATGTTCTGGTTTTTTCTTATTTTAAATTTAAAACTATATAACATTGTGTTATATGTGTATATAAGCTCAGACAGTTCAATTATTTTATTAAGTATTTGTGTTCATCAAAACCACGGAATGCAACCAAATTTTTCAGCTTTAATACTCTTTAGAACCCTGTACAATGTAACGTACCGCCTTTTGTTTTTCCACTTGAGTTCTGATTTGAAAATTGTTTTCCTTTCCAAAGGGAGTTCATGCAATAAATTTATTTGCGATACATTAACCCATCTTCTTCCGTAAAAAAAATTTTTTCATTTTCCTCAATTTATGTTCAGTTTTGCAAGAGAATTTTATAAGTAATCTTCGGTAACCGAAACGGCTGTTAATTTTTTTAATTTGTTCTTTGTGTGGTCTAAATACTTCTACCCTTTAAGCTGACTTTAAGCTGTTATACTTCTACCCTCCAAGTAGACTTTAAAATTTTCATTTTAAGGGACTAATTTTATGATTTTGACATATCAAATAGTTTTTTTTGTTTGATTAAAGATAATCCAGTTTAGATCAACAATATATTGGCTAAAAAATTAAACTTTAAATAATTTTATTTTTAAATTAAAAAAAAAAAAAAATTTAAATGAATTTGCAATATTGCTTGCAAATGATATACAATAAATACAACAAAATAAATTATATACAGTCATTAGTTAAATGTTTGCTTTAAATTATTAAAAACTATAATTATCTTTTCAAAACGTATTAATATCAATAATTATCATACACCTATGAGAAATAAATTATACAAAAATTTTACAATTAAGTGAATTTTAATACCTACATGCATATTTGTAATTACTTCAAATTATTAATATATACTTTAAATTTATTCTTATATAGTTTCTTATAAATACCAGTAGAATAGTCTCAGGTATATTAAAATTGCTCCTCCGTTTGTAACACTTTAAAATAAGCATGCTAGATATTGACTCAAATGTATATGGATCGGATCAGCAGAATCAAAAAATTAGTAGATTAAGCTTTGTCCGTCCGTTCGTCAGCACAATAGCTCAAAAACTAAGAAAATTATAATCATAAAACTTACACAAAATATTTTTAGTTCAATTTTTAGGTTCCCTATTTTTGTCATTGAGATCCAACCAAAACTTCGGATATAGCTCTCGAACAACTAACTTATTCATTCATTCATAAGATAGGGGCGTATATTATACGAATTTTGTTGTACTTATATAGAAAATAACATTCTATGATAAAATAATGTTAAAGAAATATTGTATGGCGATATGTAGTAATAAATATCTAAGCATTAAGCATTATACATATTAATATTATATTTGATATATTTTGTAGTAAGTAAGTATAAATTAATACACATTTGACGCTTAGTATTAAATGGTATACTGATGTAGCATATAGATGGAAAAATTTTAAATTCATAATCATTGTGTGATAGGTTCCAATATGAAAAATTAAATCGAAGATGGAGTATAATTGTCACTTATGGGCTTCATTAGGTCACCTGGACAAAATTCAAAATTGCGCCTTACGCCTGATTGGCAACCCTATTGTTCAGGGTACTTTTACTCCTCTTAACTCACGTCGAAATATTGGAGCTTTATCTCTCTTTTATAGATATCTTGTAGGTAACGACACTTGTTCTATTGAATTGAAATCAATAATGCCTCCACGTAAACAATTCCAAAACAACACTAGGGAAGCCCCAAGTGCTCGTTTCTGCACCGTGGAAATTCCTAGGTGGTTTAAAACTGGTTATGGAAACTCTTTTATTGTGAGAACCGCTAAAATGTGGAATATGCTTCCATCCAACGTGTTCCCTTCTGATTCTAATGGTCCATTTTACAATTTGCAACTTTTCAAAACAAACCTATTCAGCTTTGTCTCTAATTTAGCCGCCAATTCTTCTCTAAATTCATATTTCCCCTGAACTCGTCTGCTTCTTGCTCAAACCTACAATAATTTTATAAAAAGGAAAATTTTCCTAGAGTTTCGGTAGCGTGTAAAAAAAAAAAAAATAAATAAATAAATAAATAATATAAGCAGAGTGATACTATATTGTATTTTAAATACAATAAAGAGTTCTTATACAATAAAGTTTTAAATACAATAAAGAGTTCTTACAGGTATATTTAAAAGTTGATAAGGACAACTGTATTCTTCCACGATTTTTTTATAAATTTTCCCTTAAAAAATGTTTTTATTAAAAAGAAAATTAAATTAAAATTTTATTTCTAATTCATAAACTAACCTATTTTGCTTCTTTTACCTTTTTTATAAATTGCACATGTCATCTACCTATATATTTTCATTTTAGACCATCATCTTAATTTTCAGTTTTATTAATAATTATTTTCTAATGTGTTATTTTCTAATTAATTATGAAATATATACAAATATTAATGGACCCAAATAAATCGGCAAATCGTTCAATCGCAATTAGTTCTGAGAATTCTACGATTATGTCATATCCAATAGTTGTAAATTGTGTAATAAAAGTTTATATCGTAATATAAAATAAAATAAATAAATAGTATAAAATAATAGATATGGGGCACAGGAGTCATGTGGTAATTTAAGCAAGATGGTATTAATCAAGGAAATGCGACTTCAAATTCTGTACACCTAGTTAGTTTTCTTTTTTAATTGAAAAGTAAACCAAAAAACTTGCTTCCCCTTGCCACCAAATATAAAATAAATATATTACTTAACAGGAGTAAAAAGGAAAATAAATTGTAATTTATTAAACTAGTTTTTTTATACTGCCATAAGATACTTATTTGATCTACGTTTTCATCATTTTGTCAAAAATTTTTTGTTCCGGATTCCGATTTCTTACCAATTTTACACAAATATGTTCTGTCATGGTCCGAGTTGCCGAAAACATTTGTATTTTTTTTTTATCATATATCTTTAAAATAAGATAGTCATTCATTATAAATATTTTTATAATCTTTATAATATATTATGATGATGTACGTACAGTCATGTACAGTTTATAAAATTTTTTAATTGTTAACAACAATAACTTTTAAAATAAATTTCATTAGTTTTCTATTATTATCGATATATTTTTATATTTGTTTTTTTTTTTTTTTTTTCATTTTAAAAATAATACTTAATAATTAATAATAATATAAAAAACATTTTTAATTTTTTTTTTTTTTTGCAAATATTAATAATTAAAATGTTAAATAGAATTTTGTCTGAGAATTCTCGAAAAAAAAAAACAAAAAAAAAAATCAATCTAAAAAAAAAAATGATTTATGTTTTTTTTTTTTTTGTTTTTTGTTATATTAATACTTAAAAATACTAATATTAGATAATTTTTTTATTTTATTTTTATTTTTTTTTTTTTTTTTTATTATTTATATAAAATACAAATAAATTACATGTAAATTAAAAAAAAGTACTGCTTTTTGATTATAAAATATCATCATATATTGAATTTTAAGTTACTAATGAACGATGGAATTGAATATTGTGTTAATGAAAAATTTAAATAAAAACGAATATGATAAACATATTATAATTTTTTTTTTTTTTTTTCTATCTTTTCATTTTCTCTTTCTGCAATTTGATAAAAATAAAATAAAAAAAATTTTTTTAAGTTTGGTCTTGTATTAATAATTTTTTTAATAAATAAAATTATAAATAAATATCACGCTATGAAATACAAATCTAGAAAAATATATTTATACCTATTTATATGTATGTATGTATATTTATTATTTTTATATAAGTTATCTGACTATAAAATGTTTAAAAGAAAGAAAGGTGGTAAAAAAAAAGGCGCTGTATGAATTAAAATAAAAGGAACTAACATAAAAGACACCTAATTGTCAATTTATTTTTCAACTTTAGTTCATTCCATATTTTTTCTATTTTAGTTCATATGAACTGAAGAAAAAAAATTGTTTATGAATTAAAATAGAGAAAAAAAATTTTTTTCGACTTTAGTTTATTTTTAATATTTTTGTTTCCAGTTCATATGAATTCAAAATTGAGTATTTTTGACATTAGTTAATTTCCTTAAATAAATGGTTAAATGACTAAACAAAACATATCCAAGTTATAAACCAATTCCCATTCCTTTCCAGAATGTAAATACATAATGAAAATATACGCGACAATTTGAACTATAAGAATGATCTTAGGTGGTGGTTAAACTTCAATGTTTTTTATCCCTTTTTTTAATCCCCTTCCGATTCTACTTTTTTAAGCTCGTTAAAAAAATATAATGCAATATTTAAAAAATTCACTTTTTAAAGTGTTTATTTTATATTTATTTGAAAATTATTTTTTATTTTTTTAAATTTTTACTACTTTTTACTTTTTATGACTAGCCGCAATAACAAAAAATTTACTTTGAAAATGAATTGTTCAGAACTTCAGAAAAATTTCCAAGTTTCACCGTATTTAACAAGTTATTGCTAAAAATGTCAAAAAACGCATGTATAAAAGAAATGTCAAAGAAAGTAGAACAAAACGGGAAGCAAAATAGAAAAATTTTGGAAGCAAAAAAAAAATGAAAAAATGTGAACAAACAGGGTTGGAAAGCTGATGAGTAAAAGGTATAAAAAGATGACGTCTAACCGTTAAGTTAGAGTTGGTTATAAACTCGGGATTGCAATTATTTATCTAGCGGGGGTTTATTTGAAATATGTATGTAATAAAAATAATTTGGAGCGAATTTAGAGTTAGTTACAATATCAAAAGTTAAGCGTCTTCTTCAGAATATATATGTATGTATATATGATTATGCGGAATTATGAATCAGTAGGGATTTTAGAATTGGTTACAAAATCATGGTTATACGCTTTTTCTAGAATATGTATATAATTGTGATTTTATAAGCAGGTTTAAAATTCTTCTTAATTATATATTCTAGAAAAAGCGTATAATCCTGATTTAATCCATGTCCCCTATAAACAAATTATTAAAATTCTGATTTTGTAAGCAACTCCAACATCTCTCTTAAATTAAATTTTCGTATATGCATATTATGTATTCCATTTACATTCTGGAAAAAGCGAAAATATTCACTTTTTTTCAGAAAAAAATTTTTTCTTTTAATGCATTTTTCTGCCACATAAATGTGGACAGGAAATGCACAGCCTTTCCTGTTCCGGCGTGGCTGTAAAAGTCGTAAGGGGAATAAAGCTTACGACGTGTGTGGGATTCGAAACCACACTCCCTTGGTATTTACAACGTATTTTATACGCTCTTACAGAAATTTTAAAAAACTTAAATTGTTTTTTTAACGTTTTCCGGCTTTAGTTCATTTTTAATATTTTCGGTTTAAGTTCATATGAGTTAACGTAGAAATTTTTTGACTTTATTTTATTTACCTGTTTTCTACATGAATTCCTTGTACGAATTAATATCCAGCCATAAAAAAAATGTTGTAGCATCTAAAATATAATAATAATCTTCAAAAGTTTTTACAAAACATAAATATGGTTTAAAATTAGCATAATTTTATAATAAAATCCAAAATTTAGAAAAAATAAAACGAATATCACCGTTATAAGAATAACGCATGTGAAATAAATTTTTAAATATGATACACTGTAATTATTTTTTAACCGTTGTCCTAATTAAAGTTGTACAAGCGTACGCTAAATTACTTTCAAATTTCCTATTACAAAATAATTCTTTTCTTGTTTTCGTTTTAAGTGTTCCTAACAGTTGAAGAGACAATTTTTATTTTTTAAAATTTTTTTTTATTTTGATTCAAACGTTGTTCATCTGTTAACAAAATTTCTAAACTAAAAAATTTAACGGTTCTACAGCTAGAGTCTCTCAAATTAGGAAAAAGCACTATATTTAAATTAATAACAAAACATTCATGATTTATTTGTTAAAACCAATAACATTGACAGTAACCTCATACGTATAAATGGTTTTATTAATATTACACAGTGTGAGACATTCTCCCACTTTTCATATATACATATATATAATATATTAACTGTAAAAGTAAATATTCTTCATCGTCTTGTTTAATTTTTTGCGCAGTTTGATATCTTACATAATTTAAAAGATTTTCGTAAAGAACTCAGAGTCTAGGAATGAAATTTAGAAAATTTTGCATTAAAAAATTTTAATTAATGTCCCTTGTTTCTAATAAATTTTGGTTTTAGATGAGTCATCAAAATTTTAAAATATTAAAAAAGTTGTCATTGTTTGACGAAAACCATTATATAATAAAGAAATTACTAACAATTCATTTCTAACAAAGCAATGTTAAGCAAATTAAAATAATGAAAAATTGTTTATTTCTAAAATTAAAATTTTTGATAAAAAACCACACCTTTTTTTCACCTGCAACAGAACCATCATTTTTTATTTTGAAACTTTTAAAGCTTATTATGAAAGAAAAATTTAACATGCTTTAATCTATGTTGGTATTTTTAAAACTGAAATCATTTTTAAACAAAAGATAAATATTTGTATAATTAAAATTTTAACTAAAATAAATTTTTCAATATTTATTTATACAATATCAATTTAACTAATCGACTATTAAAAATGAGGTTATATTGTTACAAAATAGACGCGACACCCTCATTAATCTATAAATTTTTAGTTAAATTTAGAAATTCTTAAAAAAATGTGTGTGTGTGTATGTTTAATTATATGATGTAACTATTATTTATTCAAAATCAATTGTTTTTACAGATAATTTCATCAGATCACTATGAAACGCATTTATATATGTTTATGTATGTACTTACAGTTGTGGATAATCAATTAAGAACCAGTGAAAAATCAAATTTTATTTAAATTTTTCTAATAAATAATAGAGGTGCAATTTAATACCTTAGATTTTAGAAAATTAATTATAAATGTCCAAATGTGTCATTATTCTTATTCTCGTTTTAAGTATATTTTTTTTTGTAAAATTATTAATTTCATTATGTCTGGCCGTTTGTTTACAAAATTTGTATGCATTAGAGGCAAGATATATGTATGTATTCCATAAAAAAAATTGTGAAGTATACAGCTTACCAATTTACCAAATTAGGGAAAGCACTATTTTTAAATTGTTGCAGGTCATGTTCTACAGCATATTTCTTCAATCTTAATGCCAATAAAGTAATTAAGCTCATAAATATTTAAAAATGTAGTTTGATATTTTAAAATTTTACATTTAAATCCGTACCATTATTTGAAAAAAATATGTAAAATTTTTAACTTAATACTGCATGTTTTAACAGTTGATGGTTATAGTCACTGTTAGCAAAATAGTAATAGTAATAGGCGGATTCATTGTTCTTTTATAATCCCATTCCTAATTCAATGTTTCCGCATTCTGGTCCTATCCTTTCCTATCCCTACTGCCTAGCTAATATACTGTGTCAACAAGTAGGGGTTCCATTCCATTATATTGGTTAAAGGGGAAGGTGGGTTTAGTTAGTCTGAATCTTACACTACCGAGATAGAATTGTTGGTGCCTTTAGAAGATTCCCACCTCCCTTAGGAAAAGAAAAACCCATATACTTTGATATATATAAGATCTTTCATAATGAATATAAGTTCCTTGATCAGGTTCTTCAAATGTTTGTATTCTCTACAATTTGGGAGCTATAAGGGGTTGTCGAAGTTAAAAATTTGTTAAGACCACTGGAAACTAAATATGTGTAAACATTTTTTAAAGTTAATATGCAAAAAATTGTATTCAAAGGTTACATTTTTACAGAAACACTTTTCTTAACTACATACAGTTTTCTTAAAATTTAACAAAATGTCTAAAATTTTCATCATTTTCTTCCCAAAAATTTATTAAAAAATTACAAATTTTCAATAAAATAGTCGCATTAGTCGCAATGCTTTTTATTGTCTTCTAGAATATTGGAAAATGTGCATTTTTAAAAACCTTTTGTTTTACATACTGCCTTCCTTATTATAATTTTTTTAACTCATTTCTATAGTAAAAATTTGATTACGTTTTTAATTATTCGGCCATTATTATATATATGTGCTAATTAAAAATATACTAAATTTCATAGTTTAATTAAAAAAAAAAAAATCAAAAAAAAGGCAAAAACCATTCTCAAATTATTAACATTAGATGTGCGTTGTTAATTTTATTGCATGTTAATTATAAATAAAACGAAAAGAAAAAATAAAAAGATATAGGTACAACGAAAGTATTTTAATTGGAATACCCTTGAGCCTGAACAAATAGGGTTCGATTAGCATATAATTCAGGAAAAATATATTATATGTATACACTTCCTTAGAAATTAAAGAGTTAAGCCGCAAATCATTACTTTTATAAACACAACAAAAAAATTTCTTTTTTATATAATTTTTTTGGCTAATAAATAAAATAATGTTTATTTATTTTAATCTTTTTAATCTTTTAATCTTTTAAAGTTAACCATTAAATTTTACCTACTATTTCTCATAATTTATTTACATATATCAGACAGTAGTATCCTATAGTTGTTTACACAAACCTATTTCTTCTAACATTTATTTTCTAATTTTAAATTTTTATTAACCAGTTTTATATTTGTGGTTAAATTTTTTATACCGGTAATGAATTTGATAAGCAAATAACTGTATAATTAAATGCAAATTAGCTGTTATATATATACATATAATATTTACATATAAAATTTCCTTTTTTTTAGCACATTTCAAAAAAAAGAAATATGTTTTTTCATTTTAATTTTATCTGTCAACTTATTTTCTAGTCAGTTTATCAAATTTACAAACCGTTTTAAATAAAATAATGACATTTCTATCAGTAAAAAATCAACTCTACACAAAACTGTTTTAGGTTATCTACAAACATTATGCAGCGTTAACAGATGAAAACAGCGGCTATAAATTCTACTAAATATATTTTCAATATAAAAATATTAACCAAAATTAAATTAAAACAAATACAAAACTTTCTATCTGCTAAAGCTAAATTTGTAATTTTCAAGGCAAAATAAGAAGAAATTACTTAGATGCGCAACTTTCGCATCTATACGAGTATCTTATAAGAATATAAGACATAATAATTAAAGGTCAAATACTAAATTTCAAACACTATTATTCTAACGGTATTTTTTTAAATTATCGCAATTTAAATGCCTTTTCACACGAATTATTCTAATATATTCAGATGATTAAAAAATTGTATTAAGAAATAGAAAAAACATATTTTTAATAAATAAAACAATTATTCGATTATATTGTGAACAGTTTAACAATGTGCACCTTTTAAAACTGTTATTTTTATACATACTGCTTTGTTTTCTTTTTGTTTCAACATTTTTATTTTCTTTTTCTTATTCTTTTTTATAGTTTCTAATGTTTTGCCGTTTTTTTACTCTTTGGCGGTATTTACATCTGTCATTTCTTTTTTCGGCTATTTATTTTTTATCGTCACTAACAGATGGTGCTAATGAAGCTTTAATTTTTGAAAATTAAAAAAACAAAAATTTTTGTTTTCTTTTGTTTAAATTTAATTAAAGTTTTTGTTTATTTTCTGTTCAATGCATAGAAAAATTTAATATAAATTTTAACATTAACAATAACTGACCATGAACTTGAACCTAAAATATAATTTAGTTAATAAAAGTAAATCAATTTGTGTAAAAGTTTATAACAAATTGTAAATTTACATACATATATATGTATTTTAGATCAATAGAATTAGTAGGAGTGGTAGGGTAGTACTTTATAAACAAAGATGACTAATTATAGAACCAGTTTGTAATTATATGCTTACAATTTTTTTTTTTTTACAATGAACATTCATTAATACAAATTTAGTTATGGAAATTTAGCTATATTACAGATTTACAGTACTATTGTATACATAATATATTAAACAAATTGTATTGTTATAATTAGTGAACAAGAACTATTATAGTACATTCAATTGTATTTTTGAAAAAAAAAAAATATATCAAAATAAAAATAATCATTAAAAATCTTAAAAATTACAATTTAATTTTCAAATTTTAAATTTTATTTTATTGTCCATTTATTTTATCCATAGGAATAAAAGTATAAAAGGGGCTTCGGTAGCCTAGTGGGTAGGAGTGTAGCATATTAAACGAAGGAGCGTGGGTTCGATCCCTGCACATGTCGTAAGTGTTGTTTTTCTTTACATACCCCCCTTACGACCAAATATAATGTAAATATATAGTATATAGTATAAACAAAATAAACAATATTAGTATATAATTTAATAATAGTATAAAAACCTATAATGGCGTTAGTAGCCGATGGTTAGAAGTATAAAATGATGAGTATAAAACTAATTTTAAATTGAAAAGAAATAGAAAATAATAGAGTCAAAAAATTTACTGAAGCTACAAAGAAAATTTAATTTCTATATGACTAATATTCAGTTGCAGAAAATTCTGGATAATCAAATAAAACAGATATGTTGTACTTCGTAGAGAAGTTAACAAACGTTTACGGGTATATAGATAAGCAATTTTAGCATCATATACAATGGAATTCTTTTTAGAAAACTTAGGCTCAATTATAACGATGATAGTTAAAAACTTTGTAGTATAGACTTTGTTGTTTAAACATTTTTTTAATTCTTTCGACTTTTCATGCCTATGAATTTTTATTCTCTACTCTTACTACAGTTAAATATAAGTATTACACCCATTACCGTTAGGTATGTTTTATTTGTTTCGACCTTCCATATACCTCCTATCCGATTTTTTTTTCTCTTATCTTATATTACTCTTATTACCGTACCGTGGCGTAAATATTCAATTATACGAAGTACAATTCACCCAACCAATGTCCCATTCAATTCACCATCTTTTCTCACTTATACTCATATAATAAATTAAATAAACATTGTCGATTATACTTTGTCAGTTGACAGTAGACGAAGGAGTAAAAATTGAGATTCGTAATAAATTTTTTAAATTCTAATTTTTTTTTTCTTATCAAAAATAAAATTGATAATGAAACGTGTATCAAAACAAATTTTTTAATATAATTTATATTAATACACAAAAATAAATATATATATATGTATATATATATATATATAATTACAATTCATTAGAATAGTCATGCTAAAATGTTAAATCCTAAAAGTGTAAAATATGAATATTTTTATACATTTCAGATCAAATTAATAAAATAAATAAATGACTTTTAATTCTATATATGTACTATATTATATTTATTTTTTCAATTTTTTTTTTTTAAGTTAAAGTTTAAAAATAGTTTTTTTTTAATGATATTATAATATTATTAAAAATAAAATGTTACTCGTTATTTTGTATTCAATAATAAATATACGATTATATTCATTTATTGTATAATGCAACAAAGAAAACATAATAACAATATTTTTAGTATTTTTATTATTTATAAATTAATATATTAATTAAATAAAACATCATAATATTTGAGGTTAAGATATAATTATCTGTAATCTGTATACAGAAATAAACAGAACAGATATATATATTGACAAATATATTGTACTCTTAGATTTAGGTTAATCGACACCATGTAATCTCTCTGAGCTAGCTTTCCGAGCCCCATTCTTTTAAGAATTGAACTTCACGGATAATATATTTAACCGAATTTAGTTTCATTTTCGATTTCGACCATATTTACCAAAAGACCTAGAATTGTTGTACTTCTCCATATGTATTTTTACAATGTTACATGCTTCCATGATTATTGTCAATCTTAATCATTAATATTTATAAAATTTCCAATCCTTAACGTTTAATTAATGAGTTTAATTGTATTGAAATACACTCTGTCTCAGATTCAAGTTACAAGCGTTCGAAAATAGCGAATTTTCTATTTTGAGCCGTAATAGCTCTTAAACTAGAGGAGACAAAAACATTCTT